>LR738710.1:73507939-73587800 GCA_902687465.1 Secale cereale
CCCCCCCCCCCCGGCTGTACTTCGGGCGCACGGTAGCTTCTGGAATGCTGATTTTTTATATAATTTTTCTGGATTTTTCCTGGCAGTTCTCGTAATGTGAAAACCTGAAATACAAAAACAGCCAAAAACAGAAACTGGCACTGGGGTGCACTGAGTTAATAGGTTAGTCCAAATATGATCAAAAGTGTATGTAAGTGTATAAATAACATAGCAATATCACCCAAAAGAGGCATTGAGCAAGCAGAAATTATAGATACGTTTTGGACGTATCAACATCCCCAAGCTTAATTCCTGCTCATCCTCGAGTAGGTAAATGATAACAAGAATAATTTCTGTGGTGACATGCTATTAACCATATAGGACCTTTTCATAGTCATATGACAAAAGCTTACTGAGACAATGAATCTATAGTAATTAAGTTGCCTCATGAGAAAATCACAAAGAACTGAAAGTTTTACAATATGATATTGAAACATCAAATAGATTTGTAATGAACATGATGTGCAAATATGATAAAGTGATATCTAGCTTGCCCCCTTTAGTGAAGCAAAACATAAATGCAGGGGCACCTTCAAGGTTTAAGTGATGACTAGATACAATGATTTCAAAATAAACGATATCACAATCATGCAAAAGACAATGCTACTTTGGGACAATGCACATTACACTCAGAATGACAATCATGCTCTTAGTAGTTGGTGCTTTTAAAAGAAGGTGGAGACTCTCGAACCGTGGCTTTTGTTGGCAAGGTTGAAAACCCGTAATCGGAAACAAAGACAAAACATGTACCAGAGCTCTTGGCTTTAAAAACAGAGGTACTAATTATTTTTTTGATTATGCATGTTTTGTCAACGAATGCTAGCAGACAACTCAATCACTTTTTGAGATGGACAAGTTTCGAGGAACGGCTCCCGAATGAGGACGATCACATCCTCTTAATCTCCTTTGTTTATCACTACCAAAGTTTTCTGATTTCTCATGAACGAAGCGTGAAGGAGGGTTTGTTTGTTATATTAATTTTGAGCCGGGCGCACTCAATGTCAGTTCCTTCTCGTATTATGGGTTTGCACATTATACATGCAATCCCGGGGTGAAGCTTGTCCAACTTAAAAAGATCATGAATTAACCACTACTTCCTCATGAACTTACAACAGAGGCACAAAATAAGAATGTTTTTTTTCTTTGAATAATTTCGAGATGGCACATGCAAGTCTCCGTTAGGAATGGCAGGTAAATACCATGTAGGAAGATATGGTGGACTCATATGGCATAACTGGATTAAAAGGATGTGGATGCACAAGCAGTCAGTCCGCTTAGTACAGGCGAAGGTTAGCAAAAGACTGGGAGCGACCAACTAAGAGAGCAATGACGGTCATAATCATGCAGAGCGACAAAGTAACATTGAATCAGGCATGGAAGTTATATCGCTACTCAGAAACAAAAGATTATCAAGGCTTGACAGACTTTCTTTACAGTCTTAAATATGCGTGAGCATACGCCAAGTCAATCAAAATAAATTCTCGAAGGAAGATATTACTAAACCATACCACATCATAGGCAAACAAATCATGTTGGTACTCCAATAACACATTGGAAACCCCCCAGCTATTTGAGACTAACCATAAGAAAACATGAACTACTAAGCGCCATTATGCACGTAGCATCTTTATCATAGACATATCAACCAATGCAACGGAAGCAAACTCTCTTAATAAGATAAGCATGATAACTAAAGAGAGTTCAAGCAACCAACTAAACAAAAGCTCTTTAAAAGATAAGCATGAAAGTTAAGAGCAGAACATGATAGTAGCTATTGAAAGACAAAGAACACACACAGCAAAGATAGACATGAAAATTCTATGTTATGTTCTAGGTAGAAGTGGAGCGTGTTTCTCTCCCTCATAAAGAAAGCTGAGTTCCGACTCGTTATGAAAAACTAAAAAGGAAACTAAAAACAAGACGCTCCAAGCATAGCACATAACACATGAAGTGATAAAAATATAGTGGAACGAAGGACGAACTGATAATGTTATGGAGAAGGGGAAGCACGGGGGCATCCCCAAGCTTAGACGCTTGAGTATCCTTGAATATTTCCTTGGGGGTGCATGGGGGCATCCCCAAGCTTGAGCGTTTGACACTCCTGAATCTTTTTATCATCTTCCCTCGCACACTTGAAAACTCCCTTCATACATAACTCATCATAATCTGATTAGCGAGGTTAGTACCCATAATAAAATAATTATACCTTGCTGGAAATAAGGATATTCTTGAAGGTCTACTGTTTCTCAAGAATGCCAAAAGGTTTTTGCAAAGAAAAAGCAAGCTCTAGGTTTGCAAAATGAAGGAAAGGCAAAACAGGACAGAATCTGTGAAAAACAGAACAGCAGGTAGTAAATGATTTGTTCGGGGCACTTCTGCAACTCTAATAAAAAAACTCAGAACAGAAGCACGAAAGACAATTATATAGAGCACACTGTCGAAAAAAATCAGACCAAAAAGATGATCTGGTGATTTTATACGAATTTTTCTATCCAAGGACAGAATCTGTTTCCTGGACAGCACGTCACAACTTTTGAACTTTCTAGCAATCAGAGGCTACACTTGGCACAAAATTGAAAAGCAAAGATACAATGATGATGCTACTGTAGTAAACAACATCAAGACACAACAAAAGCAAAATAAATTTATTCATTGGGCTGCCTCCCAAAAGCGCTTTCTTTTATGCCTTTAAGCTAGGCATAATGCATAGAGATCAAGTTGTATCAATTGAACCATCATCAAGATCATCAAAAAGCTCTTCAATAATACAACTAGTCTTAAGAGGACTTTCAAATAAAGGCCTCATAGAGATACTTCTAGGGAGAAGACCAAAAGGATAAAAGTCAAGGGAAGATTCATTTATAAATTCATCAAAGAGAGGTGTTTCTTCCAAAGTCTTTACAGTTTCAACCCCTTTGGCAATAGATGGATTATTTTTAGAACGGGAAGCCTTTGGAACGTGAACGAACTTAGGCTCCCTCTTTGCCAGAGTTTCTACCTTTTTGGTTTTGATCGAGGAGAAAGTAGTTCCTAGAGTATCAAATATTTCCTCAATCTTATCTACCCTAGAAGAGTCCAAGTCATGGGATTTGATGGTCTCCAAAGATTTGAAAATTTTATGCATGGAGCTATCAAGCCTATTCAAATTCCCTTGGATCTTACGATCCAACTCATTAATCTTATTAATGTTTGGCATCTCTAACTCTATCTTTTCAAGTTTTTTCATAATATGAGCTAGAGTGATGTCCTCTTGAATGCTAACAACAGGGGGATTCCCAACAAGATTTTCAATAATACTAAGAGACTCCCAAACTGGGGCCTTTAGGAAATTCCCATTGATAGCAGTATCTAGAATAAACCTATTCCAAGAAGTAATTCCAACATAAAAATTTCTAAGCAAGATAGTAGTAGGTTGCTTCCTGGTGGCTCTTTCTTGAGAATCATTAATTCTATACCAAGCATCTTTCAGACTTTCCCCACCTCTTTGTTTAAAGGTGAGAACTTCTGCCTCGTCAAAGACAAAAGGACCCGACATAATGACAACTAAAGAATGAGATAACTATTTTTGTGATTTTTGATAAAAGATACTAAAGCAAAACTGAAAGGTAAACTAACAAGACTAAAAGCAAAGGTAAAAGATAGCGTGCAACTCCCCTATCCTGAAGAGTGGAGTCCCCAGCAACGGCGCCAGAAATTGCTTTGCTAGGTGGCTTCTCACCCCTCGTTGGTTACCCCAAGTGGAAGGTTTGAGATGCAGTGTAGCAGAAGTTTTCCCTTGGCAATACCAAGGATCGTTTTCCCTGAGACTCCCAGTTTCAACAAGGAGGTGTCAACTGCTAACGGCGCCAGATATTAGCAATCAACGTGGACCTGCACACAGATACAAATAACTTTGCTCCCAACGAGTACAGAGAGGTTGTCAATCCCTCTGGCCTTATAGTTTACAAAGGATCAAACGCAAGTGATAGTAATGATAGGTATAAGTGCAATAGTAAGTAAAAGCGGAAAGTAAATAGTGGATGTGATCAATGATGGTAATATGGACCGGAGTCTCATGATGTTCACTAGTGATGTCTCTCTCCCAAAAGACGATAAAACAGCTATGTGAGGTAAACAAATTACAGCTGGGCAATTGACAGGACCATGTGCGCAAACCAATGCTGACTACATTGCAAGAAAGGTTGAGGTTCAAAGCATGGGCGGTACGCCGAGGTAAGTAGACCGAAATCCATCTACATCTACTACTAATCATCCACCTTGAGATATCTATCCAGAACATCTCGCTGGTATTAAGTTGCGAGTCCCACCCATAGTGTAAACTCAAAGCAACAGACAACTGCATTAAAAGAACTTTGCGTAAAGTAAACAGTCCTTGCACCCGCGGGCACAAGCACCGTTGTTTTCCCCCTTGTGGCAACAGCACATCCCCTAGACTCATGTTTCTGTCACTCAAACTAGTCATCGAGGGGCATGAACCCACAATCGAGCATAACGTTCCCTCTTGGAGTCACTACCTATTACTTGGCCAAAGCAATAAATAACAACGGAGAACATGCAAGAATTACTTACGAACATAGATATAAAAGAGGTAGATCAAATATATTACTCAAGCACAATCTGAACATAATCTCATAATCCATCGGATCCCAGCAAACTCATCATAGCAACAGCATAAGGATTACATATGTGCCTCGATCATGTAGGGCAGCTCACGAGGACTAATTAGTGAAGCACAAGAACGGGAGGAGAACATCACATAGCTACTGGTCATGGACCCATGGTCCAAGGGAGACTACTCACAACTCATCCGGGAGGCGTCCATGGTGGTGGAGAGGCTCCCGGTGGTGATCCTCCCCTCCGGCAGGGTGCCGGGAACAATTCTCCTGGTGCTCCCGATCTTGGAAGCGGCGGCGGCGGCAGAACAGAGATGAGATCGCGAAAAAGATTTCTCGTCTCGAGGGTTCCGGGAGATGCTTTAAATATATGCCAAAGGGGGGCATCAGCGGAGCCTCGGGGGCCCAGGGGGGGCGCGCCGCCAAGGCGCCTGGAGCCCTGGTGCCCCCCCCCCCCGGTTGTACTTCGTGAAGGAAATATGCCCTAGAGGCAATAATAAAGATGTTATTTGTATTTCCTTATATCATGATAAATGTCTTTTATTCATGCTAGAATTGTATTAACCGGAAACTTGGTACATGTGTGGATACATAGACAAAAACAGTATGTCCCTAGTATGCCTCTACTAGACTAGCTCATTGATCAAAGATGGTTATGTTTCCTAGCCATAGACATGAGTTGTCATTTGATCAACGGGATGTGATGGACAAGACCCATCCGTTAGCATAGCACTATGATCGTTTAGTTTTACTGCTATTGCTTTCTTCATGACTTATACATGTTCCTATGACTATGAGATTATGCAACTCCCGAATACCGTAGGAACACCTTGTGTGCTATCAAACGTCACAACGTAACTGGGTGATCATAAAGATGCTCTACAGGTGTCTCCGAAAGTATTCGTGGTGTTGGCATAGATCAAGATTAGGATTTGTCACTCCGAGTGTCGGAGAGGTATCTCTGGGCCCTCTCGGTAACACACATCACAATAAGCCTTGCAAGCAAAAGACTAATGAGTTAGTCATGAGATGATGTGTTACGGAACGAGTAAAGAGACTTGCCGGTAACGAGATTGAACTAGGTATGGAGATACCGACGATCGAATCTCGGGCAAGTAACATACCGATGACAAAAGGAACAACGTATGTTGTTATGCGGTTTTGACCGATAAAAGATCTTCATAGAATATGTAGGAGCCAATATGAACATCCAGGTTCCGCTATTGGTTATTGACCGGAGATGAGTCTCGGTCATGTCTACATAGTTCTCGAACCCGTAGGGTCCGCACGCTTAACGTTTGATGACGATCGGTATTATGAGTTTATGAGTTTTTGATGTACCGAAGGTAGTTCGGAGTCCCGGATGAGATCACGGACATGACGAGGAGTCTCGGAATGTCCGAGACATAAAGATTGATATATTGGACGACTATATTCGGACACCGGAAGTGTTCCGGAAAAGTTTCGGATTTAACGGGATTGCCGGAGGGGGTTACCGGAACCCCCTACGAAGGGGGATGGTCCATAGTGGGCCTTAAGGGAAAGAGAGAGGCAGCCCATAGGGCTGGCCGGCGCCCCACCTAGGGTTCCTAGTTGGACTAGGATTGGGGGGCGCCACCTCTCCCTCTTTTCCTTTCCCTCTCTTCCTTCTTTGGTGATTCCTACTAGGAATAGGATTGCAATCCTATTCCTAGTAGGATTGCACCCCTAGCCGCACCAAACAAGGGCCGCACAGCTCCCCCCTTGCTCCTTTATATACGGGGGCAGGGGGGCACCCAAAGACACACAAGTTGAATTGTTCCAGCCGTGTGCGGTGCCCCCCTCCACAGAAACACACCTCGGTCATACCGTCGCGGTGCTTAGGCGAAGCCCTGCGCTGGTGAATACATCATATCCGTCACCATGCCGTCATGCTGACGAAACTATCCCATGAAGCTCAACTGGATCAAGAGCTCGTGGGACGTCATCAAGCTGAACGTGTGCTGAACGAGGAGGTGTCGTACGTTCGGTGCTTGATCGGTTGAATCGTGAAGAAGTTCGACTACATCAACCGCGTCACTTGACGCTTCCGCTCCCGGTCTACGAGGGTACGTAGACACACTCTTCCCTCTCGTTGCTATACATCTGGTAGATAGATCTTGCGTGATCGTAGGAAAATTTTAAAATACTACGTTCCCCAACAGTGGTATCAGAGCCAGGTCTATGCGTAGATGATATGCACGAGTAGAACACAATGAGTTGTGGGCGATACTAGTCATACTGCTTACCAGCATGTCATACTTTGCTTCGGCGGTATTGTGAGATGAAGCGGCCCGGACCGACATTACGCGTACGCTTACGCGAGACTGGTTTCACCGTTACGAGCACTCGTTGCTTAAAGGTGACTGGCGGGTGTCTGTCTCTCTCACTTTAGCTGAATCAAGTGTGGCTACGCCCGGTCCTTGTGAAGGTTAAAACATCACATACTTGACGAAACATCGTTGTGTTTTTGTATGCGTAAGTAAGAACGGTTCTTGCTAAGCCCGTAGCAGCCACGTAAAACTTGCAACAACAAAATAGAGGACGTCTAACTTGTTTTTGCAGGGTATGTTGTGATGTGATATGGTCAAGACATGATGAGTTATACGGTTTTGTATGAGATGATCATGTTTTGTAAAGTTATCGGCAACTGGCATGAGCCATATGGTTGTCGCTTTATTGTATGAAATGCAATCGCCATGTAATTGCTTTACTTTATCACTAAGCGGTAGCGATAGTCGTAGAAGCAATAGTTGGCGAGACGACAACGATGCTACGATGGAGATCAAGGTGTCGCGCCGGTGACAAAGGTGATCATGACGGTGCTTTGGAGATGGAGATCAAAAGCACAAGATGATGATGGCCATATCATGTCACATATTTTGATTTGCATGTGATGTTTATCTTATTATGCTTCTTATTTTGCTTAGAACGACGGTAGCATTATAAGATGATCCCTTACTAAATTTCAAGGTATAAGTGTTCTCCCTGAGTATGCACCGTTGCGAAAGTTCGTCGTGCCGAGACACCACGTGATGATCGGGTGTGATAAGCTCTACGTTCAAATACAACGGGTGTAAGCCAGTTTTGCACACGCAGAATACTCGGGTTAAACTTGACGAGCCTAGCATATGCAGATATGGCCTCGGAACACTGGAGACCGAAAGGTCGAGCGTGAATCATATCGTAGATATGATCAACATAAGATGTTCACCATTGAAACTACTCCATCTCACGTGATGATCGGACATGGTTTAGTTGATTTGGATCACGTGATCATTTAGATGACTAGAGGGATGTCTATCTAAGTGGGAGTTCTTATGTAATATGATTAAATTGAACTTTAATTTATCATGAACTTAGTCGTGGTAGTATTAGCATATCTATGTTGTAGATCAATAGCTCGCGATGTTGCTCCCCGTTTATTTTTTATATGTTCCTAGAGAAAACTAAGTTGAAAGATGTTAGTAGCAATGATGCGGAATTGTTCCGTGATCTGAGGATTATCCTCATTGCTGCACAGAGAATTATGTCCTTGATGCACCGCTAGGTGACAGACCTATTGCAGGAGCAGATGTAGACGTTATGAACATTTTGACAAAAGCTCGGTATGA
Organism: Secale cereale; assembly: GCA_902687465.1. NCBI lineage: Eukaryota > Viridiplantae > Streptophyta > Magnoliopsida > Poales > Poaceae > Secale > Secale cereale. Next base: position 73,516,224 of record LR738710.1, read on the forward strand.
TGACTACTTGATAGTTTAGTGCACCATGCTTTACGGCTTATAACCGGGACTTCAAGAACGTTTTGAAGGCCACGGAGCATATGAGATGTTCCAAGAGTTGAAATTAGTATTTCATACTCATGCCCGTGTCGAGAGGTATAAGACTTCTGACAGTACTTTGCCTACAAGATGGAGGAGAATAGCTCAACCAGTGAGCATGTGCTCAGATTGTCTGGGTACTACAATTACTTGAATCAAGTGGGAGTTAATCTTCCAGATAAGATAGTAATTGACAAAGTTCTCTAGTCACTATCACCAAGTTAGTAGAACTTCGTGATGAACTATAATATGCAAGGGATGACAAAAGGAATTCCCGAGCTCTTCGCGATGCTGAAGTCGGCGAAGGTAGAAATCATGAAAAAGCACCAAGTGTTGATGGTTAACAAGACCACTTGTTTCAAGTAAAGGGCAAAGGGATAGAAGGGGAACTTCAAGAAGAATGACAAGCAAGTTGTCACTCCCGTGAAGAAACCCAAAGCTAAAACTCAAGCCTGAAACTAAGTGCTTCTAATGCAAAGGAAATGGTCACTGGAAGTGGAACTGCCCTAGATACTTGGCGGATAAGAAGGATGGCAAAGTGAACAAAGGTATATTTGATATACAGATTATTGATGTGTATTTTACTAGTGTTCATAGCAACCCCTCGGTATTTAATACTGGTTCAGTTGCTAAAGAGTAGTAACTCGAAATGGGAGTTGCATAATGAACAGAAACTAGTTAAAGGATGAAGTGACGATGTGTATTGGAAGCAGTTCCAAGATTGATATGATCATCATCGCACACTCCCTATAGTTTCGGGATTAGTGTTGAACCTAAATAAATGTTATTTGGTGTTTGTGTTGAGCATGAATATGATTTGATCATGTTTATTGCAATACGGTTATTCATGTAAGTTAGAGAATAATTGTTGTTCTGTTTACATGAATAAAACCTTCTATGGTCATACACCCAATGAAAATAGTTTGTTGGATCTCGATCGTGTGATACACATATTCATAATATTGAAGCCAAAAGATGCAAGGTTAATAATGATAGTGCAACTTATTTGTGGCACTGCCGTTTAGGTCATATTGGTGTAAAGCGCATGAAGAAACTCCATAGTGATGGACTTTTTGGTATCACTTGATTATGAATCTCTTGGTGCTTGCGAACCATGCCTCATGGGCAAGATGACTAAAACTCCGTTCTCCGGAACTGTGGAGCGAGCAGCAGAGTTGTTGGAAATCATACATACTGATGTATGCAGACCAATGAGTGTTGACGCTCGCAGCGGGTATCGTTATTTTCTGACCTTCACTGATGATTTGAGCAGATATGGGTATATCTACTTAATGAAGCACAAGTCTGAAACATTTGAAAAGTTCAAAGAATCTCAGAGTGAAGTGGAGAATCATCGTAACAAAAAATAAGAGTTTCTACGATATGATCATAGAGGTAAAATATTTGAGTTAGCGAGTTTGGCCTTCAGTAAAAACAATGTGAAATAGTTTCACTACTCACGCCACCTGGAACACCATAGTGTAATGGTGTGTCCGAACGTCATAACCGTACTTTATTAGATATGGTGCGATCGATGATGTCTCTTACCGATCTACCACTATTGCTTTTGGGGTTATGCATTAGAGACAGCTACATTCACGTTAAATAGGGCACCATCTAAATCTGTGGAGATGACACCGTATGAACTGTGGTTTGACGAGAAACCTAAGCTGTCATTTCTTTAAGTTTGGGACTGCGATGCTTATGTGAAAAAGTTTCAACATGATAAGCTCGAACCCAAATCGGAGAAGTAAATCTTCATAGGATACCCAAAAGAAACTGTTGGGTACACCTTCTATCACAGATCCGAAGGCAAGGTCTTTGTTGCTAAGAGTGGATCCTTTCTAGAGAAGGAGTTTCTCTCGAAAGAAGTGAGTGGGAGGAAAGTAGAACTTGATGAGGTAATTGTACCTTCTCCCGAATTGGAAAGTGGAACATCACAGAAACTAGTTCCAGTGATTCCTACACCAATTAGTGAGGAAGCTAATGATGATGATCATGAAACTTCAGATCAAGTTTCTGCTGAACGTCGTAGATCAACCAGAGTACGTTCCGCACCAGAGTGGTACGGCAACCCAGTTCTGGAAGTCATGTTACTAGACCATGATGAACCTACGAACTATGAGGAAGCGATGATGAGCCCAGATTCCGCAAAATGGCTTGAGGCCATGAAATCTGAGATGGTATCCATGTATGAGAACAAAGTGTGGACTTTGGTTGACTTGCCCGATGATCGGCAGGCCATCAAAAATAAATGGATCTTCAAGAGGAAGACCGACGCAGATGGTAATGTTACTGTTTACAAAGCTCGACTTGTTGCGAAAGGTTTTCGACAAGTTCAAGGAGTTGACTACGATGAGACTTTCTCACCCGTAGCGATGCTTAAGTCTGTCCGAATCATGTTAGTAATTGCCGCATTTTATGAAATCTGGCAAATGGATAACAAAACTGCATTCTTTAATGGATTTATTAAAGAAAAATTGTATATGATGCAACCCGAAGTTTTTGTCAATCCTAAAGGTGCTAACAAAATGTGCAAGCTCCAGCGATCCATCTATGGACTGGTGCAAGCATCTCGGAGTTGGAATATACGTTTTGATAAGTTGATCAAAGCATATAGATTTATACAGACTTACGGTGAAGCCTGTATTTACAAGAAGTGAGTGGGAGCACTACAACCTTTCTGATAAGTATATGTGAATGACATATTGTCGATCGGAAATGATGTAGAATTTTCTGAAAAGCATAAAGGAGTGTTTGAAAGGAGTTTTTCAAAGAAAGACCTTGGTGAAGCTGCTTACATATTGGGCATCATGATCTATAGAGATAGATCAAGACGCTTGATAAGTACATACCTTGATAAGATTTTGAAGTAGTTCAAAATGGATCAGTCAAAGAAGGAGTTCTTGACTGACTTGTAAGGTGTGAAGTTGAGTAAGACTCAAAGCCAGACCACGGCAGAAAAATATAGAGAGAATGAAAGTCATTCCCTATGCCTCAGCCATAGGTTCTATAAAGTATGCCATGCTGTGTACCAAACATGTTGTGTACCTTGCCATGAGTTTGTCAAGGGGGTACAATAGTGATCCAGGAGTAGATCACTATACAGCGGTCAAAATTATCCTTAGTAACTGGATGACTAAGGAAATGTTTCTCGATTATGGAGGTGATAAAGAGTTCGTCGTAAAGGGTTACGCCGATGCAAGCTTTGACACTAAATCTAGATGACTCTAAGTATCAATCTGGATGCGTATTGAAAGTGGGAGCAATTAGCTAGAGTAGCTCTATGCAGAGCATTGTAGACATAGAAATTTGCAAAATACATACGGATCTGAATGTGACAGACCCGTTGACTAAACTTCTCTCACAAGCAAAACATGATCACACCTTATTACTCTTGGGTATTAATCACATAGCGATGTGAACTAGATTATTGACTCTAGTAAACCCTTTGGGTGTTGGTCACATGGCGATGTGAACTATGGGTGTTATTCACATAACGATGTGAACTATCGGTATTAAATCACATGGCGATGTGAACTAGATTATTGACTCTAGTGCAAGTGGGAGACTGAAGGAAATATGCCCTAGAGGCAATAATAAAGATGTTATTTGTATTTCCTTATATCATGATAAATGTCTTTTATTCATGCTAGAATTGTATTAACCGGAAACTTGGTACATGTGTGGATACATAGACAAAAACAGTATGTCCCTAGTATGCCTCTACTAGACTAGCTCATTGATCAAAGATGGTTATGTTTCCTAGCCATAGACATGAGTTGTCATTTGATCAACGGGATCACATCATTAGGAGAATGATGTGATGGACAAGACCCATCCGTTAGCATAGCACTATGATCGTTTAGTTTTACTGCTATTGCTTTCTTCATGACTTATACATGTTCCTATGACTATGAGATTATGCAACTCCCGAATACCGTAGGAACACCTTGTGTGCTATCAAACTTCACAACGTAACTGGGTGATCATAAAGATGCTCTACAGGTGTCTCCAAAAGTATTCGTGGTGTTGGCATAGATCAAGATTAGGATTTGTCACTCCGAGTGTCGGAGAGGTATCTCTGGGCCCTCTCGGTAACACACATCACAATAAGCCTTGCAAGCAAAAGACTAATGAGTTAGTCACGAGATGATGTGTTACGGAACGAGTAAAGAGACTTGCTGGTAATGAGATTGAACTAGGTATGGAGATACCGACGATCGAATCTCGGGCAAGTAACATACCGATGACAAAAGGAACAACGTATGTTGTTATGCGGTTTTGACCGATAAAAGATCTTCGTAGAATATGTAGGAGCCAATATGAACATCCAGGTTCCGCTATTGGTTATTGACCGGAGATGAGTCTCGGTCATGTCTACATAGTTCTCGAACCCGTAGGGTCCACACGCTTAACGTTTGATGACGATCGGTATTATGAGTTTATGAGTTTTTGATGTACCGAAGGTAGTTCGGAGTCCCGGATGAGATCACGGACATGACGAGGAGTCTCGGAATGTCCGAGACATAAAGATTGATATATTGGACGACTATATTCGGACACCGGAAGTGTTTCGGAAAAGTTTCGGATTTAACGGGATTGTCGGAGGGGGTTACCGGAACCCCCTACGAAGGGGGATGGTCCATAGTGGGCCTTAAGGGAAAGAGAGAGGCAGCCCATAGGGCTGGCCGGCGCCCCACCTAGGGTTCCTAGTTGGACTAGGATTGGGGGGCGCCACCTCTCCCTCTTTTCCTTTCCCTCTCTTCCTTCTTTGGTGATTCCTACTAGGAATAGGATTGCAATCCTATTCCTAGTAGGATTGCACCCCTAGCCGCACCAAACAAGGGCCGACCAGCCTCCCCCCTTGCTCCTTTATATACGGGGGCAGGGGGCACCCAAAGACACACAAGTTGAATTGTTCCAGCCGTGTGCGGTGCCCCCCTCCACAGAAACACACCTCGGTCATACCGTCGCGGTGCTTAGGCGAAGCCCTGCGCCGGTGAATACATCATATCCGTCACCATACCGTCGTGCTGACGAAACTCTCCCGTGAAGCTCAACTGGATCAAGAGCTCGTGGGACGTCATCAAGCTGAACGTGTGCTGAACGCGGAGGTGCCGTACGTTCGGTGCTTGATCGGTTGAATCGTGAAGAAGTTCGACTACATCAACCGCGTCACTTGACGCTTCCGCTCCCGGTCTACGAGGGTACGTAGACACACTCTTCCCTCTCGTTGCTATACATCTGGTAGATAGATCTTGCGTGATCGTAGGAAAATTTTAAAATACTACGTTCCCCAACACTTCGGGCGCATGGTAGCTTCTGGAACGCTGATTTTTTATATAATTTTTCTGGATTTTTCCTGGCAGTTCTCGTAATGTGAAAATCTGAAATACAAAAACAGCCGAAAACAGAAACTGGCATTGGGGTGCACTGAGTTAATAGGTTAGTCCAAATATAATCAAAAGTGTATGGAAGTGTATGAATAACATAGCAATATCACCCAAAAGAGGCATGGAGCAAGCAGAAATTATAGATACGTTTTGGACGTATCAATAAGCAACAAGCAAAATGTCAAAAGCTCGTAGGCATTGGATCGGTGATGGGAAATTATGTCGGATGCAATTCATCATGTAAAAGTTATAACCTAGGGTGACACAGAACTAGCTCCAGTTCATCAATGTAATGTAGACATGTATTCCGAATATAGTCATACATGCTTATGGCAAAGAACTTGCATGACATCTTTTGTCCTACCCTCCTGTGGCAGCGGGGTCCTATTGTAAACTAAGGGATATTAAGGCCTCCTTTTAATAGAGTACCGGACCAAAGCATTAACACATAGTGAATACATGAACTCCTCAAACTACGGTCATCACCGGGAGTGGTCCCGATTATTGTCACTTCGGGGTTGCCGGATCATAACACATAGTAGGTGACTATAGAATTGCAAGATAGGATCAAGAACACACATATATTCATGAAAACATAATAGGTTCAAATCTGAAATCATGGCACTCGGGCCCTAGTGACAAGCATTAAGCATAGCAAAGTCATAGCAACATCAATCTCAGAACATAGTGGATACTAGGGATCAAACCCTAACAAAACTAACTCGATTACATGATAGATCCCATCCAACCCATCACCGTCCAGCAAGCCTACGATGGAAGTACTCACGCACGGCGGTGAGCATCATGGAATTGGTGATGGAGGAAGGTTGATGATGACGATGGCGACGATCTCCACTCTCCGGAGCCCCAAACGGACTCCAGATCAGCCCTCCCGAGAGAGATTAGGGCTTGGCGGTGGCTCCGTATCGTAAAACGTGATAATTCTTCCTCTCTGATTTTTTCTCTCCCCGAAAGTGAATATATGGGGTCTGGAGATACGTCGGTGGAGCACCTAGGGGCCCACGAGGCAGGGGGCGCGCCCAGGGGAGGGGGCACGCCCCCCCAGCCTCGTGGACAGGGTGTGGGCCCCCTGGTCTGGATCTTTCCGCAGGTATTTTTTATATTTTCCAAAATAATCCTCCGTAAATTTTCAGGTCATTCCGAGAACTTTTTATTTCTGCACAAAAACAACACCATGGCAATTCTGCTGAAAACAGCGTCAGTCCGGGTTAGTTCCATTCAAATCATGCAAGTTAGGGCCTGTTTGGGACTACTCCGCTTCTCAAAATTCAGCTCCGCTCTAGAAAACACAATCCAAACGGGGTAGCTCCACAATATGCTGCTCCACAAAAAAACTAGAATTTGGGGTCCAACTTCTTGTTTTTTGTGAAGCTCTCTAGGGGGTGCTTCAAAAAAATCTAGAAGCTGGAGTTGGAGGAAAATTACCCACCACTGCTACCAGTAAGTGGATACCCCTTCGTCAACCAATCAAATAGATCCTTTCCACCAAATTCTCATTCCTGAAGCTGGAGTTAACTGAAAGCCAAACATTCTCTTTGGTGGAGCTGCAACTCCTATGAGAAACTGCTCCAAAATGAATTTGATGGAGTAAAACTGAATTTCGTGGAGCGGAGCTGTCCCAAACAGGCCCTTAGAGTCCAAAACAAGGGCAAAAGTGTTTAGAAAAATAGATGCGTTGGAGACGTATCAGGAGGTAATGCATCAATATGATAATTTTTTCTTCCATACATATAGGTTGTCACAATTTCTCTAATATCATTCTTTAGGTGTGTGGAGTGGATTGGGAGGTTAGCTAAGCATGCCCCTCCGCACGAAAAAGCGAGAGGACCTGAGCGCCATTCATGGTCCGCGGTTCCACACACCCGCAAACCTAAATGCCACCGATCCATCTCCCCATCCGCCACCATGACGCCTCCCCTAGCTTCGTCGTGCTGCTTTGCCAGCCCACCATGGTGCTGTGTCGGGATGTAGATTGCGGATGAAGTGAGGAGGGCCGAGGTAGATGCCATGGAGGGGGAGAAGAGCAGAAGTTGTGATGACGCATTTTCGAGCTAGAATGTTCCTGTTTTACGTTGTATTTCAGGGCAATGTATCAATAAATACATGAAAGTTTGATGTTGATGTTAGGTACAATAAGAGTATCCAAAATTGGAAGAATTGGCATGTATCTTCTAAGATGAGGTAAACATTATATCACCCATCAGGTATTCAATCTGCACGCTTAATCTTTCTTTCTTCTTATTCCCGTCGTTGCATTAGACTTCATGGCTAATTTATTTGGTCCCTATTTAATTTGGATGGTGTTGAACTATTATGATTTTTATTGTACCTGGTGTTGGCAAATTACCACCATCAAGCATTGCTAATAATAAGAGTTGGTAAAACTTACAGTATCCGCTAGCCATTGTTGTCGACAAAACAAATTAGATGGGACAGTATGATTTCTAATTCTCATTAGATGAATGTCACAAATGCATTCTTCATTTTAAGAACTTTCTATTTGTTTTAATGGGTATCCTTCACCTATATCCAGGGGAAAAGAAGAGCATGTTGATTGCTTGCTATCTACAGTATGATTCCCAACTAGCCTACATTGCATAAATTGGAAAGATATCTTCTTTACCAAGATCTGCTAGGTTCTGTCGCTTCCTTTTATCCATTTTGGCTTTCATCTTAGCTCCTTTGATAAATCTCTTTAAACATGAAAAAAAAAATTATTAGACTATATGTTAGAAAAACATATTAAGTTTCTTTTTACAGAAACCTTTGCAATGCACTCAAATGTTCATTGAGATGTACGAGTTGTGCAAGCCTGCACAACAATGAAGGCACAAAGCTGGTTATGGTGAAGGTCGGCTTGGTTGCCCTACGGATCTAAGCTCATGGGATATGCAAGTCGACGAATGACAACCTACTAATGCAAGTTGAACCCAGGCATAAGCTGATGGACAATCTGATGCAAGTTTGTGAATTATCACGCATGGAACATGTATATTTTGTAGACTTTTTTATTTATTATATTATATAAAAGTCATGTTCCATTCTTTGGATGCTTCAAATAACGTTTTGGTCATTTCTTCAGTAAAACATACATATTGAGTATGGTTGTAAATCTAAATGAATGCTCAATGGTGAGTTCAAAACTTCAAGGTGTTTGTTATTTGTTCTGTGTGTGTTGATTAAAATGTTAAAGGTGGCCTACCTCAAGTTGCACTATTTTAGCCATTGCAATGCCACATGATTCGGTGATTTATCAAAGGTTGACAGTGTCAGAGAAAGGGGGGGGGGGGCGCCAAGGCCGACGGTTTAGGCGCGGTTAGGGTAGGGCGGGACGACTAGGCGCAACATGGTAGCCTTGTCGGTTGTGGTTGGTGGGGACTGCGGTTTGGCCGGTGTCAGTTGGGGGAGTGGGAGAAGGAGGATGTAGGAGAGGAAAAATATGTAGGAAATTTGGTTGGCACAAAAAACCCGTGGCAACGCACGTGCATTCTACTAGTATTTAAATAGTATGTTTTTCGCTAAATTAAGTATCCCCATGATGAGACGTCCGTGTTTGAATCTCTAGTAGACTTATGTATATGCATGAAGGTGATGTATCTCTAATAGTCATATGTATATGTATGAGCATGGTTGTCAGGAACCACATATACACAAAATTCGGCCAGCGAATTTTGAAAATGGAATTTGGTTAAAAATCATGGAAATTGGTCAAAGGGAGCGGGTATACGCAAAGGGAACCATTGGCATGGGAAACAACTGTGAGGAATGCTATCAGCCGTAGGATTTAACCGATCCAACGGCCGGCAATCTAAAGGCCCGCATACCCGATAAAACCAAGAGGAGGAAGCACCCGACTAAACCCTAGCCGCCGTCCGTCTGTCCCCAACCTTCACCGCCACTCCCCCTCAACCCTCCGCCCCCGAACCTCGCCGCCGCCGCCGCCGCCGCCTTCACCATGAGGCCGCTCGACGAGAAGGAGACCACGATGGTCTTCGAGAAGCTCTTCAAGTTCACCGGCCCCAACCTGAAGCACCTCCTGGAGCGGCCCTCCGTTGAGGGCCCCGACCCGGAGCCCGGCCGCTACTGCCTCCGCCTCCACAAGAACCGCGTCTTCTACGCCTCGGAGTCGCTCGTCCGCCGCGCCACCGCCGTGTCCCGCACGCGCCTCGCCGGGGTCGGCACGCCCATCGGCAAGTTCACCCACGGCGGCGCCTTCCACCTCACCGTCCACGCGCTCGACCTCCTCGCCGCCCACGCGCGCCGCCGCATCTGGCTCAAGCCCGACACGGAGCGCTCGTTCCTCTTCGGCAACTCCGTGCCCAAGTCCGCGCTCGCGCGCATCACCGAGAACACCAAGTCCGGCGATGGCGTCGTCGTCATGTCCATGGCCGACGTGCCCCTCGGGTTTGGGGTCGCCGCCAGGGGCGCGCAGGACTGCAGGAAGGCCGACACCAACGCCGTGGTGGTGCTCCACCAGTCTGACGCTGGCGAGTACCTCCGCAAGGAGGAGGAGCTCATGTGAGGTGAGGGTCGAGACTTGTTGTTATTGTGTTTACTAATTGGACCGTATGCGTGAATTTAGGGACCCAGTGTCTTACTATGTTGTTCAAGAGTTCCTGCATATGTCATATGAATGTACTGGATGATTAATTGAGTATGAGATGATGCGATTGCGAATTTTTGGTGATAATTGGTCTTTTTCTTCACCCGTGAATGCACTATTGGGTATTTTCGGACCACATTACTTACTGAATTGTGTGGAATGAATCAAGCAAAGTAGTTTGTGGGATTGAATTGTTCCATTGGGTTTTTAGTTGTCAGACAGGTCCTTGTTATGTGTGCTAATAAACCATAGAACTGATTTGTACGTAGATGAATTGGTTAATTGTAGAAGTATGTTGCATCACATAGGCTAATAGAACAACATAAATAGCCACTGCGATCCTCAGTTTGGCCGTTTGATCTAGTGTTGCCTTATGCTTGTCGTGGTTATGTGTTAACTTCCTTGGATTATGAAATCAGGACAGGAATGCTTTTGTTCCCACCTCTGGTGCACACACACTCTTTTGTTTCTTGAGGCTCTCTGTAATAGTGCTGTGCAAACTACTCTAGAAGTAGATGTTTTCACATGAGATTAGTGAGCCTTCGGATGTACATAATGTTGTCAGAAGTTAGAATGCCCTTATTACTGCCCTGATCATTTGTTGTCGTGACTGGTAAAAACATAAAGCGAAACATGAGCTCTGTGCTGTTTGGACAGATAGTGGTGCTTTTCCATCATGAACTTAAAACACTTAGTATACTTGACTAAGATTGGTTTATCATTTCCCTGTAACTGTGGCATGCGGTTGCTGTTAGATTGGCCAGCACTTATGGATCATGGAATCCTGCTTCTGCAGTTGTTGTAGTATTCTGTCTCGATCCGAAAATAAACTGCATACTTGCTTTTCGCTTTGTCCATGCCATTTGATTGTTCGGTGAGACCAACCTGTGACAATCAACAGCACCTTCGCTTCGTCATGCGGTCTGTAGATAGTTCTTTCATGTCCTGAGCACGTTATTTGTATGACACACTTGGCTTGCTCCATATGGTTCTGATTTACAGCATTTGTGCTTGCAGATGATGCGTGGGCGGTGCTGAAAGATGTGTTCCCTCCATGGCTGTGATCACCGATCATCTGTGCTTGCAATCAGTGTGCAGTTCGTCAACCTGTATTCTGTAGTTTTCATACAGGGCAAGGAAAAGCGGATGTCTGATCTATCGAGTGTCGTAGTAGAGTAGTTCTGATGGCTATAAATTTTGTCACGCTGTAGCTTATCAGTAAGCTACTGCATTGTATGGTGTGAACTGTGAACTAAAGATTATGATAATGGTACATTTGCTCTTGGAGCCCTAATTGTTTTTATGTTTGATGGACAAATTACCTACCAGCAAGCTGACCTGCTCATGAATGCCCCGGGTTCCATCACTATTGGTTTACTTTTTATGGGGTGACATTGCTCGCCATTGCCACGGCAAAACAGATGATTGGATACACAGTTTTGATCTTCACTGCTAAAACGTACAATTAGAATTCTAATGTTATATAGCACGACAATAAAAATTGCGCATCCAGGGAATCGAACCCTGGTCAGTACCGTGGGAGGGTACTATGATACCACTACACCAGATGCGCTTGGATGTACTACGGACCTTGATAAAGCCTAATATAGATTAGTACTCTAAAATCCAGTGCACAACTGTCCTATGGTTCAAATTTATCTAAAAGATTCTAATTAGTGGTCGGAGATATGAAGGTTTCACTGCACGCCTTTAGAAACGTCATGTAATTTTGAATCCAACTACAGTATGTACAAATAGCAAATGATGCAGTCAGGCGTTTAAAATCTAGTGATGCAGTCAGGCCACGGCCAAGGAGATCCTGGCACGTGTCACATGGGCCCCATCCCGTAAGGATAATGGGAGCCACCGTGGCACCGTGACCGGCCAATGGAATCGAAGCAAGCCTCACCCTATCCACACGCTCACCTCAGCGCCGTTTTCCCTCCACAGCATCCTCCACGATCAAAAACAAAACCATCACCACACCCCCCCTCCCCCGAGGCCACACACACGCACACACTGACACACACCAGATTCATCAAGAAAACCTCGAGAGGATCATGGCCGGTGTGAACACCAGTGTGGTCGGCCTCAAGCCCGCGGCGGCGGTGCCGCAGTCCGCCTCGCCGGCGGCGGCAAAGCGCGTGCAGGTCGCCCCGGCCAAGGACCGGCGGTCGGCGCTTCTCGGCCTGGCGGCCGTCTTCGCCGTCACGGCCGCCACCGCCGGGTCAGCCAGGGCAAGCGTCTTCGACGAGTACCTCGAGAAGAGCAAGCTCAACAAGGTCTGCTCCGTTTCCTTCCCTCCCCGTCACCGTCGGTTTGTTGCTCATTTCTCAATTTTCATCGGAGTTTCATGAACTTTTTGATGACATTTCTGCGTGTGATCAGGAGCTGAACGACAAGAAGAGGGCGGCGACGAGCGGCGCCAACTTCGCGCGCGCCTACACCGTCCAGTTCGGCAGCTGCAAGTTCCCCTACAACTTCACCGGCTGCCAGGACCTCGCCAAGCAGAAGGTAACTCTTCTGCTTAACTCTCCATGACCATGCCACCATGGTAAACTCTTAAGCTCTGGTTGACGATCATGTCTTCTTGTGTGGTTTCAGAAAGTCCCGTTCATCACCGACGACCTGGAGATCGAGTGCGAGGGGAAGGAGAAGTTCAAGTGCGGATCCAACGTCTTCTGGAAATGGTGAAGCTGATCGACTTGCCAGGCAATATGGCGAGTGCTGATGTATGCCAGTGCACAAGTGTACCTAGATGTCCAAACTGCACAAGTGTTTCGACTGTGAAGTTATCGTCGCTGTAATTTTATCATCATGTGGAATTCTGTTTTCACCTGGATATGGATATACGCATGTTAGCATGTATCTTGTCACATCCTGATCACAAACATTCATCAGTTAGAATCTTTCGAGCAATATGCTTAGGCAAATTCAGGGTCAGTTGGGAAAGCCCACAAACAATACTACAATATTACTTGATTTCGCCATGATTCGGCAATAATAACACCTAAAGAAAATAGTATCATAAGTGTAAGTTAAATTAGTGCTTAGAACTGAGAAATATTCATGTTACAGGAAGTAAATGATTCTAAGCACAGATTCAAACCAAGCTGATTGGCATAAAGCTACGTCATCCAGATAATTCCTCCTAGTTAGATTTCCAAGGTTAGGTTACAGGTTACAACAGATATATTATTTATTATAGCAGTAGTAATTATATGTTTTTTATTAATAAAAAAATAGTATCAAATAGCAGAAAAAAATTGCGCATCCAGGGAATCGAACCCTGGTCAGTACCGTGGGAGGGTACTATGATACCACTACACCAGATGCGCTTGACTGTGCTATGATCGTTGATTAAGTTTACTATATGTTAGCACTCAAAAATCCAGTGCACAACTGTCCTATGGTTCAAATTTATCTAAAAGATTCTAATTAGTGGTCGAAAGATATACTCCTTCCGTCCCAAAATAAGTGACTCAACTTTGTACTAATAGTACAAAGTTGAGTCACTTATTTTGGGATTGAGGGAGTAGAATTTAGGCTATAGGCTTTGTAGAAAACTTCATCTAATTTGGAATGGAGCTAGCAAATGGGCTGGCACGAGAACAGGGCCGTCTCCAGGAATTCGGGGCCCCGGTGCGAAAAGAAAAATGGGGCCCTAAATTTTGAAAAAATATATAATTACGCAAGCATAAACACCTAATTATGTAATTAAAATTTATATTATTTCATACAATGCTTAGAATATTCTAAAGTATCAATGCGAAATACTAAAACCAATAAACTGACCTTATTCTCTATTGAAAATTGTCATCCGTCTTGCGTTCCTTGAAATAAAATCTTCAATTACATCTTCATAATTAATCTTCTCCAAGACATCATTTTCAAGTGCTATTGTCGCCAAACCATTGAGTCTTTCTTGTGTCATAGTTGAACGCAAATATGATTTCAACAACTTAAGTTTAGAGAACGCAAATATGAAATATAGGCTTGTGACATGCATAGGTAGTTCAAAAAACTTACAATCGGATAGAACCTTGATTTTGGACTTGGACGATAGTACGAGCAACTACTGAAATTCTTGAATCTATGACTACTTCTGAACTTGAACGACTGCACAAAAAATCGTTCCCAAACATATTAACACAAGTACACAACTTTGTAATTTGTATCAAAATTAGAGAAAAGGGGAGAGCGTAGGGAGCAGGGAGCCAGGGAGGGCACCACACCGGTTGGTCTTCCTGTTGGGCGGCACCACGGCAGTGTCGGCGGGCCGCCGGCGCGACGGCGTCCAGCGCTAGAAGAAAGTAGTCCGCTTCTTGTCCGTCCCCTCGCTGAACCTGCAAGGTTGCAACGGCGCGATCGCCACGACGCCACCGAGCCGCCGATGCCGATTCAGTCGAAAGCGATGGGGAGATGGAAAGCGTAGCGACAGGCAGGGAATAGGAAGGAGGAAGCGGAAGTTACGGAAGGGCTGGGCTGTCGTTTCATCTACGATTGATCAATCCATCTCATCCACTCGACGGGTAAGCATATCGCTTGAGACTTGACCGGACCAGGCTCAAGAAGGCCTAAAACTGAATTTTTTCCATACTATACGTATATGTATATGGACCCTAGTTGGGGGCCCCAGGATTTTGGGGGCCCTGTGCGAGCGCACAGCTCGCACAGGCCCTTGGACGGCCCTGCACGAGAACACCAACATTTAAAATTTAGCGAGTCAAGTCAGTAGGAGTTTTTCTTTGAGACAGGTCAGAAGGAGGAGGTGTTTCAGCGTGCAATCGCCCATGAGCAAAATTGACCGATTCTACATCCACTGTTTTTTGTCTTACGAATCTCCGCTACTATTAAACAAGTGAGCTGTGGCAAAACCATTGAATATCAGGCCTTTGTTATCTTAGATCCGATGTCCAACATTGCTCCGATGACTTTGTACCAATTAAAGCAATGTGATTAACAATCAAAGTATCATAATTAGCATTCCAGAAATAAACATTGTACAAATCAATCAAAGCACCATTATGAGCAATCAAAAAACAAACATGGTAAATTGGAATGTTTCTAAACCTGCTGACATGATCCCTAGACCACTTCCCTGTAAGCTGCGAACTGTGCCATCGTCGGCGTCTTGCAAACACCACCAGAGATATTGATTTTTTTTGCGAGAGAACTTTCTCATCTATTCACAATCAATCATGGCAGTACAAAGAAGACTAGAGGTAATAAAAATTACAACCAGGTGCATGGACCACCTAGCGACTTCTACAAACACTAGAGCGAGACGAAGGCGCGCCGCCGTTATCGCCCCTCCCTCACCGGAGCTGGGCAAACCTTGTTGAAGTAGACAACCGGGAAGTCATTGTGCTAAGTCCCCAAAGGACCAACACAACAGAGTATAGCCACCATCACCGATGAAGAGAGTCGTAGATCGAAAATATCGAACGTGTAACCACATGAATGAAAACCGAATCCAAATAGATCCATGGAAGACCAAAACCGACCGAATCCCGTGAGACGGTGACACATCTCCACACGCCCTTCAACGATGCTAAATGCACCATCGGGATGGTGATCGGACGTGGAATACATTATTCCTAAGGAGGGATATCACCACTGCCACACAATCCCAACCAAGACGTTGAACCTAACAAAAACGACATCAGGGTCCCTCCCGCCTGCAGGAGACTGAGATCCTCCACACCTTGCCGACTCCTGCTACCTCTTGAGTTTATGTTGTATTCCCTCGAAGAGGAAAGGGAGATGCAGCACAGTAGCGTAAGTATTTCCCTCAGTTTTTGAGAACCAAGGTATCAATCCAGTAGGAGACCACGCGCGAGTCCCTCGCACCTGCACAAACAAATAAGAACTTCGCAGCCAACGCGATAAGGGGTTGTCAATCCCTTTACGTCACTTACGAAAGTGAGATCTGATAGAGATGATAGTTTATATTTTTGGTATTTTTGGTTTATAAGAACGGAAAATAAAGCGGAAAAAGTAAAGTAGATGTAGATTGATATGTTTGAGAATAGACCCGGGGGGCATAGTTTTCTCTAGTGGCTTCTATCATGATAGCGATATTCTACGGCGGGTAAACAAATTACTGTCGAGCAATTGATAGAAAAGCGAATAATTATGAGACTATCTAGGCATGATCATTGTATATAGGCATCACGTCCGAGACAAGTAGACCGAAACGATTCTGCATCTACTACTATTACTCCACACATCGACCGCTATCCATCATGCATCTAGTGTATTGAGTTCATAAGAACAGAGTAACGCCTTAAGCAAGATGACATGATGTAGAGGGGTAAACTCAAGCAATATGATAAAAACCCCATCTTTTTATCCTCGATGGTAACAATACAATATGTGCCTTGTTGCCCCTACTGTCACTGGGAAAGGACACCGCAAGATTGAACCCAAAGCCAAGCACTTCTCCCATTGCAAGAACTATAAATCTAGTAGGCCAAACCAAACCAATAATTCGAAGAGACTTGCAAGGATATTATGAGCACGCATAAAAAGTTCAGAGAAGAACCAAATATCTTTCATAGATAACCTTGATCATAAACTCACAATTCATGGGATCTCGACAAACACACCGCAAAAAGAGATTACATCAAATAGATCTCCTCGAAGACCTAGGAGAACTTTGTATTGAGATCCAGAGAGAGAGAAGAAGCCATCTAGATACTAGCTATGGACCCGAAGGTCTGTGGTAAACTACTCACAACTCATGGTGAGGGCGATGATGATGATGATAAAGGCCTCCGTGATGGATCCCCCTCCGGTGGAGCTCCGGAACAGGCTCCAAGATGGGATCTCCACGGGAACAGAAGGTACGGCGGTGGAATTAGGGTTTTCACTCTGTTCACGGAGTTTCTGGGGTACGTGGACTTATATAGGAAGAAGGAGGGCACCGGGGGACGCTCGAAGGGGCCACGAGGCAGGGGGGCGCGCCCTGGGAAGGGGGGCGCGCCCCCCACCCTCGTGGGCAGCCCCTCGATCTCCTGACGTGGTTCTCAAGCTTCTTGTGCGTGATTTCCTCCAAAAATATCTCTCGCGAAGGTTTCATTCCGTTCGGACTCCGTTTGATATTCTTTTTCTGCAAAACCCTGAAACAGGCAAAACATAGCAATCTGGACCGGGCCTTTGGGTTAGTAGGTTAGTCCCAAAAATGATATAAAAGTGAATGATAAAGCCCATTAAACATCCAAGACTTCATAAATAATAGCATGGAACAATAAAAAAATATAGATACGTTGGAGACGTATCAAGCATCCCCAAGCTTAATTCCTGCTCGTCCTCGAGTAGGTAAATGATAAATAAAGAATTTTTGATGTGGAATGCTAACCAATATAGTTTTTCAATGTAATTTTCTTAATTGTGGCATGAATGTTCAGATCTGAAGGATTCAAGATAAAAGTCTATATTGACATAAGAAATAACAATACTTCAAGCATACTAACAAAGCAATCATGTCTTCTCAAAATACTATGGCTAAAGAAAGTTATCCCTACAAAATCATATAGTGTTGGCTATGCTCCCTCGTTATCACACAAAAATATTCATATCATGCACAACTCCGATTTCAGCCAAGCATTTGTTTTCATACTCTATCTTTTCAAACCTTTCAACTTTCACGCAATACATGAGCGTGAGCCATGGACATAGCTGAAGGAAATATGCCCTAGAGGCAATAATAAAGATGTTATTTGTATTTCCTTATATCATGATAAATGTATTTTATTCATGCTAGAATTGTATTAACCGGAAACTTAGTACATGTGTGAATACATAGACAAAACAATATGTCCCTAGTATGCCTCTACTAGACTATCTCATTGATCAAAGATGGTTATGTTTCCTAGCCATAGACATGAGTTGTCATTTGATCAACGGGATCACATCATTAGGAGAATGATGTGATGGACAAGACCCATCCGCTAGCTTAGCACTATGATCATTTAGTTTTACTGCTATTGCTTTCTTCATACATGTTCCTATGACTATGAGATTGTGCAACTCCCGTATACCGGAGGAACACCTTGTGTGCTATCAAATGTCACAACGTAACTGGGTGATTATAAAGATGCTCTACAGGTGTCTCCAAAAGTGTTCGTGGTGTTGGCATAGATCAAGAATAGGATTTGTCACTCCGAGTGTCGGAGAGGTATCTATGGGCCCTCTCGGTAATACACATCATAATAAGCCTTGCAAGCAAATGACTAATGAGTTAGTCACGAGATGATGTATTATGGAACGAGTAAAGAGACTTGCCGGTAACGAGATTGAACCAGGTATTGAGATACCGACGATCGAATCTCGGGCAAGTAACATACCGATGACAAAGGGAACAACGTATGTTGTTATGCGGTTTGACCGATAAAGATCTTCGTAGAATATGTAGGAGCCAATATGAGCATCCAGGTTCCGCTATTGGTTATTGACCGGAGATGAGTCTCGGTCATGTCTACATAGTTCTCGAACCCGTAGGGTCCGCACGCTTAACGTTTGATGACGATCGGTATTATGAGTTTATGAGTTTTGATGTACCGAAGATAGTTCGGAGTCCCGGATGAGATCACGGACATGATGAGGAGTCTTGGAATGTCCGAGACGTAAAGATTGATATATTGGACGACTATATTCGGACACCGGAAGTGTTCCGTAAAGTTTCGGAATTTACCGGAGTGTCGGGGGGTTACCGGAACCCCCCCCCCCCCGGGAAGCTATGGGCCTTAATGGGCCATAGGAGTAAGAGAGAAGGAGGGCCAGGGCTGGGTCGCGCGCCCCCATCCCTTGGTCCGAATTGGACAAGGAAGGAGGGGGGCCGGCGTCCCTTTCCTTCTCCTTCTCTTTCTCCCTCTCCTTCCTTCCCCCTTCTCCCTCTTGGTGATTCCTACTAGGAATAGGATTGGGCTCCTAGTTCTACTAGGAAAGGGGGGATCCTACTCCCGGTGGGAGTAGGACTCCCCTAGGGCGCGCCATAGAGAGGGCCGGCCCTCCCTATCCTCCACTCCTTTATATACGGTTGTAGAGGCACCCCTAGACACACAAGTTGATCAGTTGATCTCTCCCAACCATGTGCGATGCCCCCCTCCACAGAAACACACCTCGGTCATACTGTTGCAGTGCTTAGGCGAAGCCCTGCGCCGGTAACTTCATCATATCCGTCACCACGCCGTCGTGCTGACGAAACTCTCCCGTGAAGCTCAACTGGATCAAGAGCTCGTGGGACGTCATCAAGCTGAACATGTGCTGAACGCGGAGGTGCCGTATGTTCGGTGCTTGATCAGTTGGATCGCGAAGAAGTTCAACTACATCAACCGCGTCACTTGACGCTTCCGCTTTCGGGCTACGAGGGTACGTAGACACACTCTCCCTCTCGTTGCTATGCATCTGGTAGATAGATCTTGCGTGATCGTAGGAAAATTTTGAAAATACTACGTTCCCCAATAGTGGCATCATGAGCCAGGTCTATGCGTAGATGATATGCACGAGTAGACCACAATGAGTTGTGGGCGATACTAGTCATACTGCTTACCAGCATGTCATACTTTGGTTCGGCGGTATTGTGAGATGAAGCGGCCCGGACCGACATTACATGTACGCTTACGCGAGACTGGTTTCAACGTTATGAGCACTCATTGCTTAAAGGTGACTGGCGGGTGTCTGTCTCTCTCACTTTAGTTGAATCGAGTGTGGCTACGCCCGGTCCTTGTGAAGGTTAAAACAACACATACTTGACGAAACATCATTGTGGTTTTGTATGCGTAGGTAAGAACGGTTCTTGCTAAGCCCGTAGCAGCCACGTAAAACTTGCAACAACAAAGTAGAGGACGTCTAACTTGTTTTTGCATGGCATGTTGTGATGTGATATGGTCAAGACATGATGAGTGATACGGTTTTGTATGAGATGATCATGTTTTGTAAAGTTATCGGCAACTGGCAGGAGCCATATGGTTGTCGCTTTATTGTATGAAATGCAATCGCCATGTAATTGCTTTACTTTATCACTAAGCGGTAGCGATAGTCATAGAAGCAATAGTTGGCGAGACGACAACGACGCTACGATGGGGATCAAGGTGTCGCGTCGGTGACAAAGGTGATCATGACGGTGCTTTGGAGGTGGAGATCAAAAGCACAAGATGATGATGGCCATATCATGTCACATATTTTGATTGCATGTGATGTTTATCTTATTATGCTTCTTATTTTGCTTAGTACGACGGTAGCATTATAAGAAGATCCCTTACAAAATTTCAAGGTATAAGTGTTCTCCCTGAGTATGCACCGTTGCGAAAGTTCATCGTGCCAAGACACCACGTGATGATCGGGTGTGATAAGCTCTACGTTCAAATACAACGGGTGTAAGCTAGTTTTGCACACGCAGAATACTCGGGTTAAACTTGGCGAGCCTAGCATATGCAGATATAGCCTCGGAAGACTGGAGACCGAAAGGTCGAGTGTGGATCATATAGTAGATATGATCAACATAAGATGTTCACCATTGAAACTACTCCATCTCACGTGATGATCAGACATGGTTTAGTTGATTTGGATCACGTGATCATTTAGATGACCGGAGGGATGTCTATCTAAGTGGGAGTGCTTTAAGTAATATGATTAATTGAACTTTAATTTATCATGAACCTAGTCCTGATAGTTTTTGCATATCTATGTTGTTGTAGATCAATGGCCCGTGCTACCATTCCTTTGAATTTTAATGCATTCCTAAAGAAAGCTAAGTTGAAAGATGATGGTAGCAATTACACGGACTGGGTCTGTAACTTGAGGATTATCCTCATTGCTGCATAGAAGAATTATGTCCTTGAAGCACCGCTAGGTGACAAGCCCCCTCCCGCTAATGTAGACACTTCGAACGTCTGGCAGACGCGGTCTGATGACTACACAATAGTTCAGTGTGCCATGCTTTACGGCTTAGAACCGGGACTTCAACGACGTTTTGAACGTCATGGACCATATGAGATGTTCCAGGAGTTGAAGTTAATATTTCAAGCAAATGCCCGGATTGAGAAATATGAGATTTCCAATAAGTTCTATAGCTGCAAGATGGAGGAGAATAGTCCTGTCAGTGAACACTTTCTCAGAATGTCTGGGTACTACAATCATATGACTCAACTTGGTTGCAAAGTTGACGAGGATAGTGTTATTGATAGAGTTCTTCAATCACTGCCACCAAGCTATAAAGGCTTCGTGATGAACTATAATATGCAAGGGATGCAGAAGACAATTCCCGAGCTCTTCGCTATGCTCAAAGCTGCGGAGGTAGAAATCAGAAAGGAGCATCAAGTGTTGATGGTTAACAAGACCACTAGTTTCAAGAAAAAGGGCAAGGGAAAGAAGGGGAACTTCAAGAAGAATAGCAAGA
This sequence comes from Secale cereale, assembly GCA_902687465.1. Lineage (NCBI taxonomy): Eukaryota > Viridiplantae > Streptophyta > Magnoliopsida > Poales > Poaceae > Secale > Secale cereale. The sequence goes on from LR738710.1 coordinate 73,537,726, forward strand.
CAGTTGCTACTCCTGCGAAGAAACCTAAGTCTGGAGCCAAGCCTGAAACTGAGTGCTTCTACTGCAAAGGGACTAGACACTGGAAGCGAAACTGCCCCAAGTATTTGGCGGATAATAAGGATGGCAAGGTGAACAAAGGTATATATGATATACATGTTATTGATGTGTACCTTACTAATGCTCGTAGTAGTACCTGGGTATTTGATACCGGTTCAGTTGCTAATATTTGTATCTCGAAACAGGGACTACAGATTAAACGAAGATTGGCTAAGGACGAGGTGACGATGCGCGTGGGAAATGGTTCCAAAGTCAATGTGATCGCCATCGGCACGTTACCTCTACATCTACCTTCGGGATTAGTTTTAGACCTGAATAATCGTTATTTGGTGCCAGCGTTAAGCATGAACATTATATCTGGATCTTGTTTGTTGCGAGACGGTTATTCATTTAAATCAGAGAATAATGGTTGTTCTATTTTCATGAATAATATCTTTTATGGTCATGCACCCTTAAAGAGTGGTCTATTCTTGTTGGATCTCGATTGTAGTGATACACATATTCATAATATTGAAGCCAAAAGATGCAAGGTTAATAATGATAGTGCAACTTATTTGTGGCACTGCCATTTAGGTCATATTGGTGTAAAGCGCATGAAGAAACTCCATAGTGATGGACTTTTGGAATCACTTGATTATGAATCACTTGGTGCTTGCGAACCATGCCTCATGTGCAAGATGACTAAAACTCCGTTCTCCGGAACAATGGAGCGAGCAACAGATTTGTTGGAGATCATACATACAGATGTATGTGAACCAATGAGTGTTGAAGCTCGCGGCGGGTATCGTTATTTTCTGACTTTCACTGATGATTTGAGCAGATATGGGTATATCTACTTAATGAAACACAATTTTGAAACATTGGAAAAGTTCAAAGAATTCCAGAGTGAAATAGAGAATCATCGTAACAAGAAAATAAAGTTTCTACGATCTGATCGTGGAGGTGAATATTTGAGTTATGAGTTTGGTCTTCATTTGAAACAACGTGGAATAGTTTCACAACTCACGCCACCCGGAACACCACAGCGTAATGGTGTGTCCGAACGTCGTAACCGTACTTTTTTGGATATGGTGCGGTCTATGATGTCTCTTACCGATTTACCACTATCATTTTGGGGTTATGCTTTAGAGATAGCTGCATTCACGTTAAATAGGGCACCATCTAAATCCGTTGAGACGACGCCTTATGAACTATGGTTTGGCAAGAAACAAAAGTTGTCGTTTCTTAAAGTTTGGGGCTGCGATGCTTATGTGAAAAACTTCAACCTGATAAGCTCGAACCCAAGTCGGAGAAATGCGTCTTCATAGGATACCCAAAGGAGACTGTTGGGTACACCTTCTATCACAGATCCGAAGGCAAGATATTCGTTGCTAAGAATGGATCCTTTCTAGAGAAGGACTTTCTCTCGAAAGAAGTGAGTGGGAGGAAAGTAGAACTTGATGAGGTAATTGTACCTTCTCCTGAATTGGAAAGTAGTACATCACAGAAACTTGTTCCAGTGATTCCTACACCAATTAGTGAGGAAGCTAATGATGATGATCATGAAACTTCAGATCAAGTTTCTGCTGAATGTCGTAGATCAACCAGAGTACGTTCCGCACCAGAGTGGTACGGCAACCTAGTTCTGGAAGTCATGTTACTAGACCATGATGAACCTACGAACTATGAGGAAGCGATGATGAGCCCAGATTCCGCAAAATGGCTTGAGGCCATGAAATCTAAGATGGGATCCATGTATGACAACAAAGTGTGGACTTTGGTTGACTTGCCCGATGATCGGCAAGCCATCGAAAATAAATGGATCTTCAAGAGGAAGACCGACGCAGACGGTAATGTTACTGTTTACAAAGCTCGACTTGTTGCGAAAGGGTTTCGACAAGTTCAAGGAGTTGACTACGATGAGACTTTCTCACCCGTAGTGATGCTTAAGTTTGTCCGAATCATGTTAGCAATTGCCGCATTTTATGATTATGAAATCTGGCAAATGGATGTCAAAACTGCATTCCTGAATGGATATCTCAAAGAAGAGTTGTATATGATGCAACCAGAAGGTTTTGTCGATCCAAAATGTGCTAACAAAGTGTGCAAGCTCCAGCGATCCATCTATGGACTGGTGCAAGCATCTCGGAGTTGGAATATACGCTTTGATGAGGTGATCAAAGCATATGGTTTTATATAGACTTTTGGAGAAGCCTGTATTTACAAGAAAGTGAGTGGGAGCTATGTAGCATTTCTGATATTATATGTGGAAGACATATTGTTGATTGGAAATGATATAGAATTTCTGGATAGCATAAAAGGCTACTTGAATAAGAGTTTTTCAATGAAAGACCTCGGTGAAGCTGCTTACATATTAGGCATCAAGATCTATAGAGATAGATCAAGATGCTTAATTGGACTTTCACAAAGCACATACCTTGATAAAGTTTTGAAGAAGTTCAAAATGGATCAGTCAAAGAAAGGGTTCTTGCTTGTGTTACAAGGTGTGAAGTTTAGTAAGACTCAATGCCCGACCACTTCAGAAGATAGAGAGAAAATGAAAGTCATTCCCTATGCCTCAGCCATAGGATCTATCATGTATGCAATGCCGTGTACCAGACCTGATGTGTGCCTTGCTATAAGTCTAGCAGGGAGGTACCAAAGTAATCTAGGAGTGGATCACTAGACAACGGTCAAGAACACCCTGAAATACCTGAAAAGGACAAAGGATATGTTTCTTGTGTATGGAGGTGACAAAGAGCTCGTCGTAAACGGTTACGTCGATTCTAGCTTTGACACTGATCCGGATGACTCTAAGTCACAAACCGGATATGTATTTTTATTAAACGGTGGAGCTGTCAGTTGGTGCAGTTCCAAGCAGAGGTCGTGGCGGGATCTACATGTGAAGCGGAATACATAGCTGCTTCGGAAGCAGCAAATGAAGGAGTCTGGATGTAGGAGTTCATATCCGATCTAGGTGTAATACCTAGTGCATCGGGTCCAATGAAAATCTTTTGTGACAACACCGGAGCAATAGCCTTGGCGAAGGAATCCAGGTTTCACAAGAGAACAAAGCACATCAAAAGACGCTTCAATTCCATCCGCGATCTAGTCAAGGAAGGAGACATAGAGATTAGCAAGATACATACGATTCCTCCATCTCTCTTTCTCCTATGTTGCAGACCCGTTGACTAAGCCTCTTCCACGGGCAAAACATGATCAACACCAAGACTCCATGGGTGTTAGGGTCATTACTTTGTAATCTGGATTATTGACTCTAGTTCAAGTGGGAGACTGAAGGAAATATGCCCTAGAGGCAATAATAAAGATGTTATTTGTATTTCCTTATATCATGATAAATGTATTTTATTCATGCTAGAATTGTATTAACCGGAAACTTAGTACATGTGTGAATACATAGACAAAACAATATGTCCCTAGTATGCCTCTACTAGACTAGCTCATTGATCAAAGATGGTTATGTTACCTAGCCATAGACATGAGTTGTCATTTGATCAACGGTATCACATCATTAGGAGAATGATGTGATGGAAAAGACCCATCCGTTAGCTTAGCACTATGATCGTTTAGTTTTACTGCTATTGCTTTCTTCATGACTTATACATGTTCCTATGACTATGAGATTGTGCAACTCCCGTATACCGGAGGAACACCTTGTGTGCTATCAAACGTCACAATGTAACAGGGTGATTATAAAGATGCTCTACAGGTGTCTCCAAAAGTGTTCGTGGTGTTGGCATAGATCAAGAACAGGATTTGTCACTCCGAGTGTCGGAGAGGTATCTCTGGGCCCTCTCGGTAATACACATCATAATAAGCCTTGCAAGCAAATGACTAATGAGTTAGTCATGAGATGATGTATTACGGAACGAGTAAAGAGACTTGCCGGTAACGAGATTGAACTAGGTATTGAGATACCGACGATCGAATCTCGGGCAAGTAACATACCGATGACAAAGGGAACAACGTACGTTGTTATGCGGTTTGACCGATAAAGATCTTCGTAGAATATGTATGAGCCAATATGATCATCCAGGTTCTGCTATTGGTTATTGACCGGAGATGAGTCTCGGTCATGTCTACATAGTTCTCGAACCCGTAGGGTCCGCACGCTTAACGTTTGATGACGATCGGTATTATGAGTTTATGAGTTTTGATGTACCAAAGGTAGTTCGGAGTCCCGGATGAGATCACAGACATAACGAGGAGTCTTGGAATGTCCGAGACGTAAAGATTGATATATTGGATGACTATATTCGGATACCGGAAGTGTTCCGTAAAGTTTCAGAATTAACCGGAGTGCCGGGGGGTTACGGGAACCCCCCCGGGGAAGCTATGGGCCTTAATGGGCCATAGGAGAAAGAGAGAAGGAGGGCCAGGGCTGGGTCTCGCGCCCCCCACCCCTTGGTCCGAATTGGACAAGGAATGAGGGGGGCCGGCGCCCCTTTCCTTCTCCTTCTCCCTCTCCTTCATTCCCCCCTTCTCCCTCTTGGTGATTCCTACTAGGAATAGGATTGCAATCCTATTCCTAGTAGGATTGCTCCCTCGGCGCGCCATAGAGGGGCCGGCCGGCCTCCCCCTTGCTCCTTTATATACGGGGGCAGGGGGCACCCTAGAACACACAAGTTGAATTGTTTTAGCCGTGTGCGGTGCCCCCCTCCACAGAAACACACCTCGGTCATACTGTTGCAGTGCTTAGGCGAAGCCCTGCGCCGGTAACTTAATCATATCCGTCACCACGCCGTCGTGCTGATGAAACTCTCCTGTGAAGCTCAACTGGATCAAGAGCTCGTGGGACGTCATCAAGCTGAACGTGTGCTGAACGCGGAGGTGCCGTACATTCGGTGCTTGATCGGTTGGATCACGAAGAAGTTCGACTACATCAACCGCGTCACTTGACGCTTCCGCTTTCGGTCTACGAGGGTACATAGACACACTCTCCCTCTCGTTGCTATGCATCTGGTAGATAGATCTTGCGTGATCGTAGGAAAATTTTGAAAATACTACGTTCCCCAACAATAACACTATGGGTGGAATAGAGGTGGTTGTGGAGAAGACAAAAGGAGGGAGATAGTCTCACATCCACTAGGCGTATCAACGGGCTATGGAGATGCCCATCAATAGATATCAATGTGAGTGAGTAGAGATTGCCATGAATGGATGCACTAGAGCTAAATATGAATGAAAGCTCAACAAAAGTAACTAGTGGGTGTGCATCCAACTTGCTTGCTCACGAAGACCTAGGGCATTTGAGGAAGCCCATCGTTGGAATATACAAGCCAAGCTATAATGAAAATTCCCACTAGTATATGAAAGTGACTAAGCATGAGACTCTCTACAATGAAGAACATGGTGCTACTTTCAAGCACACGTGTGGAAAAGAAGATAGTAGCAATTGTCCCTTTTTCTTTTCCCTTTTTTTCTTTTTTCCCCTTTTTTTGGCCTTTTTTTTTTCTTTGGCCTTTCTTTTTTTTCTTTTTTTTGCTGAGGGGCTTTATAGATTTAGCCTTTCCTCCCATGGGACAATGCTCTAATAATGATGATCATCACACTTTCATTACAACTTGAAATTACAACTCAATACTACAACAACGAAGTATGACTCTATATGAATGCCTCCGGCAGTGTACCAGTATGTGCAATGAAACAAGAGTGACATGTATAAAAATTATGCATGGTGGTGTTGCCACAAATACGATGTCAACTACATGATCATGCAAGGGCAATATGACAATATGATGCGTGTCATATGAGCTGAACGGTGGAAAGTTGCATAGCAATATATCTCGGAATGGCTATGGAAATGCCATGATAGGTAGGTATGGTGGTTGTTTTGAGGAAGGATATATAGTGGGTTTATGGCACCGACGAAAGTTGCGCGGTACAAGAGAGGCTAGCAATGGTGGAAGGGTGAGAGTGCGCATAATCCATGGACTCAACATTAGTCATAAGAACTCATATACTTATTGCAAAAATCTACGAGTCATCAAAATAGAGTAATCAACAAATGCTCCTAGGGGGGAGGTTGGTAGGAGTTAACCATCGCGCGCCCCCGACCTCCACACAAAGGTTGGCACTCTACAAATACCTCATGCTCTAACTCCATCACACAACGGTTCACCATACGTGCATGATACGGGAATCACTAACCTTAACACAAGTATTTATCAATTTCATAATGACTCAACTAGCATGACTCTAATATCACTATCCTCATATCTCAAAACAATTATCAAGCGCCCAACATCTCATTCTATTCAATGCACTTGGTGTGATTTTTTTTACTACATTGGCATTGGATGTCTATCATGTGAAGACTAGTTTCTTTTAGCCTAAACATATTACCATGCTGTTTTAATAGACTCTCAAATATATATAAGTGAAGCATGAGAGTTCAACAATTTCTACAAAATATTACCACCACCGTGCTCTAAAAGATATAAGTGAAGCACTATAGCAAAAACTATTCAACTCAAAAGATATAAGTGAAGCACATAGAGTGTTCTAATAATTTCTAGGCCATATTTAACTCTCTCAAATAGGTGTGTCCAGCAAGGATGATTGTGGTAACAAGCAAAGACTCAAATTATGCAAGACGCTCCAAGCAAAACACATATCATGTTGCGAATAAAAATATAGCTCCAAGTATAGTTACCGATGGATGAAGATGAAAGAGGAGATGCCTTCCCGGGGCATCCCCAAGCTTAGGATTTTGATTATATTTAATTTAATTGGGGTGGCATGGGCATCCACAAGCTTAGGCCTTTTATACTCCTTGTTCCATAGTCCATCAAAGCAATACTCAAAACTTGAAAACTTCACAACACAAAACTTAGACAAAAATTCTCGTGAGCTCCGTTAGTATAAGAAAGCAAACCACTACTTAAAGGTGCAACAATGAATTCATTCTTTGTTTATATTGGTGTTAAAACTACTGTATTCCAACTTCTCTTTGGTTCATATCCTCCAATACTACTCATAGATGCATCGGAATAAGCAAAACAACACACGAAAAACAGAATCTGTCAAAAACCGAACAATCTGTAGTAATCTGCAGGTTTCGCCTACTTCTGGAACTCCAAAAAATTTAAACTAAATTGGTAAATTTGCGGAATTTGTCTACCAATCATCTGCAAAAAGAATCAACTAAAAAGCGCGCTCCAGTAAAATCTGAAGACTACTTTAGTGAGCACTAACGATTCTGTTTTTACAGCAAGATCACATAAACTTCACACAAGTCTTCCCAAAGGTTCTACTTGGCACAAACACTAAAAAAAACATGAAAACACATATAATCAGAGGCTAGATGCAATATTTATTCCCTAACAGCAACAAAAACAGAAAACATAAAATTGGGTTGCTTCCCAACAAGCGCTATCGTTTTACGCCCCTAGCTAGGCACGATACAAGATAAATCTAGGGATAGCCATAGTGGTACGATATGTCGCGAAAGCTCATCTCATATTCCCTACGTTCAGCAGCAAGCTTACTTTGTGGCAAGCAAAAGTAATCAAAGGGGCTAAATTTAATGGGACAAAAGTCCCCTACATCAATCTCGGGAGGAACAGGTTCCTCCTTTGGCCCTTTGTAGTGGATGACCAATTCATCATTATAGGCATTCTTTTGGCAGGAGGTCATAAGCCTTCGCTCAATGGAGAAGCCTAACCCATTATTTTGAACAGCAAAATCATCGTTTATCTCAGAAATTCTATCAATCAAGATCTCAACAGGAACCTTTTTTCTAAGGTTTTCATTAAAAGCAACATGATCAGGAGATCGCAACCGCATTAGGTCTTCTTGATTGAACAAGATAGCCTCTATAGGAGGTCGACCGACATCTACTCCGTAATGAGCAAAGATTTCTCTGGCCTCTTTCATGATATATCTAAATTCATGAGCCAAAAAGATAGTAGCTGCACGCTTAACGGAAGAATGCTCAATATTGGAGAACTCCAAAAATATTCTCTAAATACAGGGATGCATATGGATAAATTGTCTTTCAATTTCTACTATGAGCATAGATACAACATCTGCAAGGCTACTAGTTCTGTGAAGAATAGAGCCACCCATAGTGGGCAAAGCACCAGCACAAGTAAAGAAGTCTTGAAGAACTCCTTTTCCAATAATATTACCACTACCAACCCGGAACTTCTTAATATGTAAAGTGGTAGCTTCATCCGGGGGGTCAACATGAACGTTCCCCTCAACATTGCTACCCTTTTCGATAAAATCGTCCCCTATCTCAGACATGAGGGCGAGCAAGCAAGCAGCACACGAGCAAACAAGAAGCAAGCGAACGATAAACACACGACGAAAGAAGGGCAAATAAAACGGCAAGGGTGAAGTGGGGGAGAGGAAAACCGGAGGCAAACAAATGTAATGCGAAGGAGAAGGGTTTGTGATAGGTACTTGGTATATGACTTTTGCGTAAGCCTCCCCGGCAACGGCGCCAGAAATTCTTCTTGCTACCTCTTGAGCTTGCGTTGTATTCCCTCGAAGAGGAAAGGGAGATGTAGCACAGTAGCGTAAGTATTTCCCTCAGTTTTTAAGAACCAAGGTATCAATCCAGTAGGAGAACACACACAAGTCCCTCGCACCTGCACAAACAAATAAGAACTTCGCAGCCAACGCGATAAGGGGTTGTCAATCCCTTTACGGTCACTTACGAAAGTGAGATCTGATAGAGATGATAGTTTATATTTTTGGTATTTTTGGTTTAGAAGAACAAAAAATAAAAGTGGAAAAAGTAAAGTAGATGTAGATTGATATGTTTGAGAATAGACCCGGGGGCCATAGTTTTCTCTAGTGGCTTCTCTCATGATAGCGATATTCTACGGTGGGTAAACAAATTACTGTCGAGCAATTGATAGAAAAGTGAATAATTATGAGACTATCTAGGCATGATCATTGTATATAGGCATCACGTCTGAGACAAGTAGACCGAAACGATTCTGCATCTACTACTATTACTCCACACATCGACCGCTATCCAGCATGCATCTAGTGTATTGAGTTCATAAGAACAGAGTAACGCCTTAAGCAAGATGACATGATGTAGAGGGATAAACTCAAGCAATATGATATAAACCCCATCTTTTTATCCTCAATGGAAACAATACAATACGTGCCTTGCCGCCCCTACTGTCACTGGGAAAGGACACCGCAAGATTGAACCCAAAGCCAAGCACTTCTCCCATTGCAAGAACTATAGATCTAGTAGGCCAAACCAAACCAATAATTCGAAGAGACTTGCCAGGATATTATGAGCACACATAAAAAGTTCAGAGAAGAACCAAATATCTTTCATAGATAACCTTGATCATAAACTCACCATTCATTGGATCTCGACAAACACACCGCAAAAAGAGATTACATCGAATAGATCTCCTCGAAGACCAAGGAGAACTTTGTATTGAGATCCAGAGAAAGAGAAGAAGCCATCTAGATACTAGCTATGGACCCGAAGGTCTGTGGTAAACTACTCACAACTCATGGTGAGGGCGATGATGATGATGAGGAAGGCCTCCGTGATGGATCCCCCTCCGGTGGAGCTCCAGAACAGGCTCCGAGATGGGATCTCCACGGGAACAGAAGGTACGGCAGTGGAATTAGGGTTTTCTCTCTGTTCATGGAGTTTCTGGGGTACGTTGACTTATATAGGGAGAAGGAGGGCACCAGGGGACGCTCGAGGGGGTCACGAGGCAGGGGGCGCGCCTTGGGAAGGGGGGGGGGGCGCCCCCCACCCTCGTGGGCAGCCCCTCGATCTCCTGACGTGGTTCTCAAGCTTCCTGTGCGTGATTTCCTCCAAAAATATCTCTCGCGAAGGTTTCATTCCGTTTGGACTCCATTTGATGTTCTTTTTCTGCAAAACCCTGAAACAGGCAAAAAACAGCAATCTGGACTGGGCCTTTGGGTTAGTAGGTTAGTCCCAAAAATGATATAAAAGTGAATGATAAAGCCCATTAAACATCCAAGACTTCATAAATAATAGCACGGAACAACCAAAAATTATAGATACGTTGGAGACGTATCAACTCCCATAGGAGTTGTCTGGAATCTCCCGAATAGGAAGGGTGATGCCCTCGATTGGAGAACCAAGGCTATCAACCCAATAGGAAGCTTCCGAGCTAACAAGGTAAACAACACCTACAAACAAACAAGATACAAACTTGCACCCAAGGTGGCAAGGTTTTTCTTGAGCCCCTTGTCTTGCTAGTTACAAGATTAAATCAAATAGTAGAGATATTGTAATGCCCAGGATGGGATTATACCTCCTACGTGTCGAGGCACGACTTAAAGGTATAAGCCCATTCTAGAATGATCTCAAGTTTGGTATCTTTGCACGACTCATGTAAAAATAGGGATGAAATTGCAAAAGGATAGTTGGCTTACACTCGCCACGTCACACAGTACATTACATAAGCAAATCATCATCCAAAACATCACAACACGACTACGAGCGAAGATCCAAAAGAAAGATACCAAAAACATAAAGCCATAGGTCCGAATCGCCCCTAGTAGAGACCACTACTGATCGTTGAAAACGTCACAAGCATACAACCACGCTCTTCATGGAACTCCCAGAAGTTCTGACCCATGTCCTGCGTCAATCTCGGCTGAACCTGCATCTGGTGTTGTAGTATCTGTGAGCCACGAGGATTCAGCAATCCCATAACCATGGGTATCAATACTACCAAAGCTTTATGGGTATGGAAGAGGGTAGTGGTGAGGTTGCAGCAGCGGCTAAGCATAAGTATGGTGGCTAACTTACGAGTACAAGAATAAGATGAGCATCTACGCAAATGGTAGCAAACTAGTAATGATCGCTAAAGATCCTGAACTACCTACGAGTCAAACATAACCCCATCGTGTTCTCTTCTCAAAGTGAAAAGAGACAGTCACGGTTACTCACACAGTTGTGTGTTTTATCTCGGATCCTCTGTCAAGTTTTCTACAACCGGACATTAACAAATTCCAATCCACCACATAACCGTGGGCACGGCTTTCGAAAGATCATAACCCTGTAGGGGTGTCCCAACTTAGCCCATCACAAGCTCTCACGATCAGCTGAAGTGATAAATATAATATCATCACCCCTTATCTTAGGGAAATCCGATCAGGCTCGGCATCCCGGTGCACAAGACATTTCGACAATGGTAAAACAAGTCCAGCAAGACCTCCCAGCGTGCCAACACTCTGATAGTAGCTGCGCGTATCTCGTCTCAGGCCACAACCGGATGGGACAGCCTACGGGAGCCAATCCTCGAGTTTTCCCCGTGGTGGCCCCGCAGTCGGCCCGTTTGGGACCAACACCATCAGCACTGGCCCCGTGCTATGTAGAAAGAATCCCCGGGGACGCGACCCCCTATGCAATTTTAATTAAATTAATTAAGTTGTTATTATGAGGCAAATTAAAACCAATGTTGGGCCTTGCTGGTGGAGTTTTATTCAAAGTCGAAGTGTCAAGGGGTCCCCATATACCCAACCGTGTAAGGAACGCAAAATCAAGGAACATAATGCTGGTTTATTGGCGCCTAAGGTGGCATGAGTGGAACAAAACACCGAGCAAAAGGCCAAGCCTTCCACCCATGCCCAGTATATAGGTGTGTTATTATATATATAACATATTGTAGTATTCCAACAACAAGTTCCCTCCTGGAACGATCTTCATCTTCACCTGCAGCTAACAACGCTATAAGAGGGGCTGAGCAAGCGGGTAACATAGCCAAACAATGGTTTTTGCTAGGAAGGTGTCAAACGTTAGAGGTTTCATGGCAACAAGGAGAGGCTGACATAAATGATGGGTAGCGCGACATATAACGATTGCATCGAGACAACTAAGCATGGCAATGGTAGTAAAGGTATCCAAGGGTATGGTCATCTTGCTTGAGATCCCGCAAGGAAGAAGAACGGTTCCATGAAGAAGACGAAGAAGAAGCCTCGAAGAAGAACCACGGGTAGATGAACGAATCCTCACGATCGCAACGGAACAAGCACTAACGAGAAGAAGCAAGCAATACGATAAACACACCACACGAGACATGACAATATGCTCAACCAAGTAAGATGCAAGACAGTTCTATATTGGATGCACTACAAGTCTATACAGGAAGCAAAACATGGCAAGGTAGGAAGCACAGAAAAACAACACAAGTCTATACATGATGCAATACATGGCAAGGTATGATGCAAGACAAGTCTATACAGGAAGCAAAACATGGCAAGGTAGGAAGCACAGAAAAACAACACAAGCCTATATATGATGAAATACATGGCAAGGTATGATGCAATACATGGCAAAGTGCACAAACAAATACTACAAGTTAAGTGGAGCTCAATATGCAACGAGTTGCATATTGACAAACACCACATTATATTTATTTAGTTGACTCTCGTTTAAGCTACCCAACAATATTAAATGTTGTTAAACATGACAAGAGGTGAAGCAAAAGTAAACTAACTATCTAAGCATTTTAGATGAGGCCGGAAATAACAACAACAATTCCGGAAAATCCCCATATGCATGTTTAGCAATTTTAAGCAAACAACAATTCACACATTTTAATGTTGTTAACATGATGCGGATGACATGATCAAGTTTTATGCAATTTTTAGTTAAACGTTAACATGAAGAGATAAGAAGTATTTGTCACCATGGTGGAAAGAAAGGGGCCACGGCGGCGAATCCAAAAATGATGCCACGCAACATATCGGTACCGATAGCTCGTCGAGAGACCGGTGCAAAAGAAAGGTGGCGTGAGCGTGAATGCAAAGACGGTGGGGTGCACCCGGTTGCCCGGTTCCCACGGGTCAGCGACAAGGCAAACGAGGGCCACAACGGACACGATGCAAACATCTGATTCATCTCATACAACACAAGCATTCGTCCACGGGTCATCGTCTCGGGGTTATACCTTTGAAGCATGCATTTCGGGGCAGCTCGAGATCGTAGAGGAAGTAGTGGTACTCGCGGGTCGTGGTACACGTTTTGTAGCCGTTCACGTTATCGTGTCGTGGTACTTGCCGCGTTCCGGACCGAAGGGTTACTTGGCGCATCCACGGGTCTTCGAGGGTAGTCGTACATTTCCGAAGAGGAACTTGGGGCCATTTTTGTAGTCGTTCGGTCGTGGTACTTGGGTCTTTGGACTTGCCGGTCTCGGGTCTTGGCGATAGTAGTCGAACTTGGCGAGTGATGGTCGGTGTCTCGTGTAGTCGTTCTCGGCGTCCTTGGGGCAACATTTGTAGCCGAACACGTTCAGCTGAAGTACTTGGCGAAAGCACGACACGGACTTGGCGATCTTGAAACTTGGCATGCTGGAGGTCCGGCCAAACATGGATGACAGCGCCCGGGCCTGAACCAACTGAGGCCGAGGATGACGAGCTGCACGACTGCTCGAAGAAGAGCAGCGGCACACAAGAGCTCTCCGGCGAGGGTAGCCAGGACGGCGGTGGCGGCAGAGGCACTACGCTGGAGGTTGTTGCAGACCACGAGCAGCAGCGCAGGCTCCGGCGGAACTGCTCGCTGGCGGCGGCCGGAATCAGAGGCGGGGCCTCGCGCGATGGAGGCGGAGGACGGCGGGGTCACGAGGCGACGATGCAAGGCAGCGGCCTGCAACAGCGTGCCGAACGGGGGGAGGAGGCACTGACGAGGCCGAGGCGAGCCGGCTGCTTCTGGTCGTCGGGAGGGGCGGAGCAGGCTGGCGGGTGATGGCTTCTCGCCCCTCGTTGGTTACCCCAAGTGGAAGGTTTGAGATGCAGTGTAGCGGTAGTTTTCCCTTGGCAAAGATACCAAGGATCGATTTCCCCTGAGACTCCTAGTTTCAACAAGAAGGTGTCAACTGCTAACGGCGCCAGATATTAGCAATCAACTTGGACCTGCACACAGATACAAATAACTTTGCTCCCAACGAGTACAGAGAGGTTGTCAATCCCTCCGTCCTTGTCGTTTACAAAGGATCAAATGCAAGTGATAATAGTGATAGGTATTGCTGCAAATAGTAAGTAAAAGCGGAAAGTAAATAGCGGATGTGATCAGTGATGGTAATATGGACCGGGGTCCCATGATGTTCACTAGTGATGTCTCTCTCCCAAAAGACGATAAAACAGCTATGTGAGGTAAACGAATTACAGCTGGGCAATTGGCAGAATTATGTGCGCAAACCAATACTAACTATGTTGCAAGAAAGGTAGAGGTTCAAAGCATGGGCGGTACGCCGAGGTAAGTAGACCGAAATCCATCTGCATCTACTACTAATCATCCACCTTGAGATATCTATCCAGAACATCTCGCTAGTATTAAGTTGCGAGTCCCACCCATAGTGTAAACTCAAAGCAATAGACAACTGCATTAAAAGAACTTTGCGTAAAGTAAACAATCCTTGCACCCGCGGGCACAAGCACCGTTGTTTTCCCCCTTGTGGCAACAGCACATCCCCTAGACTCATGTTTCTGTCACTCAAGCTAGTCATCGAGGGGCATGAACCCACAATCGAGCATAACGTTCCCTCTTGGAGTCACTACCTACTACTTGGCCAAAGCAATAAATAGAAACTGACAACATGCAAGAATTACTTACGAACATAAATATAAAAGAGGTAAATCAAATATATTACTCAAACACAATCTGAACATAATCTCACAATCCATCGGATCCTAGCAAACTCATCATAGCAACAGCATAAGGATTACATATGTGCCTCAATCATGTAGGGCAGCTCACGAGGTCTAATTAGTGAAGCACAAGAAGGGGAGGAGAACATCACATAGCTACTGGTCATGGACCCATGGTCCAAGGGATACTACTCACAACTCATCCGAGAGGCGTCCATGGTGGTGGAGAGGCTCCCGGTGGTGATTCTCCCCTCCGGCAGGGTGCCGGGAAGAGTTCTCCTGGTGCTCCCGATCTTGGAAGCGCGGCGGCGGCGGAACAGAGATGAGATCGCGAAAAAGGGTTCCGTCCTCCAGGGTTTCGGGACGCGGGTTAAATATATGCCAAAGGGGGGCATCAGCGGAGGCCTGGGGGGCCCAGGCGCCCCCCCGGCGCGGCCAGGAGGGGGGCCGCGCCACCAGGGCGCCTGGAGCCATGGTGGCCCCCCTCCGGCCCTACTTCGACCGCGTGGAAGCTTCCGGAACGCTGATTTTTTATATAATTTTTCCGGGATTTTTCTGGCAGTTTACGTGATGGGAAAACCTGAAATACAAAAACAGCAGAAAACAGAAACTGGCACTGGGGTGCACTGAGTTAATAGGTTTGTCCAAATATGATCAAAAGTGTATGGAAGTGTATAAATATCATACAAATATCACCCAAAAGAGGCATGGAGCAAGCATAAATTATAGATACGTTTTGGACGTATCAACATCCCCAATCTTAATTCCTGCTCGTCCTCGAGTAGGTAAATGATAACAAGAATAATTTCTTTGGTGACATGCTATTAACCATATAGGACTTTTCATGGTCATATGACAAAAGCTTACTGAGACAATGAATCTGTAGTAATTAAGTTGCCTCATGAGAGAATCACAAAGAACTGAAAGTTTTACAATATGATACTGAAACATCAAATAGATTTGTAATGAGCATGGTGTGCAAATATGATAAAGTGATATCTCGCTTGCCCCCTTTAGTGAAGCAAAGCATAAATGCAGGGGCACCTCCAAGGTTTAAGTGATGACTAGATACAATGATTTCAGAATAAACGATATCACAATCATGCAAAAGACAATGCTACTTTGGGACAATGCACATTACACTCAGAATGACAATCATGCTCTCAGTAGTTGGTGTTTTAAAAGAAGGTGGAGACTCTCGAACCGTGGCTTTTGTTGGCAAGGTTGAAAACCCGTAGTCGGAAACAAAGACAAAACATGTACCAGAGCTCTTGGTTTTAAAACCAGAGGTAATATTTTTTTTTAGATTATGCATGTTCCGTCAACGAATGCTAGCAGACAACTCAATCACTTCTTGAGATGGACAAGTTTCGAGGAACGGCTCCCGAATGAGGACGATCACATCCTCTTAATCTCCTTTGTTTATCACTGCCAAAGTTTTCTGATTTCTCATGAACAAAGCGTGAAGGAGGGTTTGTTTGTTATATTATTTTTGAGCCGGGCGCACTCTTTGCTAGTTCCTTCTCGTATTATGGGTTTGCACATTAGACATGCAATCCCGGGGTGAAGCTTGTCCAACTTAAAAAGATCATGAATTAACTACTACTTCCTCATGAACTAAAACAGAGGCACAAAATAGGAATGCTTTTTTTGAATAATTTCGAGATGGTACATGAAAGTCTTCGTTAGGAATGGCAGGTAAATACCATGTATAGGAAGGTATGGTGGACTCATATGGCATAACTGGTTTAAAGGATTTTGGATGCACAAGCAGTCAGTCCGCTTAGTACAGGTGGAGGTTAGCAAAAGACTGGGAGCGACCAACTAAAAGAGCAATGACGGTCATAATCATGCAGAGCGACAAAGCAACATTGAATCATGCATGGAAGTTATATCGCTACTCAGAAACAAAAGATCATCAAGGCTTGACAGACTTTCTTTACAGTCTTAAATATGCGTGAGCATACGCCAAGTCAATCAAAATAAATTCTTGAAGGAAGATATTACTAAACCATACCACATTATAGGCAAACAAATCATGTTGGTACTCCAATAACACATTGGGAACCCCCCAGCTATTTGAGACTAACCATAAGAAAACATGAACTACTAAGCACCATTATGCACGTAGCATTTTTATCATAGACATATCAACCAATGCAACAGAAGCAAACTCTCTTAATAAGATAAGCATGATAACTAAAGAGAGTTCAAGCAACCAACTAAACAAAAGCTCTTTAAAAAGATAAGCATGAATACTAAGAGCTGAACATGACAGTAGCTATTGAAAGACCAAGAACATACACAGCAAAGATAGACATGAAAATTCTATGTTGTGTTCTAGGTTGAAGTGGAGCGTGTTTCTCTCCCACACCAAGAAAGCTGAGTTCCAACTCGTTATGAAAAGCTAAAGAAAACTAAAAAGGAAAACTAAAAGCAAGACGCTCCAAGCATAGCACATAACACATGAAGTGATAAAAATATAGTGGAACGAAAGACGAACTGATAATGTTGATGGAGAAGGGGATGCACGGGGGCATCCCCAAGCTTAGACGCTTGAGTCTCCTTGAATATTTCTTGGGGGTGCATGGGGGCATCCCCAAGCTTGAGCGTTTGACACTCCTGAATCTTTTTATCATCTTCCCTCGCACACTTGAAAACTCCCTTCATACATAACTCATCATAATCTGATTAGCGAGGTTAGTACCCATAATAATATAATTGTTCCTTGCTGGAAATAAGGATATTCTTGAAGGTCTACTGTATCTCAAGATTGCCAAAAGGTTTTTGCAAAGAAAAAGCAAGGTCAAGGTTTGCAAAATGAAGGAAAGGCAAAACAGGACAGAATCTGTGAAAAACAAAACAGCAGGTAGTAAATGATTTTTTCGGGGCACTTCTGTAACTCTAATAAAAAAACTCAGAACAGACGCCCAAAAGACAATTGTATAGAGCACGCTGTCGAAAAAATTCAGACCAAAAAGATGATCTGGTGATTTTATACGAATTTTTCAATCCAAGGACAGAATCTATTTCCTGGACAGCACGTCACAACTTTTGAACTTTCTTGCAATCAGAGGCTACACTTGGCACAAAGTTGAAAAGTAAAGATACAATGATGATGCTACTGTAGTAACAACATCAAGACACAACAAAAGCAAAATAAAATTTATTCATTGGGCTGCCTCCCAAAAGCGCTTTCTTTTATGCCTTTAAGCTAGGCATAATGCAAAAAGATCAAGTTTTATCAAGAGTAAAAGAATAGCTAGCCCATATAACGGACTCAAAAGGTAACTTAATCTTCTTTCGAGGGAAGTGTTCCATCCCTTTCTTGAGAGGAAATTGGAATTTTATATTCCCCTCTTTCATGTCAATGATAGCACCAACGGTGCGTAGAAAAGGACGTCCCAAAATAATTGGACAAGAAGGTTCACATTCAATATCCATAATAGTAAAATCAACGGGAACGTAATTGTCATTGACAATGATAAGAACATCGTCGATCCTCCCCAAAGGTTTCTTTATGGAAGAATCAACAAGACGAACACCAAAAGAACAAGAATCAAAAGGTTTCAATTTAGGCATATCATATATTCTTTTGGGCATAACGGAGGTACTAGCTCCAACATCACATAATGCATAGCAAGAGAAGTTATTCAACTTAATTTTAATCATAGGATCCCAACCATCTTCTAGCTTTCTAGGTATGGAGGCTTCTACTCTAAGTTTCTCCTCCCTAGCTTTGATGAGAGCATTAGTGATATGCTCTGTGAAGGCAAGGTTAAGCGTGCTAGTGCAGGGATCTTTAGCTATCCTTTGAAGGAAATCAATAAGTTCGGTAAGAGTGCAATTATCAAAATCAAGGTCACTACTATCAAGTAAAGTGGTAGTGGTGTCCTTTAGGTTCACTTGTTTGGTTGTTTCTATGGTCATAGCATCACCATTAATAGGTCCAATGGGACCAGGAGTGCATTGGGTGCTAAGAGTTTGGATATCCTCAACAATTTGGATAGTAGCAACAGTGTGGTGGGTAGGAAGGCTCTTAATTCTATCTTCTTCCTCCTTTAGGGGTGCAACCACTTTGGGTTTAGCTGCCATTTGGTTTATCAAAGTGGCTTGTGTGTGGGACATATTGGAAACTTGGGTCTCAGTGATAGTGAGCCTAGTCTGGAGGTTAGAAATCTCAATATTTAGGCTCTCTAATTGTCTACTAATGTCTTGCAAGATAACAGTATGCTCATTTAATTGCCTCGAGAAGGTTTTGTTTTGTTCATATTGGGTGTGCATGTAATTCTTAGTGGCCTTCTCTATTTCTAGAAGTTTCTCATAACCAGGCAAGTCTCTATCTTTTTGGGTGGAGTTCTTGGTGCTAGGATAAGCATTGTTGTTCCCATAGGAATTAGAGGGGAGCGGTCTAGGATTGCTACCAAAATTACTCCTATAAACATTGTTATTAAAATTGTTTCTAGAGATAAAGTTCACATCGACTTGTTCTTGAGCAATCAAAGAATTTAAAGGAACATCACGAGGATCAACAGAAGATTGCTTCGAAAGTAGAGACATGATCGAGTCAACTTTTTCATTTAGGGAGGAAATCTCCTCGACAGAGTTTACCTTCCTACCTGTTGGAGCACGTTCGGTGTGCCATTGAGAATAATTGGTCATCATCTTATCGAGAAGCTTCGTGGCAGCACCAAGTGTATTTGACATAAAGGTTCCTCCCGCGGCCGAATCTAACAAGTTCCGCGAGGTAAAGTTCAAGCCTACATAAAAAGTTTGGATAACCATCCAAGTAGTCAAACCATGAGTAGGGCAGTTCTTGACAAGAGATTTCATGCGTTCCCAAGCTTGGGCAATGTGTTCATTATCCAATTGTTTAAAATTCATTATGTTACTTCTTAGTTGGATAATTTTAGTAGGTGGATAGTATTTTCCAATAAAAGCATCTTTGCACTTGTCCCATGAATCTATGCTATTTCTAGGCAAAGATTGAAACCAAATTTTAGCTCCTCCTTTCAAGGAGAAAGGAAAAAGCTTAAGCTTAACAATATTACCATCTATTTCTTGGTACTTTTGCATATCACAGAGTTCAACAAAATTGTTTAAGTGTAAAGCAACATCATCTCCAGCACCGGAGAATTGATCTTTCATGACTAAGTTCAGTAAAGTAGGTTTAATTTCATATGAAGGTGCTGAAGTGGCAGGTGTAGTGATAGGAGTGCAAATAAAGTCATCGTTGTTATGACTAGTGAAGTCACACAACTTGGTGTTCTCGGTGGAACCCATAGTAGCAAGCAAGCAAGATAACTATTTTTGTGATTTTCGATAAAAGATACTAAAGCAAAACTGAAAGGTAAACTAACAAGACTAAAAAGCAAAGGTAAAAGATAGCGTGCAACTCCCCTATCTTGAAGAGTGGAGTCCCCGGCAACGGCGCCAGAAAACTTTGCTTGATGGCTTCTCGCCCCTCGTTGGTTACCCCAAGTGGAAGGTTTGAGATGCAGTGTAGCGGTAGTTTTCCCTTGGCAAAGATACCAAGGATCGATTTCCCCTGAGACTCCTAGTTTGAACAAGAAGGTGTCAACTGCTAACGGCGCCAGATATTAGCAATCAACTTGCACTTGCACACAGATACAAATAACTTTGCTCCCAACGAGTACAGAGAGGTTGTCAATCCCTCCGGCCTTGTCGTTTACAAAGGATCAAACGCAAGTGATAATAGTGATAGGTATTGCTGCAAATAGTAAGTAAAAGCGGAAAGTAAATAGCGAATGTGATCAGTGATGGTAATATGGACCGGGGTCCCATGATGTTCACTAGTGATGTCTCTCTCCCAAAAGACGATAAAACAGCTATGTGAGGTAAACGAATTACAGCTGGGCAATTGACAGAATTATGTGCGCAAACCAATGCTAACTATGTTGCAAGAAAGGTAGAGGTTCAAAGCATGGGCGGTACGCCGAGGTAAGTAGACCGAAATCCATCTGCATCTACTACTAATCATCCACCTTGAGATATCTATCCAGAACATCTCGCTGGTATTAAGTTGCGAGTCCCACCCATAGTGTAAACTCAAAGCAACAGACAACTGCATTAAAAGAACTTTGCGTAAAGTAAACAATCCTTGCACCCGCGGGCACAAGCACCGTTGTTTTCCCCCTTGTGGCAACAGCACATCCCCTAGACTCATGTTTCTGTCACTCAAGCTAGTCATCGAGGGGCATGAACCCACAATCGAGCATAACGTTCCCTCTTGGAGTCACTACCTACTACTTGGCCAAAGCAATAAATAGCAACGGAGAACATGCAAGAATTACTTACGAACATAAATATAAAAGAGGTAAATCAAATATATTACTCAAACACAATCTGAACATAATCTCACAATCCATCGGATCCCAGCAAAATCATCATAGCAACATCATAAGGATTACATATGTGCCTCGATCATGTAGGGCAGCTCACGAGGTCTAATTAGTGAAGCACAAGAAGGGGAGGAGAACATCACATAGCTACTGGTCATGGACCCATGGTCCAAGGGAGACTACTCACAACTCATCCGGGAGGCGTCCATGGTGGTGGAGAGGCTCCCGGTGGTGATCCTCCCCTCCGGCAGGGTGCCGGGAAGAGTTCTCCTGGTGCTCCCGATCTTGGAAGCGCGGCGGCGGCAGAACAGAGATGAGATTGCGAAAAAGGATTCCGTCCTCCAGGGTTTCGGGACGCGTGTTAAATATATGCCAAAGGGGGTCATCAGCGGAGGCCTGGAGGGCCCAGGCGCCCCCCGGCGCGGCCAGGAGGGGGGCCTCGCCACCAGGGCGCCTGGAGCCCTGGTGGCCCCCCTCCAGCCCTACTTCGACCGTGTGGAAGCTTCCGGAACGCTGATTTTTTATATAATTTTTCCGGGATTTTTCTGGCAGTTTACGTGATGGGAAAACCTGAAATACAAAAACAGCAGAAAACAGAAACTGGCACTAGGGTGCACTGAGTTAATAGGTTAGTCCAAATATGATCAAAAGTGTATGGAAGTGTATAAATATCATAGCAATATCACCCAAAAGAGGCATGGAGCAAGCAGAAATTATAGATACATTTTGGACGTATCAGCGGGCATGGCCGCGGGGTCCTGGAGCCGGTGGCGTTGGCTCCGACGAGCTAGGCGCTCGGCGCGATGGCGGTGCGGAGAGACGAGGCAAGGAGGAGGTCAGGGAAGGGGAAATCGGCAGGTGGCGGCGCGGCTTGAGGGGTGAGGTGATGCGCTATGCGGTCGGGCGGCGCGCACAGGAAGGGAGAGGGAGCGAGGTGCGGGAGCGATGGGGGTCGGGTGCGGGGTGACGGTGCTAGCCACGGGGAACGAGGGAGAGGGAGAGGATCGAGCGATAGATGAGAGATGGGGTTCGGGCTGACTGACGGCTAGGGTTAGAAAGCTGGCGGCTGGGCCTCGGGCTGGCTTAGGTTAGAGTGGCTGGGGCCAGTGGGCCTTGAGCCAGATGGCCTAGGGGAGCAGGCCGGCTTGGCTGCTGGTGGGCCGGAACGGCTGGAGGAGCAAGGAGGGAGGCCCAAAGTAGCGCAATGAGGCCCTCTCCCCTAAAAAAAACAAATGCAGTCTCACAACCCGATGATGCAAAGGAAAAAGGACAGGGAGTTATAAGAAAGCGGAGGAAGTAAAAATATACTTAAACTCCTAGATTTATGCACAATTTTAATAAACTAGTTTGGACATTTTTAAGGATATAAAAATAATTCAAGTTTGAATTAAATTCAAACTTGAGCCATTTTTGAACCCAACCAAAACAAGTCCAAAGGAACAAAAAAATTGGCAAGGATGTTGAAGGCATGGTTGAGAATTGATAGGAAAAGAATGAACATTAAATTGATGCAGGAAATAGAATGCCACAATTTAAATGGACTAACGAAGAAGGAGAAGAAGATGATCAAGCAAGGTTGTGGGAGTCAAAACTCGGAGTGAAACAGACATGGGGAAAATTATGCAAGTGTGTGATGGTTGCTTCCAACAATGGAATATTTTTATAATAGCTCCATAAATATTAGGAGGATATATATATGTTATAAAGAGAAGTCATCCTTCCCTCGATTTAATTGGACCGAAGGTCCACACGACTTATTTGGTTGAGTTGGAAAAATAAATAAATGACATGATGCAATGCAAAAATAAATAACACAAGCACAAATGAAACACACGAGAGAACCCAGAACATCTGGAATCTTCTGGGACGTCGGTCTTCGGGCATCACAACTCTCCCACACTAAGAGAGGATCTCGACCCGAGATCCTGGAGATGGCACCGGATAAAACGGAAAAAGGAAGAGGTAAAACAAAGTTGCTTCTTTGACAGACGAGTGAAACCACGAACCTTGAGAGGTTGACCAAATTGAAAGAAGAATACAACGGAGATGAACGGATATGAAAACACTCCGTTAGGAAAAGAGGAAGAACGAACATTATGAGAGCTTGTAGGTTGAAAGACATGAAACAAGAGCTCAAGGATGACGAACAAAATTTCAAAACCACTCCGGTTAAAACAAGATGGAGAAGGAATAAGAACGGAATAATTTGGACAACATTCCGACTGTAAATGGAAGGAATTAACATGAGCTTGAGGAGATGGAATGATACTTGATGAAATCAACAACACATTGTCTCCGAAATAATTAAAAGAATGGCACAAGGTTAAGAAAGATTTCAGATAGCACTCCGGTTGAAAAGATAGGCAAAACTTGGTAAGATGAGAGAATTAGAATGGAGGACACAACACTCCGGTTAAATAGACAAGCAAGGGAAGAATATGATCTTGATAAAAACGAGATGATGGTTCGAAGAGGGCAATATCACAATGCCTCCGGAATGAAAGAATAGCATATAAATCAATGAAAGAAATGAATGGAGAAGAAAAATGACAACTTCTCCCACGAATGAATTAGAAAATCCTCCTTATGAAGAAGGGTTGAACGGAGTTGTTGGAAATCAACAAGCAAAAGATATGCTTCTCGTGGACTTATGAAAACAACTCAAAACTAGCGGTGAAATTCTACCACTAACGGAAAACATTTGATTGGATTAAGATCAACAAGGAGACGAAAATTTTCTTCCACCAAGATGATAAAGAGATAACTTGGATCATTAATAAGCACCACAATAGCAACAATCCTTAGGGGAAAGCTTTGGGTGAAAATATGACCCAAATAACTCCAACATAGCCATTGAAGGGTTGAAAAAACTCTTGAACGGAGAGAAAATGATGGGTTTAAATATCTCATTCCTGACAACTTGTGAATCATAAAACATGAAGGAATTGTGACGAATGACATAACACCATCTGAAAGATAAGGTACAAAGGATTGCAATTGGAATGCATGATGAAGAATACTTGAGCTCCAACAAGAATCTTGATGAAGACTTCGATGATGAATTACATCTTGATGAACCACCATGAGAACTCCGGTAAATGAAAGCATGAGAAGTAAAAGATGAAAAGAATAAGATTTATTGTATGCTTATCCTTCATAAAATTAAATTGATGACCAGCAACGGATTTGGCCTACTACTTATTCTTCTTGAAAAGGATTGGAGAGAGATGCGCCAAACTTGAGAATAATCTTGAACGACTCACCAGTAGGATTATGAAAAGAACAAATGAATTAATACGATAACAACGGAAGAGTAAACTTGAAATAACCACCATAAAAATATGGAGACGAACGAAGAGACATCAATTAAGAATAGTTGGAGGACGAAGTTGAAAACTGAGAACGAAGAATTTTCTGAAATGATGGCCTTCGGAGGATCACAATGGAAAGAATTCTTGAAATGCTTCGGATGGGTATAAAAAGAATTCCTCACAATCGGAACAATAATGAGGATGGCAATGAAGCTAGAACCACAACTCATCAAGAGAACGGGCCAAGATTTAAGATAAACTCTTCTCCGATCTTCAAATATTGAGAAATGACAAGGAGAAACACCTTGAAGAATTGCGAGATGCTCCGGAAGAATAAAAAAATGGAAGGTTTAACCAAACATGAAAAGAATTTGAAAACGATCTTGGAGAAGGCCTGTGACTGATGGAAATCATTCTTACGTCACACTTTCAAAAGAATTTGAGTATAACTCCGGAAAAAATTGGAAGAGTCAGGTAAGATCCTGGAGAAAGACCTGTGAGTTAGGGC
Organism: Secale cereale; assembly: GCA_902687465.1. Lineage (NCBI taxonomy): Eukaryota > Viridiplantae > Streptophyta > Magnoliopsida > Poales > Poaceae > Secale > Secale cereale. The sequence goes on from LR738710.1 coordinate 73,562,574, forward strand.
CCACTAAAGAAATCACCGTTGAAAAAGATTGCTTAAGATATATTGCACCGGTTGAATTAAATGGCTTGAATAAGATAACAATCTCAAAATAATTTGAACGGATTAAGAATGGAATTATGAATCTTCTGAGATACCTTGTACACTCCGGATAAGAATAAGAGAGTTGAATAAATAAGAGAGCCTTCGGATAATAAATTCCAACACGGAAAACATGTGAAACAAGAGGAACAGATATGATCAACACCAAGCTTGAATTAAATTCACCGGAGAACAAAATGAGAATGGAACAACAATGAAGTTGAAGCTTCCTTAGCATCTTCGTGAGAAATCACCGGATAAGGACATTGAAGGAAAAGACTGAAGAAACATCACATGAATAAAATGGATATTTCATTCTAAAATTACCGACTCCTCGAATAAGAAGGGAGGGAGGGTGGGGAAAACAAAGACAATTTGGGATGAATGAAACAGACAAATCGTCAGATTTGTCAACGACGTCCGTATGGAACAACTTGAAGAGAAGGCACACCGGTTGAAAAGGATTAACATGAAGATCTCGATGGTCAAGAAGAATTAGCACTCCCATAGAAATATGAGAACACCGATTAGGAAGGTATGGAATCAACACTTGACATCGAAGCAACTCGAATACCAGAATCAAAACGAAAACAATGGATAGATATGTTGCAACATTATCTTCACAATATCATTCGAACGGAGAATTGAACGAATGAATTCCGTAGCTTAATGGTACAACATTTGTCGAGAAGCCACTTGGGAGAACAAAAGGTAAATAAAAACAACAAGGAGCGGATAGAACAAATACAAGATAGAAGTTTCGTTCCGCATATTCGTGCTGAAAGCTCATGGAACATGTTACAAAAGGGTTTTGCAATCCCCGGATCAGCATAGCCAAGGACCCTTTAAGATGCAACTCCCGATCGGAACAACGTCCATAAAACTACTTCACTCAATGTAGAACCCCGAACTCCATATCATGCATTCGTTGGAAGAATGCCTACGAGCTACTAGATGAACCCACCTATTAATTTCCAAAAGTTTCCAGTTATGCAATCAGGTGTTGGGATACAGGGGAAGCATCGCGCACTCAACTCTAATCCTACATCCAGTTGTATCCATCCTTCAACATATAACCAGTTATTTCCGGAAACCATTTACCTCGGACCTTCGAAACGCATCTGCTATACAAGCTATGGCAATACTCCCGAACTACCTCCCCAATACTGGGTGACGTCGGGGTTATGTTGCCACTAACCGCATAGGAGAGTTTTTGATGTCGGCCGTCTTAAGTATTCCAGAACTGATGCGATATATTTGTGACGACAACACCTCGGAACTCAACTCCCCGGGACACTGCCACAACCCCTAAATGACAGGAGTCATCGAGAACAATGTTCTCGTCACAAAGACATCGGAACAATCCAAACAATACTCACGAGATTCCTAAAAAAAATTTGGTGAATTTTTGAGAGTAGAAGAGACAAGTAATCGTCAGGAGTCCTCACCAGAGTGAAAAAGGATGAGGAGCAAAAGAAATCCTACTCTCCGATATATATATAGGACTCAAAACATTTTAAGTGTGTGCCTAGACTCAACCGTCAACGATTCGATCAATCAGTGGGGGCTTCTAGGTCGGAGAAGGCTCTGAATACTAACTTGTAATGCCCATGATGGGATTATACCTCCTACGTGTCGAGGCACGACTTAAAGGTATAAACCCATTCTAGAATGATCTCAAGTTTGGTATCTTTGCACGACTCATGTAAAAATAGGGATGAAATTGCAAAAGGATAGTTGGCTTACACTCGCCACGTCACACAATACATTACATAAGCAAATCATCATCCAAAACATCACAACCCGACTACAGGCGAAAATCCAAAAGAAAGATACCAAAAACATAAAGCCACAGGTCCGAATCTCCCCTAGTAGAAACCACTACTGATCGTCGAAAACGTCACAAGCATACGGCCACGCTCTTCATGGAACTCCCAGAAGTTCTGACCCATCTCTTGCGTCAATCTCGGCTGAACCTGCATCTGGTGTTGTAGTATCTGTGAGCCACGAGGACTCAACAATCCCATAACCATGGGTATCAAGACTAGCAAAGCTTTATGGGTATGGAAGTGGGTAGTGGTGAGGTTGCAGCAGCGGCTAAGCATAAGTATGGTGGCTAACTTACGAGTACAAGAATAAGATGAGCATCTACACAAACGGTCGCAAACTAGTAATGATCGCTAAAGATCCTGAACTACCTACGAGTCAAACATAAACCCATCGTGTTCTCTTCTCAAAGTGAAAAGAGACAGTCACGGTTACTCACACAGTTGTGTGTTTTATCTCGGATCCTCTGTCAAGTTTTCTACAACCGGACATTAACAAATTCCAATCCAACACATAACCGTGGGCACGGCTTTCGAAAGATCATAACCCTGTAGGGGTGTCCCAACTTAGCCCATCACAAGCTCTCACGATCAGCTGAAGTGATAAATATAATATCATCACCCCTTATCTTAGGGAAATCCGATCAGGCTCGGCATCCCGGTGCACAAGACATTTCGACAATGGTAAAACAAGTCCAGCAAGACCTCCCGGCGTGCCGACACCCTGATAGTAGCCGCGCGTATCTCGTCTCAGGCCACGACCGGATAGGACAGCCTACGGGAGCCAATCCTCGAGTTTTCCCCGTGGTGGCCCCGCAGTCGGCCCGTTTGGGACTAACACCATCAGCACTGGGCCCCCTGCTATGTAGAAAGAATCCCCGGGGACGCGACCCCCTATGCAATTTTAATTAAATTAATTAAGTTGTTATTATGAGGCAAATTAAAACCAATGTTGGGCCTTGCTGGAGGAGTTTTATTCAAAGTCGAAGTGTCAAGGGGTCCCCATATACCCAACCGTGTAAGGAACGCAAAATCAAGGAACATAATGCCGGTTTATCGGTGCCTAAGGTGGCATGAGTGGAACAAAACACCGAGCAAAAGGCCAAGCCTTCCACCCATGCCCGGTATATAGGTGTGTTATTATATATATAACATATTGTGATATTCCAACAACAAGTTCCCTCCTGGAACGATCTTCATCTTCACCTGCAGCTAACAACGCTATAAGAGGGGCTGAGCAAGCGGGTAACATAGACAAACAATGGTTTTTGCTAGGAAGGTGTCAAAGGTTAGAGGTTTCATGGCAACAAGGAGAGGCTGACATAAATGATGGGTAGCGTGACATATAACGATAGCATCGAGACAACTAAGCATGGCAATGGTAGTAAAGGTATCCAAGGGTATGGTCATCTTGCCTGAGATCCCGCAAGGAAGAAGAACGGTTCCATGAAGAAGACAAAGAAGAAGCCTCGAAGAAGAACCACGGGTAGACGGACGAATCCTCACGATCGCAATGGAACAAGCACTAACGAGAATAAGCAAGCAATACGATAAACACACCACACGAGACACGACAATATTCTCAACCAAGTAAGATGCAAGACAGTTCTATATTGGATGCACTACAAGTCTATACAGGAAGCAAAACATGGCAAGGTAGGAAGCACAGAAAAACAACACAAGTCTATACATGATGCAATACATGGCAAGGTATGATGCAAGAAAAGTCTATACAGGAAGCAAAACATGGCAAGGTAGGAAGCAAAGAAAAACAACACAAGCCTATATATGATGCAATACATGGCAAGGTATGATGCAATACATGGCAAAGTGCACAAACAAATACTACAAGTTAAGTGGAGCTCAATATGCAACAAGTTGCATATTGACAAACACCACATTATATTTATTTAGTTGACTCTCGTTTAAGCTACCCAACAATATTAAATGTTGTTAAACATGACAAGAGGTGAAGCAAAAGTAAACTAACTATATAGGCATTTTAAATGAGGCCGAAAATAACAACAACAATTCCGGAAAATCCCCATATGCATGTTTAGAAATTTTAAGCAAAGAACAATTCACACATTTTAATGTTGTTAACATGATGCGGATGACATGATCAAGTTTTATGAAATTTTTAGTTAAACGTTAACATGAAGAGATAAGAAGTATTTGTCACCATGGTGGAAAGAAAGGGGCCACAGCGGCGAATCCGACAATGATGCCACGCAACATATCGGTACCGGTAGCTCGTCGAGAGACCGGTGCAAAAGAAAGGTGGCGTGAGCGTGAATGCAAAGACGGTGGGGTGCACCCGGTTGCCCGGTTCCCACGGGTCGGTGACAAGGCAAACGAGTGCCACAACGGACACGATGCAAACATCCGATTCATCTCATACAACACAAGCATTCGTCCACGGGTCATCGTCTCGGGGTTATACCTTTGAAGCGTGCGTTTCAGGGCGGCTCGAGATCGTAGAGGAAGTAGTGGTACTCGCGGGTCGTGGTACACGTTTTGTAGCCATTCACGTTATCGTGTCGTGGTACTTGCCGCGTTCTGGACCGAAGGGGTACTTGGCGCATCCACGGGTCTTCGAGGGTAGTCTTACATTTCCGAAGAGGGACTTAGGGCCACGTTTGTAGTCGTTCGGTCGTGGTACTTGGGTCTTCGGACTTGCCAGTCTCGGGTCTTGGCGACAGTAGTCAAACTTGGCGAGTGATGGTCGGTGTCTCGTGTAGTCGTTCTCGGCGTCCTTGGGGCAACGTTTGTAGCCGAACACGTTCAGCTGAAGTACTTGGCGAAAAAATGACACAGACTTGGCGATCTTGAAACTTGGCGCGGTGGAGGTCCGGCCAAACATGGATGACAGCGCCCGGGCCTGAACCAGCTGAGGCCGGGGATGACGAGCTGCACGACAGCTCGAAGCAGAGCAGCGGCGCACAAGAGCTCTCCGGCGAGGGTAGCCAGGACGGCGGCGGCGGCAGAATCACAACGCTGGAGGTGGTTGCAGACCACGAGCAGCGGCGCAGGCTCCGGCGGAACTGCTCGCTGGCGGCCGGAATTAGAGGCGGGGCCTCGCGCGATGGAGGCGGAGGACGGCGGGGTCACGAGGCGACGATGCAAGGCAGCGGCCTGCAACGGCGTGCCGAACGGGGGAAGGAGGCACTGACGAGGCCGGGGCGGTCCGGCTGCTTTTGGTCGTCGGGAGGGGCGGAGCAGGCTGGCGGGCATGGTCGCGAGGTTCTGGAGCCGGTGGCGCTGGCTCCGGCGAGCTAGGCGCTCGGCGCGATGGCGGTGCGCAGAGACGAGGCAAGGAGGAGGTCAGGGAAGGGGAAATTAGCAGGTGGCGGCGCGGCTTGAGGGGTGAGGCGATGCGCGATGCGGTCGGGCGACGCGCACAGGAAGGGAGAGGGAGCGAGGTGCTGGAGCGATGGGGGTCGGGTGCGGGGTGACGGTGCTAGCCACGGGGAACGAGGGAGAGGGAGATGATCGAGCGAGAGATGAGAGATGGGGTTCAGGCTAACTGGCGGCTAGGGTTAGGATGCTGGCGGCTGGGCCTCGGGCCGGCTTAGGTTAGAGTGGCTGGGGCCAGTGGGCCTTGAGCCAGATGGCCTAGGGGAGCAGGCCGGCTTGGCTGTTGGTGGGCCGGAACGGCTGGAGGAGCAAGGAGGGAGGCCCAAAGCAGCGCAATGAGGCCCTCTCCCCTAAAAAAACAAATGCAGTCTCACAACCCGATGATGCAAAGGAAAAAGGACAGGGAGTTATATGAAGAAAGCGGAGGAAGTAAAAATATACTTAAACTCCTTGATTTATGCACAATTTTAATAAACTAGTTTGGAAATTTTTAAGGATATAAAAATAATTCAAGTTTGAATTAAATTCAAACTTGAGCCATTTTTGAACCCAACCAAAACAAGTCCAAAGGAACAAAAAAATTGGCAAGGATGTTGAAGGCATGGTTGAGAATTGATAGGAAAAGAATGAACATTAAATTGATGCAGAAAATAGAATGCCACAATTTAAATGGACTAACGAAGAAGGAGAAGAAGATGATCAAGCAAGGTTGTGGGAGTCAAAACTCGGAGTGAAATAGACATGGGGAAAATTATGCAAGTGTGTGATGGTTGCTTCCAACAATGGAATATTTTTATAATAGCTCCATAAATATTAGGAGGATACATATATGTTATATAGAGAAGTCATCCTTCCCTCGATTTAAATGGACCGAAGGTCCACACGACTTATTTGGTTGAGTTGGAAAAATAAATAAATGACATGATGGTATGATGACATGATGCAATGCAAAAATAAATAACACAAGCACAAATGAAACACACGGGAGAACCCGGAACATCTGGAATCTTCTGGGACGTCGATCTTCAGGCGTCATAGATATATAGTGGTAACATAGCACACAAATAAAAAATAAATTGTGTAAAATAATTTATTAATGGATAATAGACCCCGGGGCCATAGTTTCACTAGTGGCATCTCTCTTGAAGCAGAAGGTAGCATGGTAAACAAATTACAGTTGGGAAATTGACCGAGTTGCAATATTCATGACTATGATCATTTATGGCATAATCTCTTATAGGCATTGTTGGGAAACGTAGTTGAAAACAAAAAAATCGTCCTACGATTAAACCAAGAACACTATGAAGATGCAATAATGGTTAGGTCGGAGCATTACCAATTCCGAGCTGCAGCGTAAGAATAGGATTCAACATAGATCGTACTTGAAGTCACTTGAATCGTTCATGAATGATCCCTCAAACAGAAGACAGAAGACACGACCTACCCACAGTTTGCAAGCATATGATTTTGACGATCCGGCAGCGCTTCGCCGTCTAGAGCTGTCGTTGGAGAATTAGTGGAAGGAGATTAGAACCACACTGGACTTCTAATTATAAGGACCAGAGATGATTAGATCTAACTAGAACTAGAACTAGAGAACTAGAGTAGGCTCCAAAACTTATATCTACAAGGGTCAAATCCTCAAGTATATATAGGTTGGAGGGAGGAGAGGGGGAGACACACAAGAGGGAAGGTTTCCCTACCCTCTTGCACCGGCCAGGAGGGGGAATCCCCTCCAAGTCGGCCTCCCTTGCTTCTCCAAGAAGCTAAGGGGGCGTCTCCCATATTGGGCCACATAGGCCCAATATCCTTTCCAGCACTTGGCCTTTTAAAGCACATTGATATTTAATTAAATATAAAAGCCTCACAACTATTATTAGAGCCTTTTATTATTAATTTAACATCTTCAAAAACATTTGCCACCTATATATTATTTATCGGTATTATCCGATATTACCCGATAAACCCCAGAACCCTTCCGGCGACCCGGACACGCTTCTGGTTCCTCTCGAAACTATTTCAAATATTAATGAAACTATTTCATAAATATTTCCTCATTACTCCTGTCCTACTAACACCCATCACATCATGATTACCTTAAGCTTGTGACACTGTAGGTTCCGTAAAACACAAACATGAACAAAACCCTTTTCGTTCAATGATCGATAGCGGAACCATGGACGTACATATCGATCACAATGAGTACATGAATGCCATTTGAATGAACCTTTGGTTATTATGTGCTATTCTCTTTGCTTCACGATACTTTACAAAACCCTAGGTGAGATAAATCAGTATCCTTTTGAGTCATTCTCATGCCCACTATACCAGTCTCCTCCTTACCGGTTTTGTTCATCTTTCTCGTTGACATGTTTCGGCATCCCCATGACCTAGTCACCTGTGTCTAGCCAGACGATGACGGATGTCTTTACACCGAGAGGGCCTTAAGAATATCTCTCCATCGTCCGAGGAGCAAATCCACTTGAGTTATCCAGTCCCTTGTCATACTTTCAGATGAACCTATAAATTGTTGTTATGATCACCGTGTTACAGATGATGTTTAAGCAACCACAAAGTTCACCGTACGGTAAGAAGTGACTATGATACTCTCATGGTCTAAGGAACTAAAGCATATGTTAAGCCTCTGTGTTATAATAGTTGACTTGTGATTATGGCATCTCAAAGTATAACAAACAAGTTTTGGTCGATTCAATATGATCGTTTTTCCAACATCATATTCTCAAAGTTTTTTAGGACTACTATTACACTTAATAATATCCTAAGATCCAGAAAACATGATCACTAACAACATGAGCTAGTGTTAGAGGCAAGACCATGAATCTAATTTTACCATTTATCATTCTACACGTGCATTTGAGTTTTCCGCTGAATCGCATATTCTAGGATCATAGCAGTTATATCATAGAATATAAACTCTTAATTATAAACAAGTAAATATAATAATATAATATTATTGCCTCTGGGGAATATTTCCAACATACAATTTATCCATGATAAGTTGACCGTTAATCCAACTGCATCTACTACTAATACTTCACCCTGAAAACTGCTATCCTGCCTGCATCTCAAGGTATTAACTTTGCAAGAAATAGAGTATCACAGCAAACAAAAGGACATAATGTACACATGAATAACTCAATAAATATGACAAAAACCCATCGTTTTATCCTTACTAGCAATAATACAATACATGTCTTGGCCCTTGTTGTCACTGAGTTAGAGCACCGCAAGATTGAACGCACTACAAAACACAATTCCTCTGAAGAAAACCCCATGGAACTTGGCCAAAGAAGGTAGATAGACCGGAGAGCATACAAAGCTATTTTATTATGCAGCAACAAAACCTCGAAAGATTCAATTGATTTAATAAACAATCTGATGATAAAGTGACAATTTATTATGGCCCAAGAAACACACCACAAATTATATCAAACTGATCTCGATCAAGAACGAGAACATGATATTTAAGATCTAGAAAGAGAGAGAACCATCTAGCTACTACTATGGATCCGTAGGTCCCCGTGGAACTACTCACACATGATCATGAAGACAACAAAGTTGATGAAGATGGCTCCGACAATGCCCCCCTCCCCTCCGGCAGGGCCCCGAAAAAGGCCTTCATATGGGATCTTCGTGTAATAGTGTCACACCCTGATTTTCATGCCACATTGCTTAAGATAATAATCATGCTAAAAATGTGGATTGACAAAAACTTTTGAGTGTTTTTGACTTTGCTTGATTGGTTTTCTGTTTGCTGCTTGCTAGTGCTCTAAAAATCAAATAAATCCTCCAACTTTTATACTTCATCTCCTTGATCCAAAACCTTTTCCCAATGATCATGCCATGTGTATAGACCAGTATAGTATTTTCTTATAAAAATATTTTGGCCAAATAGTATTTTCTAAAATTAGTTTTCCAAAAACCCCTGAATTGAGGTTTGCACTACAAGTACCTTATTTAGGGTGTGAAAAATCTTTCAAAAAGTATATTTGAATCCTATTAGGTATAGGACTCCCATAAACCACAAAATTATAATTTTAAAAGTTATTTTTATATTTTATTTAAAAGCTTTTTCTTAAGGCCAGAAATGGTCTTAAATAGGGAAAAATTACTTAATTATTTCAAAAATATTTGCCAAAATTCAGGGAAACTTATAGGACATATATTGTCCATATATAAGAGTTTCAAGACATGGTCATGTTCAAAATATTGGACAAATCCTTCCAAAACCCTTTCTAGATATTTCAAACTTTTGAAATATTTACAAAGGAAATATTCTCCAAAACTTTCAGGGAAATTCTATCATGTCAAATATGACATACTTGATGCTCTTGCAAATCCTCATGCCTTGAAGATCAAGGAAACAACATCTAATCCCCTCAAAACCATTTCTGTCCATTTTTGAAGTTTGAGCAACTTTGCATTGCCAAACTTGACCAAATGCTCTCAAACTTGGTGCACATGCTAGAGTGGTTTAATTATGCATCTAGACCAAATGGCACAATTATTGGAGAAGCATAACTTGATCTAAGTGCCCCAAAACCCTTTCTGACCAGATCCAAAGTTGAACAACTCTACATTGCCAACTTTTTACTTGGGGCCTCAAATTTGGTGGACATGCTCACAAACCCAAATGATGACACTACACCAAGTGGTGCATCAAGGGGAGATGATTTGCTTAACCTAATCTTGAGAAATCCATTTCTGTTGATTTCTAGGGTTTACAAAAGTTGCATTGGCAACTTTGCCCAAATGAGCTCAAATTTGGTGGAAGGGCCTAAATCTATGTGCCATTTCATCTTGTTAAGTCCCATCTCAAGTGGAGTTATTTTGCTTGCCCAAAACTGCATCAAACACCTTCTGCCATTTTCCCAAAACCACTGTTCTGCCCCCTTTTACTATTCTACTCGAGCTCAACTTTTTACCACAGCCTCTCCTAGTCATCTTCTACCTCCAGTAACTCACCCATGCCTCAGCTCAATCATTGGAGGGGGTAAAACCCCATTTTACTCTTCTGGACAGCAGCCTTCTCCTCCTCTTTCACCTCCCTCCTCACTCCAGTGCCTCTCCATGGCATCCAAGACCACCTCCCTATATTTTACTACTCCCTCTACCCCTAGACACAATTGGCCACGCCCTGGACCCCAGAGCAATGCCATGGCATGCAATGGCCGCGCTCTGGAGCACGCTACAGTGCCCGGGCGCACTGTAGCCACCCCCAATCAGGAGCACCCGACCACCTTGGGCCTTCCCCTCGTGTCCCCCGAGGTCGCCTCGACGTCCGTGTCATGCAACGCTGTCGGCCCCTTCCTCCTTCTCCCTCCTGCTGCTCCTGTCGCACGCGCACTGGCCGACCGCGAGCTCCAGTGAGCGAGCTCACACGCGTGCGCTGTCCCGACGCTCCCCGCTCCTTTCTCTCCCTTGCTCTCGACCTAGACCAACCCCACGAACACCCCGGACACACCCACGCGCGGCCCCGTGACCCGTGGCGACGCCAACATGCTCGCCGGCGCACGGGACCTCGGTGGACCGTCGCCCGCCTATTTAAAGGCCACCCCCGAGAACCCTTGCTGCTCCTTTGGCCCTCTCCCTCTCCCGTACGCCCCCCAGGCCAACCCACTGCTCCTCCCGTGCCCCCATTGGACTCCACGGCCGGGAACCTCGCCTCCGGCCTCCGCTCGAATTCGTGCCAACCCGAGCCCCCTCTCTCCACCTCTCCACTCCAGAGTACCACCAGAACCACCGCCAACACTCCCCGCACTCCACTTCGTCCTCCCCACGCATGTGTCGCCGTGCCCAACACCGCCGACGCCATCCTCTGCCGTGGCCGATGGGGCGCTCGCATCTGGCCGTCCCCGTGGTCGTGGCGTACATCGGCGTGTGCGGCACGCTCTCCTGAACACGCTGGTGCATTGGGCGTCAACGGAGGTGGCCGGTGCCGCCTGGGAGAGCGCCGGCGCCGCTCGGCCGCGCCTCCTTTGTTTCCCGTCACGCCGCGCGGGAGGTTGAAGGCGACCTGCCGCTGGGGCCCGCGCGTCAGCGATCCAATGGGCGGGCCCCTCCGTTTAAGTGGAGACGGCTCTGGCTTTGACCGCCTCCCCTGCGCAAAAACGCCTTTCCTGGAAGATGCCTTCGACGTGGCCTGGTCCTCTGCGCGCGGCTGTGTAGTTGGGCCGGCCCAGTGCACTGCGGCACAATACTGCGCCCTGTGCGCAGTAAAGGGTAAAACCCCCTCCCCCTTTTTCCTTTTTCTTTTTTGTGAACTTCATAAATCCATATATAATTCAAATTAACTCCAAATTTGATGATTCAAATTTCTGGTAGTTTTCTAGAATCATGATCTACCTGTTGGTGCAGCATGCACATTTTTCCAGAAACCTTTTCTTCACAAATAATTATCAAATGTCATTATTCCATTTCTGTGATGAACTTTAGAAAATCACAGAGGGCTCAAATTTGATCTAAATGCAGTGGTTCAAATTCCTAGGTGCTTGTCATATCCAAACTTAGTTTTGGAACATTTTTATTAATACTTTCTGTACCCCACCAAATAATGAGCCATTTCTTCATATTTATCAACTTTGCAGAATCCTAGGAAATTCATTTGAACTCCAAATCCAGTGAAACCAACTCCTAGATGCTTCTAAAATCATGACTTGGTTAATGGGTGCCTTTGCTCATTATTCAAACATATATTTCTGTACACTTCTTTCAAATCCATAAACCCCTTGATTACATCATATTGAAATGTGCCAAACCATCCATTGATCATACTCCAATGAAACCACCTTGGTTATTTTTCATATGACCAGAGGTATCCTAGAAAAGTCGAACTCCTATTTTTAGAGCACTTTTATTTTTGCTTTGTTGTGTTGCTTATTATGATTGTTTCCATCGTTAGTTGACGAAATAAACGGAGTACTCGGAGATGGACCAGAAGGGTTGAAGACTCGGAAGGATAAGTCAAGCAGCCCTTTGACCAGGTTCGAGAAACCTTTTTATGCATGTCTCATAGTATCTTATTATCAATGCATTCGGAATCATGTAGAGGCGGTGACCACTTTGGTTGGTACCTTTGTTACTTTGCTATTGACACTTGCATCAAACATGATCCTACTCCCTGTGAAGGTTATGTGGGTGGGAGTAGATGTATATATGCTATAGTAGTTGGCTATGCAATATGGGTCAGGGTTATGCATGGAAAGAAACAAGTGTGGTTTGACATACTTGCAAATAACCCAGTGGGTGCCACTAATGCCCCTGGGAGATGATGAGAAACTAGGGCACTACTTGGTAGAGAAGTAGTGTGCTGAGGCTTGATGAAAGTGTTGTTTACAGATATGGATTAGATTTATGTGTGACTACCGTCCCAACCAAACATGCGCAACCACTCTACCCTTATATGGGAAAGGGCATTATTGATTACCTAGGTCGATACTAGCATGGTGCCCGCATTACTAGTGATGGGGGTGACATGAGGTCACTCTCAGGACGGGGTCGTGCTTGGATAGGCGGCCATGACTGTTTTCACAGGGCACCGAACACACCGTTGGTACCCCGTGTCAATGGCATGTGATGAATATGGGAGCGAGGCTCCAAAATCTTAAGATGTGAAATGTGGGCACGGGGGTTACTACCAATCGAGTGGACTCTATGTTAGTGTCGTCTAGGGAAAGATAGTGATCGGGTGCTTACCCCGGGTACTTGAGGTACCGCGGGTCGTGGATGACACGGAAGTTCCCCGGATCTTGTGGGTAAAGTGTGCAACCTCTGCAGAGTGTCAAACTATTCGAATAGCTGTGTCCGCGGTCAAGGACAGTTGGGTGGTGCTACTTAGACTATGTCCATAAGTTTCTGGAAGACAACACGGTTTGGGTGAATCTGTTGATGTGATTGTGAGAAAGTCACGATGAGCGTGAGCAAGAGTTGTTCATGACTCTTTCTCGATATTGATGTCTGAAACCTCCTGATACTTGTTGCAGACACATGCATGTCCATGTTATATGTTGATCATACTTGCATATGAAAAACTAGCTTTTCGCAAAACTGCCAATTTAGCAGAAGAGCCTTGCATTATTATTCTGTCATCACCCTTGGGTTGCTTGCGAGTACATTCAAAGTACTCATTGGCTTGCCACTGGTTATTTTATTGGCCAGGCATGAGAGAACAGGATATGATGAAGATTTCTTGGTGACGAGCATGCGAGCTAGGACGCTTCCTGTCAGAATGCCTGTAGGGTTAAGGCACATGGCATGGGTCCAAGTTGTCATTGAAGATTTCCACTGCGATGATATACTCAAGACTTGACCATAATGGTCCTATTTGTGTAATACAGTATGTATGGATGTAAGACTCTTGTTATTCAGCTTCTGTGTGTTCAGTGAGCATTGATCTCTGGGATCACTATACACGTGCATTCGGTGATCACGACTTATGAGTCGGGGTCCCCACAGAGCTGGTATCAGAGCCATCCTGACTGTAGGGAGCCTTAGTTAGCATGGTCGTTAGTTAGGGTAAAACTATTCCCAAAACTATTACTAGTTTTCAAAACTATTTATACTTCTCTTCCCCTCTCAGTTTTTCGAAAACTAGGCTATACTTGATCTCTTCCCCTTCAAAACTTTGGTCGCTAGAACCCTTATGCCCCAGACCACTGGATTTCCTTGCAATCCTCGTGGATGATCTACAAGGGGTGCACCTTGCCAAACACTCACCCACCTCTTCTGAACACAAGATTGGCGACACCACAACAAGACGATGCCAACAAAAGATACATCCTCGAGGAATGAGGACATGAAGACCCAGAAGATGGTGACACCCTTGACAGTGCCCCAGGATGATGCAGCATTGGCCTACGATGACCAGGGTATAGGTTATGCAAGATCATAATATACCTCGCTAATAGAGTAACCTTGTCACCAGTGTTGATGTGTCGGCAACCACCGGTGGATGAGAACCTCGCCATTTGGTCCGCCTCACCATAGTGAGCAGGAAAACCGTTCTCTTTGTCCCCCGCTCTTGGTGTCGATGTTGTCACCAACGAAACCGACATGTTGGACCTCTATTATGCCTTGTTATTGTCATTGCATACGGATTGTCTACCTGGTACCCTCGACGCCCCAGAAGGCACAAGGGATCGTCATGGTTAAAGAGACAAGAGAAGACCAAGTCAACGCCAGCTACAAGGAGGCACCTCCACCACATCACCTCGTCAGGCGAGAAGTTGTTGAAGATTCTTCAGGCTCAACCCGGATCGTTCATCAAACAACTACGAGGGATATAGCGACACCTGAGGAAAACTCAGAAGACTGCACGAGGCACAAGTCACGACTGCTGAGTCCGAGAACCCCTAGGGTAGGATGAGTCGTGTACCCCCTATGCGCAGTCGAGTCCGTATGATGGTTCGAATAGAACCATGATTGTGTGTTGCTTGCTTTTATTTGTTTGTGTTTTGATATAAGTCGTACTTTTGCCCTAGGCAACAAGTGCATGGCTATGTCATCTTCCTTGCCTTGTTTCTTTTGTTTCGGCCTTTTTGCACCTGTTTGTTTGCACCTGCACTATAGAACCCCCTTTAGGCATTCCCCTCCTTTACGCTACTTTTTCCCTCTCTTCACTCTCCCCAACCGAAGACCCGCAAGACAAGATGCACCAAGGATTCTACCTCGGCAACCAACTGGCACTAAAGGCTTCTGCTACAACCTCCACAACCAAGTGCAACCTCGTAGAATTATGTTTAACCCGCCAGACTAGTAACCCCTTCCTAGACCCTTTGAGACTTCACGAGGCACCCCAGCCCGGATCCTTAACCATGCGCTTAACCTATAGTATTACGAGAGAACCAGTTAAGCCTCTACAACCTTGCACAACACTAGGTTCGTAATGGAACTAGTGGACACAGTGAGTGAGCACCTTTTCATCCTAATATAGCACAAGAACTGATGATGCCATAGATAGACCAATTTGAGGATATAAGACAGATGACTGGGTGGCTTTATATCAGTGACTTCGAGGAATTATCTGAGACCTTGATGGATTGTGAGGTTTCATATTGGTGGGATCATGACTTTGGGGAAGCATGTAGGAATTCCCGTCGGGCATGAGATTTGGATGTAAGTAGGTGATTCTGGTTGGGTATAGATGCTAGATATGTCTGCATGGTTCGGAGTAAATTGGATTTAGACTGATGATCCTGATCATGATACCATGCTTCTCGGTGGACAATAAATTATGAGATTCGATTATTTGTCGGAGTTGATTTAGGGATCTATATAATCATGACCTTGGAGTTTGCTTGACCCGGATGTTGGGATTTGGTGGACTTACTATCGTAATGCATAGTCCTTCCACGTATTTGGGTATTATAGGGACTTGAGATCTTGTGGAACACCGTAGACATCGGATTTGTAGAATTGTTGGATTATGTGGTGATTGATGGAAATTACCGGGATATTGGAGTTGATCTATAGGAAGGAAACAAGATCTTGGAGTGGCATATGACGTGTTCCCTTAGAATAGAGATGCATTATCGTGAGCCTTGCAAGGATAGATTGAGTGCTTGGATTGTGCAGTTTAATTTAAGCTTAGCAGCATGTATGATCTACCCATGGATTTTAGGGGTGGACATACATATGGATTTGGGGATCGTAGGCAAGTACAATTTTGTTAGACCGCCTCTTGAGAGTCATGAGGATATGTATGGCATGAGTGGTGATTAAAGTTGGTCTATGCGAGAAGATGCTTTTTCGTCCGGAGTACTAGATAAAGCTATTGGCATCTCAGAAACCGTGCTTAAGGATAAGATAATAAACGTTCACTCACTCACTAGAATCCTTGAAACCCTTAAGCTCCACCAAGCCACAACCTGGTCAGATCACGACCACGGGCCTTGGCTCTAAGTCAGGAAGACCTTGCAAATACTCAACGGAGACCACCACCAATACCACAGCCTACCTTGCGTACCCCATAGACTTCATGGAGTACTTGGACAAGTTAGTTGTCATCTTTATTTGGCAACACACTTGACTACCCGAAGACGGAGGGAGAGCTGTGCAACTGGTTAGAAGACGATTGAAAGCCGACATGTCAAGAAGGAAGAACTACACCGACCACCGTCGTCAAGAAGTAAACTCCTGCGTCCAAGACCGAGCGTATCTGTAAACCACTCCTCTCGAAGGGACCGAGCATTTCCGTGTCGAAGGGACGCTCATACCAAGATTTATCGGCCTACTTCAAGACCACTGCAAGACAAATAGTAGACGGCTCCCAGCTAGATTTACCACCTGATATACCCACCGTACACCAAATATTCCACGGGTCCTAACTAGCCCGGTCCCCGCAAGGACATCAATCACCGAGCCTTTGACGTCTAGCTCAACCTAACCCATACTAGAGACCCCTCAGCAACCTGCATCAAAGAGGGCAACTAGCAAGAAGCCACACCACCAAGTACTTCAAGATTCCATGGAGCACCACTCGAAAGCAGAACCAACAAGGAGAAGTGAAGACTACCCCGTATCCAAGACTCCGTATTCCTTTCCACGCCTAGTCTGGGAATCTCGGGGACGAGATTCTTGTAAGGGGGGTAGGTCTGTCACACCCTGATTTTCATGCCACATTTCTTAAGATAATAATCATGCTAAAAATGTGGATTGACAAAAACTTTTGAGTGTTTTTTACTTTGCTTGATTGGTTTTCTGTTTGCTGCTTGCTAGTGCTCTAAAAATCAAATAAATCCTCCAACTCTTATACTTCATCTCCTTGATCCAAAACCTTTTCCCAATGATCATGCCATGTGTATAGACCAGTATAGTATTTTCTTATAAAAATATTTTGGCCAAATAGTATTTTTTTTAAATTAGTTTTCCAAAAACCCCTGAATTGAGGTTTGCACTACAAGTACCTTATTTAGGGTGTGAAAAATCTTTCAAAAAGTATATTTGAATCCTATTAGGTATAGGACTCCCATAAACCACAAAATTATAATTTTAAAAGTTATTTTTATATTTTATTTAAAAGCTTTTTCTTAAGGCCAGAAATGCTCTTAAATAGGGAAAAATTACTTAATTATTTCAAAAATATTTGCCAAAATTCAGGGAAACTCATAGGACATATAGTGTCCATATATAAGAGTTTCAACACATGGCCATGTTCACAATATTGGACAAATCCTTCCAAAACCCTTTCTAGATATTTCAAGGTTTTGAAATATTTACAAAGGAAATATTCTCCAAAAATTTCAAGGAAATTCTATCATGTCAAATATGACATACTTGATGATCTTAAAAAGCCTCATGCCTTGAAGATCAAGGAAACATCATCTAATCCCCTCAAAACCATTTCTGTCCATTTTGAAGTTTTAGCAACTTTACATTGCCAAACTTGTTCAAATGCTCTCAAACTTGGTGCACATGCTAGAGTGGTCTAATTATGAATCTAGACCAAATGGCACAAGTATTGGAGAAGCATAACTTGATCTAAGTGCCCCAAAACCCTTTCTGACCAGATCCAAAGTTGAACAACTCTACATTGCCAACTTTTTACTTCGGGCCTCAAATTTGGTGGACATGCTCACAAACCCAAATGATGACACTACACCAAGTGGTGCATCAAGGGGAGATGATTTGCTTAACCTAATCTTGAGAAATCCATTTCTGTTGATTTCTAGGGTTTACAAAAGTTGCATTGGCAACTTTGCCCAAATGAGCTAAAATTTAGTGGAAGGGCCTAAATCTATGTGCCATTTCATCTTGTTAAGTCCCATGTCAAGTGGAGTTATTTTGCTTGCCCAAAACTGCATCAAACACCTTCTGCCATTTTACCAAAACCACTGTTCTGCCCCCTTTTACTATTCTACTTGAGCTCAACTTTTTACCACAGCCTCTTCTAGTCATCTTCTACCTCCAGTAACTCACCCATGCCTCAGCTCAATCATTGGAGGGGGTAAAACCCCATTTTACTCTTCTGGACAGCAACCTTCTCCTCCTCTTTCACCTCCCTCCTCACTCCAGTGCCTCTCCATGGCATCCAAGACCACCTCCCTATATTTTACTACTCCCTCTACCCCCAAGACACAATTGGCCATGCCCTGGACGCCAGAGCAACGCCATGGCATGCAATGGCCACGCTCTGGAGCGCGCTACAATGCCCTGGCGCACTGTAGCCACCCCCAATCAGGAGCACCCGACCACCTCGGGCCTTCCCCTCGTGTCCCCCGAGGTCGCCTCGACGTCCGTGTCATGCAACGCTGTCGGCCCCTTCCTCCTTCTCCCTCCTGCTGCTCCTCTCGCATGTGCACTGGCCGACCGCGAGCTCCAGTGAGCGAGCTCACACGCGTGCGCTGTCCCGACGCTCCCCGCTCCTTCTCTCCCTTCCTCTCGACCTGGACCAACCCCACGAACACCCCGGATACACCCACGCGCGGCCCCGTGGCCCGTGGCGACGCCAACATGCTCGCCGGCGCACGAGACCTCGGTGGACCGTCGCCCGCCTATTTAAAGGCCACCCCCGAGCCCCCTTGCTGCTCCTTTGGTCCTCTCCCTCTCCCGTACGCCCCCTAGGCCAACCCACTGCTCCTCCCGTGCCCCCATTGGACTCCACGGCCGGGAACCTCGCCGCCGGCCTCCGCTCGAATTCGTGCCAACCCGAGCCCCCTCTCTCCACCTCTCCACTTCAGAGCACCACCAGAACCACCGCCAACACTCCCCGCACTCCACTTCGTCCTCCCCACGCCTGTGTCGCCGTGCCCAACACCGCTGACGCCATCCTCCGCTGTGGCCGATGGGGCGCTCGCATCCGGTCGTCCCCGTGGTTGTGGCGTACCTCGACGGGTGCGGCACGCTCTCCTGAACACGCCGGTGCGCTGGGCGTCGACGGAGGTGGCCGGTGCCGCCGGGGAGAGCGTCGGCGCCGCTCGGGCGCACCTCCTTTGTTTCCTGTCACGCCGCGCGGGAGGTTGAAGGCGACCTGCCGCTGGGGCCCGCGCGTCAGCGACCCAGTGGGCGGGCCCCTCCGTTTAAGTGGAGACGGCTCTGGCTTTGACCGCCTCCCCTGCGCAAAAACGCCTTTCCTGGAAGACGCCTTCGACGTGGCCTGGTCCTCTGCGCGCGGCTGTGTAGTTGGGCCGGCCCAGTGCACTGCGGCACTATACTGCGCCCTGTGCGCAGTAAAGGGTAAAACCCCCTCCCCCTTTTTCCTTTTTCTTTTCTGTGAACTTCATAAATCCATATATAATTCAAATTAACTCCAAATTTGATGATTCAAATTTATGGTAGTTTCTAGAATCATGATCTACCTGTTGGTGCAGCATGCACATTTTTCCAGAAACCTTTTCTTCACAAATAATTATCAAATGTCATTATTCCATTTCTGTGATGAACTTTAGAAAATCACAGAGGGCTCAAATTTGATCCAAATGCAGTGGTTCAAATTCCTAGGTGCTTGTCATATCCAAACTTAGTTTTGGAACATTTTTATTAATACTTTCTGTACCCCACCAAATAATGAGTCATTTCTTCATATTTATCAACTTTGCAAAATCCTAGGAAATTCATTTGAACTCCAAATCCAGTGAAACCAACTCCTAGATGCTTCTAAAATCATGACTTGATTAATGGGTGCCTTTGCTCATTATTCAAAAATATATTTCTGTACACTTCTTTCAAATCCATAAACCCCTTGATTCCATCATATTGAAATGTGCCAAACCATCCATTGATCATACTCCAATGAAACCACCTTGGTTATTTTTCATATGACCAGAGGTATCCTAGAAAAGTCCAACTCCTATTTTTAGAGCACTTTTATTTTTGCTTTGTTGTGTTGCTTATTATGATTGTTTCCATCGTTAGTTGACGAAATAAACGGAGTACTCGGAGATGGACCAGAAGGGTTGAAGACTCGGAAGGATAAGGCAAGCAGCCCTTTGACCATGTTGGAGAAACCTTTTTATGCATGTCTCATAGTACCTTATTATCAATGCATTCGGAATCATGTAGAGGTGGTGACCACTTTGGTTGGTACCTTTGTTACTTTGCTATTGACACTTGCATCAAACATGACCCTACTCCCTGTGAGGGTTATGTGGGTGGGAGTAGATGTATATATGATATAGTAGTTGGCTACGCAATATGGGTCAGGGTTATGCATGGAAAGAAACAAGTGTGGTTTGACATACTTGCAAATAACCCAGTGGGTGCCACTAATGCCCCTGGGAGATGATGAGAAACTAGGGCACTACTTGGTAGAGAAGTAGTGTGCCGAGGCTTGATGAAAGTGTTGTTTACAGAGATGGATTAGATTTATGTGTGACTATCGTCCCAACCAAACATGCGCAACCACTCTGCCCTTATATGGGAAAGGACATTATTGATTACCTAGGTCGATACTAGCATGGTGCCCGCATTACTAGTGACGGGGGTGACATGAGGTCACTCTTGGGACGGGGTCGTGCTTGGATAGGCGGCCATGACTGTTTTCACAGGGCAACGAACACACCGTTGGTACCCCGTGTCAATGGTATGTGATGAATATGGGAGCGAGGCTCCAAAATCTTAAGATGTGAAATGTGGGCACGGGGGTTACTACCAATCGAGTGGACTCTATGTTAGTGTCGTCTAGGGAAAGATAGTGATCGGGTGCTTACCCTGGGTACTTGAGGTACCGCGGGTCGTGGATGACACGGAAGTTCCCCGGATCTTGTGGGTAAAGTGTGCAACCTCTGCAGAGTGTCAAACTATTCGAATAGCCATGTCCGCGGTCAAGGACAGTTGGGTGGTGCTACTTAGACTATGTCCATAAGTTTCTGGAAGACAACACGGTTTGGGTGAATCTGTTGATGTGATTGTGAGAAAGTCACGATGAGCGTGAGCAAGAGTTGTTCATGACTCTTTCTCGATATTGATGTCTGAAACCTCCTGATACTTGTTGTAGACACATGCATGTCCATGTTATATGTTGATCATACTTGCATATGAAAAACTAGCATTTCGCAAAACTGCCAATGTAGCAGAAGAGCCTTGCATTATTATTCTGTCATCACCCTTGGGTTGCTTGCGAGTACATTCAAAGTACTCATTGGCTTGCCACTGGTTATTTTATTGGCCAGGCATGAGAGAACAGGATATGATGAAGATTTCTTGGTGACGAGCATGCGAGCTAGGACGCTTCCCAGTCAGAATGTCTGTAGGGTTAAGGCAGATGGCATGGGTCCAAGTTGTTATTGAAGATTTCCGCTGCGATGATATACTGAAGACTTGACCATAATGGTCCTATTTGTGTAATACAGTATGTATGGATGTAAGACTCTTGTTATTCAGCTTCTGTATGTTCAGTGAGCATTGATTTCTGGGATCACTGTACACGTGCATTCGGTGATCACGACTTATGAGTCGGGGTCCCCACAAATAGAGACTTGCGGCGGTGATAAAATTCTCTGGAGGCACGATGAATAGTTTCGGTATTTATAGGGATTTATGGCGATGTAATCAGGTCAAGGCGGTGCAGGGGGGCTCCACATAGGCAGGTGCCCCCTGGCCGCGCGGGGCACCTGTGTGGGTAGGCCCCTAATAGCTCCTCTCGAGGTGTTCCGAAGCTTCGTATGTTTCTTGTCGCCCGAAAAACTGTATTAAATCGGCAACTTATTTTGACCTCCGTAGATATTGATTCTCCGTGAAACCAAAAACAAGCAAAAAAACATATAAGTTGCTATATAAATATATAAAAATTAACAATATAATAGCATAAAACAATAAAAAATTATAGATACATTTGAGACTTATCACACCTGCACGACCCAAAGGTCATCGGAGGCTAGGTGGACCGGCGACTCCGCTGACACGAGGAGGACGGAGACTTTTTTGAGGAGGAATGAGAGACCGTGCTAGGCTTTTCTTGAGAAGGAAAGAGAGCCAAGCTAGGCCCTTGTTGAGGTGGAGATATTGGTATTCACCGCTTGCAAGACTGATTAAGTAAATCGAAGAAGCAAACCATAGATTAATAAAAAAAGTAGATTTTTTATTTAAAATTTTGGATTGTGCATTGCATGTACATAACTACTAGGAAAACACTCCCTTCCAGCCGGTGCTGCAATGGAGCATCGACGGGTCGGCGGAGCATGGCTGGTGCTGCAACGGAGCATTTGCCGGGCTGCCAAAACATCACCGTAGCTGCAATGGAGCATTGACGGGTCGCCGAAGCATAGCTGGTGCTGTGACGGGACGCCGGAGCATCGCTCATGCTTCAGGAGATGGTCGCAACAGCGTCGATGCTGCAGCCGTGGCCAGTGCTGACGAGCTCGCCGGCGTTTTGCTTTCAGAGGACCATTGACACAGCTGAGCAACATGAACGTTGCATCTGGTGCAAGCAGAAGTTCATGGTCCATGCCGGCCAAGTGCGGCTCGTCGCGTGGGAAAGGCCGCTACGTTGCATACGATGACTGGCTGGAGTGACCGTGTAAGATACATGGACGTATTGTGGTGGAAGTGATGGCTGATGATCAAGCGGCTCAAATCGATGCAAATGCACAGCTGGCCAGGCGGCTGATCCTTTCGTAAGATCAGCCAGCTTACGCAAATCAGGGGTTGACAAAAAGAAATTGGAGGGGCGATCGGGGACAAGAACACAAAAGGCTATATATCGCCTATTGTTACTGTTAGTTAGCGCTCGTCTATAGGGCGATGAACGTGGACCATCCCAGTGGTGAAATAAACAGGAACAACGCCCACATTTTATTTTTCCAGTTTGTATTCAATACATCTTCTAATCTTCGAATGATCTTTTCATATTTTTTCATTTTTCATGTTTCTTTTCATTTTATTGTTATTTCATTTTAGTTTATTTTGTAATCATTTACATGAACTTTTCTACAAAATACATTGATTTTTTTGTAATAATATGAATATTTACCATTTTCCTTACCCTCTTTTATACTGAATAAATACCATTTTTATTTTTCTTTATATTATTTCTATTTCATGTTTCTTCTCAATTCGCCTTGTTGTTTATTTTCTATTCTGGTCCTTATTTTGTACATTGTGTATTTAAAAACCATGCATCCAAAAGTGCTGTTTGTTTAAAAAAAATGTTCATCATGTAATTTTTAAAAAGTAGTTCGTTATGAATTTCCAAAATGGCCTCTTGTGTTTATAAAAAGGTCTTGTGTGCTCAAGCATGTTTCAAAATAAATATGTGATGTATGTAAAAAATATTTATCATGATTCTTTAAATTTTCTGTTTTTTAAAACACTTCATCTGTTAAAAAAAGAAGCTGGTTATGATCTTAGAAAGGTTCACCATGCATTTTTTTTTCATCGTATAATATTTTGAAAACAAATCATTGCGCATTAAAAAAAGGTCATTGACATTTAAATAAGGGTCATTGTGTATTTAAAAAATATTATTTTAATTTCAGAAAACATATTTATTATGTATTTCAATGTTCATAGTGTATTCCGAATTATCCACAGCCTTTTCAAAATATATTCACAACATTTTCCCAAAAAAATCATCATTTATTTTTAGGATAAATCATTGGTATAGTCTTTTATCTACCGGAACATTTTTATTCAAAATATGGACCATTCTTTTAGTTATATTAATTTTTTGAAATACACATTTTCATTGGAAACACTATATTTCTTATTTACATGAAAATTGTGTTTCTTTAATTTTTGTTGTCAGTCATTATCTGTATTCTTTATTTCCAGGTTTCTTTATTCAATATTTATTATTTTCATTTTTTTTCTGTTCATTATTTTTTTTATTTTTGAAAAATATTTTGGAGTTACATGATTGTTTTGTAATAGTTTTAACCTATTTTTGTTATAGGAATATTTCCATTTTTCTTATCCATTTTGAATTTTAGGAGAAAAATACTATAAATATTTTTACTTTAGTTTTCTTATTTCAGTTTGTCTTTCTTGTTTCTTATTTTTATTTTTTGATTCTGATTTTCTTCATTGTGTATTTTAAAAATATGCATAGTTCTTTTCTAAATAATTATTTTTGTTTTTATAAATGTCAATAACGCATTTCAATAAATTTCATCATCTAATAAAAATGGTCATTGTGTTTGGAAAAAAGTCCATCCCGTACTTTAGAAAATGTTCCGCACATATTAAAAAATTTGCATCATATTTTTGGAAAATGTTCATTGTGTATTTGAAAATAATATATTCTCGCTTAAAGAAAATGTTCCCGCGCACTTATAACATATTCATCCTATTTTTATAAAATGCCTTGTATTTCCCAGAACGTTTTCATATTTTTTTGAAACACACACAAACACTTTTTCATTCACTGAAACAATAATTTAACACATAGTATTTTCTTAATTAAATGGCCATATTTTAAATACGTGAACACTTATTAAAAACGCACGATGGTAAATATGTGTACATCAGTTGATAATACTTATCCAAAAATGTATTTCTAGGGCATTTTGAAAAGTAAAAAAATGAAAACAAATGTGAAAAAGACTGGAAGTTCGAAAACTGTGACGGCTTTTCTTCTTCTTTTCTTCTGAGCGAAGTGCTGCTTGTGCACGGGAATGCCGGGAGCAACGAGTTAACGAGCGCTCCTTCGGGAGCCTCACAGCGATCAGCGCCACTTGGCGCGCTCTCAGCCATTCGCCACGTGTCGCGCTCTGGACACTTCCTCCGGATTTTTTTATTTTTCCGCACGCGTTTTCGGCTTATTGAACGGTTTTTTTCCTGGTTTTTTTTACGTTTTGGTTTTCCACCGGTCTTACTTAGCTTTTCGACGAAGAAAAAATTTTGAATTTTTTTTTTGCGAAAAAACATTTTTTTTCGTGAGAGTCACGGTTTTGCTTTCGTGAGAGGCATGGTTGTATTTTCCCGAGAGTAACGTCCGTGCCTCTCGGAAAGAGAAAAAAAAACGCGTTTTCTGTTTTTTTTTTCTTTTTCGCGAGAGTCATTGTTTTGCTTC
>LR738710.1:73592885-73645770 GCA_902687465.1 Secale cereale
GGGGGGGGGTGAGGACAAAAGTATCTCTACAAGCCCGGTATCCACGCTAGCGATCTGCTGGTCTCCGCAGGCAGTTGCTGCACCGCCCCTAAAGGCCAGAAGATCAAGCACGGAGATCGTTTACCTGGTAGAGTGAGGGGTGCTTGCCACCTCCCTCCCCTAGGTGCCCTATCTGTCGCCGCTTATCTAGTGCATGATCAAATGATGTATGTTGCGAACTGAAGTCTATATTCGACTTTTTTCCTTTTAGTTTCTTCGGAACCGCCCCTCTTAATGGGCTGATATATGGTTACTCGACTGTTTTTGGTTTCATTCTAGGAGCCTCCCTGTTTTTCTAAAAACAAGCACTTTATTAAACAAAAAAGTTGTTGTGCCGGCATCAGAACTGCTAAACAGATCGATCGGTGTGTGGTCCAAGTTCCCAACTAGATCTTTTCCGGCCCTCTCTACCAAAGCTTAGCTCCATCACTCCAACCAATAGATACTTCCTCCGTTTCTTTTTTAGTCTGGATATAAGATTTGGTCAAAGTCAAACTCTGTAAAGTTTAACCAACTTTGTAGGATAAAATATCAAAATTTACAATACTAAAGCTATATAGTGTGAAAATCAATTACATGATGCATCTAACAATATTGATTTCATATTGTGAATTTTGATATTTTTCTCTATAAATTTAGTCAAAGTTAACGAAGTTTGAGTTTGACCAAATCTTATACTATATTGCAGACTAAAAAGGAACGGAGGGAGTAGTGTCATCCAACCACGCTTGGTCACCGTTGAGCAACGCAAGCAGAGCAGTCCAGGTGTACATGCCAAGTCGGACGTCCTCACGTGCTCGCAGGGTACTGTTCATGCGCGGCGCGGTGTGCAGCCGCATCTCCCTCTCCCGCGCCGTGGTATTTCTTCACAGTGCACACGCTCACGAAACTGAGCTTTCGGCCGGGCATCCATCCACCGGTGACTCTCCGGCCGGCCGGTCAGTCCGCCACTAGCTTCTGTCTCAGAATCTCGGGCGTCGCCGTCGCGGCGGGTGGCCAGGTTTGGCATACGTCGCGCATCTCGGCACGAGGACGGAGGAGAGGACCCCCTCGTGGCCCGCCCGTGGCGCATCTTTGCTCGAATTGGAAAGGGCACCCGTCGGCATCCTCCGACGGGACGCCGGAGGTGCGCGTCCACGTGAAGGGCCTCGTGTGACAGCGCCGCCCCCTGCCCTCGCGGTACACACGCAGTTCCTTGGTCGCCGTCGCGCGCCGCCGTGGGATGAGTACCAAGTGATGCTCCACGGAGCATTATTGCTGATGCAACGGCAGCCTAACAGCGACTCCCGGCGGCGATGCTGCTGCGCTGTCCTACTTGGTTGGATATGTGCAGGGTAAAGAGAGCTAGCTGGCCGGATAGCGCCGGGCTCGGATGTGCTTACAGATGCAAATTTGTGATTCTCAGCTACTTCATTTTTTTGGGACCCTCAAGGGAAATATTTGGAGGCTAAAAGAGCTAGCTGGGTTTCAAAACCCCAGCTAGCAAATTTGTGATTCTCAGATAATGCATCAGGTTTCAAGATACTGTGCTAACGTTCCCTCAAGGGAAATATTTGGAGGCTAAAAGAGCGAATTATCGTTCCATACGGGAGGCTGTTTTTGAACGAACGTCGGAATCGAAGAGTGTTTCTGAGTTGAAGAGCGTTCCCTCAGAAGACCACTCCCAACGAATGCCCAAGAATTGTCATGCTATAAGTGGTATATACTATTTGCAATGCTATTGTAAAAGATTTCTTATGTTCTATAAAGAAAAAATCGCCATGCTAGCAGAAGAGATTGCCAAAGATTTGTCATGCTGCAGCAGAGTAATTGGCATGCATTTTTTTATAAGTTGGGTGTAAACTTCGTTATAATCTCGACAAATAGTCTTAACAAAACATTAACCCGTCAGTTATTTAGTATTAAGGACATAGTAAAATGTATTTTGCAATTTTGGAGCATGGCACCCCTACTAGATTAGTCCCCACTTTAAATTTGCTAGCTTGGTTTTGAACCTGATGCATTATCTTGTTCAAGAGTATACAAGGCTCATTTGTCAGGTAGGATTCCAACATGTAAATTTTAATTATTTCCTGTATTCAAATATTTTAAAAACTTGGAATGTATTTGCAGATAAAAAACATGGTGTGTCTCAGAAAATAATATCATAACTAACCGGTAAAGCAGCATCAAGTATTTGTTTAAGGGGGTGAATTGGGTGGCGTGGTAGCATGAAACAAAAAAGATAACAATATTACAATTGCCCATATGAAATTTGCGTCTCAAGTTTTCCCAGTTTGCAATTGAATTTGATTTTGTAGCGCCACCCCATTAGGCCCCCTTTTTTCTATTCATCAAGCAGATATATATGACCGCATTACGGCAACCAGAAAGCCAATATTTACATCAAAGGTTGAAACAAATGTGTTTACACTAAGAACCTCTCTTGCACACAATGGGTCACACTATCAGCGCTACGCCTGTGAAAACAAGCCTAAGACCCTAGAAATTGTGAGCTAAACATCTCATCTCCCGTCCAGAACACCTTGACAATTCGTCTCTATCAGGAACTGTCACAACCCATGGTTAGCCTCTATGTGAAGAGCATCTCGGCATGCCATCAACTCGATAGTAAAAGGATCAATGATATCATCACAACGAGCACACCTTGTCGTAAAGAAAACAAAAATTATGATTGTGCCCTATGGCACCCCCTCCCTCTTCTTCCACGATTATTGACATCCTGTAGAGATCCATCTGTATGAATTTGATCCACCCGCCATCCCATCCCGTGGCACTCATCTTGCCAGAGTTCGTTGTTCATCCGATTTATCCTCCCTAAACAAAAACCATTGATTTACAAGGCTGGTAATAGACCTCTCCATGAGTGTGATTACCTTGACTATGCCAGGTTGCCCACATGACCACGGTACACACTGCACATCTATGTTTGCTATAATGTTTGCATAAAAAAACTATGTCGCCCAAATTACTTGGTGAAACTTCTGTCTTGCCAAAAAGGTCACTCAAGCTCACGTACCAGCAAGAAGTGGTACAACAACTCATCCTCATGACCACACAAAGGATAAACTGCCACTTGCATAAAGTAGATTGAACTCTTCACTTTATTGGCACTCTAGCCCTACTTATTCGTAGGACCTTTTTAACCCCTCTCCGAGAAGAGGCACCACAATTTGGGCTAAAGTAGATTGAACTCTCTAGTTTATTGGCACTCTGGCCCTACCCCATGAAATAATCCTCAAGGATTTCATTTACTCGCGACGCACTCCAACGATAAATTTTCATGAAAATAAGATACTCGTTAGCAAATAGAAAATGGCAGATCCAAGGAGCTCTATAGCTGACACAAATACCTCTGTCAATCCAGCCTCATCATAGTTCTTTATGTACATGATAAATCTTCTTCACATATCAAGAGCAAGTGGGGTGAAATACCCCCCGACTGAACTCCCCTTGAGGGATAAAATATGGGTAGTAGCTCCCCGTTGACTTTAAGCATGAAGGACATATTAGGTACACATCTCATGACCAACGGAATCCATGCTTTATCGAAGTCTAGCTACTCCATATTTTGTTACAAGTGACTTCACTCCACTCGATCGTAGGCTTTCATCATAGCTTAGCACACACCACCCTTCTTTGCCCTTTTTCTTCTCATAGAGTGGATGAATTCATACACTATCAAGATGTTACCAAAGATCAACACCCGACACAAAACTCCTTTGTTCTTCTACAATTATCTCATCTAAGGCTCTCTCAAACTATTAGCCAACACCTTAGAACAAATATTGTGTAACATTAAGTAATGAGACCAGTCATGCTGGGCAATATTACTATTTCATTTGTTAATTCATAATCAGAACAATTTCTTCTTATTAACAACTTCTGGCATATGCCCACAATTCAAGAGACCAAAACTAAGAACAATGGCTAACAACAACGAGAAGAATGGGCCAAAGAATGGACCAAAGATCATGTAAGCATCGGGAGAAGCAATTTTAATGCATGTAAATGACATAGGGGAATGATATGACCAATTTGGATCGCTATTTCTTATTGTAGTTTACTCTTTATTAATGATATTTTGCACATTATTGCTCAATTCTAATGCCTCTTTCCCATTGATTTGCATATAATAAATGGAGAGGAAAATTCTCTGGAAATTACTAGACAACTGGAAATCAGAGTAAAACATATAACAGAAGAAAAAGTTTTTTTCTCGGAGCTCCAAAAGCGACCAAACCTTTTTCCCAAAGATATGGAGCCACAGGCCCTGGCCCTGGCCACCACCTCCCGACACCCTTTTGCCATGAAACCACATATGACCTAAAACATACATGTTTTTTTCTTAGATTTTTCCGTCGCCGCTACGAGGCGGAGCCGAGGCGGAGCACTTTTGCCCTCCACTAGTACGCGTCGGTTCTAAACAAACAGTTTTTAACCCCTTTCTGCGACGACATTTGAAACCACCGCCAAGTGAGTGTGGACGATAGGGGTGTCCTTCCCACATGACCCAGAAACCGTTGGGGATATGCCCTCCTGGCACACACGCTCGGCAAAATGAGGTCGTGTGCGACCGGCGAGCGCTCAAATATGGAAATACATACAGTAGAGCTAAAAAAAATACAATTATACGGCAAAATTGTTTTCGATCGCAAGTACATCCCACATAGTCAGTCCCCGTTAAACATTTCCGTTTGTATGCACATCCCACACAGTCACTCCAAGTACAACGTTTCCGTTCACAGGTACATCACACATAATTTTTCCCGTTAAATCGTTTGCGTTATTGAATGTATCACACACGATCCGTAAAAGAAACTGTGTGGCAAAGGGTGTCCATCACCAAGGTTGTCAGAATCGCGATTTTGAATCGGATCGGAGCTTCGATGGTATGATCGCAAATAGTAGAATCTTCACTACCAGGATCGTAGAGACGTAGATTCTAAGAACTAAAATCGTAGAATCATAGCGGTTACTTTGGATCGTAAAGTCGTAGAATCATCTAACAGATTCGCGATTCTGACAACCTTGTCCATCACACACAGTTTTTATGTGATAAATGTTTGCGCATGGTGGCCTAATGCAAACAGTTTTCAAGAGAAAGTCGTGTGTGATTGTTCATTGATCCAACACGGTTTATTCCTAGAAATTGTGTGCGTTGCCTCAGATCATCGCCCACGGTATTTTTTAGCAGGCTAATTCGTCATTAGCAGGCTAATTGCCCTGTTATTAATAATCTATTTATTAATCTAATTGACATTCATATTAAGCACACAATATATTTCATTTCCATATTAAGGAAGCAGAATTTCATAATTGAAATACATCAGAGTACAACATGATATAGCTTTAGCACTCAGCTACCCATTACACAACTGCACCAGCACAAAATTCCACATGCAACATGTAGAAACTTTCGAAATTAACATCATAGACGGTATATAGACAAATGCATCTCATCTGAAAAACTGCTGAAGTGGAAGGCGAATATTGAGCCTTCATTCACGTTGAAGGTCTTTGCAACTTTTGGCCAGTGCCCGTGGATGATTGACCATCCGTCCTTCGTCCTCTTCAGGAACACTTCAATATTGAACCGTGGGTGTTGTATGAAAACCTTCCTCGCCTCCTGACCATAGAGGTGGTTTGAGAGGTAATCATCAGTGAACTGCTTTGGAAAGCCCTGAAAAACAAGGATGTACATAAATATCTTCTCTATATTGGAAATGGGGCAAAGAAATAAAAAAAAGGCAAGGTATAGTAGATAGTACCATCTTGTAGTGAACTGATGTCTTCTTCATTGTGCAGACAAAGATCTTGTTGTTTTTTGTCGCTAATTTCTTTATCCTAACAATCTTTCCGAGTTTCTTGATTTGATTGATGTTCATGAACAACTCATTTCCCCATATGCAAAAAGGGTCGAACAGTAGGTCAAAACCTCTCACAGCAGGACCTACATGTGCAAGACCAAATTGTTAAAAACCAAAATATTAGAATGGTTTCTGCAATTGCACAATAATGTGCTATTAGAGAACGGACCATGCACGTGCTAACCTCGATTGTAGACCTTAGTGCTTCCCATTGTTTCCCTGCAACACATATAAGGTAGTTAGTTATCAGGTTAAGTAAGGGTTCACATGCTATCAGTAAAATATGTTCATGAAAAATAAGCACATTGCAGATTCATCAGATTAATTCAAGTCACACGGGAAACCCATTTATCCAAACCAAGCATAATTAAGAACTAGGAAATAAAGCACTTGTATATGTTTCTCGTGTATTAAGTGCAGTCAAATTCGATTTATTCCTCACATGCACAACAATACAAAATTCTACCCATGACAATTGGACATTGCATTGCAGAATTGAATCAAGCAGTTAACTAAACACCACAACAAATGAACCAAACATTAACTGAGCACCACATTGCACAATATAAAATACTCCTAATAGAAGATCAGACAGTTAACTAAACAGTTAAATACATCCAATTGTAGCAATTGTATTTTTTTGTCATGTATCTACTACAGCCAAATTCAATTTATTCCTCACATGGTATACAATAACAGAATGCACCCACAACTATTGAACACTGCATTGCAGAATTGAACCAAACAGTTAACTAAACATCACAACACAAATGAACCAAACGTTAACTGAGCACCACATTGCACAATGTATAACCAAACCAAGCATGCTTGACAACTTGGAAATATAGCAATTGTATCCGTTTATCATGTATTTTGTAAAGATAAATTCGATTTATTTCTCACATGGAAGACAATACAAAATTGCAGCCTGAAGAATTGAACATCACATTTGCAGAATTGAACCAAACAGTTAACTGAAGACGAAAACTAATTAACAAAACAATTAATAAGTGAGCACCATGCTGCACGACATATAGAACATATACACTAGAGCAAGAGGTTTTATGGTAAAATTAGATAGCACAATTCACTAGAATTTGTGAAGGAAAGGCAGGAGCAGCACACACAATGGGTAAACCGAGCATGCTTAACTGGCGTAGCTAGCAAATGGCAAGGTGCTCCTCCAAGATCTGGGGGTCGGCACGAATGGCAGCCATCGCGACCTCATCCGTGTGTGTGGCCACGATTTGCTTTTCCCCTACCAAATGCTCCTTGAGATCCTGGCTATACTGCGTGCACCATGGCTTAAGCCGACGCTTATTTGGTGGAGGGGTCAGTGATTTGGGTGGAAGGTGTCACGCTTGCGCCGGCGGACAGGGCATGTGGGATGTGGAAGGATGAGGAGGATGGGGGTCGGGTGTGGATTACCTGCCTGGATAGACGAGGCCGAGCAGCGTGAAGGAGGGTCGCCGACGAGGAGGCGGCGCTGCAAGAAAGGAGTGAAGGTTTCAACTTGGAAAGGAAGACAGAAAGAGAGGCAATGTGGCTTTTGGTATGGGGGAGGGGGTGGGGAGGTAGATATTTCCGCGGAAGCCAAAAATTTGGAATCGCTTCAGCCAAAAAACTGGCGCGCAAAGTGTCATCAGACGCAGTCCCTTATTCAGAATCGTGTAAGATATGTGAACATCACAAACGATTCAGATAGCTTCACCCGTGTGTGATGAGGTTGAATGTCAAAAGTTTTGGTTCGAATTTTCATGGTTAAAGTGGTCATCCACGTCATTGCATAATTTGGGTACACAAAGAAGACTACAGCGCACCCACACTTCTTAATCGAGCAAGTTCAGCAATTACACAGAGCTAGCTGACCTAAACATTACTCTAACAAATTAAAGATCAGCGCTCTTAATTAAACAAAACATAGAGTACTACCACAGCTGGTGCTCGTCGATCTCCGCCGCCGCCTCCATGTCTAGCTCGCGCCCGACGGTCTCCTGGGGAAGGGGATCCATGGCATCCATCGCACCATACTCGGCAAGCATCTCGCCATCCGCGTCCGCCATCTCTTTGGTAAAGACCGTCACGAGATGGGCGTGGGCGGACGCGATCTGGGCTTGGACGGGCCCCGTCATCGCAAGGTATGCGGCGGAGGAACGAACGGCTGCTCGAACACTCTCGGCGATTGCAGCTCCTCGGCCGTGGGTTGTCGACCGTTGTCGGAGAAGCTTCGTTCGATTTGTGCGGTGACTGCCAGGAGCTGGGCGTGGGCGGCCTCCATCAGGGCTAAGGCCGCCGCTGCAGAACGGACAGCTGCTGTGCCGCTCTCGCCAGTTGCTATCCCCGAGGCAGATGTTGCTGCCACCACCTGAGAAGCAACATCGGCCGTTTGGGCTTCCTTTGCCGCCCGGTCGCAGATTGCGGCCGCGTGCTACTTCTCGAGCTTGCGTTGTATTCCCTCGAAGATGAAAGGGTGATGCAGCACAGTAGCGTAAGTATTTCCCTCATTTATTGAGAACCAAGGTATCAATCCAGTAGGAGACCACGCGCGAGTCCCTCGCACCAGCACAAACAAATAAGAACTTCGTAGCCAACATGATAAGGGGTTGTCAATCCCTTTACGGTCACTTACAAAAGTGAGATATGATAGATATGATAGTTTGATATTTTTGGTATTTTTGATATAAGAACAGAAAGTAAAAACAACAAAGTAAAGTAGATTGTAGATTGATATGTTGAGAATAGACCCGGGGGCCATAGGTTTCCCTAGTGGCTTCTCTCTTGATAGCAGAATTCTACGGTGGGTGAACGAATTACTGTCGAGTAATTGATACAAAACCAAAGCACGGCGGTGGTTTTATTTTGAAGAAATAGATGAACTCTCATGCTTCACGTATATCCTTTTGAGAGTCTATTAGAACAGCATGGTAATGTGCTTTGGCTATAAAACTAGCCTTCACATGATAGGCATCCAAGATGAATGTAGTAAAAACTTTCACACTAGGTGCATTGAATATGATGAGAAGTTGGTTGCTTGATAATTGTTTTGAGATATGAGGATAGTGATATTAGAGTCATGCTAGTGGAGTTATTATGAAATTGAAATGCTTGTGTTAAGGTTAGTGATTCCCGTAGCATGCACGTATGGTGAACCGATATGTGACGAAGTTAGAGCATGAGGTATTTGTAAAGTGTCAACCTTTGTGTGGAGGTCGGGGGTGCGCGATGGTTAACTCCTACCAACCTCCCCCCTAGGAGCATGCGTTGATTCCTTTGTTTTGATGACTAGTAAATTTTTGCAATAAGTATGTGAGTTCTTATGACTAATGTTGAGTCCATGGATTATACGCACGCTCACCCTTCCACCATTGCTAGCCTCTCTTGTATCGCGCAACTTTCGCCGGTACCATACACCCACCATATCTTCCTCAAAACAATCACCATACCCACCTATCATGGCATTTCCATAGCCATTCCGAGATATATTGCCATGCAACTTTCCACCGTTCCGTTCATATGACACGCTTCATATTGTCATATTGCCATGCATGATCATGTAGTTGACATCGTATTTGTGGCAAAGCCACCATGCATAACTTTTCATACATGTCACTCTTGATTCATTGCACATCCCGGTACACCGCCGGAGGCATTCATATAGAGTCATACTTTGTTCTAGTATCGAGTTGTAATATCGAGTTGTAATTCAATGAAAGTGTGATGATTATCATTATTAGAGCATTGTCCCATGTGAGGAAAGGCTAAATCAAGAAATTCCCTCCAAAAAAAGAAAAAAAAGGAAAAGAAAGGCAAAAAAAAGAAAGGCCCAAAAAAAAATAGAAAAGAAAAAGGGACAATTGCTACTGTCTTTTTCCACACTTGTACTTCAAAGTAGCACCATGTTCTTCATGATAGAGAGTCTCATGTTTAGTCACTTTCATATACTAGTGGGAATTTTCATTATAGAACTTGGCTTGTATATTCCAATGATGGGCTTCCTCAAATGCCTTAGGTCTTCGTGAGCAAGCAAATTGGATGCACACCCACTTAGTTTCTTTTGTTGAGCTTTCATACATTTAGCTCTAGTGCATCCGTTGCATGGCAATCCCTACTCACTCACATTGATATATATTGATGGGCATCTCCATAGCCCATTGATACGCCTAGTTGATGTGAGACTATCTCCCTCCTTTTTGTCTTCTCCACAACCACCCCTCTATTCTACATAGTGCTATGTCCATGGCTCACGCTCATGTATTGCGTGAAAGTTGAAAGGTTTGAAAGAATAGAGTATGAAAACAAGTGCTTGGCTGAAACCGGGGTTGTGCATGATATGAATATTTTGTGTGATGAAGAGGGAGCATAGCCAGCCTATATGATTTTGTAGGGATAACTTTCTTTAGCCATAATATTTTGAGAAGACATGATTGCTTTGTTAGTATGCTTGAAGTATTATTTTTTGTTATGTCAATATAGACTTTTGTATTAAATCTTTCAGATCTGAACATTCATGCCACAATTAAGAGAATTACATTGAGAATTATGTTGGTTAGCATTCCGCATCAAAAATTCCGTTTTTATCATTTACCTACTCGAGGACGAGCAGGAATTAAGCTTGGGGATGCTGATACGTCTGCAATGTATCTATAATTTTTGATTGTTCCATGCTATTATATTATCCTTCTAGGATGTTTTATGGGCTTTATTATACACTTTTATATGATTTTTGGGACTAACCTATTAACCAAGAGCCCAGTGGCAGTTTCTGTTTTTCTCCTGTTTTAGGGTTTCGTAGAAAAGGAATATCAAACGGAGCCCAATTGACCTGAAAATCAACGGAGATCATTTTTGGACCAGAAGAAGCCAACGGAGTTCCGGAGGGGGACGAGAGGACCCACGGGCTGCCCACGAGGGTGGGGGGCGCGCCCCCTGCCTCGTGGACAGCCCGTAGCCCCCCTTTGCTTGGCCCCGACTCCAACACCTCCTATATATACTGAAACATCTAGAAAATAACCTAGATTGGGAGTGCCGCCGCCGAAAGCCTCTGTAGCCACCGAAAACCAATCTAGACCCCGTTCCAGCACCCTGTCGGAGGGGGGAGCCCTCATCGGTGGCCATCTTCATCATCCCGGCGCTCTCCATGACAAGGAGGGAGTAGTCCACCCTCGGGGCTGAGGGTATGTACTATTAGCTATGTGTTTGATATCTCTCTCTCTCTCTCGTGTTCTTGAGATGGCACGATCTTGATGTATCGCGAGATTTGCTATTTTAGTTAGATCTTATGATGCTTCTCCGCCTCTACTCTCTTGTAATGGATTGAGTTTTCCCTTTAAAGTTATCCTATCGGATTGAGTCTTTAAGGATTTGAGAACACTTGATGTATGTCTTGCACGCGCTTATCTGTGGTGACAATGGGATATCATGTGATCTACTTGATGTATGTTTTGGTGATCAACTTGCGGGTTCCGTGACCTTGGGAATCTATGCATATGGGTTGGCACACGTTTTCGTCTTGACTTTCCGGTAGAAACTTTGGGGCACTCTTTGAAGTTCTATGTGTTGGTTGAATAGATGTTTGTGAGATTGTGTGATGCATATCGTATAATCATGCCCACGGATACTTGAGGTGACAATGGAGTATCTAGGTGACATTAGGGTTTTGGTGTATTTGTATCTTAAGGTGTTATTCTAGTACGAACTCTCTGATAGATTGAACGTTACTACGGACTCTTGAATAGATCGATCAGAAAGAATAACTTTGAGGTTGTTTCGTACCCTACCATAATCTCTTCGTTTGTTCTCCGCTATTAGTGACTTTGCAGTGACTCTTTGTTGCATGTTGAGGGCTAGTAATATGATCCATTTATGTTATCCTTGTTGAGAGAAATTGCACTAGTGAAAGTATGAACCCTAGGCCTTGTTTCCTATCATTGCAATACCGTTAATGCTCACTTTTTATCATTAGTTACCTTGCTGTTTTTATATTTCCAGATTACAAAAACCTATATCTACCATCCATATTGCACTTGTATCACCATCTCTTCGCCGAACTAGTGCACCTATACAATTTACCATTGTATTGGGTGTGTTGGGGACACAAGAGACTCTTTGTTATTTGGTTGCAGGGTTGTTTGAGAGATACCATCTTCATCCTACGCCTCCCACGGATTGATACACCTTAGGTCATCCACCTGAGGGAAATTTGCTACTGTCCTACAAACCTCTGCACTTGGAGGCCCAACAACATCTACAAGAAGAAGGTTGTGTAGTAGACATCAGGGAGCAACACCGCCGACGTTGATGTTGTCGCCCATGTCGTTGAGGATGAGGTTGCCGAGTTCGGGGAAGAAGTCGTCGTTGCCAGCAGTCGCGCGAGTGCGCTCCCCAAAAAGCTGATCGCCCCTCTCCCGTACAGGATCACAAGAGGCGGGGTTCCGGAGGCCTGCTATCCCTTCTTGCGGTGCACGCCGAAAGGAGGGATGGAGAAGACTTGCGTGGCGGCGCAATGCTTTGGAACGGTGGTGTGAAACCATATGTTGTGGTGGCGGCTAGGGTAGACGTCTGCCTGACTATATAATGCGTGCCGGGTAGGTCGTGGAGAAAACCCCACGTCCAAGTAACAGCCTTACGATCCAAAAGGATAGGAAACGGCTGAGCAATTAACGCGTCTGTTAATTACAACTTATTAATTATTCCCGAGCAGCAAAAATATAGACAACGTGCATAGCTCTGTCCTCGGCTTGGCTCATTCCCGCAACCCGCGGCGCGGCGCGTCGTGACGAGGCGTGGCGTGGCGAGGCGAGCGAGGAGGAGGAGCACACGTGTAGGTCTCATCTTCTCATCTTATAAAGAGGTGCAACTCTCATGCCACTCACTCCACTCACATGTGTGCATGAATGGGCCAAGAGAATTTTAGAATTTTAGTTGGGCTTTGGGCCAAAGGCCTACTAAGAAAATTCCAACAATCCCCCACAAAGTCTCATTGGCACATCTCATCATTTAGTTCCAAAACTTTTTTTTAGATACCGATGCTCAGTGGAGACTGTAAAGTTGAACTTTCACTCAAAGATTTATGCTACACTAGGTCAGAACTTGAATAGTGGACTATGCCTTGAACGACAAGTTTTCTGCGAGACTAGTTTCACACAAATTCTTGACCGATATTGGGCTGCCGCAAGGCTTCCCCGCGGGTGGAGCGTATACGTCATACTCCAGGGCCTTTCATGAATTTATTAGAGAACACCCAATTCTCACAAACTGCAACGTTAACAGTCAAATTCATATAGGTGTGTTCCTTAGGAGATGCTCTGCAGGCAACATCTCTGCTTACCCGAATAAGCCACTTGGAACACATTAAGATAAGTATCAACCTGCCATGCAGATCAGGAGCGTATTGCATCTTCACGGAGTACGATAATTATTATAGGGATACTCTCAGCTTGTCTCCCACTTCTACTTCACGGGATCTCCGATCACATAGAGTGGGTTACCACTATGGACAACTCATGCTGTGGGTCTCAAACCCATCTCCATCGATGCATTATCTATCACATTACGTGATAAACCCTTTGTGAAGAGATCTGCCAAGTTTGTCGACGTTTGGATATAATCCAACATTATAACTCCAGAGTTCTTCAATTTTCTGACAGATTTCGATCTCCTCTTCACATGCCTTGAGGACTTCATATTATCCTTAGAACTGTTTATCTTAACGATCACAGTTTGATTATCACAGTTCATTAGGATAGGGGGTATTGGCTTTTCAATCATAGGTAAGTCCATTAAGAGTTCACAAAGCCACTCTGCTTCAACGATGGTAGTGTCTAATGCTGTGAGTTTTGCTTCCATAGTTGACCTCGTTAAGATGGTCTGCTTGCAAGACTTCTAGGAAACAACGCCACCACCAAGTGTGAAAACATAACCACTTGTGGCCTTAATCTCATCAGCATCAGATATCCAGTTTGAGTCACTATAACCCTCCAGTACCCTTGGATACCCGGTGTAGTGGATCCCATAGCTCGCAGTGCCTTTCAAGTAGCGCATAACTCTCTCAAGCGCACGCCAATGTTCATCTCCTGGTTTTGACACAAACCGACTCTGGTTACTCACAGCAAAAGAGATGTGAGGCCTCGTGGCACTCGCCAAATACATAAGCGAGCCAATTATCTAAGAGTATCTCAGTTGATCTCTAGCAATCCGTTGATTCTTTCGAATTAACACACTAGCATCATATGGAGTTGGAGAAGGCTGGCAGTCGCTATACCCAAAATGACTCAAGGCCTTTTCCACATAGTGAGACTGAAGCAGTGTAATCCCACCATTCTCATCTCTCAATAGCTTGATGTTTAAGATAACATCAGCCACTCCTAGATCCTTCATCTCAAAACAATGAGATAGTAAATCCTTAACCACCTTGATTAAATCAAGTTTGGTTCCAAAGATCAGTATGTCATCGACATACAGACAAAGAATAACTCCTTCGCCCCCACCATGACGATAGTACACACACTTGTCACCATCATTTACTAAAAAGCCTCCAGCAGTTAATGTTCTTTCGAACTTCTCATGCCACTCCTTAGGAGCTTGTTTAAGGCCATACAAATACTTTAATAACTTGCACACCTTTCCTTCCTGACCAGGTACTACAAAATCATCGGGCTGGTCCATGTAAATTTGCTCCGTCAACTCTCCATTGAGGAAAGCGTCTTAATGTCCATTTGATGAACGAGAAGACCGTGTGAGGCAGCCAGTGATAGTAGCACCCGAATAGTGGTCAGTCTAGCCACATGTGAGTAAGTATCAAAATAGTCTTCACCTTCTTTTTGGGATAACCCTTAGCCACAAGCCGTGCCTTGTACTTTTCAATCGTACCATCAGGCCTAAGCTTTTTCTTGAACACCCACTTACATCCTACAGGTTTGCACCCATAAGGACGACCAGCAATTTCCCAGGTTTCGTTAGCTAAGATGGAATCCATCTCACTGCGGACAGCTTCCTTTAAGTAGTCAGCATCAGAAGATGCATAGGCTTCTGAAATAGTCCTGGGTGTGTCATCCACGAGGTACACAATGAAATCATCACCAAAGGACTTTGCAGTCCTTTGTCTCTTACTCCTTACAGGAGTTTCATTGTCATCCTCAACAAAATTCTCAACGTGTTCCATCACAATGGTGGGTTCAGGAATTACAGCAAATTCCTCACTAAATGGAGTAGGTATCCCCTGATTTGATGAACTCGACATACCCTTCATAGGAAATATGTCCTCAAAGAAAGTCGCATCATTCGACTCCATAATTGTACCAACATGCATGTCGGATACCTCAGATTTTATTATCAAAAATATATAGCCAATGCTATGGAAAGCATAGCCCCGAAGAACACAATCCATGGTTTTTGGTCCAAGCTTGCACTTCTTGGGAATTGGTATATTGATTTTCGCCAAACAATCCCAAGTACGTAGGTAGGAGAGTTTAAATATTTTCCTTTCCCATTCCTCAAAAGGA
Source organism: Secale cereale (assembly GCA_902687465.1). Taxonomy (NCBI): domain Eukaryota; kingdom Viridiplantae; phylum Streptophyta; class Magnoliopsida; order Poales; family Poaceae; genus Secale; species Secale cereale. The sequence goes on from LR738710.1 coordinate 73,608,295, forward strand.
GTCATGGTTTTATGCTTTGTGGGAACTCGGTTTAGGACATACATGCAGTCATTAGCGCCTCCCCACCATGCCTTGGAAAGACCTGATGTGTCTAACATGGCGTTAACCAAATTAGTTAGAGTTCGGTTCTTTCTTTCGGCCACCCAATTTGACTGAGGTGAGTAGGGAGGCGTCCTCTCATGGATTATACCATGTTCCACACAAAACAAATCAAACTCATTGGAAAGATATTCTCCACCACAATCAGACCTAAGACGTTTATTTTTTCGATCAAGTTGGTTCTTTGCTTCAGCTTTATAGATTTTGAAGAAATTTAAAGCCTCATCTTTTATTTTCAGAAGATACACATGACAAAATCTAGCGGAGTCATCAATCAACGTCATGAAGTATTTGTTTCCACCTTTTGTCAATACGCCATTCATCTCACATAGATCAGAATGATTAAGCTCTAGTGGCGCCAAGTCTCTAGCCTATGCAGTCTTATGAGACTTGCGAGGTTGCTTAGCTTGCACACACACTTGGCACTTGGAGCCCTTGACATTAGTGAATTTCGGAATTAAACCCATATTGGCTAGCCGCGTCATGCAACCAAAGTTAATATGACAAAGTCGTGAATGTCAAATATTAGACTCATTATTGTGGCAAACATTATTAATAACTTTAGTGCAAATATCTGACAAAGACAGGCGAAACAAGCCTCCACACTCATAGCCTTTTCCAACAAATTGTCCATACTTAGAGATTACAACTTTATTGGACTCGAAAACCAACTTAAAACCATCTCGACACAAACGGGAACCACTGACGAGATTCTTATTGATGGAGGGCACATTATGAACGTTATTCAGACGCACGATCTTCCCCAAAGTAAACTTTAGATCGACCGTACCAACACCTCGAACGATGGCATGTGACCTGTTCCCCATCAGCACGGGAGAAGTCCCTGTGACCTGGTAAGAAGAAAACATGGAGGCATCAGCACAAACATGTGCATTGGAACCGATGTCAATTAGCCAATCAGGATATCGAAATACTGAAAGGATGGTAGGAAGAATACCGTACCCCAATTTCCTTCATATCAGTATCACCGATGACAACATTATAGCAGACTTGCCGCTCTTCTCATGTTCGCGCTCCTCAAAGCGGTTATGATACTTCGGAGCCCAGTGATTAGGATCATCGCAGACATGGCAAAGTCCCTTCCCCTTCGTATGAGAATTCTTCTTGAAGTTGGTAAGATGTGACGGCTTGTTCTTTGCATCAAACTTGCCTTTGCCCTGAGTTTTGTTCTTATTGTTTTTGAACTTGTTGGCCTGGAAGTTCTTCTTCTGTACCATGTGGGCACTAGAAGCTCCCTCGGCAACTCGAGCACGTGTGTCTTTTGCTCTCGCCTTCTCTTCAACATCAAGAGTACCAATGAGATCGGAAATGGAAAACTCCTGTCTCTTGTGTTTTAGGGAAGTAGCAAAATTGTTCCACGAAGGTGGAAGCTTGGCAATGATGCCCCCGGCAACAAATTTTTTCGGCAACACACACTTAAAGTACTCAAGTTCCTTGGCGAGTGACTGTATCTCATGAGCCTGTTGTACAACAGGCGCTCATCAGTCATCTTGTAGTCATAGAATTGCTCCATGACGTACAACTCGCTGCCGGCGTCCGAGGCACCAAACTTGACCTCGAGCGCAGCCCACATTTCCTTGGCGTTGTCAAACAACATATATGAATCCACAATGGAATCATCAAGAACACTCAGAAGGGTGCCTTTAAAGAGATTGTCGATCTTCTCAAAAGCTTCCAGCCGTGCTGGATTAAGATCACCCTCAGGCTTGCCCTTAGTGGCATCATAGCAGCACATGGTTTGAAACCAGTAGACTGCTATCGTGCGTCACCTCTTATATTACGCCCCATTAAATGCAGGCGGCTTCAAATACGCAGTAAAACCACTCGGAGTAATTTGCCTATAATCAGGTTTTTGGATTGTTGGAAATATGAGCAAATTACTACGAGATTTAATCCGAATAAACAGAAGATAAATCATGACAGCAAAAGCAGAGATTAAACTAATCATACGAACTAGCATATTAGATGACCATATCACATGTAGGGCACATACTAGAAACATGAATTCTACCACGATCTCGAACATGAAGGATAGAAACACGTACGGTTCAGCGGGAGCAGCACCGCGGCGTTGATGTTGTCGCCCATGTCGTTGAGGAATAGGTTGCCGAGGTTGGGGAAGAAGTCATCATTGCCAGTAGTCGCGCGAGTGCGCTCCCCAAAAACCTGATCGCCCCTCTCCCGTACAGGATCACAAGAGGCGGGGTTCTGGAGGCCTGCTATCCCTTCTTGCGGTGCACGCCGAAAGGAGGGATGGAGAAGACTTGCGTGGTGGCGCAATGCTCTGAAACGGTGGTGTGAAACCATATGTTGTGGTGGCGGCTAGGGTAGACGTCTGCCTGACTATATAATGCGGGCTGGGTAGGTCGTGGACGCATCCATTAATTACGACTTATTAATTATTACCGCGCAACAAAAATATAGACAACGTGCATAGCTCTGTCCTCGGCTCCGCTCATTCCGGTGCGGCGCGGCGCGTCGTGAAGAGGCGTGGTGAGGCGAGCGAGGAGGAGGAGCGCGCGTGTAGGTCTCATATTCTCATACTCATACAAGTGGTAGAATAGCTCACCTTATAAAGAGGTGCAACTCTTTCTCAACTTCCATGGTGGGACTAAACTTTAGTGCCACTCACTCCACTCACATGTGTGCATGAATGGGCCAAGAGAATTTCAGAATTTTAGTTGGGCTTTGAGCCAAAGGCCTACTAGCAAAATTCCAACACTGAGTAGAGTTGCTCGGGAGTAACAACCCTATATTGTGACTAGATTTATAAGCAAGCTCAAAGTTATTCAATAGAGTCGTGTGAAATGTTATGCTTGGAAGTGGCGAGGATAATAGAGAATGTTTTCAAATAATTGAATTTGGCTAAGTAGTATCGGAACAAAATGAGTGGCGGTTTTGATATGTGAAAAATCGACTTTACTAGGGCAGGGTTAGCTCACTCAGATAGGCTCGGTAGTACCGAGTAAGAAAACACGGTGGTACCGGGCTTAGGAAAACTTAGGTGCAGACTGGGTAAACACGATTCTTTTGAGGATCTTTGGCTTAGGGTCATTTAATGGAGGGCTACACGGCATGCAACAATTGCCTAATGAAATACGGGCATTAGGGCATCTCCAATAGATTGTATGTTAGACTTGTTGGTAAAAAGTCCATGTCATCAACCAACAAGCTATCATACAACTACTCCAATATGTTGTATCTAAGCTATCCAATAGATGATGAGAAAATAAATGGCATTGCTCTCTATTTTATATTGGAGCTTGTGCAAAGGTTGTTGGTTATTCTACATACAACTCTCCATATTTATTACATGCCAAATCATCAATACGTCCTAGATGGCATATTTACTAACACCTATCTTACAGCGGTTGAAGATGCCCTTAGCAGCGTGCCATGTCAGCGGTGTTTATGTCGTTTTACCTTCCTTGACGTGTTGCTTTTGGAGAACTTTTCTCGCAGTGCTTGTGTTGGCAAGAAATGGTTTAGTCCCGATGGTTATCGATGTATGGCGTCAATTGCAATTGATCGCTTCGGGTTTTCTTTTTTCTTTCTGTTTTATAATTTGTTTCTGACATCCTTAGTGTCTTTTATTCATTATTAGTGTCTTGATATATCATGTTATTGCAGAGACCGAACATACTATACGAACCTGATACAGTATTAATTATTGCTGTTAGAAATTTAGGGTTTGTGGTCTACCCCCTATTCCTCTTCGCTTATCCGTGGTGCCGCTCACAATCCGCATAGATGAGGCTAGGGGGTAGGGACCTTCTTATACTGTCTTTCCAAAGAGTCCACCTCTCATACATATATAAGATTCCTAGTCTTTTCCACTAGTTTCCGGAATAGAGTCCAAATCAAATTACCAACCATGATCATATTTTTCTGTTAACAAATTCTACCCGTTATGTCCCCGGAGCACGCGCCTGTGAGCAACACGTCATAATAGAGAAATTCCTCTAATTATGTAGATCAACATTAGGGCTGTAACCTAACTATACGATCTAGCTCCTTCCAATCATCAGTGTACCCGGGTCGTCTTTCCAATATAAATAGTATATTGTATTCCACCGATAATCGACCAGTTTCCTTAAGCATATTTTACTTAAGTACATACCAACAAGTGATAGTTCCATGATAATCATGTAAAGTAATTCCATGTACAAATACATGTATATAATTCCATAATGAGGTATTTCGAATATTAACAATTCCAAGTAATTTGAATATAGTTGCAGGACACATAATTCCAACATCTCCCACTTCTCCAAAACGATCATTCAAATATTCGTAAACACATAGACTTAACATGCTTGCCAAATACCTCATGACTAATAGGCGTAGTCAAGGGGTCAGCAACCAGGTTAACACTACGTTGAAAATCCAAAAAAATATATAGTGATATCTTCCCTCAGTATGTTTCCTTGCTGTGACACTTAAGATCACTAGAGACCTTTAGCTTCCGCCTAATTATTCCAGCAGAGCTGTCCTAGGCGCCTCGAGTATTATTTCCTCGAGTGTAATTCCATCTTTATAGGCACCTTGAGTATTTTGTTTCCTCAAGTGAAATTCCGCATCAATTATGTTCAGTCACATATATCAATAATATGAATAATTCCACATTGAGTCAAATAGAAGATAACCGTGTTGAATAAAATTTTAAAAGCAAGTAAATATCAAATCCAATCAATTAATGAAGTTCCATCAGTAACCATGTTTTGAAATAAATTCCTGACTTCGGTCAGTGAACCTGCACCATATTAGTACTAAAAATAATAATTGAATATGCGTACCTGGAGTTATTTCTCATCTCGTAGATGCAGTAATAGCTTCCTCAATGTGTTTAACTTAAATATAAATTCCAAAACAAGTGACAGGTTGTGATGCACTTTTCACAATCTTATACGATGTTTGAGATTCTCTTTGCTGCTCGTCTTCCCTTCCACTACTTGAATGCAGCATAATTCCGAAAGCTAAAGTATGATTGTATAATGAAGATACATATGAATTCCAATACCATTTATTATTCCATTTTCCTCATGAGTTTAAATATAATTCCTCACTAAGTATGATTCCCTTTATCAAAGGTATTTTAACAGATTTTCAATTTTCCATAGAGAAACACTTCAAAATATTTTCTATGTATTTCCACTCGTAAAACATAGGATGTTTCAGATGTTCCTTTCATATGAAAGTTAAAAGATGACCAAGCTTTCGCTTCCATCAACGTGACTTTATCATTGCAAACAATAAAACATATATACAATAATAATGCAAAATACTTTACACTTACATTTATAGATGACCGCCTTGCTTCATTTAGAAAATCATATGACCTGCTATTCCATTGATGTGAATCTTGTTATAAGACCACATATTAATATACTCAGTTAGCAAACCATGGGTTTAGTTCCTCTTTCCCAAAATTCCAGGAGAGGAGTTTCCACAAAGTATATTTCCCTCCGTGTGAATAATTGAATAACAAGAGTGACATTATAATGTTCTAGTGAGCCAAATATCCTTAAAAAATATCACTTCCATGCAATAGGCTTGCGGTTGTTTGGTATGATGATAAGTTCCCAAACTATGCTCTTCCTTATTTGAGTTTATTCCTTCCCGCAATTCTTCCACCCATGGTTGACATTGAAAAAATAAGAGGATTCAGTGATTTCTCTAAAATTTAGAGTGACATGCCGCAGCAACACATAACAATTATCCAGAGATGACATTCCAAGTTAATTCCTCCCACTTATCCTAAGCATGTTAGTGGCGGGAGTTACACTTGTAGTTTCCTTTGCTATCAAGTTTATATTCTAGTATAATTGGCAATAATTCCACCCTTGATCATATAAATAATTGTGTTCCTACCTTTCACCAGTTTTCCTTTTACAGAAAAAAACTTTGATCCATTAGAATAACCATGAAAAATTCCTGGTGGTGCACTTTGTAGTAACTGAGAATTTCCTCTAGTGGGAGTGTCCAGAAAATACCATAAGTATATCAGGAAAAATGATGTGAAACTTCTTATCTTCTTCCACCTTAAAAAAGGCCTGTAAACCAAAAATAACCATTATATATGCGTCACGAGTACGATAGTCCTCCAACTAAACTTTAGAATTCCAAAGTTAATGGACCACTTAATCATATTCCAAGATATGCGTCCAAGTCATTGATGATGTAGATAATAAGATTCCAAGCATGTGTGTCCATTGTCGATATTCCTCCATATGGAGTTATCTTTGCCAAATATAAACAATTTGGTTCGCTAACTTCCAATGTACATCAAGAAAGATAGATCATTGTGTGAAAATCCAAAATGCACTAAGTTAACCATTGAGCAATATTTCCACTCTTCCTTTTCCAAATAGTATGTCATAATTAATAGATTCCGAGATAGAACAATAAATCAAATACCTTCTCACTAAAGTTGCACAGAGTGTCCTATAACAATAATAGTTTTCCTCCTCAAGGGAGTTTCATGGCATAATTTCCAATCCAAAGTACATCAATTTTCCATTGAAATTGTTGCATGCCAATAAAGTTGTTATGTTATTCCAACAAATAAATGATGTATATAAACCAACACATAATCCAACTATTTGAAAAAGTAGCCACAAATAAATATGTAGTGCAAATATTAACATGAGATATACCGACAAATGAAGAGAAAATTTCCTTGTCCTTGGAGTGACTCCCATCTTCCTCCACAAACAAGTGGTGCTCAACAATAATACTTCTTGTTCTTCTCCTAAATCCCGTTCTAGGTTATGTGTAGTTTTCCGGACAATACTTCCACCATATATAGCAATTTTCCGTATGTAAGTATTTGCTTGGTCTAGTCCATTCACACATTTATAATCTGGAGTCCTCCTAAATTTCTTCCAAGGAGTACAAATTAGTCCATTAATCAACAAAATAAATAAATAAATAAATTGAGATACTAGTTAGCATCATAATTAGCATCCCTTCCCTCATAGCACGCGCTCCCGCACAGGTGCATGTGGTTCTTCCGGCCGTCCTGTCTACCGTGCATTTGGCTAGATGTTAGACAAAATAGCAACAATAGAAATTCCTTCTCTTTCCTTCAATTAATGCCATGAAATTCCAGTAATTTTCAGAGGAAAACTGTTGTTCTTGATGAAGTAGGTAGCGGCTGCAACAAGCTTTGGTGTGACGTTGTAGGAAGTGCTGGGTTCCGCGCGCAGAGGATTCGTCGATGGTTCCACCATGGACTAGATTCCAACTTCCGAAGCAAGGCATCGGCAGCGATGCACACATGCGTAGGCCTGATTGATTTTTTTTCAGTAGTACAACTCGTACGTACTCGAGCTAGCTATGCACATTGATTCATCCTTCCTGCATGAACGCTTGGACGCACCAGCAGGCATCCGTATTTCCGTGGAGCTTACCACGTGAAGCCTGCAAAGTTGCAAGTAGATTCATGCACGTAGATGCTTTCGGCGAAGAATTAATTACCTACAGCCTTGAGCCGTCAAGAACAAACTTGTTGCTTTTGATCCACTGTCCAAGGTTCCTTGCAGGACGTAATGATTGATTTGTATCAGCTTTCACGTGAGGAATAGTCAAATCAATCAGATATTGGGCTCTGTTACTTGTTCGCGTTGATCGACGTGAGGAAGTGAGACTCCGTTCACCTCGGACTTGATGGACGGGTTGCAATGCAGTGCAACGCAAGGTATCCGCAACATGACCCTGCGAAAAAAACAAAACTGCAGGCGGCTAATTTGGCGGACATTACCGTAAGCTTGTGGGATTCCGCGGACTTGTACAAAAGAGCCAGAAGAGATCCACGCAGCACGCTACAACGCGCACGTAGCCCACGCATGACGCATCAACTGGTGGCGCGCACGTAGCCCACGCATGACGCATCAACTGGTGGAGTCGATCATGGTAGCTCAGCGTGCGTGGAGAAGCAACGGTAGGCAGACCGACGTGATAGTTTGCAGCGAATTTAGACCAGCGGCAGAGTACGCAATAACCACGTCGGCAGAGTTGCACAGCGGATTAGGATCGTGGCAGCGACGGTATGACCTTAGCTCGGATGCCAATGTTAGAAATTTAGGGTTTGTGGTCTACCCCTATTCCTCTTCGCTTATCCGTGGTGCCGCTCACAATCCGCATAGATGAGGCTAGGGGGTAGGGACCTTCTTATACTGTCTTTCCAAAGAGTCCACCTCTCATACAGATATAAGATTCCTAGTCTTTTCCACTAGTTTCCGGAATAGAGTCCAGATCAAATTACCAACCACGATCATATTTGTCTGTTAACGGATTCTACCCGTTATGTCCCCGGAGCACGCGCCTGTGAGCAACACGTCATAATAGAGAAATTCCTCTAATTACGTAGATCAACATTAGGGCTGTAACCTAACTATACGATCTAGCTCCTTCCAATCATCAGTGTACCCGGGTCGTCTTTCCAATATAAATAGTATATTGTATTCCACCGATAATCGACCAGTTTCCTTAAGCATATTTTACTTAAGTACATTCCAACAAGTGATAGTTTCATGATAATCATGTAAAGTAATTCCATGTACAAATACATGTATATAATTCCATAATGAGGTATTTCGAATATTAACAATTCCAAGTAATTTGAATATAGTTGCAGGACACATAATTCCAACAATTGCCCCTTTTCGGAAAAAGAGTTCTTGATGTTGGTTGCTCGAGACTTCGAGACAGGGGCGGAGCTGGAGCAAATGTTACCCGATGCATCACTTTAATAGGGCATAACTTTTTTAAGCAACTATGTATTGAATAAGGGTGTATATGTATTTCATAACTTCTACCACACATTATTGAATATAATCAAAGCGCAAAATGCCAACGGCGGTCGACCTCCATGGAGGTGGGTATTTTAAAAAAAAAAATCGAAAAACGTATTTTAAAGTTTAAAAAAATTCTGACAAAAATGATACATGTTAACATGAATGTATTCTACATGGGTGTAAACTTTTTAAGATGAAATACATTATGATGAGAGCTACACAAAAAAGACAAATCTCGTTTTTCAGACTGATGAACAGTGCGAACACTGTTCACTATTAGAAATGCAGGTTTTTTTTTTTTGTAGCTCTTACCATAATATATTTCGTTGTCAGATTTTGTACACATGTAGAATACATCCATATGAATGTGTAGAATTTTTTTCAGAATTTTTTAAAACTCCAAAATATAATTATTAAGTTTTTCAAAATAACCACCTCCATGGAGGTCGCCCGCCAAAAGCCCTCACTCATAATCAAAGGCCATTTGTAAACACAAAATGTAGCCATCAGAATGCTTACAATAATAATAAAGTAAGGAATAAAATTACTTAAAAAGGATGTCTTGCATTTCCAAATTTCAACATACATTGTCTGACAACAAGGTTGGTAACCTACAATGGAATTGAACTTACTAGTAGAAGATAATAAAATGTCCAAATAAAAGTACTTAGATGGCTAGAAATCCAAAAAATACCTTTAGTACGCTCTATTCCTTCAAGCCATGAAATAATCAACCACTTGAGCATTGCTAACCTTTTTCATTTCTCCATTCTTCACATAACAAATAACATCATCACTCAAACTTTCATCATTGAGGTGATTGCACAAGCCAGTTTTGATCAGTTTCATAGTTGAAAGGCACCTGTAATAATGGTGCTTTTCTTTTGAGAAGAAATTTGTCCATAGTATCTAGTAGTATATTACAAATACAAATTACAAATGAGACTTGTAGAGATAAATAAAATACACCTTAATTAGAAGTTATAACCATGGAAAATGCCTCACGCTTTGTCAAATCATAGTGATCTCTATTATATTCGCTACAAGTTTATACAAAATTGTTTCAGTTTGTAAACATAATTAGGAGAAGTAAGATAAAGCCGTTACCTAAATTGTGCCTTTTTTAATCTATATGGACGAAAACCAGGCCTGATGAAGACGAAGAATCAAGACAGAAAAGCTGTGAAATTAGTTACCTAGCGCAGGACCGGCGAACGGCGTAAAGAATCACTTCGTTCCACTGCGCGAGGAGAGGACCCAGGCTGTGTGGCCGGCGGCGGGGCGCTGCTGCTGCCGCCTGTATACGCGGCGGCGGCGCGTAGGGTAGGATACGTGTAACGCGCCTGCAGAATAGATCGATGGAGATCGATTAGATTTGTTTAATGGAAAATCAGGGTCAACTAAGATGTGTACGTGAGGAGTAGATCGTCAGGCGAACTGTCCTTCCTTTTAGGAACGCACGCGAACTGTCCCTGCGTGCGTCCCGCTGCTTTGGGCCAGTGCGGAGGCCGGACGAGAGGAGTGACCCGATGCACTGCTCTTGGGCCACCCTGATGCAATGGGCCTTTTTAATATATATGTACAACTCGCAAAAATGTTCACCCGTATTCCTGTGCATACGGGCCGGCCCAATGGGCTCCGCCCCTGCTTCGAGAGTACCCGCCCACTTGCCCAAGCTGATTGATTCCTGCCTCAAAAGTAAATACATACAATGTACCGAGCCTGAAGAACAAATGTAAGTTGCTGTCGAATGGGTGAAACATACTTATACACATAACCGAAAAGAATTACACGAATATATACGAAACACATGTCCATGTCGATCTATGCGAGCGCATCTTCTTACTGCTCTCTAGAACAGGCAGTGATTGCCAGATTACGTACGTCACACCGGCTTCCATGCGCCTATATAAACGCCTCACCCGCACGCCATCAGCAGCATCAGATAACCAGCCTGCAACAAGTAGCGCAACACTAGCAAAGATCAATCGAGTAGTAAGGAAGACTAAGAGGAAGAAGAAAGATGGCGGCGGGGGGCGTGTGGGTGTTCAAGAACGGGGTGATGGAGCTGGAGCAGGAGGCGACGAGCCGGAAGGCGCTGGTGTACGTGCCGGCGAACGAGACGATGCGGTCGCTGGAGGCGCTGGAGCGGCGGCTGGGGTCGCTGGGGTGGGAGCGCTACTACGAGGACCGCGCCATCGTGCAGCTCCACAAGCGCGGCGGCGTCGACCTCATCTCACTTCCCCGGGACTTCTCCAGGCTTCGCTCCACCCATATGTACGACGTCGTCGTCAAGAACCGCGACCAATTCAAGGTCGTCGACCTCTAGACATGCATATACGCGCCTAAGCTTCCCCAACTCAACTAGGTATATATATCCCACACATGCATACACCATGCATACATATTACAAATCCGGTTCAAATAATTGCGTTTTCTTTCCGAATGATTTGAAGATTGCTCACCACGTTTGCCGCGTGGTATAAACGCTGTGTGATGACGTGTTTGTGTGATGTAACTGTGTACACGTACCTACGGTTCGTGGAGATATATACTATGTCTATATGGTTGCAAAAAGTGTGATGTATCTAGCTTCCTTTTCCTTGGAATAAAATGAATGAAAGAATAGTAAAGTATGATGTGCGTTGCTTGCGAGATCGATCAATCAATCTGGTTCTGTTTCTTACTGTGGCTACAAGTCACTGTACGTGGCCAGCCTGCATGCATACGTGCATGCACTTGTGCATATCTAGACTTTTCGTTGGCCAAGGCGGATGCCTATAAAGGCCTTGGGTGGCACTCCTTATCTGCCAAATATTCTCTATAGGGGCAGAAAAAGCTCAAATTAAGCCGTACTTGCCAATTGGATGCAGTGTGACGTTGCCAGCTGAAATAACCTTCTCCATGGAGCTCGGGCTGGGTTGGACCTAAGGAATTTGTGTGGGTGTGTTTGTGCGCTTCTGACGAAAATTATACAGGTCTTTGCTCGGTTTTCGGACGGGTTTCATCAAGGACATATTTGACCACACCAAAAATTATAATATGGTAATTAGTTGTCACAAACGAATCTTTAAAATACTTCCCACATCTCTTTTCAATATAATAAAAAATCACATTTGACCCCCGTACATATGTGTTGTATCTACCATATGAAGATGAATAATTCTCGCATTGTAAAATATATGATACATATCCATGTGATCCTAAAAAATTATATACATGCTACAAAAGATGTTATTATAATTCATCTAGAGTGCAACATAATAATCATCAGTAAGTGTACTCGCATCATTCTAAGAGAGCCAATAAAGAAAATGAATGTACATACATGCCATACTAGGAACCTGTATGATTTTTTCTTGTGTGAGAAATATACAAAACATTCCCCGTTATACATTATCTTCTCTAACAAAAAAATGTGTTACCCCTCAAAAGAATGTGCAAGAACTCTGGTACACACAGTTGCTTTGTTACAGAAAAAATATGATGGTATTTTGACTGCTTTTTGCTATGATTTTGTCATTCATTTTTGGTGTTTTCTAGAAACAAATTCTATGTGTTTTCTATTTGTTCAGCTCCCAACTGAAAAAATAAAACAAGCATAGACATATATGACAGAACATGACAAACTTCTTATTTCGTTTGTTAGACATGACGGTAAGGTACATTAAGCAAAAAAAAATGTTGGAAGCAAAATCTGGAATTAATTAGCTCTGTTTATTTTATGTTCTTATAAACTCACGGTTTAATAGGAAAGGAATAAATTAAAATAATTTATTTTCTTAATTATACTGCAACACATCCATACTACCCCCCTATTGTTACTTGCTAAGAGGTATTTCCCTATTTTTATTTACTCCGCATATTAGCTTTGACTCTAGTCAAACTTTATAATGTTTGACCAAGTTTGTAAAAAACATAAGAACATTTATTACAATAACAAATTTATATGATGTGAAAATATATTCAATTATGAATCCAATGATATTGATTCGGTGTTGTATATGTTATTATATTTTTCTACAAACTTGTTGAAAGTTTAGACTTTAGACAAATCTAATATATGGAGTAAATAAAAATATAGTGGGTAATAGTTATATCAGCCATTAGATAATTGAAATTTAACGGTCTATATTGCTTTGGACCAGTGGCGTACCCAGGGGGTGTGACAGGTGCGCCATGGCACACCCAGATTTTTGGAAAACATTTTTTCATCATTTTAAAAATAGCTTATTGTAAGACCCATTGCAAGCTAATTGAAATAAACTTCAATTTTTTTAAAGTATGCGCACCCTTAATTTTATTTCTAGGTCCACCACTGCTTTGGACCACCTTGAAATTTCTCTTAAAAAAGGTGTGCCGTCGTCCGGGTGCTAATAACGCGGCACACCTTTTTTGAACAAATAATTAGCTAATTGTGCCACTTCTCTTAAAAAATGGTGTGCCTTCGGGTGCTAATAACACACATTGCTAATAACACACATTCATCGTGGTCGGTTTCTACAAACTAATCCTCTCATACTAGTGTGCAAGCTATTGTTTTCTGAATAAATAATTAGATAACTCTGCCTCTTTTAAAATAAATGGTGTGCCTCCTTAACAAAACTTGCCTTAATCCATCGTCTCAAGTGTATTAAACACAAACATATACATGTGATGTGTTGTTCTGCGAAAAGAAATGAAGCCACGGCAGTGGCATGCGCCTGTTGCCAGCCCACCTACGTTGCACGGATACTTCGGAAAGCGCCCGTATCCAGCCGGATATTGCCCCGATACTCGGATACTGCCCCGATACTTCCCGATACGTATCCCGTAAGTATCCCTCGATATTTTGATATTAAAAAAGAAAATAATGTTTGATACTCCTAGGATACTTCTGCGATACGTTTTGGATACCCGAAACCCCTCGTTCGACGTGAAATCCCCTCAATAATAAAGACGCACCTTTGAAGATTCCCAACATGAGCGTGAGTTCATGTGAAAACATGTCTGTCAATATTTTTTATTCAATTAAAAGGTGAGTAGGAGAGAGTCGATGCACTGATTGGAACAGCAAACCTGAGCAAATCTCACTGCCAATTAATGGAAGTGGACTAAGTGCAAGAAAAGAAAGAAGTAATCGTATTGAGGCATGCTTTGACCTAGAAGCTCCTTATTTTTTTCTTCATATTTGTAATAATTAATATATGTAACATCTATATATGAACGTATCCCCGTATCCATGTTTTTAAAAAATTGACGTATCGGGTGTATCCCCGTATCGCGTATCCGATACGTATCCAAGTATCCGTGCAACGTAGCAGCCCACTTGTTCATACATGTACAGCATGGGGCCTACTCAATACAGTGATATACTGTCTTTTCAGGCGGGACTGCATATTGGAATACATCTTGGGGCACACATCCCCGTGCTCGCTGTGCGGGGTGGATTAAGAGCGGCCTGCAGGCCGGCCTCTGCAGTGCTTTTTCGTGGGTGGCACTCCTTATCTGCCAAATATTCTCTATAGGGGCAGAAAAAGCTCAAATTAAGCCGCACTTGCCAATTGGATGCAGTGTGACGTTGCCAGCTGAAATAACCTTCTCCATAGAGCTCGGGCTGGGTTGGCCCTAAGGAATTTGTGTGGGTTTGCTTGTGCGCTTCGAAAGAGAGCATTTCTAATATTTTTCTTGCATTGTTGTTGCAAATTTTTCTTCAAGATGTGGTGGTGGAATGTTCCTTTGCAATCAGAAGTATGATGCTCCAGGCTAGGGGGTACGTCCAGAATTTTATAAAAGGGTCCGTTGAGAGATGAGCCCATAAAGTGCGAGTCGGAGATGTGATATTCATGATGGTCAGTGAGCCACGAGTGTCGATGTCTTACAAAACCTTGCGTTTCGGGTATTCTAGATCTTTCAAAGAACGGTAAGCAACATAGTCGCCAAGTACCGCTGTCGAGAAGGAGGTATTGGGTGAGTAGAGGATTTTTTTTTTCGAAAAGGAGGATGATCCCCGACCTCTGCATCTGGGAGATGCATCCAGCCATTTTTTTCCTTCGAAAATGAGTAGATGATGATGTGGTTGCTACACATGATCACAGTGTTGAAATACACAATTGGGAACGATGTGCTTGCGAAGTATGTTGGCTGTCCAGCTGATCGTGTCCTAGTGTGGCAGCCAATCAAATGTCTTGACCTTTTTTTCCGACGACAGGAACTTTGTCTATTCATTAAGAAGTATAATTGATCATTTTATAAGGAAACCCAGCCTAAAACCCAGCAAGGACCTGTACAACGTAGCAACGCTACCTAGCTCGACTAGGTTTGCAGCGCCACCGAACTATACAATAACGTCGAGAAGGAGCGAAATAGCCATAGAAACGCCGCTGCCAAACATAGAGGCCAAAACCAAAGGGGAGCAGGTATGGGTGTTTGAGCTCTGTGGAGGACAATAATCCGCATCACCCAAAACTTTGCAACTCGTGCGTCGGCTACGGTCGAAGATATCGACCCAACATGCAATACCTATGACATCTCGTGCGCCACCTGAGAGCCAACTCTCCAAAGACGACGCCTTCAAGGAAGGGACAATGCCTGAGACGGCGCCATCGTCTACCTCTGTATTTAATGTCTACCTAATGTCGTTTATCAAGTTTCCCAAATGGGCTACTAGAGCTATTACTTCATAGAGGGCACATTTCTTTTGGGGGAATTTGGGGAATTTCCATAAACTTTCTTTTGGGACAATGCTTGGCAACTTGGGGGCTCTTGTTCCCCAGAAAAATGATTTTGGGGGATTAGGGTTTCCCAATTTAATAGAATTCAACATGTCTCTGTAGGCATCTTGGGCCAAAAGATATTTTGTTGGGGGTGACAAAAACTGGTTGATCTTTATGAATTGCTCTGTTTTCATGTTTAGGATGGTCAAGTGCTCAAACTTTCTTTTAGAAAAAGTGGGAAGCCTAGTTTCTTGGGAAAATGGAATGAACCTTTTTGGAAATTCTATCCTCTTTTATTCCCAAGTCCATGGTTGATCGACCTGTGTGGAAATTAGCCTCTGGGATCTACTCCACTCTTTTTTTTTTGACTAATTTTTTAGGAGTCTCTATTCCTTCTGGGGAGAAGTTATTGGAAAATTACTGTCCCTCATAGGTTTCTAGTTTTTGGGTGGCTGGCCTTCATAACCAAATCTTGACTAGAGATAATCTAGTGAAAAGACAACATGGATGGCTTATTTTGTCTCTTTTGTGGTGAATTGGAACCAGTGTATCATTTGTTCTTCGTTTGCACTGTTGCAAAAGAACTTTGAAAGTGTATCACAGAAATCTTTAAGTTCTGTCTGCCTCATGATATGACTGAAATATCTATTTTGTGGTACAAAAATAATAAGTCTGGAGTTAATATGGCTTGCACTGCTACCTCGTGGAGCTTGTGGACAATGCGTAACAATGTTTGTTTTCCGGCCTTCGTTTCGAAAGATGTCAGGGGACTCATGGGAAGAGTAAGCGTGATGCTTCATAAATGGAAAATCATGTGCGCCAATTCCCAGTCAGTGTTGACGATGGAGTGCTTGCTACACCTAGATCGTCGAAGAGGAGAGCTGCTGAGAATTGTGTGGAGCTAATCGGCTCTGTGGGCGAGGTGAATGAGCAGCGGGGAACCTTCCTGAGAGCTCATTCCAGCTGATCGTTGGCCGATGATTTGTAATAAGCTAGACCTGCTGTTTTTCGTGCTCTTTGTCCATCTGACGTAAGGTACTGTTTTCCTTCTATCTGTTGTGGTAGAAGTAGACCATTGCTTGTTCTTTTTCTGGCCCGGTTATTGTGGCCTAACCCCAGCACTGTGAATAGCTATGGTGTATTTTTGCTTGGCTCGTTCAATAAAATGGGGCGGGAAACCCCTTTCGATCAAAATGTTAATTTTGGCTGGGGTCCAAGTTTTGGAATTAGAGATTTTAAACCCTGGTACTCACATACGTATATTTTGCACCGTGCACACAGATTACAAGTTCCGTCAAAGACACATACATACATACTTCGTCACACACAGACAAGTGGGGATGAACTATTTAGGTATTATAGATGGGGCGGAAAACCCCAATCGATCAAAGTATTAATTTCGGCTGGAGTCAAGTTTTGGAATCAGAGATTTTAAACCCTGGTACTCACATACGTATATTTTGCACAGTTACGTGCACACAGGTTACATGTTCCGTCAAAGACACATACGTACATACTTCGTCACACACAGACAGTACCTTACATGCTCGATCGCGCGCTTATTTGTATATGACGTCTATACATATATTCATGGTGCGGAGCCACCAATTTATCTGGCTAGGATAGGAAGAATATTACCGACCAAGATGGCTAACTAGAGGTCGACGACCTTGAAGTGGTCGCGGTTCTTGACGACGACGTCATACATGTGGGTGGAGCGCAGCCTGGAGAAGTCCCGGGGAAGGGAGATGAGGTCGACGCCGCCGCGCTTGTGGAGCTGCACGACGGCGCGGTCCTCGTAGTAGCGCTCCCACCCCAGCGACCCCAGCCGCCGCTCCAGCGCCTCCAGCGACCGCATCGTCTCGTTCGCCGGCACGTACACCAGTGCCTTCCGGCTCGTCGCCTCCTGCTCCAGCTCCATCACCCCGTTCTTGAACACCCACACGCCTCCCGCCGCCATCTTCTCCTTCTTCCTAGTCTTCCTTGCTAGCTAAGCTACCTTCGGTCGATCGACCTTGCTAGTGTTGTGTTGCACTACTTGCTGCAGGTTGGTTGGGCTATAATCTGATGCTGCTCATGGTGTGTGGGTGATGCGTTTATATAGGATATATAGGATGGGAGCACTGAGAGGATGCGGTGAAAAGCGATGCGTAGACCGATAGGGACTTGTTTCTTATGTATTGGTGTAATTCCTTCATGTTTCTGTATTCTACGACAGCAACGTACATTTGTTCTTCCTGCTCGGCACACCACACGTACTTACTTCCAAGTTCCAAGGCAATCAATCTGCTCGAGAAGTGCGTGATTAGTATTATTCTCCTCAACTGTTCTTAGATTACACGTAACTAACCGAGGGCTTCCTCCGTCCGGCTTTACTAGTCTCGCTCGAATCTTGAGCTTAAAGTGGGCTAGAACTTTGAATAACAAAATCTTAGTTATAAGCCAACAACAAAGTCTACTTGTGCTAACTCAGCAACAAGTAATATGGATTCTAGGGAGTATTAGATTCATATTTTTTGAATTTTTATTAGATTCCTATTTGGAAGAAGATTCTAATAAGATATTTGTTCAGATCCAGTCATGTTCTTGAGACAACTGAAAATCATGTCTACTTGTTCTGGAAACATTTATCTTTGATTTGTGAAATCCTTAGGTTTAGAGATATTGTCACGGTTCCATAATATAAGGTGTATCGATTTTCCTGCAAGTCAACCGTTTGAATGTTTTGTTAAGCAACACATAATGTGCCTGGTCGTGACAGGTTAATGGCGCATGCTCCAAGGATGGTTCGGCTAGGATAAGTTCATGTTGTTAGCATGTAGTTTATCTTTGTAACAACTCTATCTCCTTATCCTCTCATCCCTTGTACCTCAAGTTGTAATCTCAGCCATGTACGCGATCTGGTGGGTTGCGCCCCAATATATTAACACGAAGCCGTCGGTCAGAGAAAGACACAGACGTTAAACCTAAGTTTTCACATGGTATCAGCCTAGCTCTTCCACATCGCATCTACCATCCCCATCCACCACCTCCGCTTCTGCCATGGCTGCCTCCTCCAGCACCCCACCGACCAATCTCTCTGGTCAGGTCACCGAGAAGCTGACTCGCACCAACTACGTCCTCTGGCGGACTCAAGTCACGCCGCAGCTCCGTGGTGCGGGCTTCTTCGGCTACGTGGACGGCTCCATGCCTGAGCCGGCCAAACTCGTCGTCACCAAGGATAAGGATGGGAAGGAGGACACTTCATCGAACCCCCTTCATCAAGTCTGGATCCATGAGGAACAACAGGTACTTGGATACCTTCTAAATAATCTCTCCAAGGAGGTACTTGTGCAGGTCACCACGATCGATCACGCGCAAGATCTCTGGACAGCACTGGCCAATTTTTTTTTGTCCCAGTCCCTGTCTCGCGTCAACAACATCCGTGTCGCCCTCGCCAACGCGCAGAAGGGGACGCAACCCGTGGCAAGCTTCTTCGGGCACATGCGCTTACTGTCAGATGAGCTCGCGGCGGCTGGCAAGCCGCTCGGAGACGGTGAACTCGTCTCGTACATCATCGCCGCCCTCCACATGGAGTAGCAGCCTGTCGTCTCTGCGCTCGATGCCCGCACCATGCCTGTCTCGCTCGACGACATCTTCGCCATAATCAGCAACTTCGACCAGCGGGTTGCCCTCTACCAAGGGGGTCACTGCGACGGCGGCTTCAAGTCCTCCGCAAACGCGGCCATGCGCGGTCGTGGTGGCGGTTCACGTCATCGGGGGCGCGGCAGGGGCAGGCACAACGGCGGCCCCAACACCAGCAACAGCAACCCCCGTGCCAACAACGGTGGTGGCGGACGACCCTCCTCCAACAACAACCAGGGCCGCCGCAACAACTCCAACCGGTCACGCCCCGATGCCGTCTGGTGTCAGATCTGCGGCAAACCTGGCCACTCGGCCAAGGATTGCTGGTACGGATTCGACGGTGATGATAACTCCTCTCAGGATGAGAAGGTGGCTGCCGCGGCTGATGGATCGTATGGCGTGGACATAAACTGGTACATGGACAGCGGCGCTACGAACCTCATCACCGGAGAACTCGAGAAGGTGACCATGCGGGAGAAGTACCGCGGCCAAGATCACATCCACACCGCTAGTGGAGAAGGTATGAAGATCCGTCATGTTGGTCACTCAATTATTAAAACCCCTCATCGTCCAATTCATCTTCGAAATTTTTTGCATGTCCCTAGTGCGTCTAAAAATCTTCTCTCCGTTCACCGCATTGCCATTGATAATCATGTCTTCCTCGAGTTTCACCCTTTCTTCTTTTTGATCAAGGATCAGGTAACGAGGAAGGTACTGTATCGAGGTAGATGCGTTCGCGGGCTCTACCCTTGATACCGGAGCTCCGAAGAAGATTCAATAAACAAGTCTTTAGTGCCACTAAGCTATCTTCTACACGGTGGCATGATCGTTTAGGACATGCAGCTTTTCCTTTTGTTGAACGAGTGCTTAGAAAAAATAAGCTCCCATATGTTGGAGAGCGTGATATTTAAACTATTTGTGATTCGTGCCAAAGAGCAAAAAGTCATCAGTTGCCATATCCAATTTCTACTAGTGTTTCTACCAAACCGTTGCAACTTATTTTTTCTAATGTGTGGGGGCCTGCCCCGTCCTCTGTCGGTAGACACACATACTATGTGAGCTTCATAGATGACTATAGCAAATACTCGTGGATTTATCTTCTTAGGAAACGCTCTAAAGTATTCCGAGTTTTTCGTAACTTTCAAGCACTCGTTGAACGTAAGTTTGATAGCAAAATACTTGCCCTCCAATCTGATTGGGGAGGTGAGTATGAGAAGCTCAACTCATTCTTTCAAGAACTTGGTATCTCTCATCATGTGTCTTGCCCACACGCCCATCAGCAAAATGGGTCGGCAGAACGCAAGCACCGTCACAATGTAGAAGTTGGTTTAGCCCTTCTTGCTGGCGCCTCCATGCCACTAAAGTTTCGGGATGAGGCGTTCCTCACCGCTGGGCACCTCATTAATATGCTTCCAAGTCGTGTCATCAACAATGAAACACCTACAGAAAAACTCCTCCATACCAAACCTGACTACACTTCTCTCCGTGTGTTTGGCTGCGCTTGTTAGCCCAATCTTAGACCATACAACAACCACAAACTAATGTTTCGATCTAAGCAGTGTGTTTTCATTGGCTACAGTGCTATGCACAAAGGTATCAAATGCCTAGATGTTTCTACTGGCCGTGTCTATATTTCACGTGATGTAGTCTTCGATGAAACCAAGTTCCCCTTTGCTGATCTCCATCCAAACGCCGGTGCCCTACTTCGTCAAGAAATTTTGCTTCTGCCTTCTCATCTCACCGGTTTTGATCAAAGAGGGAATTATAATTGTGTTGATTCATCATTGACTAATCCTCATAACCATGTGCCTGAGCTCTGTGTTGATGCAGCAGAAGGAAGCATGAGAAAAACTGGTGATGAAATCACTCAAAATGATCAAGAAATCAGCTCCAATGGGCAATATTTGATGTGTCCAGATTTGGGAGGCAAATCATCCTCGGGATCGCTGCTGCAGCACCTACCCAGGCCACCCGCCTCGGAATTTGTGCAGGTGCATGGTGCCAGCGCGTCAGAAACCGCGTCACCCACCAGGCGTGACGGCGCCGTCTCTCCAGGCGACACGCGGGCTCCAGCGACTCGTCCACCCAAAGACACGGGCCGCGCCAATCCGAGGCGACCAGGTGTCTGCCTGAGAGGCGCCGGCCGACGGATGGACCCCGCTGCTACGCGCGTCAACAGCAGTCAGCGGGCGCGCAACCCCGCACATATTCGACGGGGCCCGCGGGCCAGGGATCCGGTGCTGATTCCCTGCAATCATTGCACAATGATGCGGCGGTAGCACACACGGGATCTTCTGTGCCGCCCGCAGCCGGCTCCTCGCGCGCTGAAGCCACAGACGATCCTGGCGCGGGGAACGGCGCAGGGACAACGCCAGGCGCATCCACCTTGGGATTAGATGCGGGATCTCCTATGCCTCGGACTGGTGCAGCTTCGCCTGTACATCCGCACACTCGTCTCCAAAAAGTGGTAATTCAACCTGTTAACTATAAAACAAAATTTCGCATGGCTTGTTGCTCTACAGGTGAACCTAGTTCGGTTGAAGAGGCACTGAATGATGCATGTTGGAGGAAGGCCATGGAAGAAGAATATTCGGCACTGAAGAAAAATAAAACGTGGCATCTGGTGCCTCCACAACGAGGTAAATATATAATTGATTGCAAATGGGTGTTTCGCATAAAAAGGAAGTCTGACGGGTCCATAGATCGCTACAAAGCAAGACTTGTTGCAAAGTGTTTCAAACAACGGTATAGCATAGACTATGAGGACACATTTAGTCCTGTTGTTAAAGCTGCCACTATTCGCCTTGTTTTGTCTGTTGCCGTTTCCAGGGGATGGAGTCTCAGACAATTGGATGTACAGAATGCGTTTCTTCATGGCATTCTGGAAGAGGAAGTATACATGAAGCAACTTCCTGGGTTTATGAAAAAAAAACTCACCACTACATGTGTGCAAACTTGATAAAGCTTTATATGGATTAAAGCAAGCTCCCAGGGCGTGGTACTCACGCCTAAGCCAGAAACTGCAATCACTTGGATTTGTCCCTTCAAAATCTGATACACCACTGTTTATTTACAATAGATCAAATACCTCCATATTTTTTTCTTATTTATGTTGATGATATAATTGTCACAAGTTCCTCTGATGAAGTAATAACAGGGCTTCTGAAGGATCTAAATGCCGAGTTTGCTCTCAAGGATCTAGGAGACTTGCATTTCTTCCTAGGTATTGAGGTCGAGAAACATGAAGATGGCCTTCATCTCTCTCAAGAAAAATATGCTACTGATCTGGTAAGAGTTGGTCTTCAAGGATGTAAACCCTCACCAACACCCTTGTCCAGTTCAGAGAAACTCTCACTTAGAGAAGGAGATCTCTTGAATCAAGAGGACAATACAAACTACAGAAGTCTGGTAGGGGCACTTCAGTACTTGACTCTGACAAGACCTGATATCTCATTTGTTGTTAACAAAGTATGCCATTTTCTCTATGCACCCACTACAGTTCATTGAACTGCCGCTAAACATATAGTAAGATATGTGAAAAATACTATGAATCTTGGCCTTACTTTCAGCAAATCTTCATCTACTCTAGTCAGTGCTTTCTCAGACTCTGATTGGGCAGGATGCATAGATGACAGACGCTCCACTGATGGTTCGCAGTATTTTTTGGACCTAATCTAATATCATGGTGTGCAAACAAACAGGCTACTGTATCCATGTCAAGTACAGAAGCTGAGTACAAGGCACTTGCAAATGCTACGATAGAAATTATTTGGGTGTAGTGTATGTTGAAGGAACTTGGTATAAAGAGAACCAAAGCTCCATGTCTATGGTGTGATAATCTTGGTGCTACCTACCTATCCGCAAATCCAGTATTTTATGCAAGGACGAAGCATATTGAAATTGATTTCCACTTTGCCAGAGAAAGAGTTGCAAATCAGCAGTTAGAGATTCGTTTTGTGCATTCCAAAGATCAAGTTGAAGATGGCTTCACAAAAGCATTACCCACAAGAAGTTTTGAAGAATTCAAATGTAATCACAACTTGACAAAGTTGTGATTAAGGGAGGATGTTAAGCAACGCATAATGTGCCTGGTCATGACAGGTTGATGGCGCATGCTCCAAAGATGGTTCGGCTAGGATAAGTTCAGGTTGTTAGCATGTAGTTTATCTTTGTAACAACTCTATCTCCTTATCCTCTCAACCCTTGTACCTCAAGTTGTAATCTCAACCATGTACGCGATCTGGTGAGTTGCGCCCCAGTATATTAACACGAAGCCGTCGGTCAGAGAAAGACACGACGTTAAACCTAAGTTTTCACATGTTTGACCAAGATTATAGAATAAAATATCAACATCTGCAATACCTAATAGATAAAATATGAAACTACTTTTCATGTTGGATCAAATGATATAGATTTGGTATTATGGATATTGATACATTTTTCTAAGAACTTGGTCAAACACACATAGTTTTGACTTAAAAAAACAGATACACCTTATATAAAGAAATGAAGGGAGTACGTTTCATGATTGTTTGAGTGATAGCGTGGAGATTCCCCAAAATCATGCTACGAATATATAGCTAGAATTTTCAGAAGAAGATGTTATCTGTTTGATGAGAAATAAAAGGGCATATCAATAATTCATGTGGTTGAAGCTGAAGCAGCTACTTTCAAAGTAACATAAAAGTTACATTTTTCTCCACAACAAGATTCTTAGTTTCTTGTTGGGCTTCTTCTAGAAAGTTTCCATTAAGTAATTTATATGAATCATTGATGTTCCTGGGCTTAATATATTTTATACCATTCATAAAATAGAGAAATCTAAATATGATTTAAGCACAATTGCTACGCCAAGTACTACTTTAACTCGAAGGAGGGAAGCTTCGGGATGGGTTTCTCTATTAAGGCGGCGCCGGATAAAGATTGGAGATCCACCACAAGCAGTGAACAAAAGGCCTAAGAGGTGACCAACCATCTACAAAAGGAGTGGCAGAGCAAAGCAGAGAAGAGAGAAGAGAAAGGGGAGAGACAATTAGAGAAAAATTAAGTGTTGACTCCCCATAGTAGGATCGAAGGAATATCATAAAGTATAAGTGGCAGAATGTTTCTTTTAGGAATGTTTTATCAATTCATCGTCATTTCATTTTCACCCTAGGCAAACGTCGAAATGGCCTCCAACACTATTCTAGAAATGAAAAAAAACTATAATAGTAGATGAATTAGAAAACTACACTTTTCTTTGTGATTTGGTACCGCTTGTACTAACTGAATGCTTTTCTATAAATTTTCAAACAAACAATTTCAACAAAATCTTTCACTATGTTCGTACTTTTTGTGCATTAACTCATAATTTATTAGTCAAATGTTAGGTTAAAGTTAGGTTCAGCATTCTAGAAGGACTTTTTTCTTTCGATAAAGGACATTTCATTGAATATATATATCAAGGTGATACAGTCGCATCGAAAGAAAGCCCGACCTCTACATAGCTTGATGCACACAGTCAAAAAATCCAAAGTACCCAAAAATAAAATTCGATTCACAGCTAAGAAAATAAATCAGGTCCAGCCTAAGAAGTGGCAGATCCTATCCGGAGATCACACCGCCATCCATGGGGGTAGAAAACATCCCTGAACGTACGCTCCAGCCGTGTAGACGCCATCATAAAAAGGTCCCTGTCCTTCGGCCTCTGCAGGATAGACCAAGTATGGAGCCATCGTGTACAAACATGAATAACCTGCATAGGAGATGAGACACATTTATTATTAGAAATCACATCATTCCTGGTAAGTTACAATGCCCAGCATAAGGCAGCTGCCCTCACAAGAATATGTGCAGAAAATTGTTTATCAATACCCTGCAACCAGTTGCCGAACAAGTTACGTGCACTACGTGGGGGGTATAAATTTGAAGCTACTTGAACTATGGCCCAAACTGCCCGAGCAAACTTGCACTAAAAAAATAAGTGTTTAATTGACTCGTCATGTTGGCAAAAGATACATGTCTTAGTACCATGCCAGTTGCATCGTGCCAGATTATCTCTAGTTAGGATGCCTCCTCTATTTAGAAACCAGAGGAATATCTTCACTCTAAGAGAAATTTTGAGCTTCCACAATTTCCTGTTATCTACCAGAACATCACTATGAACAATTGCATCATACATGGATTTGATTGAAAATTTGCCATTCTGATGCAAATTCCATCGAAAAATGTCCGGCTCACCTGACAGTTGAATGTCCTCCAGGCGAGTGAGTAATTCATTCCATGCTGCCAGGCGAGGGCCTAAAAGGTCCATACGGAAAGAAATATCAGGGTTTTCTTGTCCTAAAACTTGTTTGATCGTGAAAATCCTATACAAGCTCGGGTATTGCACCATGAGTGGGTTGTTCCCTAGCCAGGTGTCTTCCCAGAATCGAACCTGAGAACCGTCCCTAATCGAGAAGGTTCAAAATTGGAAAAAGAATTCCTTGGCCATCATCACGCCACACCAAAACTGTGAATCATCGGGTTTTCAGTGAACATGAGAAATGGCATTGGATCCCACATACTTGTTACGAATGATTTTGTGCCATACTCCATTCTCAGTGAGTAATTTGTAAACTCATTTGCTGAGAAGAGCAATGTTTTTAATCTCAAGGTCTTGAATTCCCAGCACCCCTTGACTTTTAGGTCTACATAATACACTCCACCTAGCCAGTCGATATTTCTTGGATTCATTATCGCACTGCCAAAAAAATCTGGATCTAAAGTAGTCGAGTCTCTGGAGAATCCCTTTCGGTAGGTGGAAGAATGACAACATGTATAAAACCATGTTGCTTAGGACATAATTGATCATAATCAATCACCCCCGTAAGATAAGAGTTTGGCTTTCCAACTGGCTAGTCGTTTCTCAAGTCTCCCTTCCACATGCTTTCACTCAGCGATAGTTAAACGCCGATAGTGTATGGGAATACCCAGATATCGAAATGGGAACTGCCCGAGCTGGCATCCAAAAATCTCAGCATACTCAGGTGCTAATTCTGCAGCATTGCCAAAGCAAAAAAAACCGCTCTTATAAAAATTAATTTTGAGACCAGAAAGTTCCTCAAAAAGCACAACAGGAGAAAATTCATTTCATGCTTATATAATCCCCAAATTGTTTGTATCCAGCTCATGGTTTATAATTGGTAAAATTAAGTAGTCCATTCTTCCTAGGAAAATAGATGAAGTCGTAAAGATATTGTATTCAAACTTGACTTGTCTACACTTTGACCACTGATACATACAGAGAAGATATTCATGTTACTTAGGCGAAGATAGTGACAATATTTTTTAACCGTTGTATGATGATCTGGTGATGAGCTGGATAGATCGGCTAGGGAAACACTTAGCACCCCAAACTTTTGACGTGTTGCCGCCAAGGTCAGACATGTAGAAGACGTCCTAGCCAGCTGCCGCCTATCCAAAAAGCTAGGGTTCTTCTGCCTCCCGGCGGCGTCAACGCCGGTCCGTCCCATCTCCCGTGGCCTTAGGGCCATAGGGGCGGAGTGGATCCCGGCCCTTGCCAGTGGGAGGGCTCCATTTTTAGATCTTTTTTCGAAATATGTTAGAGTTTGTGTCCTACTCACGAAGGCGAGACAACGGCGACTCCTTGAAGATGAAATAAAGGTCTACCCGTCTAGCCCCCGTTCCGGTGATGCGTCTAGCATCGTCGGTGGGCTTGTGGAGGTGTGTCTCCGGTGGATCTGTCTTTGATGAATTTGCTCGGATATGTTCGTCGTTCGTCTTTGTTCGTGCGTCTTCAAGTTGGATCTTTATTTACACTCTTCATCGGCGTCGGTTGTTGTTCTGGTACGTTGGTTCTACGGAGCCTTAGCACGACGACTTCCCGACTGTCTACTACAACAAGGTTTGCCCGGCTCCGGCGAGGGAGGGGCGATGACAGCAGCGCCTTCGGCTCGCTTCAGTGCTTATAGTCGTCACTAGATGGTCTACCGATATGGATGTAATTTTTATTATTTCTAGTGTTTGTTGTACTACCATGATTAAAAATGAATAGATCGTAAGTTTATCCTGAAAAAAAATGAGCTGGATAAAATGAGTGAATGTCACAGAACCACAACTATTTGGACATGGGTTTCCCAGAAACTCAACTTTTGGTAACACGGGCTAGGCCCGGGGTTAAGGCCATTTATCAGAGAAGGCAAATTTTAGCAAAGCCTCCAGCACTTCAAAACCAAAGCTCATACAAGGCAGACATAAGATTGTGCTGGAACAAATTCAAACTCTTTGAATATACATTCCAAGATATGCTTGATGAAGTTTTTCCCCTACGCCCTGGCGCCTAGGGTTTTCCTCCTCTCGGGCAATCTGCTTCGCCCCTGAGTTCCCATACCCGCCGCCACTCCCGATCGCCGTCCCGCGTCCCGCGCGACACCCAGGCAGCCGTCGGTATGTCTTCCCTCGCGGATGCTAACTCTGTCACAAGCGGAAGTGCCTCGGCGGCCGCTAGCGCCGCCCTGGAAGATTTCTTTGACCATCTAGATCTGAACGACGAGGAATTCAATGATGTGGAGATCGATGAGGAGGATCCTGGAATAAAGGAGAGCGTACGGTGGCTAGCCCTAGCTAGGGTTCACATCGACAAGAACTTCTCACTAGCTGCCTTCTACAAGGATATGAGGGCGGCTTGGAACGCGGCGCAGCAGGTTAGATTTCGGCCGGTTGGACCTAACAGATTTGTAGTCCAAGCCTCCTGTCTGGGCGATCGGGAGAGGATGATGTTGCAAGGCCCTTGGCTATTTCGCAACATGGCAGTGCTGATGTGCTCGTATGATGGCTTTACTAAGGCAGAAGAGGTAGTTTTTGATCATATGCCCATCTGGTTACAGATCCATAAGCTACCAGATCCTTACTGCAAACAAGGGATTGTGGAGCGGCTCCTAAAGGGGGCCGGCGAGATAATGGAGATGCGATTAAACGGCAACACCCGTGGGGATTATGTCAGGATTAGGGTTAACCATGACATCAATCAGGCCCTTACAAAGTTCGTGAGCATTGTTCGTGCGCAGGAGAGGCAAATCTATCTGGTGCGGTATGAAAAACTTTCCCGATTCTGTGGTTTTTGTGGTCGCATTGGACATGAGCACAAGGAGTGCGGATCAGGTGTGCATGATAGGAAGGATCTCAAGTATGGTGACTGGCTCTATGCTGACGGTTCTAGCAGACCAAGGCCTGATCAAAACCCCACCAAAGCTGAAGGTTACCGTCAGCAGAGGAAAAATGATGGCCCTAGTTCCCCCATTGTTCCAAGTACCAAAGTTATAGACCCAGAGCTACTGGATACCGCAATAAGCCTAGTGAAGTCTCCAAGGGGCCCTATGGAAATTGATAGAGATGCAAGAAAGAGACTGAATATGGATAGTGCTGCAACTGATGTAACGAATACTATGAAAATCAAGAATGTGGTCCTGGCCATTACGGATGGCAGTGCTCAGGACCAGGTTGAACATGAATCTTCCATGAGCAGCTCCTCGAGCAGGAAACGTGCTAAGATAGCGAAGGACCTTAATGAAACAGAGATATCGGCGGCTTCCCGTGAGGAAGACCGCCGGACACAATGAATGCTCTAGTGTGGAACTGCCGGGGGGGGGGGGGGGGGGGGGGGGACCGCCGGACAGTTCGTGAGGTTTTGGCCCTCGCAAAATCCAACAACCCCAAGCTTGTCTTCCTATGTGAAACAAGGCAGGCTAATGTGAAAGTAGAGAAACTCCGATGGAGATTAGGCCTAAAGGGCTTTCATGGTGTAAGTAGTGACGGACGAAGTGGGGGCTTAGCCCTGTTTTGGGATGAGTCCCTCTCTATCACAGTTATTGATTCTTGTGCTCGGTTCATCGATGTCCGGGTGGTAGATGCAAGTTCTGGTTCCTGTTGGCGAGGTACCTTTGTCTATGGGGAGCCTCGGGTTGAAAATCGTTACCGCATGTGGGAGCATCTCTCTAGGCTCCGTGCTATCTCACGTGAGCCTTGGATGGTTTGTGGAGATTTCAATGAAGTTCTATGGCAACATGAGCACCTCTCAAGGTCAGAGCGATCGGAAGCCCAGATGATTTCCTTTAGGGAATGCTTGGAAACTTGTGAACTTGAGGACCTAGGGTTTTCGGGATTTCCGTTCACATACAATAATGGACAGGACTCGGACCGCAATGTTCAAGTCCGCCTAGACCGGGCCTGTGCAGATGAGGCCTGGCGGGATCTATTTCCGCTGGCTAGGGTGGTTCACCTGACAACCTCCTGTTCGGATCACTGCCCAATTCTGCTGCAGCTCGAGGGGATGCAGGACCAGCAGCGGCGCCCCCCATGTTTGCGTTACGAAATTATGTGGGAGCGAGATGTTTCCCTTCCTGCTAAGATAGCTGATTCTTGGAATAAGAACAAAGTCCCGGGCGACTTGGTTTTGGTGGCCTCGTCCCTGAGGGAGGTTTTGAAAGAGTTGAAAGATTGGAGTAAACTGAAATTTGGCAACGTGTTGAAGGATATCGAGAGGCTCCGTTCTCATCTAGCGGACCTACAACTAGCTGGTGCGGACCACACCCTGATCCGTGAGAAAATGAACCACCTGGATGAGCTCCTATATAGGGAAGAGATGCTATGGCTCCATAGGTCACGGATCACCTGGCTCAAGGAAGGCGAACGGAACACAAAATATCTTCACAGAAGAGCGGTTTGGCGTGCCCGTAGAAATCTGATTCAACGGCTCCGTAAACAGGATGGTTCATGGGCTAATACCCCTTCAGAGATGGAACGTATGGCGCAGTCATACTTCAAGGAGATCTTCTCGAAAGATCCCACCCTAGTCCCGGATGCGGTCGTGGATTGTATTATACCAAAAGTGACAGCGGAGATGAACGTCTCCTTTTGCCGGCCATTCTCTGACGATGAGATCTCTGATGCCCTATTTCAGATTGGGCCACTTAAAGCGCCAGGATGTGATGGCCTTCTGGCTAGGTTTTTTCAGCGTAAACGGGCCTTGTTGAAGCCAGAGATAGTCAAGGCAGTTCATGAATTCTTTGCTTCTGGAATCATGCCGAAGGGTGTCAATGGCACAGCTATTGTGCTTATTCCAAAGATCCCTCATCCGTCCGAACTAAAGGATTTCAGGCCAATTAGCTTATGCAATGTCATTTACAAGATCATATCCAAATGCATGGTTAATAGGCTACGTCCAATTCTATCGGAGCTCATTTCGGAGAACCAAAGTGCCTTCATACCGGGGAGGTTGATTACTGACAACTCTATTATCGCCTTTGAATGCCTTCATCACATCCAGTCCACAAGTAATAATGCTGACGGCCTGTGTGCGTATAAGCTAGATCTCTCTAAAGCTTACGACAGAGTAGACTGGGGGTTCTTGGAGAAAGCTCTTACAAAGTGGGGTTTCTCGCCCTTTTGGATTACTCGGGTCATGGCTTGCGTCTCATCGGTGATGTATTCGGTGAAGTTCAATGGGAAACTGCTGGAGGCCTTCTCCCCCTCGCGAGGCCTTCGCCAAGGTGATCCACTGTCCCCCTTCCTTTTCTTATTTGTTGCTGATGCTCTATCGGCATTGATTGCAAAGGCAGCAAGGGAGGACGGCCTCAAGGGTATCACGATCTGTCGAGGGGCTCCAGTTATCACTCACCTGCTATTTGCGGACGACTCTCTTCTGTTCTTTCAAGCTAATAATCAACAGGCTTTACTAGTGAAAGGGGTGTTGAACACTTTTGCGACGGCGACAGGACAACTCATTAACCCGTCGAAGTGCTCCATCATTTTCTCTAAACACTGCCAAGATGATCTAGTAACAGAGGTTAAAGCGACGCTGGAGATTAGCCAAGAAGCATTTGAACCTAAATACTTGGGTTTGCCGGTTCCGGAAGGGAGAATGCACAAAGGACATTTTGAGACTATTCAAGAACGTTTACGGAAGATCTTGGTGGACTGGAGTGAGCAATACATGTCATCAGGGAACAGGGAGATACTTATTAAATCGGTAGCACAGGCCCTACCAGCTTATGTTATGAGCGTCTTCAAGCTCCCGACTTCGATCTGTGATGATATTGTAAGGATGATCCGTCAGTATTGGTGGGGGGTGGAGAACGGGAAGAAGAAGATGGCTTGGATGAGCTGGGACAAACTAAGGCTACCTAAAGCTATGGGCGGAATGGGCTTCAGGGACATGCGAGATTTCAATCAAGCGCTGTTGGCTAAGCAAGCCTGGCGGCTCCTGGATCGGCCAGATAGCCTTTGTGCACGCCTCCTGAAGGCGAGATACTACCCCTCGAGCGAACTGTTGGATACGGTGTTCCGCAGCTCCGGGTCTGAGGTTTGGAAGGGGATCCTTCATGGCCTCGAACTGCTTAAGAAAGGCATCATCTGGCGAGTCGGCAATGGAAGGAAGATTCGAGCTTGGCGGGATCCTTGGCTACCGCGGCCTGTCTCTTTTCGGCCGATAACACCTAAAGGGAACTGCCGACTGCACAGGGTGTCAGATTTCCTAGATGACAGTGGGGCTTGGAGGATGGATCGGGTGACGGCTTTCTTCTGGCCTATGGATGTTGATCACATCCTGAAGATCAGGACCTCGCCGCGCCAACGCGATGATTTCTGGGCGTGGTATCCTGAAAAGAGTGGGGTGTTCACGGTGAGAAGTGCCTATAAGCTGGCCACATGTGATCATAATACTGCCTTTGCTGAGGGTGCGTCAAGTGGAGCTCCGGAGGGAAATCGTGGGGGATGGAATCTAGTGTGGCGCTCCGGAGTTCCGCAGAAAATGAAGATCCACTCTTGGAGGTGTGTGACAGGGACCCTGGCTACGCAGAGTTATATGGTTCACCGTCACTTGGCGACGCGGTCTACTTGTCTACTGTGCGGGGTTGAGGAGGAGGACTCCTTCCATGCCCTAATCGCCTGCCCTCATGCTAGACAGATCTGGACAAGTATGTGTGTACGATGACCCTTGCCGGCTGATAATCTCCTCCTCAATGATGACAAGGAGTGGCTCCTTTCCCTACTTTCGAAATGCTCACCCGAAGTGATCGACATGCTTATTATGCTATTTTGGAGGATCTGGCAAGTTCGGAATGATGTATCCCACGTCAAGGAGGCTCCGCCGGCTCTTGCTACGGTCGAATTCCTGGACAGTTACTACAAATCTATAAGGATGGCGAGCCAATACTCGACGGAGGAGATCATGAAAGGAAAAATGCCTCTCCAGGCAGATGCTCGGCCGGGACAATGCAACAAGCTGCCAGCCTTGCCTTGGCCGGCGCCTCCGCCTGATAAACTGGCGCTCTCGGTCGACGGATCCTTTCTCTCTGAGGACGGCACGGCGGGTATTGGGATGGTGCTCCGGAACGGGAGAGGCGAGATCCTGTTCGCAGCTTATCGCTTCATCTTCTACTGCAATGATCCTCTTGAAGCAGAGTTGCATGCAATCATGCAAGGACTGGCTCTTGCGGTGCAGCACTCGGAGTTGCCGGTGGTGGTGCAGTCGGATTCCTCGGATGCCTTGTCTAGCCTGTCAACTAATGCACTTCTCCGCTCTTCCTATGGTCAAATCATCCAGGAGATTAAGTCACTTCTAGATAGTAGGGAGTTTATCCCGCAAAAAATCAGCAGAACTCAAAATAGAGTTGCCGATCGGTTGGCAAAGTATAGCCGCACCGAGCGTGCCACGGCAGTTTGGCTCGGAGTGGCCCCACCTTGTATCGAGGACTTGTGGCCTCTCGACTGTAACTCTATCACTATGCAATAAAACTCCCTTTATCTCGCAAAAAAAAAGAATATACATTCCAAGATTCCGTTAGCGACAATGCAACAGAAAAACAAGTGGTGTCTTAGTTCCAGTTCACCACAAAACAGACAAGTTAAATCATCAACGTAGTGCCTCTTAAGAAGACCATCTCTTGTACGGATTTTATTATGAAAAAGGTAGCCAAAGGAAAACAAGGAATTTGGGAGGGAGTGGGATTTTTCAAAACTTCTCTCATAAGGGAGAAGATGAACTCCCCCAAAATCAATCAACTTGTGAATTGTGATGCGATCGAAGGCAAATTTTCGTGTTTTGACCCTTTTCCAAAACTTATTCGAGATTTGACCCTGTTTTGGCGGTAGGAAACACCCCTACCTCCAAACAGACTGGCGGTAGCCTGTATGCCCCTACCGTCAAGGTGCCCGGCGGTAGGTGCGAGCATGCACTGTGTTTCATACTTAGGAAAAAAAACAACCCTACCGCCAGGGGCCTTGGCGGTAGGCTGTTATACCCTACCTCTAGGGGCCTTGGCGGTAAGAAAATGATCAGATCCCGAAATTTTTGCAAAGTAGGGTCAGATCTCGAACAACTTTTGAAAAAAAGGTCAAAACACGAAAATTAGCCGCGATCGAACAGAATATAGCCACTTGACATGTCATAGGGGGAAACAAGACCATGACACCATATAAAGATCTGAATGAACCCTGTCGAACTCAAACGCCCGGTCAGCTCATGCGCGTACATACGAGAATGCCACAGATTCCTCAAGCAGGCGTACGCAATCTCAGCAGCCGTATGTTAACCCAACCAAAAGATCTGCACTGGAGGGGACCGCCGTTGTCGTTGCACGAACAATAGCGAAGTAAGAGCATCTATATCGACACTTTGCAAATTCGACTCCTCAAACGCCCACGAACGCGACCATCTATATCCATAGACAATGACTGGTCACGTCTTAAATTAGTTACGTTACATTCGTCTCTCTGATATTTCATCCCCTAAATCCATACAAAGCATGCAAAAGAAATCTACGTACTACATACTATGTAGTACCCTAGCTAGTCTTCGTCGTCGGAGATGTCCACGACTACGGTGCCAGGCGTCGACTAGACGGGTGGGTAGGAGGGCTTTGGATCATCCTCCTCCTGCTCGATCTCATCCATGTAGGCGAACATCTTCGTCTCCTCCGTGGCCTCTGGTGCCTCCATCTCCTGCCGGCGACGGCGTCTGGCTTCCGCAGCCGACCCAAGCCAGAGAGAATCGAGGATAGGTTGTTGCTCCGCCTGCAGATCCGCGTCGCCGGCATCCCCCCCACACACACATCCTCCTCCTCCGGCTCAATACTCCTCCTCGGCCTCCTCCTCCTCCTCCTTCTCCTCCTCGAACTCCTCCGTATCCACTGCATCCAAAGTATCCCCCGGACGATCCAGGCTTCACGCCTAGCCTAGATCTGCTCAAGGGGCTTGAGCCGGCTCTCGGTGTCAGAAATGGCTCCCTTCTCACCCGACGGTGTGGGGGCATGGCTACTACGCGGACGGGTGGATTGGAAAGTGGCGGCGACGGTGGACAAGCAGAAGAAAATCTGGATGAATGGTAGGGTTTCGGTGCCGCCTGTCGACTTAAATATCCGGGCTAGGCATTATGCTGCCTGCCGGAGTGGCGCCACACGACGGCACTGGTCCGACGGAGGAGACGAGCTTCGGACCGCCGGGTTTTCAGGCGTTTCCGCGTGAGACCCCGCCGTCAATCCGACGTGGCGGACATGCCCGGGCGTTTGAGGCACGTTTGAGGCGTCTGTCAGGGATATTACTATTAGGTATAAACCGCCCAGGAGGGGCCGGTTTATGCCTGTGGAGATTGTTTCTACTGAAGCCCAGCCAGATGTGGAGCAAGACGCTTTTAGTCCAAGAAGCTTAAGGCCCAAGAGGCATTAGGGCCCATGATTTGTAAACCGCCATATGATGTGTAACTTGTGATCTAAGATAGGAAGGATAGAGACCGAGCTGGACACGTTTATGAGCCGGCCTCGGGATTCTATAAACTGGACCGGGCGTCACCTCTTATATAAGGGGACGACCCGGCGACGGTTCAAGGGGGAACAACAGCTTGAGACACATGCAAAGCGGATTCGCTCCCTGGTCATCGAAACCCTAGCAATATTACACCAAACTAGACGTAGGCTTTTACCTTCATCGAAGGGCCGAACTAGTATAAGATCCCTGTGTCCTTGTCCGCTTTAACCCCTTTAAGCTAACCCGTAGCGATGGCCTCACAACTAAGTCCTTTTGCTAGGACATCTGCCGTGACAAAACCACGACAGTTGGCGCCCATCGTGGGGCTATCGCACGATGGTTTCGAGTTCTTGAAGGGCAGCTTTGAAGGACTCAAGGGCTATGCAGTGGGCCGAATGACTAAGAGTCGTCGCAGCAAGATCTACATCGATGATGCAGGCTGGGGCACCGAGTCCGATTCAATCGAATACGGGTACCGGGTCCCCTTCGGCGGCATCCACGTCTTCATCGGCAAGATCGGTGAACCGGGCCCTGAGCCGGACATCTTCCCCAACATCGTCGAGCCAGCTCAGCGTGCGAGACCTGCCCGGATTCGGCCCGCCATGAAGCACGTCTTCGTTGGAGCAGTGCATGGAGTGCAAGCCGAGGACGGATCGGATTCTGGCGGTGAGACTGTTGTCTATTCCGGTGACGAATCGTCCTCCGGAGAGACCGAATCTTTATATCTGTTGCAGGACAACTGATCTGAGGGCTATTCCGATGGTTACAGTATTCTGGACCCCCTCGATCCGCCAAACCAGGTTGCCGTCTTCTTGGCCGGATCACAACCTATGCAGCAGTCCTCAACTACAGCGGAGTTAACATCAGACACGGTGGGAGTAAGGGCTGGAGACCCTGATCCGTCACCAGCTGAAACTTTATCCGTCTTGGTCGATACTTTGACAGCGCTGTTAACAGCAGAGGTAGCCCAGGCCAATAGAGAGCAGCATGATGCGGAAGTCGCTCAGGTGAAGAGCCGGATAGATCAAGCCAAGTTGGACCTAGCTGCTGAGAAAACCAAGATGGCTGCAAAGCAGGATGAGCTTGACGCTCAAGCTTATCGACTCATGTTGGATCAGACTGCTTCATGATGGGCCTCTAACCCCTCGTTGGTTACCCCAGGTGGAAGGTGTGAGATGCAGTGTTGTGGAAGTTTTTCCCTTAGCAAAGATGCCAAGGATCGAATCCCCAGAGACTCCTAGGTTCAACAAGTAGGTGTCAACTGCTAACGGCGCCAGATATTAGCAATCAACGTGGACCTGCACACAGATACAAATAACTTTGCTCCCAACGAGTACAGAGAGGTTGTCAATCCCTCCGGCCTTGTAGTTCACAAAGGATTAAACGCAAATGATAGTAGTGATAGATAATGTTTGCAATAGTAAATAATAGCGAAAAGTAAATAGCGGATGTGATCAATGATGGTAATATGGACCGGAGTCTCATGATGTTCACTAGTGATGTCTCTCTCCCAAAAGATGATAAAACAGCTATGTGAGGTAAACGAATTACAGCTGGGCAATTGACAGGACCACGAACGCAAACCAATGCTGACTACATTGCAAGAAAGGTTGAGGTTCAAAGCATGGGCGGTACGCCAAAGTAAGTAGACCGAAATCCATCAATATCTACTACTAATCATCCACCTTGAGATATCTATCCAGAACATCTCGCTGGTATTAAGTTGCGAGCCCCACCCATAGTGTAAACTCAAAGCAACATACAACTACATTAAAAGAACTTTGCGTAAAGTAAACAATCCTTGCACCCGCGGGCACAAGCACCGTTGTTTTCCCCCTTGTGGCAACAACACATCCCCTAGACTCATGTTTCTGTCACTCAAGCTAGTCATCGAGGGGCATGAACCCACAATCAAGCATAACGTTCCCTCTTGGAGTCACTACCTACTACTTGGCCAAAGCAATAAATAACAACGGAGAACATGCAAGAATTACTTACGAACATAAATATAAAAGAGGTAGATCAAATATATTACTCAATCACAATCTGAACATAATCTCATAATCCATCGGATCCCAGCAAACTCATCATAGAAACAACATAAGGATTACATATGTGCCTCGATCATGTAGGACAGCTCACGAGGACTAATTAGTGAAGCACAAGAACGGGAGGAGAACATCACATAGCTACTGGTCATGGACTCATGGTCCAAGGGAGACTACTCACAACTCATCCAGGAGGCTTCCATGGTGGTGGAGAGGCTCCCGATGATGATCCTCCCCTCCGGCAGGGTGCCGGGAAGAGTTCTCCTAGTGCTCCCGATCTTGGAAGCGGCGGCGGCGGCGGAACAGAGATGAGATCGCGAAAAGAGTTTCCGTCCCGAGGGTTTCGAAGGACGCTCTAAATATATGCCAAAGGGGGGCACCAGACGGGGCTCGGGGGGGGGGGGGGGGGGG
>LR738710.1:73645780-73752743 GCA_902687465.1 Secale cereale
GCGCAAGGTAGGTTCTGGAACGCTGATTTTTTATATAATTTTTCTGGATTTTTCCTGACAGTTCTCGTAATGTGAAAACCTGAAATACAAAAACAGCCGAAAACAGAAACTGGCACTGGGGTGCACTAGATTAGTAGGTTAGTCCAAATATGATCAAAAGTGTATGGAAGTGTATAAATATCATAGCAATATCACCCAAAAGTGGCATGGAGCAAGCAGAAATTATAGATACGTTTTGGACGTATCAACATCCCCAAGCTTAATTCCTGCTCGTCCTCGAGTAGGTAAATGATAACAAGAATAATTTCTGTGGTGACATGCTATTAACCATATAGGACTTTTTATAGTCATATGACAAAAGCTTACTGAGACAATGATTATATAGTAATTAAGTTGCCTCATGAGAAAATCACAAAGGACTGAAAGTTTTACAATATGAAACTGAAACATCAAAAAGATTTGCAATGAACATGATGTGCAAATATGATAAAGTGATATCTAGCTTGCCCCCTTTAGTGAAGCAAAACATAAATGCAGGGGCACCTTCAAGGTTTAAGTGATGACTAGATACAATGATTTCAAAATAAACGATATCACAATCATGCAAAAGACAATGCTACTTTGGAACAATGCACATTACACTTAGAATGACAATTAAGCTCTCAGTAGTTGGTGCTTGAAGAAAGAAGGTGGAGACTCAAAAAGTAAAAGAATGGTTATGTGCTAGAGCTTTTTATTTTGAAAACATAGAAGCAATTTTGTCAACGGTAGTAGTACTTCATATGTGTTATGCATAAGACATCCTATAGGTTGCAAGCCTCATGCATCGAATACCAATAGTGCTCGCACCTTGTCCTAATTAGCTCGGATTTCCATGGGTTATCATTGCATTACATATGTTTCAATCAAGTGTCACAAAGGGGTACCTCTATGCCACCTGTACAAAGGTCCAAGGAGATAAATCGCATTTGATTTCTCGTTTTTGATAGATCTCAACTTGAGGACTACCATACCGGGACAACATAGAAAATAGATAATGGACTCCTCTTCAATGGATAAGCATATTCTCATAAGAGATTGAGGATTAATGTCCAAGCTAAAACTTCCACCATGATGCATGGCTTTGGTTGGCGGCCCAATGTTCTTCTCTAACAATATGCATACTCATTAAACCCATGGCAAATCACCCTTACATCAGACAAGACGAACATGCATAGCAACTCACATGATATTCAACAAAAGTGTGACAGTTGATGGCGTCCCCAGAAACATGGTTACCGCTCAGCAAGCAACTTATAAGAAATAAGATACATAGGCAACATACTCTTTACCACAATAGTTTTTAAGCTACTTTCCCATGAGCTATGTATTGCAAAGTTAGTCTGCTTAGTACAGGTGGAGGTTAGCAAAAGACTGGGAGCGACCAACTAAGAGAGCAATGACGGTCATAATCATGCAGAGCGACAAAGCAACATTGAATCAGGCATGGTAGTTATATCGCTACTCAGAAATAAAAGATCATCAAGGCTTGACAGACTTTCTTTACAGTCTTAAATATGCGTGAGCATACGCCAAGTCAATCAAAATAAATTCTCGAAGGAAGATATTACTAAACCATAGCACATCATAGGCAAACAAATCATGTTGTTACTCCAATAACACATTGGGAATCCCCCAGCTATTTGAGACTAACCATAAGAAAACCTGAACTACTAAGCGCCATTATGCAAGTAGCATCTTTATCATAGACATATCAACCAATGCAACGGAAGCAAACTCTCTTAATAAGATAAGCATGATAATTAAAGAGAGTTCAAGCAACCAACTAAACAAAAGCTCTTTGAAAAGATAAGCATGAATACTAAGAGCTGAACATGATAGTAGCTATTAAAAGACAAAGAACACACACAGCAAAGATATACATGAAAATTCTATGTTATGTTCTAGGTAGAAGTGGAGCGTGTTTCTCTCCCACATAAAGAACGCTGAGTTCCTACTCGTTATGAAAAACTAAAAAGAAAGCTAAAAGCAAGACGCTCCAAGCATAGCACTTAACACATGAAGTGATAAAAATATAGCGGAACGAAAGACGAACTGATAATGTTGATGGAGAAGGGGATGCACGGGGGCATCCCCAAGCTTAGACGCTTGAGTCTCCTTGAATATTTCTTGGGGGTGCACGGGGGAATCCCCAAGCTTGAGCGCTTGACACTCCTGAATCTTTTTATCATCTTCCCTCGCACACTTGAAAACTCCCTTCATACAGAACTCATCATAATCTGATTAGCAAGGTTAGTACCCTTAATAAAATAATTGTTCCTTGCTGGAAATAAAGATATTCTTGAAGATCTACTGTTTCTCAAGATTGCCAAAAGGTTTTTGCAAAGAAAAAGCAAGCTCTTGGTTTGCAAAATGAAGGAAAGGCAAAACAGGACAGAATCTGTGAAAAACAGAACAGCAGGTAGTAATTGATTTGTTCGGGGTACTTCTGCAACTCAAATCAAAAACTCAGAACAGACACACGAAAGACAATTATATAGAGAACGCTGTCGAAACAATTCAGACCAAAAAGATGATCTGGTGATTTTATACGAAATTTTCTATCCAAGGACAGAATCTGTTTCCTGGACAGCACCTCACAACTTTTGAACTTTCTAGCAATCAGAGGCTATACTTGGCAAAAATATGAAAAGCAAAGATACAATGATGATGCTACTGTAGTAAACAACATCAAGACACAACAAAAGCAAAATATAAAAATTTATTCATGTGGGCTGCCTCCCAAAAGCGCTTTCTTTTATGCCTTTAAGCTAGGCATAATGCAAAAAGGAATCAATAACCATCATAATAATCGGAGTTATAAATTGATTCATAAGGTTCCTCAACAAGTTCACTCTTGTTCCTTCTAGGAAAGGGGTACACACCTTTTGTCTTCCCGCGTAAGCGGATTTGTCCCTTACCTATATCGATGAAGCCTCTTACCGCTCGGAGGAAGTCCCTTCCAAGCACTATATTTCCTTGGTTTGGCTCCATGATGAAGAAATCAACCATTGCAATCCCTTTAAGGAATTTAACTGGCACATCTTTTTTTTCTTCCCTGGATTTCAGAAATATCTCCATTAGTGTGTTCATGATAAGATGGTAGTATATCCATGTTAAATTTTAAAGAATCATGAACAGTTTTTGGCATAGTAGAAACCATAGATCCAATATCACAATAAGCAAGGAAGTCTTGATTAGAGATGCTAATCCTAACAAGAGGCTCCCAATCATTATCTATTTCCAAAATATCTTTCTTATTGGGTTTGGGTTTCTCTACCTTCATTAAGTCTAGAGCATTCATTCTCTTTTCAATAGTAGCAAGTCTATCTATGACAGTATCAAAATTATGATCATAAACAAAGTAACTAGATAGACCATGTATAATTTCAAGAGCTCTAGCTTCATCACACTCTAGGAAATCTCCCTCGGCTATAATATCAAGAGAGTGTTTACACCTTTTAAAAATACCCTGGTAAAAATTCCTAAGCACAATTTTTATAGGTATCCAAGGCATAATTCTCCTATGTGCATCAGAAATTCTGTCCCATGGCTTCTTCATATTTTCTCCATCCCTTTGATGGAAATCTAGAACTTCTGATTCCCTCAAAGCACCATATCCTAACATGTTTAGCTAAACAGATAGGACTACTAACAGGAAGGCAAAATATTTTTTTTTGTAATTTTTGATAAAGGATACTAAAGCAAAAACTGAAAGGTAAACTAACAAGACTAAAAAGCAAAGGTAAAAGATAGCATGCAACTCCCCTATCCTGAAGAGTGGAGTCCCCGGCAACGGCGCCAGAAAAAACTCCTTGATGGGCCTCTAACCCCTTGTTGGTTACCCCAAGTGGAAGGTGTGAGATGCAGTGTTGTGGAAGTTTTTCCCTTAGCAAAGATGCCAAGGATCGAATCCCCAGAGACTCCTAGGTTCAACAAGTAGGTGTCAACTGCTAACGGCGCCAGATATTAGCAATCAACGTGGACCTGCACACAGATACAAATAACTTTGCTCCCAACGAGTATAGAGAGGTTGTCAATCCCTCCGGCCTTGTAGTTCACAAACGATTAAACGCAAATGGTAGTAGTGATAGATAATGTTTGCAATAGTAAATAATAGCGAAAAGTAAATAGCGGATGTGATCAATGATGGTAATATGTACCGGGGTCTCATGATGTTCACTAGTGATGTCTCTCTCCCAAAAGATGATAAAACAGCTATGTGAGGTAAACGAATTGCAGTGGGGCAATTAACAGGACCACGAACGCAAACCAATGCTGACTACATTGCAAGAAAGGTTGAGGTTCAAAGCATGGGCAGTACGCCAAAGTAAGTAGACCGAAATCCATCAATATCTACTACTAATCATCCACCTTGAGATATCTATCCAGAACATCTCACTGGTATTAAGTTGCGAGCCCCACCCATAGTGTAAACTCAAAGCAACAGAAAACTGCATTAAAAGAACTTTGCGTAAAGTAAACAATCCTTGCACCCGCGGGCACAAGCACCGTTGTTTTCCCCCTTGTGGCAATAGCACATCCCCTAGACTCATGTTTATGTCAATCAAGCTAGTCATCGAGGGGCATGAACCCACAATCAAGCATAACGTTCCCTCTTGGAGTCACTACCTACTACTTGGCCAAAGCAATAAATAACAACGGAGAACATGCAAAAATTACTTACGAACATAAATATAAAAGAGGTAGATCAAATATATTACTCAATCACAATCTGAACATAATCTCATAATCCATCGGATCCCAACAAACTCATCACAGCAACAGCATAAGGATTACATATGTGCCTCGATCATGTAGGGCAGCTCACGAGGACTAATTAGTGAAGCACAAGAACGGGAGGAGAACATCACATAGCTACTGGTCATGGACTCATGGTCCAAGGGAGACTACTCACAACTCATCCGGGAGGCTTCCATGGTGGTGGAGAGGCTCCCGATGATGATCCTCCCCTCCGGCAGGGTGCCGGGAAGAGTTCTCCTGGTGCTCCCGATCTTGGAAGCGGCGGCGGCGGCGGAACAGAGATGAGATCGCGAAAAGAGTTTCCGTCCCGAGGGTTTCGAAGGACGCTCTAAATATATGCCAAAGGGGGGCACCAGACGGGGCTCGGGGGGCCCAGGCGCCCCCCCGGCGCGGCCCGGGGAGGGGGGGGCGCCGCCAGGGCGCCTGGGGCCCTGGTGCCCCCCCGGCTGTACTTCGGGCGCAAGGTAGGTTCTGGAACGCTGATTTTTTATATAATTTTTCTGGATTTTTCCTGACAGTTCTCGTAATGTGAAAACCTGAAATACAAAAACAGCCGAAAACAGAAACTGGCACTGGGGTGCACTGGATTAGTAGGTTAGTCCAAATATGATCAAAAGTGTATGGAAGTGTATAAATATCATAGCAATATCACCCAAAAGTGGCATGGAGCAAGCAGAAATTATAGATACGTTTTGGACGTATCACTTCACACGAGGTAATGATGAGAAGGCAACGATCTCGCTTGCCACCGGTTTATGAGGCAAGAAACCTCTTTAGCACGCCAGGAGCAGGAACCAGTAATCAGCCGGAGATAAACCGGGGAGGATCGCCGGGCACAGGAGCGTCAGTCCAGCCGCCGGCCGCAGAGACAACCCGCCAGGTTGTACCATCACAGCATGTGCCCACCCCTCCCGGTCATTACTCTAATCCGTTGGATAACATAGTCGCCGCCGCTTCACGGCTGGCCGCCCTTTCCATTGAAGGAACATCCCCTGTAGCGGTGGAGGCGCGACGAGCCAGGGAGTTTTTGGAGACGGCGCTAACTCAACAGCAAGCTTATTCTCACAGCCGTGAGAGGATTCATTCAACTCCTCGCCCAAGCCGGAGTTACACTAGGCGTCTGGGTGAACCGGCCGTGTCAAGCAGCGCACGGAGACGTAATCCGCCGCGACAGGATGATCCGGCAGGAGGAGATGCGAACGCTCAGAACATGGTAGATCAGGGCAGGCAACGCCGGGAGGCCGAATTAACAGCACATCACGAAGCCCGTCAGGCAACGCCGGTTCGTCCCTCCACCACCATTGAACCGGGGGTTATGTCTAGCTCCCTAGGAGTGCCTAGTCTTACTCCCTCTTTACGCAATGTGAAACTGCCCAAAATTTCAGAGGACCGCACAAGGTGCCCAATTACATGGCGGATCTATCCCCGGAGGCATGGGTTGAAAGTTATGAGATGGAAATGGAGATGCTGGATGTGGATGATGCAGCGTGCGCTAAGTATTTCACAATGATGCTAGAGGGCACATCTCGCAATTGGCTGAAGGGTTTGCCACCCAATTCCGTCGGATCATGGGCCGAATTGCGCCACCGGTTTATCAATAACTTCAAGGACATGTGCAAGCAGCCAATGTCTGTCGTCGATTTAGCTGCCTGCGTTCAAGGAGAGCATGAGTCCACGAGTAGTTGGGTGCGTCGGGTGTCAGAGATCCTGCATTCCTCCAATAGCATCAACCCAAGCACATCAGTGGTAACATTGGAAGGCAATTGCCGGTTTGAACCTTTGAAGTTGAAGTTGGGACGGCTTAAGCGCAATTGTGACGACATGGGAACACTCATGGGCGCTTTAGTGAAATATGCGGACTCAGATAATACCAAATACCCAGACTCTAATAATGAAAAGTTAGGGAAGGTGAACAAGAATGGTAAGGCGCCGCAGCCCAACCCGGCGAATCAAGGCTACAATGGTAAGCGTAAAGCGGAGAACAACTCAGATTTTGTGGCTAACACCAACGCTCAGGAGGATGGACAGCGCCGCAAGGGTAGACCGCCCCCACGGAATGGGAGGCCGCCTATTAATCTGGAACGCCAGATGAACATACCTTGCCCGAGGCATGGTATAGCGGAAAATCTAGCCACACACCTCTGGAAGGACTGTTTTATTATGCAGGAAATCATGAACCAGTCTTGATACGATCATGGACCGTCCGGCGGATCAGGTCCCGGTTTTCAAGGGCCGGGTTATCAAGGTGGTGGATCCGGTTCAGGGTACCAAGGCAATAACGACAACCACAACGGGCACAATCAGCATAACCAACAGCACAGCCATGGCGGCTATAACAATCA
Organism: Secale cereale; assembly: GCA_902687465.1. NCBI lineage: Eukaryota > Viridiplantae > Streptophyta > Magnoliopsida > Poales > Poaceae > Secale > Secale cereale. Next base: position 73,652,926 of record LR738710.1, read on the forward strand.
GGGAAATCAATAGTGTCAGCAGCAGCAGCAATCCGGATATCAGAATAATCCGAAGGAGCTGAGTAGTGGGCAGTATCATGTCTTCACCACGAGATTGTGTAAGCAGGATCAGAAAGTTCACAAGAGGGCAGTACATTCCGTTGAACCGGCAGTGCCACGTTACCTGCATTGGTCAGAACAGCCCATTGTGTGGAGCCGAGATGATCATCCGGCCCGGGTTGATAATCCGGGTCAGCTGGCTCTAGTTGTGGCACCTCAGGTGGGTGGCTACAAGTCTACCAAGGTGCTTATGGACGGAGGCAGCAGCATCAACATTTTATACTATGAGAATTTCCGGTGCATGGGGCTGACAGATAAGAAGCTCCGGCAGTCCAATACGGTTTTTCATGGTGTAGTGCCCGGTAAGTCGGCATATCCAGTTGGCAAGATAGATCTGGAGGTCAATTTTGGAGATGAGCATGATTCCAGGTCGGAGACTGTGACCTATGAAGTGGTAAAGATCAAGAGTCCGTATCACGCCCTGTTCGGGCGGCTGGTTTACGCTAAGTTCATGGCAAGACCGTGTTATGTTTATCTACAGCTCAAGATGCCGGGCCACAAGGGAACTATTACGGTTCATGGGAGACGCAAGATTGCGTTGGAGTGCGAGGAAGGTGATGCAGCATATGTTGAGGCGGTTTGTGCAACTGAGGAGCTGAAGTTTTATAAACATAATGTTAATCCGGCGGATATGTCTCCGCTGAAGAAACCAACCACAGAGCATGACCCGGCCTTGAAGTTCAAATCAGCTGAAGAGACCAAACAGGTTGACTTTGTTCCTGGCGATTCATCCAAGCAGTTTACCATCAGTGCTAACCTAGATCCGAAATAGGAAGGCGCGCTCATCGAGTTCATCCATGAGAATCGGGACATTTTTGCATGGAAACCTTCTGACATGCCACGTGTACCGAGGGAACTCGTTGAACACACTCTTAATGTTGATCCTAAGTTTAAACCGGTTAAGCAATATCTGCGCCGTTTCAATGAAGAAAGGCGCAAGGCTATTGGAGAAGAAGTGGCTAGGCTCTTGGCGGCAGGCTTTATAGTTGAGGTTTTTCATCCAGAGTGGTTGGCTAATATGGTGCTAGTGCTTAAGAAAAATGGCACTTGCCGAATGTGTGTTGATTACACAGATCTGAACAAAGCTTGCCAAACCGATCCCTTTGCCCTCCCCCGTATTGATTAGATCATTGATGCTATAGCGGGTTGTGAGCGACTAAGTTTTTTGGACGCATATTCAGGTTATCATCGGATCAAGATGGCAGCTAAGGACCAGGAGAAGACGGCCTTTATAACTCCCTTTGGAGCCTTCTACTATGTATCTATGCCATTTGGGCTTAAGAGTGCCCAGGCGACCTATCAGCGTTGTGTGCAGAACTCCCTTCATGGACAGATTGGGCGGAATGTTCATGCATATGTGGACGACATTGTGGTAAAATCCAGGAAGGAGGAGACATTGATAACAGACTTAAAAGAAACCTTTGATAATCTCTGGATTTACAAAATGATGCTTAATCCGGAGAAGTGCGTTTTTGGTGTTCCGGCAGGCAAGCTCCTGGGATTCTTAGTATCAAACAGGGGAATTGAAGCTAATCCGGAGAAGATCAAGGCGATTACATCCTTGGCTAAACCAGCGTGCATCAACGATGTCCAACGCGTGGCGGGCCGTATTGCGGCGCTCAGCCGGTTTATCAGCCGTTTGGGGGAGAAGGCTATCCCGCTTTATCAGATGATGAAAAAGACAGATCGCTTTGTCTGGAGTGATGCGGCTGATGCTGCGTTTGAAGACTTGAAGAAACAATTAGCGGAGCCACCGGTCCTCGCAGCCCCAGTTGATAATGAGCCGATGTTGTGTTATATGTGGCAGCTAATGCCCGTGCAGTATGCGTTGCCGTGGTGGTAGAGCGTAAGGAGGCAGGCAAGGAATATCCAGTTCAACGACCGGTTTACTACATCAGTGAGGTGCTCATTGAATCAAAACAGAGATATCCACAATGGCAGAAATTGGTATATGGAGTCTTCATGGCAAACCGGAAGCTAAAGCACTATTTTCAAGGCCATCCAATCACTATAGTCAGTTCCGCTCCGTTGGGGGATATAATCCAGAACAGAGAGGCTACTGGTCGGGTCGCAAAGTGGGCCATTGAGCTTAGCCCGAACGGATTGAAGTATGTGCCCCGTACTACGATAAAATCCCAAGCATTGGTGGATTTCATTAATGATTGGACAGAGTTGCAAGCACCTGAGGAAAAGCCGGATCACACATATTGGGCTATTCACTTTGATGGATCCAAGAAATTGGAGGGCTCGGGGGCTGGAGTCGTGTTAACTTCCCCACGAGGTGATAAGTTCTGTTATGTCCTCCGTTTAATGTTCCCCTGTACTAACAATGCAGCTGAGTATGAAGCTCGCCTCCATGGTCTACGGATGGCCAAGGAGATGAATTTAAGTCGGTTAAATGCTTTGGCGATTCAGACCTAGTGGCGTAGCAAGTGTCTGGCAAGTGAGATTCCAAAGATCCACTTATGGCGGCATATCGACGAGAGGTAGACGCTGTTGCTGGACACTTAAAAGGTTATCAGGTGGATCATATAGACCGGTGAAAGAATGAAGCGACTGACGCATTAAGCCGTCTGGGGTCTCAACGTAAGCCGGTCCCACCCAATACCTTCTTGGATGTGTTATACAATCCGTCGGTACAGTTACCTTCAGAGGAGGACTTGGTTGTTCCTAATTCGGAGGCACAATTGGTCGCGGCACTTCATGTTATCCCAGATTGGACGCTTCCCTACCTGGAGTACATGAACCGAGGTGAGTTACCAGAGGACAAAGTTTTGGCTAGACAGATAGTCCGGCGATCCAAGTCAATGACTATTGTCAATGGAGAACTTCATCATCGCAGCGTTTCTAGTGCGTTTCAGCAGTGTGTGTCGCCACAGGAGGGCTGTGATATTCTTAAAGAGATCCATGAAGGAGATTGTGGTCATCATGCCGGTTCAAAATCTTTGGTGGCTAAAGCGTTTCATCATGGGTTCTACTGGTTGACGGCTCATGCCGACGCAGAGGACTTGGTCAGAAAATGTGATGCTTGCTAGAAATTCTCATGGCGTGCTCATATACCGACGCAGGAATTGAGGATGATTCCAATTACTTGGTCGTTTGCGACTTGGGGGCTTGATATGGTTGGACCCTTCAAGAGATCCCAAGATAAGAAGACCCACCTTTTTGTGGCGGTGGACAAATTTACCAAATGGGCTGAAGCGGAACCAGTCAGTAAGTGTGATGCAGCAACGATGGTTCAGTTCATCAAAAAGGTGATTTTCCGGTTTGGCTTTCCACACAGCATTATAACTGATAATGGTACCAATTTATCCAAGGGGGCTATGGAGGAGTTCTGTCAACGAGAGCACATCCGCCTTGATGTATCATCAGTAGCTCACCCTCAGTCTAATGGCCAAGCTGAAAGAGCCAATCAAGAGATCTTGAGAGGCATCAAACCCCGGCTTATGGTTCCTTTGTAGAGGACGCCGGGTTGTTGGGTGGAGGAGTTACCTTCTATGCTATGGAGCATCAACACTACACCTAACAAATCCACAGGGTACACGCCTTTCTTCATGGTATATGGAGCTGAAGCGGTCCTCCCTAGTGATATCCGTCATGACTCGCCACGGGTGGCGGCTTACGTCGAAGCGGATAACGAAAAAGCAAGGCAAGATGCATTGGACCGGCTGGATGAAGAACGGGACACGACAGCAGCTCGATAGGCGATTTACCAGCAAGATCTGTGCCGGTACCATAGTCGCCGGGTTAAAACCAGAACATTCCAGGAAGGAGATCTGGTGCTCCGGCTCATCCAAGACCAGACAGACATGCACAAGTTGTCCCTACCTTGGGAAGGACCCTTTGTGGTCAGCAAGGACCTGCACAACGGATCATACTACCTCGTCGACGTTCGAGAACATAAAGATTCACGTACGGCGGAGGAGGAGACCAGAAGGCCGTGGAACATCGCTCTTCTTCGACCTTACTACACCTGAGCCATAGGCTCCGCTTTATATACATATCTTTACAATGTATATATTATGATCAATGAAATAAACGGGCGCCCCCGATAAAGCGGGGTATCAACCGCCTTTTTCATAAGAGTTTGTCACATGAGGGTTTCTGTGTGCAAGGGGGCTCCTATGGCCTCTTAAACCGGCGAACACATCAAGGCCATCATAAGAGAATAGCTCTAGTTGTTTTGGCAATTCCCACATGATGATGAGGGGCAAAAGAGAGTTTTGGATGCCTAGCACAACTCAAACATAGGCCCCGACGAGCATAGCTCAAATGCTACCTGGGGGCTCCTCATGCAAAGCATCAACGAGTTGACAACCCTTGTAGTAAACACGACTTGGAAGCTTGGTGTATACACCTAAAACCCCGGATTAGCCTGTCTGCATTAAGTAAGTCACTCCATCCAGGTAAACCTGGTACGACCCGTCGAATGTATACACAAGTCAATCTTTACAGACCCTGAACTTGGTAACGTTAAATTGACGATCATCAAGTGATTACACAAGTCAATCTTTACAGATTTTTGAACTTGGTAGCATTGAACATTGATGATTTCTTTAAGGATTGAGGACCATCTTAACAGGCTTTGCAAAATGGTTAATGACAGTAGCCTGGCATCTCATAAAAAGCCTCGAATTTGGAGCCTGGCAGCTCGTAAAAAGCCTCGACTACATGGTCTTATTTGCCCAGAAATTTATTTTTATTTTTTATGTTTTATCAAATCTTTATCTTTAAGGTCATTGGTTTTTAACCAAGTCCATCGATTCAGGGAGTGGATGACTATAAGTTGCCACTACATCTGTGTTTACAGAGTTCTAGTCTGGGTTACAAACACTAGTACTAAATACAGCTAAACCGGAGTTCATCATAACCCGGTTCGGTTTTATGATGAACCGACAGAATCAAGGGAGTCATTAGCACTTGCACCTTGGATCATTATCTCTTCCTACCGGATTAAGGTTCATTGTAATACACTTAATCACATGTATGATACTTATTTTATATTTTATACACAGTTCAAGTTCAAAACTTAGACCATGTGTTTGGGCATTATGACCCGTCCGGCGATAAAGCGCTAGGACATTTTCAACATTGTTTTATGCAGAAACAGGTAAACCGTCAAAAGCATTGAAAGCAGGACATATTTAAGAAGTTGCCAATTGAAGCAATCTCACAAAATATAGTATGGGACGAACATAAAGTATCTCAGTTATCCTATTACAAGGCGCTGGAGAGCCCAAAAGAATATTTGTTTTTTCTCAAAGCACTGGATACATAAATTGTAAACCGGCACCAGTTTAGGATTCCGCGTCAGCTCGCCGCGATGATTGAGGATCAGCTTGCTCCGATTCTTCGGCGGTTTCTTCCAGCTGCTGGAAGTCAATAGTGGAGCAAAGGTGTGCTTACGGACGGGCGGAATAAGATTTTCAATCTCATAAGCCGGACGCTCTGCCCGCACGTTCTCAGCATCATATCCCGGATGGTATCTAGACAAATCAGCCTCATCAGCAAGTTTGCTAGCCAGAGGCCGCATATCCTTGGTTAATGCGCATAAGTCGTCGCTGGAAAAGGCTGATCCGTCTTCCTTCATACTCGGGTAGCCATTCATCGCCTCCGCCGGATCAAAGTCAGGAACCCAAGCCTTTGCTCGAGTCAAAGCCATCAGAGCACCTACTCTTGCAGACGATTTCTTTACCTCTACAAGGCGGGCAGGCAGAATGGACAGCTTCTCCAAGGTACCCTAGTTGTGGTAGGAGCTGGTTTGTTGTGCGTGATAGCACTGATAGCCTTCTGAGCGCCGGAATATAGCTGCTCCACTAGAGTGTACGCAACTTTCTATTTCTTTCACACATCATCGCCAAGATGAGTGATGCGCCTCCTTGCGTTAAAATTATGAATTAAACCGGAACGGTTCAGGATGGCAAGGATCAGGGTTATGTTAACAGTACTTACCAAAGATGGCAGACGTCATGTCATTTATTTGCTGCCTCAATCCGGACAGCTCCTCTGTCACCGGAGTAAGAGCAGCCTCTGCATCATTGGCTTTCTTCTCCAAGGCAGCCTTTTCAGTATCCCAGTCTGACCGCTCTGTTTCAAAGTCTTTTTCAGCTTTTTGATACTTGCTAATGCAAGTGTCAGCTCATCCTTGACCTTAAGAGCAGCAGTTTCTTGGAACTTCAAGGTATCCCGGAGCTCGGTTACTTCAGAGTTCTTCCGGTTTAAGTCAGCCTGGCAAAGGAAGACACATTATATTTTCATGAGGCATTTTCAGTCAATGTCCCAAGCACATAACAAGTTATGCACTTCACACTTGGGGGCTAATGTATATTTGCAGTGAAAACATGGGTTTTTCAGACAAAGTCCCAAGCACATAAACAAGTTATATACTTGGCACTTGGGGGCTAATGTGACATTGTTCTGAATTCTAGTAGAAATCCCGGTTCATCCTAAAGGAAGTAAACCGGCCCTTGGGGGCTACACATGTGCAAAATACAACTGTCTGCTAGATCTACTGAAGTCCTGGTTCACCCTAAAAGGCTAAACCGACACTTGGGGGCTACGATGGCAGAAGGATAAAGTTGCAAGATACAAGCAGAAATAGAGGACAAGTCAAAGGTAGAGAGGTTACCTCATAACGCTCCTTCACCAAGTTTACTAGTCCAGCTTCATAATCACGACTGGTATGTAGCCGGTTTAAATATCCGGAATGAAGCTCCTGGGCGCTGAGCTGAGCGTAGCTGGACAAATCAGTACTTCACTTGCCCTTGTCCTTGTTGAGGAATTCCTCCTTGGCAGTATGTTTGGACAAAGCGACAGGCTCCCCTGGGGTAGTAAAACTGGTCCCAGTGATTTCAACGTCGCCAGGTGAAGCGGCCGCTTGTTTAGGGGGGCTGGCAGGAGCAGGACTAGCCCGGGCAGGGCTGGTCGGTTCAAGATCACCATCCATTGGATCGCTCCGCTGATCAACAAAGACATCTTGATCCATAGGAGGACGATCATCATGCGGAATCTCAACGTTGTCTTCCGAAGGTTCAGCAAGCTCAGGATCTTCTGCTGGTTCAGGAGTAGTATTATCAACTGCCGGTTTACTCAGTTTGGCCTTTTTACTAGGCTTGGGTTTACTATGAAAGATAAAGATAATGAAAATCAGAAGAGTCAAAAACAAATGTTAAACTGGAAAAAACAAAAGGGAGCTTACCCAGGAACAATCTTGAGGGGAGGAATCTGAGTGGCTGTTGATTCACCAGAAGAAGAGTGAGAAGTTTCCTGATAATTCGAATCAGACGGATTAAGGGGTTGTCGAATAAGACCTGCTTTGGCGTAAAGAGCAGTTGGAGTGAGTAAAACCTCGGAACGACGCCTCCGAGCTGGAGTGTGCGTTAATCCGGTGGATTCAATCGCATGGCCACTATGGCGAGTGGTGCGGCGAGCTTCATGTTGTTGCTTCTTCAAAAGAAAGTTTGGATCCAAATAAGCATAAGGATGAGAAAATTGAAATTTCCGTACTGTCCGACGAATTTTTGATGGTGGCAGCGGTTCTGAATCAGAGGAAAGAGTGATTACCTCAACATTGTTCGCTTTACTGCCTTCAACATGACCCTGGGAACAGTCATTGTTAAAAAAAATGCAGATAAAGGAAAGACAAGGAAATCAAAAGAATTAGGTGGTACCTCGGAGGCCGGACCATCTTCTTCCGCATTGGATCCCAATGCAGCAGTGTTCTTCTTCTTGTTTCTTTTGACAGCTTGGATCTTTTGGCGAGCTGCTTTCGCTGGTTTATCTTGGGTCTTCCTTTTCTAGAAAGGGTCATTGTCCTGTTGGAAGAAATAAAGACATTTCAAGACAAGTGCTGTAGACGGATTAAAACAAAGCAAAATGACAGAAAAGAGATTCTTACCGATGGTGGTTTGTTGGTCGCATAGAAGGGTGCTAGACTGGTCTGACTGCAAGCTTCTAGAGGTAAGTTCAGTAGCTTCTTGACAGATTCACTGACCTCAGTCTTTGATAGCACCGCCTCTTTGTGGCGCAAAGGGTCCTTGGGATTCCCAGTATACTCACACATTAAGCTGGAACGCTGGCTTAGCAGGAGAACACTCCAGGAAAGCCAGCAACGGACGAAGTCAACCCCTATCAGGCCATTGGCTACAAAGGCCCTAAGCTTTGAAAGCTGAGGGGCATACTGAGCTCGCTCCTAGGCACTTAGCCGCTGTGGAAAAGGGTGGTTTTCTGGAAGACGGTGGGAGCGATAACCCGGCAATGGATTTTCATCTTCCGGGGAGGTGTCTACACAGTAAAACCAAGTCTGGTTCCTGTCCTTTGGATGGCTGTGGAGAGTGGCGTGAGGAAAACTAACATCCTTCCTTTTCTAGATAGTCATCCCGTCGAGTTCAGTGTTAGGACCATCGTGAAATTCCGTATGACGGTTTATGTGAAAGAAATCCCGGAATAGCTCCACTGATGGCTCCTCTTGTAGATAAAATTCACAAAAGACTTGGAAGTTGCAAATGTTTGACACAGAGTTGGGGCCAATATCTTGTGGATGAAGCTGGAAATTTGCTAATACATCACGGAAAAACTTTGACCCAGGAGGGTTGAACCCCCGGGCCAAGTGACCAAAGAAGACGACGACCTCTCCCTCTTTGGGCTTTGGAGGACATTCTGATCCGGGAACCCTCTAGTGAAGGACGTTTTTTGGACCTAAACCGCCAATTGAGGCCATTTTTTCCAAATCCTCCCGAGTAATCCAGGACGGAACCCAGTTGCAGGAGACAAACTGCTTGGCTTGAGTGGTCATTTTTTCGGAAGGAAAAGGCTGAAAATACAATGAAGAGACGGTTTGTAATCTAAGCAAGTTTAAACCGGCATGCTCTATAAAAGTACTGGTCTAACGGCGGTTTAGGTAGGGGCCTAATGTTATCTACCGGATTAAAGCATCTGAAAATAGCTATAGCAATGACATTTACCGGATCATAGAATCTGGTAAGGTTAAACCGCCAACAAGGGTAAATAAGGTACATATCTGAAGTGTGAAGAAACGGTTTTCGCATGAACAGTAATAAAAATATGGATCTACGACATGCTAAAAATTCTAAGATATTCAAGGTTATATACAGCGGACGCGATGAAGGTCTTAGCAGATGCAATCTAACTAGTCATATTGGGAAAAGTCAAGCCACGATGAAGAAGCAGAGTTACTCCTACAGTTATCAACTAGGAGACTTAGATCTACGACGAAGCTACTGGGCTATGGCGAAGAACTGCGAAGAACAAGGGCCTATCCGCGAGCTTGTATGAGGAAACCCTAAAACCAAGATCTATGAACGGGGAAGAAGAGGATGACCTGAGGCGACGGGTGCGGAGAAGTGCTGGCGAATCTCTGGAACGATCAGGTTGATGCAGCGGCCGGACTTGACGAGGATGCTGAGCTCGACGAAACGGCGACGGAGCTCGAGCGCGAGTGGACGGAGGAAGAAGAAGAGGCAAGGGGGAAAAGAGATGCCCCTCTGCCCTATTTATAAGCCGAAGGGATAAAACGGCAGGCGCGGGAATCAATGAGCCTAAAAAGTGGATATGGACGATACTGTCGCCTCGATCTTCGGAGCTTTAATGAATAAAAGATAAAAAACAGGTACAAGTATTAAATGTACAGATGACGTCACGGCGGTTTAAAGCGATCTGAGAAGATGACGTCACGCCGGTTTATGAAGCATTTTGAAGCTGTGGAAAGGGAAATTTATACAAGACGTTGAAGATTGACATGAACAGGTTCAAATCAACCTGGGGCCTAATGTCAGGGATATTACTATTAGGTATAAACCGCCCAGGAGGGGCCGGTTTATGCCTGTGGAGATTGTTTCTACTGAAGCCCAGCCAGATGTGGAGCAAGACGCTTTTAGTCCAAGAAGCTTAAGGCCCAAGAGGCATTAGGGCCCATGATTTGTAAACCGCCATATGATGTGTAACTTGTGATGTAAGATAGGAAGGATAGAGACCGAGCCGGACACGTTTATGGGCCGGCCTCGGGATTCTATAAACCGGACCGGGCGTCACCTCTTATATAAGGGGACGACCCGGCGATGGGTCAAGGGGGAACAACAGCTCGAGACACACGCAAAGCGGATTCGCTCCCCGGTCATCGAAACCCTAGCAATATTACACCAAACTAGACGTAGGCTTTTACCTTCATCGAAGGGGCCGAACTAGTATAAAATCCCTGTGTCCTTGTCCGCTTTAACCCCTTTAAGCTAACCCGTAGCGATGGCCTCACGACTAAGTCCTTTTGCTAGGACATCTACCGTGACAAAACCAAACTAGACGTCTGGATCAAAAAACTGTGTCTGGTTAGTGACCGGGCGGCCTGTCCGGACGTTTGAGGAGAGGCGCCCGGATGTAGATGCTCTACATGTTCAGTATTATCTCCGGTCGGTGCGGCGTTGACTAAGCGCATCTACAGCCCCATATGGCAAATCCGACCCCTCAAACGCCCGCGGACGCGCCCGGGCGCGTCCGTGGGCAGTGATCGGGCACACCTCAAATTTCAGCTGTTGCATCCAGACATCTCATACTCGATTCTTATATCCATACAAAGACATGCAAAAGGAAGTAGAACCTACTTACTACGTGGATCCTAGCTACTCCTCATCGAAGATCACATTGATCTTCGTGCCCGGCTCCGGCAGCATGGGCGGCAGCTGCAGCTCCGGCTCCTCTGGCGCCTCCGGCTACTCCGCTCCGGCCTCCTCCGCGTCTAGTTCAGCGAAGAGCGTGTCGGACTCCGCCTGCTCCCGCCGGAGAAACACCCGGTTGGCCTTCATATAGGCCTCATTCTGGATCGAATCCAGGATGGCCTGCTGCTCGGCCATCTCATTGGACTGAGTGATGGCGAACTCCGCCTCCGCCTACTCCATGTTGAAGGCCGGAAGCTGATGGTCCAACTCTTTTGCCTCCTCCATCTTCATCGGAGCCATCTGTTGGGAACGTAGCATGAAATTTCAAAAATCTCCTACGCTCACACAAGATCTATCTAGGAGATGCATAGCAACGAGACGGAAAGAGTGTGTCTACGTACCCTCGTAGAACGAAAGCAGAATCGTTGTATTAACGCGGTCGATGTAGTCGAACGTCTTAATGATCCAACCGATCCAAGTACCGAATGTACGGCACCTCCGTGTTCAGCACACATTCAGCTCGATGACGTCCCTCGAGCTCTTTATCCAGTAGAGGGTTGAGGGAGAGTTCTGTCAGCACGACGGTGTTGGTGATGTGATCCGTGTAGGGCTTCGCCTAAGCACTACGACGCTATGACCTGATGAGTAAACTGTGGAGGGGGGGGCACCGCACACGGCTAAGAGATTGTTTGTTGTGCCTTTGGGGTGCCCCCTGCCCACGTATATAAAGGAGGGGAGGGGAGGAAGCCGGCCTAGGAGGAGGCGCACCAAAGGGGGAGTTCTACTAGGACTCCTAGTCCAAGTTGGATTCGGCCCCCCTTATTTCCTTCCAATGGAGAGGGGAAAAGGGAAAGGGGAGAGGGAGAAGGAAAGGGGGGCCTCGCCCCCCACTCCTTGTCTGATTTGGTTTGGGCTTGGGGGGCGCGCGATACCTCTTGTGGCAGCCTCCCTCTCTCCACTATGGCCCAATAGGCCCATTAACTTTTGCGGGGGGTTCCGATAGCCTCCCGGTACTCTGATAAATCCTCGATCTTCTTTGGAACCATTCCGGTGTCCGTATATAACCTTCCAATATATGAATCTTTACCTCTAGACCATTTCAAGACTACTCGTCATGTCCGTGATCTCATCCGGGGCTCCAAATAAACTTCGGTCACCAAAACACATAACTCATAATACAAATCGTCATCAAGTGTTAAGCGTGCGGACCCTATGGGTTTGAGAACTATGTTGACATGACCGAGAAACATCTCCGGTCAATAACCAATAGCCGAACCTGGATGCTCATATTGGCTCCTACATATTCTACGAAGATCTTTATCGGTCAAACCGCATAACAACATACGTCATTCCCTTTGTCATCGGTATGTTACTTGCCGAAATTCGATCGTCGGTATCATCATACCTAGTTGATACGTCTCCAACGTATCTACAATTTTTTATTGTTCCATGATATTATATTATCATTCTTGGATGTTTTACAATCATTTTATATCATTTTTGGTACTAACCTATTGACGTAGTGCCAAGTGCAAGTTGTTGTTTTCTGCATGTTTTTTACATCGCAGGAAATCAATATCAAACGGAGTCCAAACACCGCGAAACTTTACGGAGTGTTTTATGGGCCATAAGACACCTGATGGGCTAGAGCTGCACTTCAGGGGTGCCCTGAGGGGGCACAACCCACAAGGGCGCGCCAGGCCCCCTGGTGCGCCCAGGTGGGTTGTGCCCACCTCGATGGCCTCCCACACCGCCTCTTTGCTCTATAAATACTAAGATATTCTAGAAATGCTAGGGGAGTCGACGAAATATCCATCCAGCCGCCGCAGAGTCCAGAACCACCAGATCCAATCTAGACACCATCTCGGATGGGGTTCACCACCTCCATTGGTGCCTCTCCGATGATGCGTGAGTAGTTCTTTGTAGACCTATGGGTCTGTATAGCTAGACGGCTTCCTCTCTCTCTCTCTCTCTCTCTCTCTCTCTCTCTCTCTCTCTCTTAATTATCAATACAATGGTCTCTTGGAGATCCATAAGATGTAACTCTTTTTGCGATGTGTTTGTTGGGATCCGATGAACTTTGAGTTTATGATCAGATCTATCTTTTTATATCCATGAAAGTATTTGAGTTTCTTTGATCTCTTTTATGCATGATTGTGTATAGCCTCGTATTTCATCTCTGATATTTGGGTTTTGTTTGGACAACTTGATCTATTTATCTTGCAATGGGAAAAGGTGCTTTGTAGTAGGTTCGATCTTACGGTGCTTGATCACAGTGACAGAAGGGGAACCAACACGTATGTATCGTTGCTACTAAGGATAAAATGATGAGATCCATATCTAACGCCATAGATAAACTGATCTTGTCTACATCATGTCATCGTTCTTAATGCATTACTCCATTTTTCCATGAACTTAATACACTAGATGCATGCTGGATAGCGGTCGATGTGTGGAGTAATAGTAATAGATGCAGGCAGGAGTCGGTCTACTAATCTTGGACGTGATACCTATATAATGATCATTGCCTGGATATCGTCATAATTATTTGAGTTTCTATCAATTGCCCAACAGTAAATGTTTTCCCACCATTTTCTATTTTTCTTGAGAGAAGCCACTAGTGAAACCTATGCCCCCCGGGTCCCTTCCTCATATATTTGCCTTTGTGATCTACTTTTCCTTTGCTTTTATTTTCAGATCTATTAAACCAAAAACCCAAAAATACCTTGCTGCAATTTATCTTATCTATCAACCAATCTACCAATATTTGTATACCTCTCACGTCCATTACCCGAAATGGATTGACAACCCCTTTTACACGTCGGGTTGCGAGAAGTTGTTATTTGTGTGCAAGTGTTGTTTACGTTGTGTTGCTTCGTTCTCCTACTGGTTCGATAACCTTGGTTTCACATCTGAGGGAAATACCTACCGCCGATGTGCCGCATCATCCCTTCCTCTTTGGGGAAATACCGACGTAGCTTTAAGCGACATCAAAAGGAATTTCTGGTGCCGTTGTCGGGGATCACCTTCAACCTATACCAGGTTCCTAATCACAAATCTCATCTCCTCGCAATTTACATTATTTGCCATTTGCCTCTCGTTTTCATGTCCCCCACTTCACAAACATTTGCCGTTTTTATTCGCCGTTTTCTTGTCGGATCTATTTGAGTTCTTGTTATCATGGCTAGTCGTCCCCTCACCATTTGCACCCCCGAGAACAAAGTTATCAACTTTAGGCAAAGAGGAGGATAGAGCCTAAAAGATGCTTGGTATCAGATTTGCAATGCTAATAATAGATCTATTCGTAAGCAATCCACTGTTGTTCTTCTTATGAATTTTTATGTGGGAATCACTACTTGGTTTAGATTTTTACTTGGTACTATTACTGGAGGAAATTCCTAAGTTGCCCTCCTCTTGATGCTTTGAATGCTATGGGATGCTTGATGGGTTACCCTTCTATTATTGTTATGACACAACTCTTACTCTTGAGCATGTTATGCAAAGGTTAAATGCTATTGAAAAGGGGATGCTCACTAAAGAACATATTGAAAATTTAGATACAAAGAGGCATGAGCTTGCTAATAAATTTGGGGCTAACGCGGGTAATGTTCTTAAGATGCTAAAAGAGAAGGAACCCATAGTTAATGAAAGAAATGAAGAAAGTCCTTCTAGGATTGATAAATTGGAAGAAATTCTTAGTAACTTGGGCACCGCTTTTTCCTCCATTAATTCTATTGAAAAAACTCCCGGAAAAAGACGTAAGAACAAAGGGGCTACTTCTAGTAATAGTAATAGGGATCTTTAAATGATTAGTATTCATCCCAACTTCATTAAAGTAATAAAAGACCCCATTTACAAAAGCAAATTACTTGATCTTATCCCTAGAAGTGTTTTTATTTAAGAATTATATGCCCAATCTTTGAAGAGCTGTGTGGTTGAGGAACTTGAAGTCAAGGATGGCAAAACTTAGATCCTTGCCTTATGCCTAGCTAAGGGCGTAAAACGATAGCACTTGTCGGGAGGCAACCTGTCGGTGTACTAAGGTAGGGGTACCTCAGTACCCCAACTTGTGCACGGACGGTAGCAGCTTCCCGCGGCAGGGCCTACCACGTGCTTGCCGGAGACCTTCCTGCTCCATTCGCAAACCATTCAAAAACAAAGTATACAAGACAGAAGATCGAGACCCCGGCAAGTGGAGCTTGCCGGGAAGGCCGTTCCAGGCTCAAGATTACCTCACTCACGCAAGGCCCTGGCAAGAGGAGCTTGCCAGGAAAACTAGAAGATTACATCACAGAAGGCATGCCTCGGCGCTATATGCGCCCCGGCAGGACCCGGGGAGCGACAAGCTTCAGAGCCCGAAAAGCTCCCGGGCCCGGCAAGGTCAAGACCCCGGCAAGGTGCTTGCCGGGGAGAGTCGCGCTGTGTGCCCGCGCTCCAGCTCATCGGTCCACGCGTCGCCCTGGGGCCTCTCCAGGGACGCGTGGCGGATGGCTGAGCAGCCTGGGGGACACGGTGGCACTCCACGGTGGTGAAGCCATCGCCGTGGCAAACGGAGACGCAAGGGCGGGCGCTTTTGGGGTCGACGGCGACGGGCATTAAATGCTCTTGTCCCCCACTGTCAAAGTAGGTAGCGACCACTGTTCACGCACTGTAGCTCCACTATTCCCGCACTGTTACAACTACCACCTCTTTTACATTTTTACCCTTTCTCCTACGTTGACACCTGTCGGTGACCCCTTGCACTATAAAAGGAGGCCCATGCACAACGTGGAGGGGGTTCGGAACCTAGATCACTCATACGCTCGGGGTAGCTAGTTCTTCAAGCTCCCGAGCTCTCCAACTCAATACAAACTAAGCAGGAGTAGGGTTTTACGCGTGTACCGCGGCCCGAACCTGGGTAAAAACTGCCCGCGTTTTCACTACGATCTGCTCTTCGTGCTCCCTCCGCCCTCTTACCGCACAAGCAAGGGGCTTCGGTCCCATAGGTGCTCGTGGTGGACAGTTTCCCCCGACATCTTTGGCGCGCCAGGTAGGGGGCGTCGAGGTTGTGCGAATCTGATCCGGCGCTCACGCGGGCGCACTCTTCATCAACCTCTCCAGTTTCATCAGCAACTTCATCAGCAAGTGCGCTATGGCCCCGAAGAAGAAGGTTTCGGAGCTCGCAGGCCCGTCTGCGTCTCACCCGCCGCCACCGGAGCCAACGGCGGGCGGGGGAGACGCCGTCGGAAGGGTGGTCGCCGGCGAGGACACTCGCGGCGCCACCAAATCCAAGGACAGGACGGACGACCGAACCTCGGTCTCCGTTGACGCGCCACGTCCATCTCAGCAAACGACAACCCAGCAACGCCATGTCACAGGAGGTGGCATCCGCTTGCTGGGCCAAGGGCAAACCGGAGGCTCGCGGGATGCTCCGAACCACCGTCCGGGCACAAGCAAAGCGCGGACGCCGGGGCGGGACCCTGCTCCTTCTAACGCTGTTAGGAGTCCGAGCATATCCCGCTCCTCGCACCGCTCGCCCCCGCTCCCCTCCACTCCAGCAGAAGCGCTCGCAAGGGCGCAACTGCTCCTCGACTTCCCTCCAGCGGCAGACAAGGCCGAAGACTGGAGGGCCACCATCCAGAGCCTGATCGCCTTCGCCAATAACGATACGCCGCAGCAGCCAGCGACCTCGCGGCCGCGGCAAGTCGAGAAGACGAAGGCCGACGGCGACAAGACCGCCGGGGGTGCAACCACCGTGCACTCCCCACCGCAGAAGCAGAAGACGCCGCCCCGCCGGAACAACGCCGACGACGGCTCCACGGCGTCGTCGGACCCGCGGGCTCGTCGGGACCAGCGCCAAGTCCTTGACGACCGGCGACAAGAAGACGCTCGAACGACGATCGAGCGCCGCCGAGAAGCTCGGCGACAATCAGACCAGAGGGCTGGGAACGCTGTCGACGCGCGCGCGCCCGGTGAACCAGGCGACTTGCCGTACGCGGCAGGTTGCCCTGCGTTTACCCGTGAGCTGCGGCGCGTCTAGTGGCCCAGCATGAAGAACTTCAAGCCCGACGTACCGGAGAAGTACGACGGCAAGACGCACCCCTCGGAATTCCTCAGCATTTACACCATCGCGGTGCAGGCTGCCGGGGGGCGCGACGAGAAGATTTTGGCAAACTACTTCCCGCTCGTGCTTAAGCCGAACGTCCGTTCGTGGCTTATGCACTTGCCGGAAGGCTCCATTTCTTCTTGGGCAGACCTTTGCCACCAGTTTGTTGGCGCCTTCACGGGCGGCCACAAACCCCACGGCCAGGAGAGCGATCTCCACATTCTGGCCCAGAAGGAAGGAGAATCCCTGCGCAAGTACATCCAACGCTTCAGCCGTGTGCAGCACAACATCCCCGACGTCCACCCTGCCGCGGTTATCAGCGCGTTCCACCAGAACGTGCGTAACCGCCGCATGCGTGAAGAGATGGCCATGACCAAGATACGGGATGTCAGCGAGCTCTACGCTCTAGCTGATAAGTGCGCGCGCGCAGAGGAGGGGAGGAGACTCCCCGGAGAGGATGCTGGTGCAGGAGGAAGCGACAGCGACGACGCCGCCCCGGCAAAGAAGAGCCGGCGGCGGAACAACAGAAGGAAGAACAAGAAGGAAGTGCTTGCCGTCGAGAAGTCCGGCAAGGAGGTTCCCGCCAAGCAAACACAGGCTGGCGGCTCCGGCAAGGAGCCTGCCCCTGTAGCGGCAGCCGACAAGCAGGACGGCTCCGACAAGCAGTACTGCAAGATCCACCGCACCAAGGGCCACGACCTCTCCAACTGCAAACGCGTCGAGTACCTCGTCGAGCAGCAGAAAGCTGAGTACGAGAGGCGCGACAAGGAGAAGGCCCAAGGTGGTGTTGGAGAACCAAGCAAGAAGCGGCCATTCAATGGCCGGGGAGGACGCCGCGGCAAGGCAAAGCAGCGGCAAGGTGACCGACCTCCCCGGGGCCGCGACAAGGATGAAGAAGACGACGACGAAGACATGGAGGATGAAGATAACAGCGAACAGGAGTTCCAGAAGGCCACAGAGGTCCTGTGCGTCGACGGTGGCGCCTCTCTGCACACCTCCCACCGCCAGCTCAAGCAGTGGGTGCGTGAGGTGAATGCAGCAGAGCCGCCCGTGGAGTCGCGCAGGCTCCTCAAATGGTCCAGCACGCCCATCATTTTTGACCTTGAGGATCACCCTGACCGCACCACTGCGGTCGGGTGCTTGCCGATGCTGGTCTCACCCACCATCCGCAACCTCAAGGTCACCAAAATGTTGGTTGACGACGGGGCCGGGCTGAACTTGATCTCCTCTGCTGTGATCAAGAAACTCCAAATCCCAGATGGCGAGCTCGAAGAGACCGGTTCTTTCCAAGGAATCAACCCGGGAAGGAGCAAGCCCAAGGGGAAGATAACTCTGCCGGTGACCTTTGGCGGGGAGCTCAACTTCAGGACTGAGCGCATCACATTCGACGTCGCCGATATTCCATTGCCGTATAATGGAATACTCGGCCGTCCCGCCCTCGCCAAGTTCATGGCAGCCTCCCACCACGCCTACAATGTACTCAAGATGCCGGGGCCGATAAGCGTCATCACTGTCCATGGCGACAAGAAGGATGCGCTTGTCTGCGCCGACAAGATCTACCGGGATGCAGCAGCTGCGGCAGAGAAGGACACATTTGCCGCTGAAGCTCCCGGGGGGAAGAAGACCAAGACCAAGTCCGGCAAGTGCTCTAGGGCCCACTCCGGCAACCGCACCTCTTCGGAGTGCTGCGCTGCCGTCGAGGACGTTCCATCGAGCTCCACCGGCAAGTGTAAGAAGGGGATGGCCGCTCCTCCGGCAACCAAGAAGGTGTCCGCCAAGGAGGACGGCACTGGTGGTACCTTCACCATCAGTGCCACACTTGACAGCAAATAGGAAAGCGCGCTCGTTGCCTTCCTGCGGGCGAATGTCGATGTGTTTGCATGGCAACCATCTGACATCCCCGGTGTTCCCAGGAAGGTAATTGAGCACAAGCTTGCTGTTTGTCCTCATGCGCGGCCCGTCAAGCAGAAGGTGAGGAAACAAGCCGTGGAGCGCCAAGAATTCATCAACGAAGAGATCAAGAAGCTAGAAGCAGCAGGCCTAGTTAGAGGTGTGATCCATCCGACGTGGTTGGCAAACCCAGTCGTCGTGCGCAAGGCCAGCGGGAAGTGGAGACTGTGTATAGACTTCACCGATGTGAATAAAGCATGTCCCAAGGATCCATTTCCCTTGCCGCGCATTGACCAGATCGTTGACTCCACTGCCGGATGTGAGCTACTCTCTTTTCTTGATGCATATTCAGGCTACCATCAGATTTTCATGGCCAAGGAAGATGAAGAGAAGACCGCATTTATCACTCCATGTGGCACTTATTGCTTCATACGCATGCCATTTGGACTGAAGAATGCAGGATCAACATTTGCAAGGGTAGTGCACACTGCTTTCGAGCCACAGATCCACAGAAATGTAGAGGCTTACATGGATGACATCGTGGTGAAGAGCAAGAGCAAGGATACCCTGGTCCAAGATTTGGAAGAGACATTTCAGAACTTGCGCAAGATACAGCTCAAGTTGAACCCCGAGAAGTGCGTCTTTGGAGTCCCCTCCGGCAAGCTTCTCGGGTTCTTTGTGTCACAGAGGGGGATTGAAGCTAACCCCGACAAGATTAAAGCCATCGAGCAGATCGAGGCCCCGAAGCGCGTCAAGGATGTCAGAAGGCTTGCAGGTTGCGTGGCTGCCCTCAGTAGGTTCATTTCGAAGTCTGCAGAACGCGCCCTACCTTTCTTCAAAATCTTGAAGAAGGCAGGTCCCATGAAGTGGACTCCGGAAGCGGAGGTAGCGCTGCAAGATTTGAAATGGTACCTATCCTCCACTCCAATACTTGTCGCACCTAGACCACAGGAAAAGTTGTTGCTATACCTAGCGGCAACCAACCAGGTGGTTAGTGCTGCGTTAGTAGCGGAGAGGGAGGCCGACGAGGAGTCTGCGCCACCGGCAAGCGAATCCAGCGACAAGCAGGGGGCTGCTCCGACAAGCTCTGGCCCCGACAAGGACAACTCTGCGCAGGAATAGGAAGAAGTGCGAAAGAAGATGGTGCAGCGCCCGGTGTATTTTGTGAGTTCCCTCTTGCAGGGGGCTAGATCAAGATACTCCGGGGTGCAAAAGTTGCTTTTCGGCCTCCTCATGGCCTCGAGAAAGCTGCGCCATTACTTCCAGGCACATGAGATAACGGTGGTCACTCGCTTTCCGCTGAAGAGGATATTGCACAATCCGGAAGCAACAGGCAGGATCGTTGAGTGGGCACTGGAGCTGTCAAGCTTTGGACTCAAGTTTGAAAGTACTTCAACCATACAGAGTCGAGCCTTGGCAGAATTCATAGCTGAGTGGACCCCAACGCCCGATGAAGAAGTCCAAGAAACAAGTGCACCCGTACAAGAAGCGACAAGTGAATGGGTAATGTATTTTGATGGTGCCTTCTCGCTGCAAGGCGCCGGTGCCGGCGTGGTACTCATCGCGCCCACCGGAGAGCACCTCAAGTATGTTATCCAGATGCACTTCCCCAGGGAGCAAGCGACAAACAACACTGCTGAGTATGAAGGTTTGCTCGCCGGCCTCAGGATTGCGGCCGAACTTGGGATCAGGAAGCTGATTGTGCGGGGAGATTCTCAGTTGGTGGTCCGACGAGTTAACAAGAGTTACCAGAGCCCTTTGATGGAAGCTTATGTAGATGAAGTGAGGAAGCTTGAGGAGCACTTTGAAGGTCTGCAAATGGAGCACGTTCCGAGAGCTCAGAATGAAATAGCAGATGGCCTTTCAAAGTGTGCTTCGATGAAGTTACCTGTGGAACCAGGGACCTTCTTGCTCAAGCTGACTCAACCATCCGTTACACCATCAATTGGGCAGTCCAAGAAAAGAAAGTTGGTCTCCGGCGACTACTTGCCGGTGGATCTTCCTGAAACCGCCGCCAAGGTCCCCAAGATCAGCAATCAGAACGCTGAGGAACAGTCTGCTCCTGCAGATCCAAGGATCTGTGCAGTTGAAGCAATTGTTCCCGACAAGCCTCGCCCCGGCGAGCTTGCCGGGGGACCATCAGCTCCGGCGGAACCAGAGGTTCTTGCCGTACAAGCTGAGGTTCCCGCAGCGGCCCTCATGCCTTTAGTCCTTGCCGTTGAGCCTCGGGCTCCGGCATGGGCGCAGCAGATCGTCCGTTTTCTGCAAACTGGAGAACTTCCCGACGACCCAGAAGAAATAGAGAAGATAACCAGGCAGTCAAGTATGTACCAGTTCGTGGATAACGAGCTGTACAGAAGGAGACTCAATGGTATCAGATTGAAGTGCATCTCCAGGGAAGATGGGCAGAAGCTGTTGGCAGAAATACATGGAGGCATATGTGGCCACCACATTGGCGCAAGGGCGCTTGCCGGGAAAGCTTTCCGGCAAGGGTTCTTCTGGCAAGAAGCCCTCCAAGATGTAGCTGCACTAGTAACCAAGTGTGAAGCGTGCCAGTTCCATGCAAAGCAGATACATCAGCCAGCTCAAGCTCTCCAAACAATCCCTTTGTCCTGGCCCTTCTCGGTCTGGGGGCTCGATATCCTCGGCCCCTTCCCCCGAGCCTTCGGGGGCTTTGAGTACTTGTACGTTGCAATCGACAAGTTCACAAAGTGGCCAGAAGTGGAACCAGTGAGAAAGGTGACAGCACAGTCAGCGGTCAGGTTCTTCAGGTCGATTGTTTGCCGTTTCGGAATCCCTAACAGGATCATCACCGACAACGGTACGCAATTTACTAGTCGCACCTTCATGCAGTACGTCCAAGACCTTGGCGCCAAGGTCTGTTTCGCTTCTGTTGCTCACCCGAGTAGCAACGGTCAAGCGGAGAGGGCCAATGCTGAAGTGCTGCGCGGACTCAAGACAAGGACCTTTGACAGGCTGCGCAAGTGCGCAAGAAACTGGATAGAGGAGCTACCGGCGGCTCTTTGGTCAATCAGAACGACACCAAGTCGAGCCACCGGGCAGACACCCTTTGCTCTAGTCTATGGAGCAGAGGCAGTTCTCCCCACGGAACTCGTATACGGATCTCATCGAGTGCTCGCTTATGATGAGCTCGAGCAAGAGCAACTGCGGCAAGATGATGCATTGCTCCTCGAGGAGGAACGTCTCCAGGCTGCTGTACGAGCTGCTCGATACCAGCAAGCCTTGCGCCGCTACCATAGCCGCAAGGTCAAGGCCAGGAGTCTCGAGGAAGGCGACCTTGTTCTTCGGCGTGTTCAGTCCGCCAAGAATTCCAACAAGTTGAAGCCGAAGTGGGAAGGCCCTTATCGGGTGAGACAAGTCACAAGGCCCGGCGCTGTCCGCCTTGAGACCGAAGAAGGCTTACCGGTGAGCAACTCCTGGAACATAGAGCATCTTCGCAAGTTTCACCCATAAGGCGCGGTTGCCGTGACCCGTTCCGGCAACCACCTTTTGTACAAGCTTTGCCGCAGTTGCATGTAACCCTTTGTACAAAGCCGGGCGCAGACCCCGTGCATCAGTAAAGCTTTTGTGTTTTGCGCTAGTTGCCTTTTGCATGCTTTTCTTTGCTATTTGCATGTGTTATTTGGCATCTTGCGCAAAATAAACATCCGGTAAGCATCAGCACGCCGAAAGGCCATATACTTGTTTCCCTCTTCTTTTTCCTTGCCTCTTAAGCAGAAGAAATGTTCCTCGCGCACAAGTTTGCCGGGGGGGAAGGAGATGGAGGAGGAACCAAGTGCTGTTCAAGAAAGAGAAACATTACCGAGAAGCAAGCGATATATGAAAGATAAGTTATTAGAATTTGATCAGTTCAAATTTTTAATTTTAAAGTTGTCTTCCTTGAACAATCACACTTTGTATGGAAAACCTGTGCGCGGAGGAACCTACCCGTAGCTAGCCGCACCCTTGTCTTGTTTCCGAGTACGCTCAACGATTTAAGTGAGCTGCGACAAGTGTCACGCCCTTGCTTCGTTTTCGAGTTCGCTCAGCAAGCTAAGTGCGTTGCGACTAGCTGCGGCAAGGTTGCTTGCCGGTAAGACCTTAGCCAGCAGGCTGCTCAGAGTCCAGCACTCAGCGCTCGCGGCAAGGGCCCCTTGCCGGCAAGCTCCCCGGGAGCGTAGGGTGAAAAACATACGAAGTAGATGACCTAGACAAGGAAGATAACATTGCACTGATTGATTAAAATAAGATAAATATCTTACAAAGGATAACTTGTCGCAATGATTAATGAGTTCATAACACCCTATGCAGCAATGAAAAGAGACAAAGAAAAAGGAGGCCTAATCTACGCGGTCGCCCTCAACCCTGGAGATCTTGTTCACTTTGGCAATGATGTGGGCGACCTGCGCCTTCAGCGCCTCCATGTTCGCGTCGGCCGGCAAGCTGCGGAGAACGTTGGTGAGGTTTATACCGGGATTGCGGTATACAATCTTCGTCAGTACGCGCTCCAAGGTTCCCGTGCAGAGCTGGCGCGACTCCTCGGCCAGTTGCGCGGGAATCTTCTTCCGAAGATCTGCAAGAGCCGGCGCGATTCCCCTGAAGAAGAGGCTGAGCTTGGCGCTGTGAGGGAGGTTTGGGTCCGGAGAGTAGATGAGATGCTCCAACTTCAGCGCCAGCAGCTCCTGGTCGATGTTGGAGGCAGAGGACACCAAGTCGTCGGTCCACACCTCGACGGTCCGGCGGAAGTTCTCGGCCGCAGTATTGGCGCTCTCCACCAAGCTTCGCTCCTTGCGGAGCTCTTCCTTCAGCTTAGTTTCCCGATCCCGGACGGCGTCGAGCGAGTCCTTCAGCGTGGAAACTTTCAGCTCAAGATCCTCAATCGAGTCCTTGGCGGCCTTCAACTCGTCGCCCTTCTTGGAAAGACGCACCTGGAGTTCGGAGTTGGTATGAGCGTCCTTCTCGCGCTCTGTGTTGAGCGCGGCGACCCTCTCCACATTCGCCTTCAACGACTCCTCCAGTTGCACGACCTTGGCGGCAAGCTCTTCCTTGGCGGTCTCCGCGGAAGCCGCAGCGGCTTTCGCCTCCTTCAGCTCTCCGCCAAGGGCCTGCTCCCGAGCGGCAAGGTCTTCCTCGTGGGAGTCGAGGTTGACCTTCCGTTGGGCGAGCTCTCCTTCTCGCCGGGACAGCTCCTCCCCGGCGAGTCGCTGCTGCTCTTCGGCCTCGGCCTTCTCCAGCAACCATTCCTGGTACTCCCCGGCGAGCCTCTCGCACTCCTCCGCCACCTCGCCGAGGGCAGCCTGGTTGGCGGCGCGGAGCTCCGCCGCGCGCTTCTCCATCTCGACGGCGGCCTTGGCGGCAAGGGCCTCCCGAGACGCAAGCTTCGCCTGCCTGGACCGGTAAAGGGCCAGGAGCTGATGAAGCAGCTTCTCCTCCTCGGGCCCATCGCTTCCGCCGGGCACCTCGACGATCTTCAGTCCCGCGGAGGCAAGCACTTCTCCATCGAAGGCCTCGCCCTCCGCGGGGGCTCGCGACGAAGAACCCCACGGCACCTGGATGAAGACGCCGTTGGGAGCTTCAAGATAGTAGCCCGCCTGCTCCTTTTCGGTGGAGGGGTCGGCGGCCGGCGCAGCACTCGATGCTCCTGCCGCCTCCGGGCCGGCAGTGCGGTCGCCGTCCCCCTCCCCGGCCGCTGCGTCCGCAGCCGGAGCGGTCTCCTCCGCAGCCGGCTCGGCGGCTCCCGCCGTGTCCTCAGCGACAGGGACGTCGCCGCAGCCGCCCTGCGCGCCCTCCTCCTCGACGTCGATGACCTCCGTCTCCGTCTGCTGGGGGGGAGGAGGATCTAGAAGAAGGAGAAAAAGCAAAAGAAGTTCAAGCAAATATCCAAAAAGAGGCGAATCCAAGAAGACAAAGTTACAGAGCTTACCTTGACGGACGTCGTCAGCGGCGGGCTCCCTCGCCGGGGAGCTCTGCCTTGGCGGAGTGGCCGCCCTCGCCGGGCTACTTGCCCTTGGCGGGGTACTCACCCTTGGCGGAGTACCCGCCCTTGGCGGAGTGCTCTCCCTTGCCGGGGAGTTCGGCCTTGGCGGGGACGGCGGGGCCTGCGGCTCCTCGGGAGCGACCTCCGGATGCTCCTGTGGTTGCGGCTCCACCTCTGCACAGGACAGTCAAGACAAGACAAAAACATCAAGATATTAGCACAAGACAGAATCCTCAAGCTCACCCGACAAGCGGAAGTATGGAACCCAGACTTACGCTGGGGGCTGCGCTGGGGGCTGCTCCTCGGAGCAGCGCTCGGGTCCGGCAGGCTCGTCTCCGGCACGTCCCCTGTCGCCGCGACGGGCGAGTCGTCCGCGACCTCGACCACGGGCACCTTGGCTTTCTTCGCCACTCGCTGAGCCAAGGTCCTGAGAATCAAAACAAAAGCAAGATCAGCATCAACAAGAATCAAGATAATGTTAAAGAAGATGCAAGATCTCAAGTTCTTACTCCTGTTCCTCCTCGTCGTCGTCGTCGCTCAAGGCGGAGAAGTCAAACGCCACCTGAGGCGCGTCCGCGCGAGGAGCAGGAGGCGAAGATTCCCTTGGGCGCTTGGCGGTCCCCGGGGCTGGGGGCTGCGAAGACCCGGCCCCTGTGGTAGCCGAGGACCGGGGAGCGGGCGGAGCTGCCGCTCCGCTCTGCGAAGACCTTCCTCCGCTTGGCGCTGTCGTGCGGGGCGCCTCCGCCGTGGCCTGTGTGCGGGTCGCCTCCGCCGTGGCCTGTGTGCGGGTCGCCCCCGCCGTGGTTGGTGCGCCGGGCGCCCCCGTCGCAGCTTGGCTCCCCCGGGTAGCTCGCGCCGCCCGGCGAGCTGGTTGTTGCCGGGGCGCGTGCGCCCTCGTCCCCGTCGCCGTCTTGCGGAGACGCTTCAGCGGAGAACGCCTAGGGCTTTCCTGAGGCGGGGAGGTCTCCGACGACGAGGAGAGGTCGTCGGCGTAGAGCCCCAGGGATCCGTCGGAGTCTTCGTCGGCCCCGGCGTCCTCCTCCTCCTCCTCCTCCCCGGCAGGATTGCTGGGCCCAGCGCCCTGCACTGTGGCCGCTTTCCCTCCGGCGCCTCCGCTCCCTCCGGCGCCTCCGCTCCCCGCGGCGCCTCTGTTTCCTCCGGCGGCGTTGCCTCTCGCCGCGGCCTCGGTCAAGATTCCGGGGATCCCGGAATGCCTCAAGGAAGGGACCCCGGCGAGCTCGTTGGGAGGAAGCTTCAGCAGCCTGCGGATCTCCGCCTCCTCTGCTTGGCAGGACGTTTCCGCAGCCTCTGCCTCCTCGGGCGTGAAGCCAAATTCTCCTGCCGCTGCGGCTGCAGCGGCCTCTTCAACCCGAGAAGCTATGTACGCTATCTCTTGGTCGGTGGTGTCCCGTGTGAGCTCTCGGATCTCGTCCTTGTTCTTCGCCACCTCCACCAGGTTGTCGAAGAAGTTCAAGATGACGTCTGGCTTGGGCGGAATCCACGTGCGGTCGATGCCGTGCGAGTCACACGCGGGCATCATGGCGCGAAGGGAGTCCCGGGCCGTGCTGTTGCAGAGAGGCACCACTCCCCGGGGACCTCTGAACCACTCCGGGTGGGCCGGGTCATGCTTAAATAGCTCCCGGACCATCCCCTTCAGCTCCAGCGACGTGAAGTTAAAGTTGAGCCCGGGGCGCAGCCTCATTATATCCGCCGTGTTGCCGTACTCCCAGGCTGGCCTCTTCCTATCTTGGAGAGGGGCGATGCGGCGGCGGAGGAAATCTGTGCCTACTTCTGCGACAGACAACCTTGCTACCCGGAGACGAAGAATTCTGATGAGGGCGACGTCGAGCTTGCCGTCGTCCGAATCCAGCTCGCTCCAGTCCCTGCCGCGCACGATAGGTGTTGTGCGCGGCGCGGTGAAGGGCTGCGGCTCGTCCTCGACAATCCAACACCAGTCTGCACGCCACTCCTCCCACTTGCCGCGGAGCTCCCCCGGCAAGTAGGACTCCTTCTTGTTCAGACGAAAGACCCAAGATATTCCTCCGGAGAGGGGGGCGCCGGCCTCTGCTCTAGGGGTGAAGAAGTGCCTAAACAGCGCTACGTTTGGGTATATCCCAATATAGTTTTCGCACATGTGTGCGAAAACCGCCATCGTGAGGATGGCATTGGGGGTGAAGTCAAGAAGGTGGAGGCCGTAGGTGTGCAGTATATCACAGAAAAATTCGGAAAAAGGGGGACAGAGGCCGCAGTGGAAGAATGCTGCGAAAAAGAAATACCCGCCGGGGTAGTTGTCCTTGGCGGCGGCCGGATAGGCTCGGGTGCGGGGATGCGCCTTGGTCTTCTTGGCCCAGAACAAGTAGTACTTGTTCCAGAGCTCCCGCGCGCTGAGCCTCGGCGAGAAGACGACGTTCCGCTTCCGCAACGCGGTGAGCCTCGCCGCTTGCTCCGATTTCTCCTTCTTAGTCTTCTCCGCCTTCGCCTTCTCGGTCTTAGGGGCCATGGCGGAGGCGGCGAGGGAAGGGGGACGAAGAGCCCGGCGGCGCCGGGGATGCGGAAGACGGCGGAGGAGCTGTGGAGGCGGAGCGCAAAGGGGATCTCTGGAGATGGAAGAAGAGACAATGAAGGCGTAGGAGGGGAACCGCTCCTGCTTCCTCTGCTTTTATGGGGAAGTGGGGGGCGTTTCGCTCTTTCCATTAAAAGAACGTGGCCACGTCCCATCCCACGACGCCGCAATCGACGCGTGCCGTTACGGGGGGACGCGGCGGATGCGGAAGTGGATTCGGCGTGCCATGGGCCGCGCGTGTCCGTGCACTGTTTTGGGCCTGGCCCAACAGCGCTCGGCACCGTGTGTGGCCCAGGCCCGGGGGCTCCTGTCGGTGTACTAAGGTAGGGGTACCTCAGTACCCCAACTTGTGCACGGACGGTAGCAGCTTCCCGCGGCAGGGCCTACCACATGCTTGCCTGAGACCTTCCTGCTCCATTCGCAAACCATTCAAAAACAAAGTATACAAGACAGAAGATCGAGACCCCGGCAAGTGGAGCTTGCCGGGAAGGCCGTTCCAGGCTCAAGATTACCTCACTCACGCAAGGCCCTGGCAAGAGGAGCTTGCCAGGAAAACTAGAAGATTACATCACAGAAGGCATGCCTCGGCGCTATATGCGCCCCGGCAGGACCCGGGGAGCGACAAGCTTCAGAGCTCGACAAGCTCCCGGGCCCGGCAAGGTCAAGACCCCGGCAAGGTGCTTGCCGGGGAGAGTCGCGTTGTGTGCCCGCGCTCCAGCTCATCGGTCCACGCGTCGCCCTGGGGCCTCTCCAGGGACGCGTGGCGGATGGCTGAGCAGCCTGGGGGACACGGTGGCACTCCACGGTGGTGAAGCCATCGCCATGGCAAACGGAGACGCAAGGGCGGGTGCTTTTGGGGTCGACGGCGACGGGCATTAAATGCTCTTGTCCCCCACTGTCAAAGTAGGTAGCGACCACTGTTCACGCACTGTAGCTCCACTATTCCCGCACTGTTACAACTACCACCTCTTTTACATTTTTACCCTTTCTCCTACGTTGACACCTGTCGGTGACCCCTTGCACTATAAAAGGAGGCCCATGCACAACGTGGAGGGGGTTCGGAACCTAGATCGCTCATACGCTCGGGGTAGCTAGTTCTTCAAGCTCCCGAGCTCTCCAACTCAATACAAACTAAGCAGGAGTAGGGTTTTACGCGTGTACCGCGGCCCGAACCTGGGTAAAAACTGCCCGCGTTTTCACTACGATCTGCTCTTCGTGCTCCCTCCGCCCTCTTACCGCACAAGCAAGGGGCTTCGGTCCCATAGGTGCTCGTGGTGGACAGTTTCCCCCGACACAACCCGACTTGTATCTTTTTGCTTTCTGATTTCCTTGCTGTTTTCAATAAAAAATCCTTCAATATCTCTGTTGAGATGTGTTCTTGTGGTTTGAATAATGGTTTGTGCCAAGCAAAGCCTTAGGACCACATTGGGTGTAAGTAGATTTGATCTTACTGAAAAATAGAAACTTTTGCGCTCACGAGAAAAATTCTCATTTTTAACAGAAAAATGCTTTTTAGTTCATTCTTTTTGCAGAAGATTATTATACAAATTTCCCACGTGGCCCTATTTTTCAAGACTTTAAGAGTTCTAGAAGAATTCGAAACTTCCAGATTACTACAAATTGTTCTGTTTTTGACAGATTCTGTTTTCTTTGTGGTGTGTGCTTATTTTGATGGCTCTATGGTTTTCTTTGATGAGTTTTTGCCATAGAAAAGTTGGAATACAGTAGATATAATACAAAAACAAAATATGAATTGGTTTGATACAATATTATAGTAGTGATTTTCTTTCTTACACTAACGGATCTCATGAAGGTTTTGTTGAGTTTTCTGTGATTGAAGTTTTCAATTTTTGGGTTATCTTACGATGGATGAAGGAAGGATGTAAGGGCCTAAGCTTGGGGATGCCCCAGCATCGCAAGCTATTATCCAAAAATGATCAACCAACTAAGCTTGGGGATGCCCCCGAGTGGCATCCCCGCTTTCTTCCAACAACTATCGGTATTTCACTCGAAACTATATTTTTATTCATCACATGATATGTGTTTTGCTTGGAGCGTCTTGTATGATATGAGTCTTCGCTTGTTTTCTTTTGATTTTTAAGTCGTCAATCCTTGTTGTACACACCTATTTGAGAGAGCCAAAATTGTGCCATGACTCGCTATAATTGCTCTCTATGCTTCACTTAAATTTTTATGAGCAACGAATTTGCTCTAGTGCTTCACTTATATCTCTTTGAGCACGGTGTGCTTAATATTTGTAAAGAAATACTCTCTTGCTTCACTTAGATTTATTTTGTTGGGGAAAGTAGTATTTCATAAAAAAATCCTACGATCGCGCAAGATCTATCTACTAGAAGCATAGCAACGAGAGGGGAGAGTGTGTCTACGTACCCTCGTAGACCGGGAGCAGAAGCGTCTAGTGACGCGGTTGATGTAGTCGAACTTTCTTCGTGATCCAACCGATCAAGCACCGAACGTACGGAGCCTCCGCGTTCAACACACGTTCAGCTTGATGACGTCCCATGAGCTCTTGATCTAGAAGAACTATGTGGGAGAGTTTCGTCAGCACGACAGCGTTGTGACGAAGATGATGAAGCTACAGGCGCAGGGCTTCGCCTAAGCACTGCAACGATACGACCGAGGTGTGTTTCTGTGGAGGGGGGCACCGCACACGGTTGGGAGAGATCAACTTGATCAACTTGTGTGTCTAGAGGTGCCCCCTGCCCCCGTATATAAAGGAGCAAGTGGAGGAGGCCGACCGGCCCCTATGGCGCGCCCTAGAGGGCCAATCCTACTAGGAATAGGATTCCAATCCTATTCCTAGTAGGAGTCCACCAAGACGGAGAGAGGGGGAAGGAAGGAGATGGAGAGGGAGAAGGAAAGGGGCGTCGCCCCCTCCTTTTCTTGTCCAATTCGGACCAAGGGGGAGGGGCGCGTGGCCCAGCCCTGGCCGGCCCTCTCTCTCACCACTAAGGGCCCAAGTGGCCCATGAGTTCCCCTGGGGGTACCGATACCCCTCCGACACTCCAGTTTAATCCGAAACTTTTCCGGAACACTTCCGGTGTCCGAATATAGTCGTCCAATATATCAATCTTTATGTCTCGAACATTCCGAGACTCCTCGTCATGTCCGTGATCTCATCCGGGACTCCGAACTTCCTTCGGTACATCAAAACTCATAATACCGATCGTCATCAAACGTTAAGCGTGCGGATCCTACGGGTTCGAGAACTATGTAGACATGACCGAGACTCATCTCCGGTCAATAACTAATAGCGGAACCTGGATGCTCATATTGGCTCCTACATATTCTACGATGATCTTTATCGGTCAAACTGCATAACAACATACGTTGTTCCCTTTGTCATCGGTATGTTACTTGCCCAAGATTCGATCGTCCGGATCTCAATACCTAGTTCAATCTCATTACCAGCAAGTCTCTTTACTCGTTCCGTAATACATCATCTCATGACTAACTCATTAGTCATTTTTCTTGCAAGGCTTATTATGATGTGTATTACCGAGAGGGCCCAGATATACCTCTCCGACACTCGGAGTGACAAATCCTACTCTTGATCTATGCCAACACCACGAACACTTTCGGAGACACCTGTAGAGCATCTTTATAATCACCCAATTACGTTGTGATGTTTGATAGCACACAAGGTGTTCCTCCGGTATACGGGATTTGCATAATCTCATAGTCCTAGGAAATGTATAAGTCATGAAGAAAGCAAAAGAAGTATAACTAAACGATCATAGTGCTAAGCTAACAGATGGGTCTTGTCCATCACATCATTGTCCTAATGATGTGATCTCATTGATCAAATGACAACTCGTGTCTATGGCTAGGAAACATAACCATCTTTGATCAATGAGCTAGTCTAGTAGAGGCATACTAGGGACATACTGTTTTGCCTATGTATTCACACATGTACTAAGTTTTCGGTTAATACAATTCTAGCATGAATAAAAGACATTTATCATGATATAATGAAATACGAATAACATCTTTATTATTGCCTCTAGGGCATATTTCCTTCAGTCTCCCACTTGAACTAGAGTCAATAATCTAGATTACAAAGTAATGATTCTAACACCCATGGACTCTTGGTGTTGATCATGTTTTGCCCGTGGAAGAGGCTTAGTCAACGGGTCTGCAACATTCAGATCTGAATGTATCTTGCAAATTTCTATGTCCCCCTCCTTGACTTGATCGCGGATGGAATTGAAGCGTCTTTTGATGTGCTTTGTTCTCTTGTGAAACCTGGATTCCTTCGCCAAGGCTATTGCTCCAGTGTTGTCACAAACGATTTTCATTGGACCCGATGCACTAGGTATCACACCTAGATCGGATATGAATTCCTTCATCTAGACTCCTTCATTTGCTGCTTCCGAAGCAGCTATGTATTCCGCTTCACACATAGATCCCGCCACGACGCTTTGCTTGGAACTGCACCAACTGACAGCTCCACCATTTAATAAAAATACATATCCGGTTTGTGACTTAGAGTCATCCAGATCAGTGTCAAAGCTTGAATCGACGTAACCGTTCAAGACGAGCTCTTTGTCACCTTGATGGGTCTCTAACCCCTCGTTGGTTACCCCAAGTGGAAGGTGTAAGATGCAGTGTTGTGGAAGTTTTTTCCCTTAGCAAAGATGCCAAGGATCAAATCCCCAGAGACTCCTAGGTTCAACAAGTAGGTGTCAACTGCTAACGGCGCGGATTAGCAATCAACGTGGACCTGCACACAGATACAAATAACTTTGCTCCCAACGAGTACAGAGAGGTTGTCAATCCCTCCGGCCTTGTAGTTCACAAAGGATTAAACGCAAATGATAGTAGTGATAGGTAATGTTTGCAATAGTAAGTAAAAGCGAAAAGTAAATAGTGGATGTGATCAATGATGGTAATATGGACCGGAGTCTCATGATGTTCACTAGTGATGTCTCTCTCCCAAAAGATGATAAAACAGCTATGTGAGGTAAACGAATTACAGCTGGGCAATTGACAGGACCACGAACGCAAACCAATGCTGATTACATTGCAAGAAAGGTTGAGGTTCAAAGAATGGGCGGTACGCCAAAGTAAGTAGACCGAAATCCATCAATATCTACTACTAATCATCCACCTTGAGATATCTATCCAGAACATCTCGCTTGTATTAAGTTGCGAGTCCCACCCATAGTGTAAACTCAAAGCAACAGACAACTGCATTAAAAGAACTTTGCGTAAAGTAAACAATCCTTGCACCCGCGGGCACAAGCACCGTTGTTTTCCCCCTTGTGGCAACAGCACATCCCCTAGACTCATGTTTCTATCACTCAAGCTAGTCATCGAGGGGCATGAACCCACAATCGAGCATAACGTTCCCTCTTGGAGTCACTACGTATTACTTGGCCAAAGCAATAAATAACAACGGAGAACATGCAAGAATTACTTATGAACATAAATATAAAAGAGGTAGATCAAATATATTACTCAAGATCAATCTGAACATAATCTCATAATCCATCGGATCCGAACAAACTCAACATAGCAACAACATAAGGATTACATATGTGCCTCGATCATGTAGGGCAGCTCACGAGGACTAGTTAGTGAAGCACAAGAAGGGGAGGAGAACATCACATAGCTACTGGTCATGGACTCATGGTCCAAGGGAGACTACTCACAACTCATCCGGGAGGCGTCCATGGTGGTGGAGAGGCTCCCGATGGTGATCCTCCCCTCCGGCAGGGTGCCGGGAAGAGTTCTCCTGGTGCTCCCGATCTTGGAAGCGGCGGCGGCGGCGGAACAGAGATGAGATCGCGAAAAAGAGTTCCCGTCCCGAGGGTTTCGAAGGACGCTCTAAATATATGCCGAAGGGGGACACCAGACGGGGCTCGGGGGGCCCAGGCGCCCCCCCCGGCGCGGCCCAGGGGGGGGGGCGCCGCCAGGGCGCCTGGAGCCCTGGTGGCCCCCCCTCGGCTGTCCTTCGGGCGCAAGGTAGGTTCTGGAACGCTGATTTTTTATATGATTTTTCTGGATTTTTCCTAGCAGTTCTCGTAACGTGAAAACCTGAAATACAAAAATAGCCGAAAACAGAAACTGGCACCGGGGTGCACTGGATTAGTAGGTTAGTCCAAATATGATCAAAAGTGTATGGAAGTGTATGAATATCATAGCAATATCACCCAAAAGTGGCATGGAGCAAGCAGAAATTATAGATACGTTTTGGACGTATCAACATCCCCAACCTTAATTCCTGCTCGTCCTCGAGTAGGTAAATGATAACAAGAATAATTTCTGTGGTGACATGCTATTCACCATATATGACTTTTTACATTCATATGACAAAAGCTTACTGAGACAATGAATCTATAGTAATTAAGTTGCCTCATGAGAAAATCACAAATGACTGAAAGTTTTACAACATGAAACTGAAACATCAAAAAGATTTGCAATGAACATGATGTGCAAATATGATAAAGTGATATCTAGCTTGCCCCCTTTAGTGAAGCAAAACATAAATGCAGGGGCACCTTCAAGGTTTAAGTGATGACTAGATACAATGATTTCAAAATAAACGATATCACATTCATGCAAAAGACAATGCTACTTTGGGACAATGCACATTACACTCAGAATGACAATCATGCTCTCAGTAGTTGGTGCTTTTAAAAGAAGGCGGAGACTCAACATAAAAGTAAAAGAATGGTTATGTGCTAGAGCTTTTTATTTTGAAAACATAGAAGCAATTTTGTCAACGGTAGTAGTACTTCATATGTGTCATGCATAAGACATCCTATAAGTTGCAAGCCTCATGCATCGAATACCAATAGTGCTCGCACCTTGTCCTAATTAGCTCGGATTTCCATGGGTTATCATTGCATTACATATGTTTCAACCAAGTGTCACAAAGGGGTACCTCTATGCCACCTGTACAAAGGTCCAAGGAGATAAATCGCATTTGATTTCTCGTTTTTGATAGATCTCAACTTGAGGACATCCATACCGGGACAACACAGAAAATAGATGATGGACTCCTCTTTAATGCATAAGCATATTCTCATAAGAGACTGAGGATTAATGTCCAAGCTAAAACCTCCACCATGATGCATGGCTTTGGTTGGCGGCCCAATGTTTTTTCTCTAACAATATGCATACTCATTCAACCCATGGCAAATCACCCTTACTTCAGACAAGACGAACATGCATAGCAACTCACATGATATTCAACAAAAGTGTGACAGTTGATGGCGTCCCCAGAAACATGGTTACCGCTCAGCAAGCAACTTATAAGAAATAAGATACATAAGCAACATATTCTTTACCACAATAGTTTTTAAGCTACTTTCCCATGAGCTATGTATTGAAATGTTAGTCTGCTTAGTACAGGTGGAGGTTAGCAAAAGACTGGGAGCGACCAACTAAGAGAGCAATGACGGTCATAATCATGCAGAGCGACAAAGCAACATTGAATCAGGCATGGTAGTTATATCGCTACTCAGAAATAAAAGATTATCAAGGCGTGACAGACTTTCTTTACAGTCTTAAATATGCGTGAGCATACGCCAAGTCAATCAAAATAAATTCTCGAAGGAAGATATTACTAAACCATAACACATCATCGGCAAACAAATCAAGTTGGTACTCCAATAACACATTGGGAATCCCCCAGCTATTTGAGACTAACCATAAGAAAACCTGAACTACTAAGCACCATTATGAACGTAGCATATTTATCATAGACATATTGACCAATGCAACGGAAGCAAACTCTCTTAATAAGATAAGCATGATAATTAAAGAGAGTTCAAGCAACCAACTAAACAAAAGCTCTTTGAAAAGATAAGCATGAATACTAAGAGCAGAGCATGATAGTAGCTATTAAAAGACAAAGAACACACACAGTAAAGATAGACATGAAAATTCTATGTTATATTCTAGGTAGAAGTGGAGCGTGTTTCTCTCCCACATAAAGAAAGCTGAGTTCCGACTCGTTATGAAAAACTAAAAAGAAAACTAAAAGCAAGACGCTCCAAGCATAGCACATAACACATGAAGTGATAAAAATATAGCGAAAAGAAAGACGAACTGATAATGTTGATGGAGAAGGGGATGCACGGGGGCATCCCCAAGCTTAGACGCTTGAGTCTCCTTGAATATTTCTTGGGGGTGCACGGGGGCATCCCCAAGCTTGAGCGCTTGACACTCCTGAATCTTTTTATCATCTTCCCTCGCACACTTGAAAACTCCCTTCATACATAACTCATCATAATCTGATTAGCAAGGTTAGTACCCTTAATAAGATAATTATACCTTGCTGGAAATAAAGATATTCTTGAAGTTCTACTGTTTCTCAAGATTGCCAAAAGGTTTTTGCAAAGAAAAAGCAAGCTCTTGATTTGCAAAATGAAGGAAAGGCAAAACAGGACAGAATCTGTGAAAAACAGAACAGCAGGTAGTAATTGATTTGTTCGGGGCACTTCTGCAACTCAAATCAAAAAACTCAGAACAGACGCACGAAAGACAATTATATAGAGAACGCTGTCGAAACAATTCAGACCAAAAAGATGATCTGGTGATTTTATACGAATTTTTCTATCCAAGGACAGAATCTGTTTCCTGGACAGCACCTCACAACTTTTGAACTTTCTAGCAATCAGAGGCTATACTTGGAACAAATATGAAAAGCAAAGATACAATGATGATGCTACTGTAGTAAACAACATCAAGACACAACAAAAGCAAAATATAAAAATTTATTCATGTGGGCTGCCTCCCAAAAGCGCTTTCTTTTATGCCTTTAAGCTAGGCATAATGCATAGAGAAATCAATAACCATCATAATAATCAGAGTTATAAATTGAGTCATATGGTTCCTCAACAAGTTCACTCTTGTTCCTTCTAGGAAAGGGGTACACATCTTTTGCCTTACCGCGTAAGCGGATTTGTCCCTTACCTATATCGATGAAGCCTTTTACCGCTCGGAGGAAGTCCCTTCCAAGCACTATATTTCCTTGGTTTGGCTCCATGATGAAGAAATCAACCATTGCAATCCCTTTAAGGAATTTAACTGGCACATCTTTTATTCTTCCCTGGATTTCAGAAATATCTCCATTAGTGTGTTCATGATAAGATGGTAGTATATCCATGTTAAATTTTAAAGAATCATGAACAGTTTTTGGCATAGTAGAAACCATAGATCCAATATCACAATAAGCAAGGAAGTCTTGATTAGAGATGCTAATCCTAACAAGAGGCTCCCAATCATTATCTATTTCCAAAATATCTTTCTTATTGGGTTTGGGTTTCTCTACCTTCATTAAGTCTAGAGCATTCATCCTCTTTTCAATAGTAGCAAGTCTATCTATGACAGTATCAAAATTATGATCATAAACTAAGTAACTAGATAGACCATGTATAATTTCAAGAGCTCTAGCTTCATCACACTCTAGGAAATCTCCCTCGGCTATAATGTCAAGAGAGTGTTTACACCATTTAAAAAGGCCCTGGTAAAAATTCCTAAGCACAATTTTTATAGGTATCCAAGGCATAATTCTCCTATGTGCATCAGAAATTCTGTCCCATGCCTTCTTCATATTTTCTCCATCCCTTTGATGGAAATCTAGAACTTCTGATTCCCTCAAAGCACCACATCCTAACATGTTTAGCTAAACAGATAGGACTACTAACAGGAAGGCAAAATATTTTTTTTTGTAATTTTTGATAAAGGATACTAAAGCAAAAACTGAAAGGTAAACTAACAAGACTAAAAAGCAAAGGTAAAAGATAGCATGCAACTCCCCTATCCTGAAGAGTGGAGTCCCTGGCAACGGCGCCAGAAAATACTCCTTGATGGGCCTCTAACCCCTCGTTGGTTACCCCAAGTGGAAGGTGTAAGATGCAGTGTTGTGGAAGTTTTTTCCCTTAGCAAAGATGCCAAGGATCGAATCCCCAGAGACTCCTAGGTTCAACAAGTAGGTGTCAACTGCTAATGGCGCGGATTAGCAATCAACGTGGACCTGCACACAGATACAAATAACTTTGTTCCCAACGAGTACAGAGAGGTTGTCAATCCCTCCGGCCTTGTAGTTCACAAAGGATTAAACGCAAATGATAGTAGTGATAGATAATGTTTGCAATAGTAAGTAAAAGCGAAAAGTAAATAGCGGATGTGATCAATGATGGTAATATGGACCGGAGTCTCATGATGTTCACTAGTGATGTATCTCTCCCAAAAGACGATAAAACAGCTATGTGAGGTAAACGAATTACAGTTGGGCAATTGACAGGACCACGAACGCAAACCAATGCCGATTACATTGCAAGAAAGGTTGAGGTTCAAAGCATGGGCGGTGAGCCAAAGTAAGTAGACCGAAATCCATCAATATCTACTACTAATCATCCACCTTGAGATATCTATCCAGAACATCTCGCTGGTATTAAGTTGCGAGTCCCACCCATAGTGTAAACTCAAAGCAACAGGCAACTGCATTAAAAGAACTTTGCGTAAAGTAAACAATCCTTGCACCCGCGGGCACAAGCACCATTGTTTTCCCCCTTGTGGCAACAGCACATCCCCTAGACTCATGTTTCTGTCACTCAAGCTAGTCATCGAGGGGCATGAACCCACAATCGAGCATAACGTTCCCTCTTGGAGTCACTACGTATTACTTGGCCAAAGCAATAAAT
This sequence comes from Secale cereale, assembly GCA_902687465.1. Taxonomy (NCBI): domain Eukaryota; kingdom Viridiplantae; phylum Streptophyta; class Magnoliopsida; order Poales; family Poaceae; genus Secale; species Secale cereale. Next base: position 73,690,886 of record LR738710.1, read on the forward strand.
AACAACGGAGAACATGCAAGAATTACTTATGAACATAAATATAAAAGAGGTAGATAAAATATATTACTCAAGATCAATCTGAACATAATCTCATAATCCATCGGATCCCAGCAAACTCAACATAGCAACAGCATAAGGATTACATATGTGCCTCGATCATGTAGGGCAGCTCACGAGGACTAATTAGTGAAGCACAAGAAGGGGAGGAGAACATCACATAGCTACTGGTCATGGACTCATGGTCCAAGGGAGACTACTCACAACTCATCCGGGAGGCGTCCATGGTGGTGGAGAGGCTCCCGATGGTGATCCTCCCCTCCGGCAGGGTGCCAGGAAGAGTTCTCCTGGTGCTCCCGATCTTGGAAGCGGCGGCGGCGGCGGAACAGAGATGAGATCGCGAAAAAGAGTTCCCGTCCCGAGGGTTTCGAAGGACGCTCTAAATATATGCCGAAGGGGGGCACCAGACGGGGCTCGGGGGGCCTAGGCGCCCCCCCGGCGCGGCCCAGGGGGGGCGCCGCCAGGGCGCCTGGAGCCTTGGTGGCCCCCCCGGCTGTCCTTCGGGCGCAAGGTAGGTTCTGGAACGCTGATTTTTTATATGATTTTTCTGGATTTTTCCTGGCAGTTCTCGTAACGTGAAAACCTGAAATACAAAAACAGCCGAAAACAGAAACTGGCACCGGGGTGCACTGGATTAGTAGGTTAGTCCAAATATGATCAAAAGTGTATGGAAGTGTATGAATATCATAGCAATATCACCCAAAAGTGGGATGGCGCAAGCAGAAATTATAGATACGTTTTGGACGTATCACACCTCTATATACGAGAAGCATATCCTTTTTCTTTTCAGGTACTTCAGGATGTTCTTGACCGCTGTCCAGTGATCCACTCCTGGATTACTTTGGTACCTCCCTGCTAAACTTATAGCAAGGCATACATCAGGTCGGGTACATAGCATTGCATACATGATAGATCCTATGGCTGATGCATAGGTAATGACTTTCATTTTCTCTCTATCTTCTGAAGTGGTCGGGCATTGAGTTTTACTCAACTTCACACCTTCTAACACAGGCAAGAACCCTTTCTTTGATTGATCCATTTTGAACTTCTTCAAAACTTTATCAAGGTATGTGCTTTGTGAAAGTCCAATTAAGCGTCTTGATCTATCTCTATAGATCTTAATGCCTAATATGTAAGCAGCTTCACCGAGGTCTTTCATTGAAAAAATCTTATTCAAGTATCCTTTTCTGCTATCCAGAAATTCGATATCATTTCCAATCAACAATATGTCATCTACATATAATATCAGAAATGCTACAGAGCTCCCACTCACTTTCTTGTAAATACAGGCTTCTCCAAAAGTCTGTATAAAACCATATGCTTTGATCACCTCATCAAAGCGTATATTCCAACTCCGAGATGCTTGCACCAGTCCATAGATGGATCGCTGGAGCTTGCACACTTTGTTAGCACCTTTAGGATCGACAAAACCTTCTGGTTGCATCATATACAACTCTTGTTTGAGATATCCATTAAGGAATGCAGTTTTGACATCCATTTGCTAGATTTCATAATCATACAATGAGGCAATTGCTAACATGATTCCGACAGACTTCAGCATTGCTACGGGAGAGAAAGTCTCATCGTAGTCAACTCGTTGTAGTTGTTGAAAACCTTTCGCAATAAGTTGAGCTTTGTAAACAGTAACATTAACGTCAACGTCGGTCTTCTCTTGAAGATCCATTTATTTTTGATGGCTTGTCAATCATCGGGCAAGTCAACCAAAGTCCACACTTTGTTCTCATACATGGATCCTATCTCAAATTTCGTGGCCTCAAGCCATTTTGCGGAATCTGAGCTCATCATCGGTTCCTCATAGTTTGTAGGTTTATCATGGTCTAGTAACATGACTTCCAGAACTTGGGTGCCGTACCACTCTGGCGCGGAACGCACTCTGGTTGATCTACGAAGTTCAGCAGAAACTTGATCTGAAGTTTCATGATCATCATCATTAGCTTCCTCACTAATTCGTGTAGGAATCACTCGAACCAATTTCTGTGATGTACTACTTTCCAATTCGGGAGAAGGTTCAATTACCTCGTCAAGTTCCACTTTCCTCCCACTCACTTCTTTCGAGAGAAACTCCTTCTCTAGAAAGGATCCATTCTTAGCAACATATATCTTGCCTTCGGATCTGTGATAGAAGGTGTACCCAACAGTCTCCTTTGGGTATACTATGAAGACACATTTCTCCGACTTGGGTTCGAGTTTATCAGGTTGAAGCTTTTTCACATAAGCATCACAGACCCAAACTTTAAGAAACGACAACTTTGGTTTCTTGCCAAACCACAGTTCATAAGGCGTCGTCAACGGATTTAGATGGTGCCCTATTTAACGTGAATGCAGATGTCTCTAAAGCATAACCCCAAAACGATAGTGGCAAATCGGTAACAGACATCATAGACCGCACCATATCTAATAAAGTACGGTTACGATGTTCGGACACACCATTACGCTGTGGTGTTCCGGGTGGCGTGAGTTGTGAAACTATTTCACATTGTTTCAACTGAAGACCAAAATCGTAACTCAAATATTCACCTCCACGATCAGATCGTAGAAACTTTATTTTCTTGTTACGATGATTCTCTACTTCACTCATAAATTCTTTGAACTTTTGAAATGTTTCAGACTTGTGCTTCATCAAGTAGATATACCCATATCTACTCAAATCATAAGTGAAGGTCAGAAAATAACGATACCCGCCGCGAGCTTCAACACTCATCGGTCCACATACATCAGTATGTATGATTTCCAACAAATCTATTACTCACTCCATTGTTTCGGAGAATGGAGTCTTAGTCATCTTGCCCATGAGGCATGGTTCGCAAGCACTAAGTGATTCATAATCAAGTGATTCCAAAAGTCCATCAGTATGGAGTTTCTTCATGCGTTTTACACCAATATGACCTAAACGGCAGTGCCACAAATAAGTTGCACTATCATTATTAACTTTACATCTTTTGGTTTCAATATTATGAATATGTGTATCACTACGATCGAGGTCCAACAAAAATATTCCACTCTTCAAGGGTGCATGACCATAAAAGATATTACTCATATAAATAGAACAACCATTATTCTCTGATTTAAATGAATAACTTTCTCGCAATAAACAAGATCCAGATATAATGTTCATGCTTAACGCTGCCACCAAATAACAATTATTCAGGTCTAAAACTGATCACGAAGGTAGATGTAGAGGTAGCATGCCGACGGCGATCACATCGACTCTGGAACCATTTCCCACACGCATCGTCACCTCGTCCTTAGCCAATCTTCGTTTAATCCGTAGTCCCTGTTTCGAGTTACAAATATTAGCAACCGAACCGGTATCAAATACCCAGGTACTACTACGAGCATTAGTAAGGTACACATCAATAACATGTATATCACATATACCTTTGTTCACCTTGCCATCCTTCTTATCTGCCAAATACTTGGGGCAGTTCCGCTTCGAGTATCCAGTCCCTTTGTAGTAGAAGCACTCAGTTTCAGGCTTGGCTCCAGACTTGGGTTTCTTCGTGGGAGTAGCAACTATCTTGCTATTCTTCTTGAAGTTCCCCTTATTTCCCTTGCCCTTTTTCTTGAAACTAGTGGTCTTGTTAACCATCAACACTTGATGCTCCTTTTTGATTTCTACCTCTGCTGCTTTGAGCATAGCGAAGAGCTCGGGAATTGTCTTCTGCATCCCTTGCATGTTATAGTTCATCACGAAGCCTTTATAGCTTGGTGGCCGTGATTGAAGAACTCTATCAATAACACTATCTTCGTCAACTTTGCATCCAAGTTGAGTCATATGATTGTAGTACCCAGACATTCTGAGCAAGTGTTCACTGATAGAACTATTCTCCTCCATCTTGCAGCTGTAGAACTTATTGGAAATCTCATATTTCTCAATCTGGGCATTTGCTTGAAATATTAACTTCAACTCCTAGAAAATCTCATATGCTCCATGACGTTCAAAACATCGTTGAAGTCCCGGTTCTAAGCCGTAAAGCATGGCACACTGAACTATCGTGTAGTCATCAAACCGCGTCTGCCAAACGTTCAAAGCGTCTACATTAGCGGGAGGGGGCTTGTCACCTAGCGGTGCTTCAAGGACATAATTCTTCTGTGCAGCAATGAGGATAATCCTCAAGTTACAGACCCAGTCCGTGTAATTGCTACCATCATCTTTCAACTTAGCTTTCTCTAGGAACGTGTGACGCCCGAGACCGACGTCCCAGAAGATTCCACAAGATTCCCGAAGATTCCAGATGTTCCGGGGTTTTGCCCGTGTGTTTCAGTTCTGCTTGTGTTATTTATTTTTGCATTGCATCATGTCATCATGCCATCATGTCATATTTTATTTTTGCATCTCAACCTAATAATCCGTGTGGGCCTTCGGTCCATTTAAATCGAGGGAAGATGTCTTCTCTTTATAACATACAAAAGCCTCTCAATAATTATGGAGCTATATTAATAAATATTCCATTGCTTCGGAATCACCGTAACACACTTGCATAATTTCCCCATGTCTTCCTTTTCTTATTCCTTGCTTGAAAAACCTTGCCAACATTTCTTTCTCAGTTATCGAGGTTCCTCAAAAACCCTCCAGCCTTTTTCTTTAAATTCCTGACTTTTGGTGAGTCCAGTAAAATTAGTCTCATGCCCTATTTCTCTCCTAGCCTTCTCCTCTCTTTTCTTTCTTCCTTTTTTTTTCCTTTTCTGTAATTCTAAGAGAAGAGGGCAGCCGCACCTGCCTCTTGGGCCTCCTTCCCAGCCGGCCCACTTTGGCCACCCCGGCCCGACAACTCCCGCTAACCCTAGCGTCGAGCCCCCAGCGCTCGACTCATCTCGATCCTCCCTCGCTCGCTCCCAGCCGCCGCCGCACTCTCCTCGCCCTCTGCCTCCCTCTCGCACTCCCCCATCCCCCTCGATCTACCCAGTGCGCCCCGCTCCCTTAGGCACCGCGCCGAGGCCTCCCTCTCGCTCCCTCTGGCCAGGCCCGGCGCCCCCTCCATCCTCTCCTCGTCCAGAGACCGAGCCCCGCGCAGCACCTCGCAGGCGCCCTTCCCTCCGTTTCCCAGGCGACCCCACGCCAGAACTCCTCCCGCCGGCCACCTCCAGCGGCCAGGAGCCGCCGGCGTCCTTCTCCTCCAGGTGCCCGCAACGCCGCGAGCTGCGCCCGTCCCCGACGCCGTGGCCGCGAGGATCTCCTTCGTCCAGCGCCGGCCGCACCTCTACCCGGCCTTCGTCCAGCCTGACGCCCTGCCGCGGGACGTCTCTCCTGCCCCGTCCTGAGCCCCGACGGCCTCCAGTTCGAGCCAGCGGCAGCCGCAGCTCCTCCCTCCGCGGCTCCCAGCAGCTCCGTGAGCTCCTTCCAGCGTCCCTGCAAACCTCGTCGCCGGCCTCCTTCGGTGCCGTGCTGCTGCCGTGGCCTCATGGCCCTTCCCGCAGCGCCGTGCTGCCCTTTTGTTTAGCTCCTGTTTTTTTTGTGTGTTGTACTGTTGACTTGTCAGATGAACCGTGAACGAGTACCCCTACCGATGCGACATGTACCACTACCTCCACTACCGTCGCCGGAAGCGCCAAGTACCACGACGGACACCGAGTACCTCTACATGACCCGGCAAGTACCTCTTCGAGACAAGTACCTCTACGTATACGCCCGAACATCTACGGAAATGAGTACCCCTACACGGCGAAACGACGAGTACCACGACGACCCGAACGACTACCGATGACTGTGAACAACTACCGCCGTCGTGGAACCGCCAAGCCGAACGAAACAACTACTTCCCACTACGAACGTGTACCCCTACGTCGACGACGACCGCGACAAGTACCACTACCGACGCCCGGATCCGTCGGCACCCTCAAGTACCACTACTTCCACTACCGTCGATCGACGACCGCGAGTACCACTACCGTCGCCCGAGTGCCGCTATGAGAACGTCTACTTCCTCTCCGAACGGAACATCTACTTCCTCTACGATTCGCGGAACGGCTACTTCCTCGACGCTCTCGAACCGTCCCGAAACGAGTGTTTCGAAGGTATAACCCCGAGACGTGACCCGTGAGATGCTTGCTTGTGTTGTATGAAATGTCTCCCTTGTGTGCTTCGTGCCCGTTCCGATCTTTGTCATGTTCCTCGGTTGCCTCGTCACCGACTCGTGGGAACCCGGCAACGGGATCGCCCCACCTTCATCTCGTTTGACTCACCCACGCCATCTATCTTTTGCACCGGACTCTCAACGAGTTACCGGTACCGATATGTTGCGTTGCATCATTTTCGGTTCGTTGCCGTGGCACCCTTTCATTCCACCACGGTGACAATACTTCATATCTCTTAATGTCAACCCTTTTAATAATTGCATAAACTTGTTCATGTCATCCGCATCATAATAACAACATGAGAATGTTAATTGTTGTTGCTTTATAATTATTAAACATGCTCATGGGGATTTTCCGGATATGTTGTTGTTATTCTCCGGCCTCATTTAAATTGCCTTAATAGTATAGTTTCTTTATGCTACACCTCTTGCCATGCTAAAAACATTTAATCTTGTCTTGTAAATAATTGAGAGTCAACTAAATAATTAAATGTGGTGTTTCGTCAATATGCAACTCGTTGCATATTGAGCTCCACTTAACTTGTAGTATTTGTTTGTGCACTTGCCATGCCTTGCATAATTAAACCGGACATGCATCATACTTGTTTGCGCATCGTATGTCATGTTTATGCTTGTGTGTTTACCGTGTTGTTTTCTTCTTTCCGGTTGCTCCTCTTTTTAGCTTCGGTTTCGTTCCGGAGTTGTGAGGATCCGCTCGACTGTTGCTCCGTCTTCTTCTTGGACCCGTTCTTCTTCCTTGTGGAACCCAGGCAAGATGACCGAACCCGGATACCATTACTATCTTTGCCTATTGCTAGAAGTCTCGATCTATAGTTTTGCCTCGATGCCCATGTCTTTCTTGTCAGCCTCCTACTTGTAACCATTGCCATGTTTAACCACCCTACCTACGCAAACCGTTGCTTGGCTAAGTACGCTTCGCTCAGCCCCTCTTATAGCTTTGTTAGTTGCAGGTGAAGATTGAAGATGCTTGCTTCATGTTGAAGTTTGGTTGGGTTATATCACACTATATAAATGCTTAAAAATGAAATCATCTATATACTGGCAAGGGTGGAAGGCTAAGCCTTTTGCTTGGTGATTTGTTCCACTCATGCCGTTAGGAACCGTATAAACCGGTGTTATGTTCCTTGATTTTGCGTTCCTAACACGGTTGGGGTGTATGGGACCCCCTTGATAAACCGCTAAGTGCTAAGTCTTTTCCAGCAAGTCCCAACCTTTGGTACTATTTGCCTAATAACAAACTAATAAAAACTTGCATGTGGACTAGCTATCCCTTTTATTTTAATTCAACAACCCCGGGCCAGTGCTCCACATGAGTGTTGGTCCGAAACGGGGAGTCTGCGGGGCCACCTCGAGGAAACTCAAGGTTTGGTAAAAACCTGTAGAATCGCCCATCCGGTCGTGTCCTGAGACTTAGATACGCGCGGCTACTATCAGGGTGTCGACACGCCGGGAGGATTTGCTGGATTAGCCTTACCTTAGTTCGGTTTAACTTGAGCACGGGATTCCGAGAATACTCGGGTCTTCCCACCTATGGAGTTGCGACTTCGCGGATCGTGGGCTTGTGATGGGCCAAGTTGGAACACCCCTGCAGGGTTTGAACTTTCGAAAGCCGTGCCCGCGGTTATGTGGCAGATGGGAGCTTGTTAATTCCGGTTGTAGATAACTTGACACAATGTTTCAATACACTACCAGCGTGTGTACCGTGACTGTCAATTTCCGAATAGGGATTCGGGAGTTGAACACGGTGGGGTTATGTTTGACCGGCTTTAGTTAGGATCACTTCGTGATCATCTTTCGACCGATGCACTTCTCTTCTCGCTCTCTATTGCGTAAGTTAGTGCTAGTTGCTGCTGCAGACTCTTGTTTGTTCCTTCACCTCTTATTCTTTCTCCAGCCTTGTTCCTCACCCAAGGCTTAAATAGTTTTGTTACCCGGGAACGGGATTGCTGAGTCCTCTGTGGCTCACAGTTACTTCACCACACCAGATGCAGGTTCAACCGAGTACGATGCAGGAGCTGGTTCAGTGCTTCCAGGAGCTCGATGAAGAGTTTGACTGTTTGTTTGTGACGCTTCGTCGATCAGTAGTGGTTTCTACTAGGATTCGATCCTGACCTGTGGCTTTATGTTGTTTTGGTATCTTTCTTTTGATCTTCGCCCGTAGTCGGGTTGTGATGTTTTGAATGATGTTTGCTTATGTAATGTTTTGTGTGAAGTGGCGAGTGTAAGCCAACTATCTCCTTTTGCATTTTAATCCCTCTTTTACATGAGTCGTGCAAAGATACCAAACTTGAGATCATTCTAGGATGGGCTTATATCTTTAAGTCGTGCCTCGACACGTAGGAGATATAGTCCCATCCTGGGCATGACAAGTTGGTATCAGAGCCTTCTCCGACCTAGAAGCCCCCACTGATTGATCGAATCGTTGACGGTTGAGTCTAGGCACACACTGAAAACTTTTTGAGTCCTATATTATATCGGAGAGTAGGATTTCTTTGCTTCTCATCCCCTTTCTCTCTGGTGAGGACTCCTGACGATTACTCTTGCCTCTTCTACTTTCAAAAATTGCACCAATTTTTTTTTAGGATCCCGCGAGTATTCTGGGATTGTTTCGATGTTCTTGTGACAAGGATATAGTTCTCGATGCCTCCTGTTACCGAGGAGTTGAGCTTCGGGGTATCATTGACACAAGCATATCGCGGCAGTACTAAATACTTAAGACGGCCGACATCGAAAATCTCTCCTATACGGCCAGTGGCAAGATAACCCCGACATCGCCCAGTACTGGGGAGGTAGTTCGAGAGTATTGCCATAGCTTGTTATAGTGGATGCTTTTCGAAGGTCCGAGGTAAACAGTTTCCGAGAAAGACTGGTTATGTGTTGAAGGATGGATACACCTGGATGTAGGTTTAGAGTTGATTGCGCGGTGCTTCCCGTGTATCCCCAACACCTGATTGCATAACTGGAAACTTTCGGAAATCTATAGGTGGGTTCATCTAGTAGTTCTAGGCATTCTTCCAACGGATGCTCGATATGAAGTTCGGGGTTCTACATTGAGTGAAGTGGTTTTATGGACTTGTTCTGATCAGGAGTTGCATCTTAAAGGGTCCTTGGCTATGCTGATCCGGGGATTGCAAAACCCTTTTGTAACACGTTCCATGAGCTTTCAGCACGAAGATGTCGAACGAAACTTCTATCTTGTATTTGTTCTATCTGATCCTTGTTCCTTTTTATTTACCTTTTGTTCTCCAAGTGGCTTATCGACGAGTTGATGTACCTGCGGAATTCATTCGTTCAATTCTCTGTTCGAATGATGTTGTGAAGATTAGGCTGTTGCATATCTATCCTTTGTTTTGTTTTGATTCTGGTATTCGAGTTGCTTCGATGTCAAGTGTTGATTCCATACCTTTCTTAATCGGTGTTCTCATATTTCTATGAGAGTGAAGGTCCTTCTTGATCATCAAGATGGTCATGTTAAATTATTTTCAACCGGTGTCCTTTTTGTTCATCTCAAGTCGTCTTTGTCTTCCCCACCCTCCCACCCTTCTTCTTCTTGGAGCCAGAAATTCTCAGATGAAGTATCTATTTTTATTCATGTGTTTTTTTCTTCATTCTTTTTCCTTCAATGTTCTTATCCGGTGATTTATCGTGAAGATGCTCAAGAGCTTCAAGTTCACCATTCTTTTGTTCTCTAATTCTGCCGATGGATGTAATTCAAGAATTCGGTGTTGATCTTATCCTTTTTCCTCTTTTCATCATGCTTTCTTATTCCGGTGCACCAATTAATCATTCTCCTCTTGTTATTCATATCCGGAGTGCTGAAGATTCATAATTCCATTCTTAATCATTTCAAGCTATTTTGAGCATTATCTTCTTATTCAAGCCATTTAACTCAACCGGTGCAATATCTCTTAAGCAATCTTTTCAACGGTGATTTCTTTGAGTGGGCCTTAACCCACAGGTCTTTTCCAAGATCTTACCTGACTCTTCTATTTCCGGAGTATTCTAAAATTCTTTTCAAAGTGTGACGTAAGAATGATTCCATCAGTCACATGCCTTCTCCAAGATCGCTTTCAAATTCTTGTTCATCATTGGTTCAACCTTTTAATTCTTCATTACGGAGTGCCTATACAATTCATGGTGGTGTATCTCATCGTCTTCTCAGATTTTGGAGACTGGAGAAGTGTTTCTCTTAAATCTTGGCCCGTTCTCTTGAAGATTCGTGGTTCTAGCTTCATGCCATCCTCATTATTGTTCCGTTTGTGAGGAATTCTTTTCATACCCACCCGAAGCATTTCTTGAATTCTTTTCTTTGTGATCCTCCGAAGGCCATCATTTCAGAAGATTCTTCGTTCTCAGTTTTCAACTTCGTCCTCCAAATATTCTTCATTGATGCCTCTTCGTTCGTCTCCATATTCTTACGGTGGTTCTTTCAAGATTACCCTTCCGTTGTATTCATTTTAATTCATTTGTTCTTTCATAATCCTACCGGTGGTTCGTTGAATCCGAGCTTGTGATAGATCTCTCTTTAATTCTTTGCAACGAGAATAAGTAGTATGCCAAATCCTTTGGTTGTCATCAATTTAATTGGTGAAGGAGATGCATAACATAACTCTTATTCTTGTTCCTTCAGGTGATTTAATTCTTTTGTCTGGAGCTTCTTCATCATATCATATTCTCAGTTCCAAGTTGTTCATCTTGTTTTCCGGAGATCCATGTTGTTTCATTTATATCATTTCAAGCTACATCTGATTCATCGCAGGCTTTGAATCTTATTCTTTCAATTTTCACTTCTCATGCTTTCATTACCGGAGTTCTTCATGGTGGTTCATCATCATTTAATTCATCCTCGAAGTCTTCATCAAGATTCTTGTTGGAGCTCAAGCATTTTCATCATGCTTTCCAATTGCAATTCTTTCTACCTTATCTTTTCAGATGGTGTTATGTCATTCTTGACAATTCCTTCATGTTCATGATTCACGAGTTATCAAGAATGAGATATTTAAACCCATCATTTTTCCTTGTTCAGGAGATCTTTTCAACCTTCAATTTATTCATTGGAGTTATCTTGGGTTGTATTGCACCTAAAGCTATCCCTAAGGATTGTTGCTATTATGGTGCTTATAAATGATCCAAGTTCTTCATTTATCATTCCGGTGAGATAAGTTTTTTGTCTCCTTGTTGATCTCTATCCAATCAATTGTTTAAGTTAGTGGCTGGTTGTCACCTCTTAATTTCGAGATGTTTTTCATAAGCCCACAACGAGCTTATTCTTTCGTTGTTGATTTCCCAACAACTCCGTTCAACCCTTCTTCGTAAGGATGCTCTTTCAATTCATTTGCCGGAGAAGTTGTCTTTTCTTCTCCATTCTTTTCTTTCGTTGATCTATATGTTATTCTTTCATTCCGGAGGCATTGTGATGTTGCTCTCTTCAAACCATCATCTTGTTTTCTTTTCAAGATCATGTTCTTTTCTTTTCTAGTCCATTTAACCGGAGTGTTGTATTCTTCATTCAAGTTTCGTCATCTTATCTAGCTTTTGCCTCTCTTTTCAACCGGAGTGCTGTCTGAGTCCTTCTTAACCTTTGTGCCATTCTTTCATTATTTCAGAGGCAATGTGTTGTTGTTTTCATCAAGTATCACTCCATCTCCTTAAGTTTTTGTTCATTTCCTTCCATTTTCAGACGGAGTGCTGTCCAAATTCTGTCATTCTTATTCCTTGGCCATACCATTGCGGTTTCATATTCTTTCCGTCCGTGAGCTCTTGTTTCATGTCTTTCAACCTTCAAGGTTCTGATAATGTTCCATGTTCATCCTTTTATCGGAGTGCTCTTAACTTCATTCATCTCCGTTGCATTCTTTCTTTCAACTTGTTCAACCTCTCAAGGTTCCTTGGTTTCACTCGTCTGTTAAAGAAGCAACTTTGTTTTACCCCTTCTTTTTCGTTTTCTATCCGGTGATATCTCTAGGATCTCGGGTCGAGATCCTCTGTTAGTGTGGGAGAGTTGTGACGCCCGAGACCGACGTCCCAGAAGATTCCAGAAGATTCCCGAAGATTCCAGATGTTCCGGGGTTTTGCCCGTGTGTTTCAGTTCTGCTTGTGTTATTTATTTTTGCATTGCATCATGTCATCATGCCATCATGTCATATTTTATTTTTGCATCTCAACCTAATAATCCGTGTGGGCCTTCGGTCCATTTAAATCGAGGGAAGATGTCTTCTCTTTATAACATGCAAAAGCCTCTCAATAATTATGGAGCTATATTAATAAATATTCCATTGCTTCGGAATCACCGTAACACACTTGCATAATTTCCCCATGTCTTCCTTTTCTTATTCCTTGCTTCAAAAACCTTGCCAACATTTCTTTCTCAGTTATCGAGGTTCCTCAAAAACCCTCCAGCCTTTTTCTTTAAATTCCTGACTTTTGGTGAGTCCAGTAAAATTAGTCTCATGCCCTATTTCTCTCCTAGCCTTCTCCTCTCTTTTCTTTCTTCCTTTTTTTTCCTTTTCTGTAATTCTAAGAGAAGAGGGCAGCCGCACCTGCCTCTTGGGCCTCCTTCCTAGCCGGCCCACTTTGGCCACCCCGGCCCGACAACTCCCGCTAACCCTAGCGTCGAGCCCCCAGCGCTCGACTCATCTCGCTCCTCCCTCGCTCGCTCCCAGCCGCCGCCGCACTCTCCTCGCCCTCTGCCTCCCTCTCGCACTCCCCCACCCCCCTCGATCTACCCAGTGCGCCCCGCTCCCTCAGGCACCGTGCCGAGGCCTCCCTCTCGCTCCCGCTGGCCAGGCCCGGCGCCCCCTCCATCCTCTCCTCGTCCAGAGACCGAGCCCCGCATAGCACCTCGCAGGCGCCCTTCCCTCCGTTTCCCAGGCGACCCCGCGCCAGAACTCCTCCCGCCGGCCACCTCCAGCGGCCAGGAGCCGCCGGCGTCCTTCTCCTCCAGGTGCCCGCAGCGCCGCGAGCTGCGCCCGTCCCCGACGCCGTGGCCGCGAGGATCTCCTTCGTCCAGCGCCGGCCGCACCTCTACCCGGCCTTCGTCCAGCCCGACGCCCTGCCGCGGGATGTCTCTCCTGCCCCGTCCTGAGCCCCGACGGCCTCCAGTTCGAGCCAGCGGCAGCCGCAGCTCCTCCCTCCGCGGCTCCCAGCAGCTCCGTGAGCTCCTTCCAGCGTCCCTGCAAACCTCGTCGCCGGCCTCCTTCGGTGCCGTGCTGCTGCCGTGGCCTCGTGGCCCTTCCCACAGCGCCGTGCTGCCCTTTTGTTTAGCTCCTGTTTTTTTTTGTTTTTTTTGTTTTGTGTTGTAATGTTGACTTGTCAGATGAACCGTGAACGAGTACCCCTACCGATGCGACATGTACCACTACCTCCACTACCGTCGCCGGAAGCGCCAAGTACCACGACGGACACCGAGTACCTCTACATGACCCGGCAAGTACCTCTTCGAGACAAGTACCTCTACGTATACGCCCGAACATCTACGGAAATGAGTACCCCTACACGGCGAAACGACGAGTACCACGACGACCCGAACGACTACCGATGACCGTGAACAACTACCGCCGTCGTGGAACCGCCAAGCCGAACGGAACAACTACTTCCCACTACGAACGTGTACCCCTACGTCGACGACGACCGCGACAAGTACCACTACCGACGCCCGGATCCGTCGGCACCCTCAAGTACCACTACTTCCACTACCGTCGATCGACGACCGCGAGTACCACTACCGTCGCCCGAGTGCCGCTATGAGAACGTCTACTTCCTCTCCGAACGGAACATCTACTTCCTCTACGATTCGCGGAACGGCTACTTCCTCGACGCTCTCGAACCGTCCCGAAACGAGTGTTTCGAAGGTATAACCCCGAGACGTGACCCGTGAGATGCTTGCTTGTGTTGTATGAAATGTCTCCCTTGTGTGCTTCGTGCCCGTTCCGATCTTTGTCATGTTCCTCGGTTGCCTCGTCACCGACTCGTGGGAACCCGGCAACGGGATCGCCCCACCTTCATCTCGTTTGACTCACCCACGCCATCTATCTTTTGCACCGGACTCTCAACGAGTTACCGGTACCGATATGTTGCGTTGCATCATTTTCGGTTCGTTGCCGTGGCACCCTTTCATTCCACCACGGTGACAATACTTCATATCTCTTAATGTCAACCCTTTTAATAATTGCATAAACTTGTTCATGTCATCCGCATCATAATAACAACATGAGAATGTTAATTGTTGTTGCTTTATAATTATTAAACATGCTCATGGGGATTTTCCGGATATGTTGTTGTTATTCTCCGGCCTCATTTAAATTGCCTTAATAGTATAGTTTCTTTATGCTACACCTCTTGCCATGCTAAAAACATTTAATCTTGTCTTGTAAATAATTGAGAGTCAACTAAATAATTAAATGTGGTGTTTCGTCAATATGCAACTCGTTGCATATTGAGCTCCACTTAACTTGTAGTATTTGTTTGTGCACTTGCCATGCCTTGCATAATTAAACCGGACATGCATCATACTTGTTTGCGCATCGTATGTCATGTTTATGCTTGTGTGTTTACCGTGTTGTTTTCTTCTTTCCGGTTGCTCCTCTTTTTTGCTTCGGTTTCGTTCCGGAGTTGTGAGGATCCGCTCGACTGTTGCTCCGTCTTCTTCTTGGACCCGTTCTTCTTCCTTGTGGAACCCAGGCAAGATGACCGAACCCGGATACCATTACTATCTTTGCCTATTGCTAGAAGTCTCGATCTATAGTTTTGCCTCGATGCCCATGTCTTTCTTGTCAGCCTCCTACTTGTAACCATTGCCATGTTTAACCACCCTACCTACGCAAACCGCTGCTTGGCTAAGTACGCTTCGCTCAGCCCCTCTTATAGCTTTGTTAGTTGCAGGTGAAGATTGAAGATGCTTGCTTCATGTTGAAGTTTGGTTGGGTTATATCACACTATATAAATGCTTAAAAATGAAATCATCTATATACTGGCAAGGGTGGAAGGCTAAGCCTTTTGCTTGGTGATTTGTTCCACTCATGCCGTTAGGAACCGTATAAACCGGTGTTATGTTCCTTGATTTTGCGTTCCTAACACGGTTGGGGTGTATGGGACCCCCTTGATAAACCGCTAAGTGCTAAGTCTTTTCCAGCAAGTCCCAACCTTTGGTACTATTTGCCTAATAACAAACTAATAAAAACTTGCATGTGGACTAGCTATCCCTTTTATTTTAATTCAACAACCCCGGGCCAGTGCTCCACATGAGTGTTGGTCCGAAACGGGGAGTATGCGGGGCCACCTCGAGGAAACTCAAGGTTTGGTAAAAACCTGTAGAATCGCCCATCCGGTCGTGTCCTGAGACTTAGATACGCGCGGCTACTATCAGGGTGTCGACACGCCGGGAGGATTTGCTGGATTAGCCTTACCTTAGTTCGGTTTAACTTGAGCACGGGATTCCGAGAATACTCGGGTCTTCCCACCTATGGAGTTGCGACTTCGCGGATCGTGGGCTTGTGATGGGCCAAGTTGGAACACCCCTGCAGGGTTTGAACTTTCGAAAGCCGTGCCCGCGGTTATGTGGCAGATGGGAGCTTGTTAATTCCGGTTGTAGATAACTTGACACAATGTTTCAATACACTACCAGCGTGTGTACCGTGACTGTCAATTTCCGAATAGGGATTCGGGAGTTGAACACGGTGGGGTTATGTTTGACCGGCTTTAGTTAGGATCACTTCGTGATCATCTTTCGACCGATGCACTTCTCTTCTCGCTCTCTATTGCGTAAGTTAGTGCTAGTTGCTGCTGCAGACTCTTGTTTGTTCCTTCACCTCTTATTCTTTCTCCAGCCTTGTTCCTCACCCAAGGCTTAAATAGTTTTGTTACCCGGGAACGGGATTGCTGAGTCCTCTGTGGCTCACAGTTACTTCACCACACCAGATGCAGGTTCAGCCGAGTACGATGCAGGAGCTGGTTCAGTGCTTCCAGGAGCTCGATGAAGAGTTTGACTGTTTGTTTGTGACGCTTCGTCGATCAGTAGTGGTTTCTACTAGGATTCGATCCTGACCTGTGGCTTTATGTTGTTTTGGTATCTTTCTTTTGATCTTCGCCCGTAGTCGGGTTGTGATGTTTTGAATGATGTTTGCTTATGTAATGTTTTGTGTGAAGTGGCGAGTGTAAGCCAACTATCTCCTTTTGCATTTTAATCCCTCTTTTACATGAGTCGTGCAAAGATACCAAACTTGAGATCATTCTAGGATGGGCTTATATCTTTAAGTCGTGCCTCGACACGTAGGAGATATAGTCCCATCCTGGGCATGACAGAACGCATTAAAATTCAAAGGAATGGTAGCACGGGCCATTGATCTACAACAACATAGATATGCAAAAAAAACTATGAGGACTAAGTTCATGATAAGTTAAAGTTCAATTAATCATATTACTAAAGAACTCCCACTTAGATAGACATCCCTCTGGTCATCTAAATGATCACGTGATCCAAATCAACTAAACCATGTCCGATCATCACGTGAGATGGAATAGTTTTCATTGGTGAACATCTTATGTTGATCATATCTACTATATGATTTAGGCTCGACCTTTCGGTCTCCAGTGTTCTGAGGCCATATCTGCATATGCTAGGCTCATCAAGTTTAACCCAAGTATTCTGTGTGTGCAAAACTGGCTTACACCCGTTGTATGTGAACTTAGAGCTTATCACACCCGATCATCACGTGGTGTCTCGGCACGACGAACTTTCGCAACGGTGCATACTCAGGGAGAACAGTTATACCTTTTAATTTAGTGAGAGATCATCTTATAATGCTACCGTCGTACTAAGCATAATAAGATAAACATCACATACAATCAAAATATGTGACATGATATGGCCATCATCATCTTGTGCTTTTGATCTCCATCTCCAAGGCACCATCATCACCGGCGCGACACCTTGATCTCCATCATAGCATCGTTGTCGTCTCGCCAACTATTGCTTCCACGACTATCGCTACCGCTCAGTGATAAATTAAAGCAATTACATGGCGACTGTATTTCATACAATAAAGCGACAACCATATGGCTCCTGCCAGTTGCCGATAACTTTACAAAACATGATCATCTCATACAATAACGTATAACTCATCATGTCTTGACCATATCACATCACAACATGCCCAGCAAAAACAAGTTAGACGTCCTCTACTTTGTTGTTGCAAGTTTTACGTGGCTGCTACGGGCTTAGCAAGAACCGTTCTTACCTACGCATACAAAAACCACAACGATTTTTCGTCAAGTATGTGTGCTGTTTTAACCTTCACAAGGAACGGGTGTAGCCACACTTGATTCAGCTACAGTGAGAGAGACAGACACCCGCCAGTAACCTTTAAGCAGCGAGTGCTCGTAACGGTGAAACCAGTCTCGCGTAAGCGTACGTGTAATGTCGGTCCGGGCCGCTTCATCTCACAATACCGCCGAAACAAAGTATGACATGCTGGTAAGCAGTATGACTATTATCACCCACAACACATTCTGTTCTACTCGTGCATATCATCTACGCATAGATCTGGCTCATGATGCAACTGTTGGGGAACGTAGTATTTCAAAAAAATTCCTACGATCACGCAAGATCTATCTACTAGAAGCATAGCAACGAGAGGGGAAAGTGTGTCTACGTACCCTCGTAGACAGGGAGCGGAAGCGTCTAGTGACGCGGTTGATGTAGTCAAACTTTCTTCATGATCCAACCGATCAAGCACCGAACTTACGGAGCCTCCGCGTCCAGCACACGTTCAGCTTGATGACGTCCCACGAGCTCTTGATCCAGTAGAACTTCGCGGGAGAGTTTCATTAGCATGACGGCGTGGTGACGGAGATGATGAAGCTACCGGCGCAGGGCTTCGCCTAAGCACTGCAACGATATGACCGAGGTGTGTTTTTGTGGAGGGGGCACCGCACACGGTTGGGAGAGATAAACTTGATCAACTTGTGTGTCTAGAGGTGCCCCCTACCCCCGTATATAAAGGAGCAAGGGGGAGGCCGGCCGGCCCATATGGCGCACCCTAGAGGGCCAATCCTACTAGGAATAGGATTCCAATCCTATTCCTAGTAGGAGTCCACCAAGAGGGAGAGAGCGGGAAGGAAGGAGAGGGAGAGGAGAAACAAAGGGCCGCCGCCCCCCTCCTTTCCTTGTCCAATTCGGACCAAGGGGGAGGGGCGCGCGGCCCAACCCTGGCCGGCCCTCTCTCTCACCACTAAGGGCCCAAGTGGCCTATTAGTTCCCCCGGGGGGTACCGATACCCCTCCGGCACTCCGGTTTAAACCGAAACATTTCCGGAACACTTGCGGTGTCCGAATATAGTCGTCCAATATATCAATCTTTACGTCTCGGACATTCTGAGACTCCACGTCATGTCCGTGATCTCATTCGGGACTCCAAAATACCTTCGGTACATCAAAACTCATAAACTCATAATACTGATCGTCATCAAACGTTAAGCGTGCAGACCCTACGGGTTCGAGAACTATGTAGACATGACCGAGACTCATCTCCGGTCAATAACCAATAGCAGAACCTGGATGCTCATATTGGCTCATACATATTCTACGAAGATCTTTATCGGTCAAACCGCATAACAACATACATTGTTCCCTTTGTCATCGGTACGTTACTTGCCCGAGATTCGATCGTCGGTATCTCAATACCTAGTTCAATCTCATTACCAGCAAGTCTCTTTACTCGTTCCGTAATAAATCATCTCGTGACTAACTCATTAGTCATTGTGCTTGCAAGTCTTATCATGATGTGTATTACCGAGAGGGCCTAGAGATACCTCTCCGACACTCGGAGTGACAAATCCTACTCTTGATATATGCCAACACCATGAACACTTTCGGAGACACCTGTAGAGCATCTTTATAATCACCCAGTTGCGTTGTGACGTTTGATAGCACACAAGGTGTTCCTTCGGTATACGGGAGTTGCATAATCTCATAGTCATAGAAACATGTATAAGTCATGAAGAAAGCAATAGCAGTAAAACTAAACGATCATAGTGCTAAGCTAACGGATGGGTCTTGTCCATCACATCAGTCTCCTAATGATGTGATCTCGTTGATCAAATGACAACTCATGTCTATGGCTTGGAAACATAACCATCTTTGATCAATGAGCTAGTCTAGTAGAGGCATACTAGGGACATATTGTTTTGTCTATGTATTCACACATGTACTAAGTTTCCGGTTAATACAATTCTAGCATGAATAAAAGACATTTATCATGATATAAGGAAATACAAATAACATCTTTATTATTGCCTCTAGGGCATATTTCCTTCATATTTGAGAGTTAGTAAAATTTTAAAGAAATTCTCTCTTGCTTCACTTATATTATTTTGAGAGAAATACAAATTATGCCCATGTCACACCCTGCATTTTGTACCATGTTATTTGCATCAATGAAGCATGAAAATTTGGACCAACAATTTTTTTGGCATAATTTGGCTTTTATTGAAATTGAGTTTTTCTTCATGTGCTTTTTCTTGTGCTCGTTAAAGTCAACTATTACCTCTTGTAGAATTCACCTCCATACCCAAAACTTCTGCCCAATGATCATGCCAAGTGTTATATAACAGTATAGTATTTTCTTACAAAATTAATTTGGCCAAAATGTATTTTATAAATTTAGTATTCCTAAAACCCCTAAATTGAGGTTTGCACTGCAAGTGCTTGATTTAGGGTGAGAAAATCATTTCAAAAAGCATATTTGAGACCTAGTAGTCATAGGACTCCCAGAAACCACAAAAGTATAATTTTAAAAGTTATTTTCCTATTTTATTTAAAAGCTTTTTCTTAAGGCCAGAAATGGTCTTTAATAGGGGAAAATTATTTAAGTATTTCAAAAATATTTGCCAAAATTCAGGGAGACTCATAGGACATATATTGTCCATATATAAGAGTTTCAACACTTGGTCATGTTCAAAATAATGGGCTAATCCCTCAAAAACCCTTTCTGGATATTTCAAGATTTTGAAATATTTACAAAGGAATTATTCTCCAAAAATTCCAGGGAAATTCTATCATGTCATATATGACATATTTGATGATCTTGCCAAGCCCCATGCCTTGGGAAGCAAGATATCACCCTCAAAACCCTTCAAAACCATTATGACCATATTTGGAGTTTGAGCAACTTGACATTGCCAAACTTGTCCAAATGCCCTCAAACTTGGTGCACATGCTGGAATGGCCTAATAAGGCATCTAGACCAAATGGCACAAGAATTGAAGTAGGGTAACTTGATAAGAATACCCCAAAACCCTTTTTGTTCAAATGCAAATTTGAACAACTTTACATTACCAACTTTTTACCTGGAGCTTCAAACTTTGTGGGCATGATCAATACCCCAAATGATGAAACTACACCAAGTGGTGCATCAAGGGGAGATGATTAGCTTGACTTAAACAAGATGAAGCCATTTCTGTTGTTTTCTAGGGTTCACCAAAGTTACATTGGCTAGTTTCTCCAAATGAGCCCAAATTTGGTGAAACACCCTATTTTCATATGACATTCAATCCTGTTAAGTGTCATGGCAAGTGGAAATCATTTGCTTGACCAAACCTTGATCAAACACCTTCTTCTATATTACCAAAACCATCTTCTTGATCACTTTTACTATTTACCTTGCTGGACAGCCATTTTCTACCAAGTTACCAGCTTCTCTTCTCTCTCACAGCATCTCCGGAGCATCCAAGGCCTCATCCGTGTTGCTTGCATCACCCTGGACCCCCCAGACACGGCGGACGCGCCCAGAGGGCTAATGGCATGCCATGGCATGCGATAAGGCCGCTCCAGAGCGCGCTACAGTGCGCCCCCGCACTGTAGCTTCGCCCAATCGCCTGCCCCTGACAACCTCGAGCTCTCCCCTCGCGCCAGTCGATGCCCCTCGACGTCCGCGACCTCCCCCGGCGCTGTCCCCCTCCTCCTCCGCCCTCCAGTGGCCGTCTTCACACGCGCACTGGCCGCCCGCAGCCTCCACTCGTCGGCCTCACACACGCGCGCTGTCTGGAAGCTTCCCCGCTCCTCCTCTCCCCTCTACTAGGCGTAGAACACGTCCACGATCCTCCCCGACTCGAACTCAGGCACCAGAACGGCCTCTGGCCTCGTCTACGACCTCGCCAGCGCACGAGTCCACGGTGGACCGTGGGCTCGGCTATATAAGTACCCCCGAGCCCTCTACTCTGCACCAACAGCCTCTCCTCACCCCCAGCAACACTCCAGCACCACTCGTTCATCCCCGAAAAGCCCCAGTGCTCGGGATCGACTGGAGCTCCGCCGCGTCGGGCAACCGGCGATCTCGCAGTACGAGCCCTCTCAGCTCCTCCTTTTGCTTGATTTGGAACCGCCGTGCACCACTGATGCATTCCCCTCCCTTTTCCCTTTCTGCAGCTGCCGGATTCGAACTGGCCAGCGACCTCCCAACGACCATCCGCCATCCCACCTCGCCGCCGGCGAACCAGGCCTCCCCGGCGAGTCGCACCACCACCACTGCATCCGCGACTCGCTGCTGAGTCCATCCCTGCCATCGGTTTGCCCCGCCGTGCCCGGATTCGCCGCCGGTGAGCTCGCCGTCGCCGTGGCCGAGAGGTTGAAGATGATAGGCGGGCCCCGTTTGTCATCCTCACCGCCCTCTCTCTCCCCTCGCAGCCGCTGACCGCCGGGCCCCGCCCGTCAGGTTTGAAATCCTGACGTGCGCGCGCTGGCGCCCGATCGGCTGGGCTGTTAGCCCTGGGCCGTGCACTAAGGCCATTCTGGCCCAGTAGCACAGGGCTGTTTCTTTTTATTCTTTTCTATAAATACTTCAAATAATTTTACAGAAATGAATATTAGTCCAAATGAATTAATTCCAACTCCTAAAATCTTGTAATATTCCAACCTATTTAATGGTGTCACTTTCACACATATCCATGAAACTTTTCTGTTCTGTTCAAATTTAAATTCAAATTTGAGCATTAAAGCTCTTGTTCAAAAATCCTTAGATTCCATCCTGTCACTCCAAAACTCCAACTAAGAATTTTTGCCATCTTAGTTTTCCCTCCAGTATTTAACAAAAATAAGTTGACATTTTTCTGAGCACTTTCATTTTTCTGTTTTTATTGTGGTCTTATTTTTCCGTTGTTATTATGCGACGTATAGATACCGTATTTGACGAAGTTAGTGAGGAAGAAGGTGGAGAAGGATTTGAAGACTTTGAAGACCAAGCCAATCCAGGCAAGCAACCCTTTGACCATGATACACTTGTTCTTCGGAACCCGTTTGTTTCCGATGCATGATGATAGAGTTACGGTGGTGACCTAGTTGAACCACCACATGATGCATGCTTTGCTCATGATCTTGCTATGTGCTAGTTGTCATGCAAATAGATAGTAGTGATGCTTGTGATGCATGTGAGATATGAACCTTCGAGGTTGAAATCTTTGCATAAATCCCATCGGGTGCCCCTAATGCTCGAGGGTGATGTTGAGTTAGGTCATCACTTGAGGAAGAAGTGATGTGCCGGTAAAATCTTGTGCATGGGTGAAATAATGGATTAGATTTATGTGTGACTACCGTCCCAACCAAACATGTGCAACCACTCTACCCCTTATGGGACGGGGCTTTATTGATTACTTAGGTCGATACTAGCATGGTGCCCGCATTACTAGTGACGGGAAGACTTGAGGTCTTTCCCGGGACGGGGTCGTGCTTGGAAAGATGACCATGACTGTTTTTACAGGGCACCGGACACACCGTTGGTCCCTTCGGGTACGCGTGATATTGAAATTAGGGCAAGTCCCGTGATCTATTGTTTGTACCCGAGGGCCGTGTACCAACGAGTGGACTCTATGTTAGTGTCGTCTAAGGAAAGATATTGACCGGGTGCTTCCCCCGAGTACTTGAGGTACTGCGGGATCGTGGGTGACACGAAAGCTTCCCGGATCTTGTGGGTAAAGTGCGCAACCTCTGTAGAGTGTAAAACTATTCGAATAGCCGTGTCCACGGTCATGGACAGTTGGGCGGTGCTACTTAAACTATGTCCAGAATTTTACCGCATCGGTGAAAGTTTGTGTGTGTGATGAGTCAAGGTGGTGACTTGAATCGATGAGTTGATTCATATTCATGTTGATATCGGTGACCTGTCTTCGAGGTTACGTGAAGTATTGATGCATATACTTGATGGTAGAATATTTATTCTAGCCCATTGCTAGATTGCTCATTGTTGTTCAATTGCATTGTTACTTTGAACCAAATCATGGGTTGCTTGCGAGTACATTCAAAGTACTCATTGGCTTGCCACTGGTTATTTAATTGGCCAGGCATGGAGGAACAGGAATATGAAGAAGAGTTCTTTGGAGACAAACATGCGAACTAGGACGCTATCCCAGTCAGAATGCCTGTAGGGTTAAGGCAGATGGCATGGGTTCTACCTATCATCGAAGACTTCCGCTATTTGAGTTATTTGCTATTTCAGCCATGAGGCTTTATCTATGTAAGACTTGGCCATAATGGCCATAATTTGTGTAAAACAGTATGTATGGATGTAAGACTCTTGTTATTCAGATTCTGTGTGTTTAGTGAGCATTGATCTCTGGGATCACTGTACACGTGCATTCGGTGATCTCGACTTCTAAGTCGGGGTCCCCACAGAGCTGGTATCAGAGCCATCCTGACTGTAGGAGGCCTTAGTTAGCATGGGCGTTAGTTAGATGAGACCCCTTTTCAAAAACCTTCTGAACCTCTCTTCTTTTCTAAACCCGAGATTTCATCAGCTTATTAACCCCTCCTATTCCACCTTTGTAGATGGCCGCTGTACCGGAAGAGCACCTGACCATCGGGTTTCCCTTGCTTCTCGAGGATAGCCTCCAGGAGTGTCAGTTCCGTCGAGCGCCCATCCTCACATACCTTGAGCATTGGGTTAGCGACACTGAGGTGGAATACCATGTGGAAGTGATCGTGAAGACAAACGATCCTCCCACAAGTTGGTTCTTCGAGGGACCCCAGATGGCAACCCTACCTCTCGCTGTCGAGGCTGCTGCACTCAAGGCACTAACCCGTCTCCGCGAGCTTCTTCCGGAGATGGTAGCCAAGATGACAACCCGCTTCTTACCTTACCGGAAGGAAGGTGAAGATGAAAGCAGCGCACTAGCCCCTCCACTGAAGGAAGGACTCTCGCTTCGGTTCCAGACCTACTTCAGTCTATGTGCCGACAGCTTGGCACAAGACTTGGCCTCAGAATCAATGAAGCTTCGAGAGGAACTTCACAAGACCAAGGCACTTCTTCACCGAGCTCAAGAGAAGACAAATAGGATCAAGAAAGCAGGAGCACCTTCCGGACAGTCCGCTATCGCATACCGAGGCGGAAGGCCCTCCGAAGATGTATCTTCCAAGAATGAAGAACCACCTCGGCGACGCCGGATGACGGCAAGGGAATATCGCAAGCTTTTCCCTGGACCACCGACAAAGCACCGTCGTATCCAACTCCTCCACTCCCCCACACCCTCAAGTGACAAGAGGGCCCAGACAGATGAAGTCAAGGAGGAAGACCCAGAAGAGCCGGAATACGCGACCGAGCATTCCGCCGCTTAGGCATTATTCGCTACTCGGATATGCCAGTTGTGACCTCTACGGTAGGATAGGTCGTGTAACCCCTATGCGCAGTCGAGTCCTTGTATGGTTCATATGAAACCATCTAGTGTTTGCTTTTGTTGTGTTTGGATGTATGTCGTATTCTTCCTTTGGGAATATGTAAACGACTGCATCACCCATTTGGATTTTAATGAATGTGTTTGGCCTTTCGGCCCTTGCATGATTTGATTAGTGTCACACCCACCCCCTTACTAGGCACCCATCTATCTTGCTTTCCCTCTTCCGAGTCATGAGACCTTTTACCGCTCCAACAGGATGCCTGTTGTAACTCGTACTGGTACCTCTACCCAACAGCCTGAAGCCGGAGCATCCGCTCAGTCAGAGGCAGGCCACGACCAAACCAACGACCAAGCTCCACCACCACCTCCTCCGAACATGGACATGGCTCAGCTTCTCCAAGCTTTCCGAGAGGAACGCCAAGCCAACATTGCAGCCCTTCAGTTGATTGCTCAAGCTGTCACCAACAACCGCCAGCCGGCGGGGAATGGCAATGGACGTTCCACGTTGGCAGAGTTCAAGAAGCATGCACCGCCAACTTTCATCGAGACTGCTGAACCCCTGGATGCAGACGACTGGGTCCGCACCATTGAGGACTTACTGGAACTAGTCGGATGCACCGAAGACCGTGAGAAGGTGGCTTATGCAGCCCACTGCCTCGGGGGGACTGCTAGAGCTTGGTGGGATGGATTCAAGGTCATGCATGCTGAACAAGACATCACTTGGGTCAACTTCAAGGCAGAATTCCGCAAGGCCCACATTCCTTCCGGAATCATGGCTATCAAAAACCATGAGTTCCGAGCCCTGAAGCAAGGAAGTGGCACTGTCAAGGAGTACATGCAGAAGTTCAGTGTTCTGTCAAGGTATGCCCCTGAAGATGTCAGCACTGATGCTGCAAAAAGGGAGCGCTTCATGGAAGGCCTCAATCAGACTCTGCAATACTCGCTTGTTGTGTGCGACTGCCCAACCTTCCCGGACCTGGTGAACAAAGCACTCATGCTTGAAGACAAGCGGCGTGCTTTGGAAGACACTCGCAAGCGCAAGATGGTCAGCAAGGGAAGTTCCAGCAACCAGAAGCCTCGTCCGTGGCAGTCAGCCCCGGCCAAACCAACCTATCAGCAACCAAGAGCTCCTGCACCTCGCACCAACTATCAGCCTCAGCAGTATGCCAACCCAAGGCCAGCTTTCAACCCCAATACCAGTGGTGGCAACAAGATCAAAAATCCAAACCAAGTCACTTGCTTTGGATGTGGTCAGTCAGGACACATCTCAAGGGTGTGCCCCAACAAGAAGCCAGATGCCCCGCGCCCCAATGCGCAGAACCAAGGACAAGGCCGCGGGATGCCACCAAGGAACCCAGCTCCTCGCAACCCGCCTAACCAGGGGAAGGGGCGTGTGAATCACGTCACTGCTGAACAAGCCCAGGAAGACCCGGACGTCGTGCTGGGTACGTTCCTTGTCAACTCAGCACCTGCAACTGTCTTGTTTGATTCTGGAGCAACGCATTCATTTGTCACTCAAAGATTTGCATTAAAAAGTGGCATGACCCCTACACCCCTGAATAACCCTATGGTGGTACAAACCCCCGGAGCAGAGATGAGGGCCAAGATAGGCTGTAAAGGAGTCAGTATTACCATTAACGGTGTAGATTTCCTAGCAGACCTCATCGTCCTGAGATCACAAGGCTTGGATGTGATCCTAGGCATGAATTGGCTCAGCAAGCACCAAGGCTTGTTAGACTGCGCCAATCGGACAGTCACTATGACCAATGACCAAGGAGTCAAAGTCAAGTTTGCTCCCAACTCCTCTTTCGCTCAAGCCGTTCAAGTCAACTGTCTATCTGAAGTTGGGCTAGAGCAAGTACCGGTGGTATGTGAGTATCCTGATGTCTTTCCAGATGAACTACCGGGAATGCCCCCTGACCGTGACATTGAGTTCATCATCGAGCTCGTTCCCGGAGCAGGACCCATCTATAAGAAGCCTTATAGAATGGGGACAGAAGAATTAGCCGAGTTGAAGAAGCAACTGGAAGAGCAGCTGAGGAAGGGATTTATCCGCCCGAGTGCCTCCCCTTGGGGATCTCCTGTTCTGTTTGTGGCAAAGAGGGACGGTACCATCCGCTTATGCATTGACTATCGTTCCCTCAATGAAGTTACAATCAAGAACAAATATCCACTTCCCAAAATTGAAGATCTGTTTGATCAGCTCAGCGGAGCCAGGGTGTTCTCCAAGATCGACCTCAGATCTGGGTACTACCAACTGAAGATCAGACCCCAAGATATTCCGAAGACGGCATTCATAACCATATATGGCCTGTACGAGTGCACGATCATGTCCTTTGGGTTAACCAATGCCCTAGCTTACTTCATGTATCTCAAGAATAAAGTCTTCATGGAATATTTGGACAAGTTCGTTGTTGTCTTCATCGATGAGATTCTTGTCTTCTCGAAGACAGAGGAAGAACACGAGCAACATTTGACGATGGTCCTAGACAAGCTTCGGGAGCACCAACTGTATGCCAAATTCAGCAAGTGTGAGTTCTGGCTGCATAAAGTTGGATTCTTAGGTCATGTCTTGACCGAAGAGGGATTATCAGTTGATCCCGCAAAGATCGAAGCTGTGACCCAATGGCCATCTCCAACGACCGTCAAGGAAGTCAGAAGCTTCCTCGGACTCGCGGGCTATTACCGCAAATTCGTGGAAGGATTCTCTAGCATTGCCCGGCCAATGACTCAGCTCCTCAAGAAGGACAAGAAGTTCGACTGGATGCCAAAATGCGAAGAGAGCTTCCAAGAGCTCAAGAAGAGATTGACAACCGCCCCAGTTCTGGTAACACCTGATATTCACAAGGAGTTCGTGATATATTGTGATGCCTCTCGAACCGGATTGGGAAGTGTTCTGATGCAAGAAGGCCGAGTCATAGCTTACCTATCCAGGCAGCTACGACCTCATGAGGAGAACTACGCTACTCATGATCTTGAGTTAGCGGCAGTGGTTCATGCCTTGAAGACAAGGCGGCATTACCTCCTAGGGAAACGGTGTGAGATATACACAGACCACAAAAGTCTGAAGTACATTTTCACCCAAAAGGAATTGAACATGAGGCAGCGAAGATGGTTGGAACTCATCAAGGACTATGACCTCAGTGTTCAATATCACCCCGGGAAGGCTAACGTGGTGGCCGATGCCTTAAGCAGGAAGGCTTGCTCTTTGAATGCCATTATTCAAGAAAGGCAGCCAGCCTTGTTTAAGGAACTCGAGCAATTCAGTTTGGAATTGGTCACCCCTGGATTTCTGGATCATTTGGAAGTCAGACCGACCCTGATGGACGAAGTCAAGAAGGCACAAGATAGACACGCAAGCATCGAAGGCATCAAAAAGAAGATGAAGCTAGGCAAGGCCCCAGGATTCTCCGAAGACGAGCACGGGATTGTTTGGTACAAAGGTCGCATCTGCGTACCAAACAAGATGGAGCTGAAGAACCTGATCCTGCAAGAAGCCCACGACACCCCGTATTCCATCCACCCCGGAGGAACCAAGATGTACCAAGACTTGAAGGCAAGATTCTGGTGGCACGGGATGAAAAGAGAGATTGCAACCTATGTTGCAAAGTGTGATGTGTGCCAAAGGGTCAAGGCAGAATATCAGCGACCCGCTGGATTGCTTCAACCACTCAAGGTTCCTGAGTGGAAGTGGGATAAAGTCGGAATGGACTTCATCACTGGATTACCAAGGTCAAATAGAGGACATGACTCCATCTGGGTCATAGTCGACCATTTGACCAAGGTGGCCCATTTCATTCCTGTCAAGAGTACTTATGATGGCAACCGGCTGGCAGCTCTCTACATCGACAGAATCGTAAGCCTTCACGGCGTTCCCAAGGAGATTGTGTCAGATCGAGGAACCCAGTTCACCTCAAGGTTCTGGAAGAAGTTCCAAGAAGCCTTGGGAACCAAGTTATCTTTCAGCACGACTTTTCATCCACAGACCGGAGGTCAGACAGAACGAGTAAATCAAATTCTCGAAGACATGCTCCGAGCCTGTGTCTTGGCATATGGAGCCAAGTGGGAAGATTGTCTCCCTTTTGCCGAGTTCTCCTATAACAACAGTTATCAGTCGAGCCTTCAGATGCACCATTTGAGGTGTTGTACGGACGCAGATGTCGCACACCCCTCAACTGGTCGGAGACTGGAGAAGGGCTAGTCTTTGGACCGGATATTCTCCACGCAGCAGAAGAGCAAGTCCAACTAGTCAGAGAGAGTTTGAAGGCAGCCAAGTCAAGGCAAAAGAGCTATGCTGACACTCACCGTCGGGACATGAGTTTCCATGTCGGGGACCATGTGTACCTGCGGGTAACTCCTCTCAAGGGAACCAAGCGTTTCCACATCAAGGGGAAGCTCGCACCAAGGTTCATTGGACCCTTTGAGATCACTGCACGACGAGGAGAAGTGGCTTACCAGTTGGAACTACCACCTGAGCTATCCGATGTGCACAACGTATTCCACGTGTCACAACTCCGGAAATGTCTCCAAGTTCCGAACAAGCCTGATCTCTACAAGGAAGTTGATCACCAAGCCATTGATCGGCAGCCTGATTTGACCTACCGCGAGAAGCCCATTCGCATTCTGGATGAAGCAGAACGACGGACACGAAGCCGCACCATCAAGTACTTCAAGGTCCAGTGGAGCAACCACACTGAAGCAGAAGCAACCTGGGAACGTGAAGACTACCTTAGATCCGAGTTTCCCGATCTCTTTTAAGACCTAGTTTAGGAATCTCGGGGACGAGATTCTTGTAAGGGGGGTAGGTCTGTCACACCCTGCATTTTGTAACATGTTATTTGCATCAATGAAGCATGAAAATTTGGACCAACAATCATTTCAAAAAGCATATTTGAGACCTAGTAGTCATAGGACTCCCAGAAACCACAAAAGTATAATTTTAAAAGTTATTTTCCTATTTTATTTAAAAGCTTTTTCTTAAGACCAGAAATGGTCTTTAATAGGGGAAAATTATTTAAGTATTTCAAAAATATTTGCCAAAATTCAGGGAGACTCATAGGACATATATTGTCCATATATAAGAGTATCAACACTTGGTCATGTTCAAAATAATGGGCTAATCCCTCAAAAACCCTTTCTGGATATTTCAAGCTTTTGAAATATTTACAAAGGAATTATTCTCCAAAAATTCCAGGGAAATTCTATCATGTCATATATGACATATTTGATGATCTTGCCAAGCCCCATGCCTTGGGAAGCAAGATATCACCCTCAAAACCCTTCAAAACCATTCTGTCCATATTTGGAGTTTGAGCAACTTTACATTGCCAAACTTGTCCAAATGCCCTCAAACTTGGTGCACATGCTGGAATGGCCTAATAAGGCATCTAGACCAAATGGCACAAGAATTGGAGTAGGGTAACTTGATTAGAATACCCCAAAACCCTTTTTGTTCAAATGCAAATTTGAACAACTTTACATTACCAACTTTTTACCTGGAGCTTCAAACTTTGTGGGCATGATCAATACCCCAAATGATGAAACTACACCAAGTGGTGCATCAAGGGGAGATGATTAGCTTGACTTAAACAAGATGAAGCCATTTCTGTTGTTTTCTAGGGTTCACCAAAGTTACATTGGCTAGTTTCTCCAAATGAGCCCAAATTTTGTGAAACACCCTATTTTCATATGACATTCAATCCTGTTAAGTGTCATGGCAAGTGGAAATCATTTGCTTGACCAAACCCTTATCAAACACCTTCTGCTATATTACCAAAACCATCTTCTTGATCACTTTTACTATTTACCTTTGCCTCAGCTTTCTACCACAGCTTCATCTAGTTACTATCTACCTCTAGTAACTCCCCATGTCCCCAGCTCCATGATTGAGGGGTGAAACCCTACATCACCTTGCTGGACAGCCATTTTCTACCAAGTTACCAGCTTCTCTTCTCTCTCACAGCATCTCCGGAGCATCCAAGGCCTCATCCGTGTTGCTTGCATCACCCTGGACCCCCCAGACACGGCGGACGCGCCCAGAGGGCTAATGGCATGCCATGGCATGTGATAAGGCCGCTCCAGAGCACGCTACAGTGCGCCCCCGCACTGTAGCTTCGCCCAATCGCCTGCCCTCGGCAACCTCGAGCTCTCCCCTCGCGCCAGTCGATGCCCCTCGACGTCCGCGACCTCCCTCGGCGCTGTCCCCCTCCTCCTCCGCCCTCCAGTGGCCGTCTTCACACGCGCACTGGCCGCCCGCAGCCTCCACTCGTCGGCCTCACACGCGCGCGCTGTCTGGAAGCTTCCCCGCTCCTCCTCTCCCCTCTACTAGGCGTAGAACACGTCCACGATCCTCCCCGACTCGAACTCAGGCACCAGAACAGCCTCTGGCCTCGTCTGCGACCTCGCCAGCGCACGAGTCCACGGTGGACCGTGGGCTCGGCTATATAAGCACCCCCGAGCCCTCTACTCTGCACCAACAGCCTCCCCTCACCCCCAGCAACACTCCAGCACCACTCGTTCATCCCCGAAAAGCCCTAGTGCTCGGGAATGACCGGAGCTCCGCCGCGTCGGGCAACCGGCGATCTCGCAGTACGAGCCCTCTCAGCTCCTCCTTTTGCTTGATTTGGAACCGCCGTGCACCACTGATGCATTCCCCTCCCTTTTCCCTTTCTGCAGCTGCCGGATTCGAGCTGGCCAGCGACCTCCCGACGACCATCCGCCGTCCTACCTCGCCGCCGGCGAACCAGGCCTCCCCGGCGAGTCGCACCACCACCACTGCATCCGCGACTCGCTGCTGAGTCCATCCCTGCCATCCGTTTGCCTCGCCGTGCCCGGATTCGCAGCCGGTGAGCTCGCCGTCCCCGTGGCCGAGAGGTTGAAGATGACAGGTGGGCCCCGCCTGTCATCCTCACCGCCCTCTCTCTCCCCTCGCAGCCGCTGACCGCCGGGCCCCGCCCATCAGGTTTGAAATCCTGACGTGCGCGCGCTGGCGCCCGATCGGCTGGGCTGTTAGCCCTGGGCCGTGCACTGAGGCCATTCTGGCCCAGTAGCACAGGGCTGTTTCTTTTTATTCTATTCTGCAAATACTTCAAATAATTTTACAGAAATGAATATTAGTCCAAATGAATTAATTCCAACTCCTAAAATCTTGTAATATTCCAACCTATTTAATGGTGTCACTTTCACACATATCCATGAAACTTTTCTGTTCTGTTCAAATTTAAATTCAAATTTCAGCATTAAAACTCCTGTTCAAAAATCCTTAGATTCCATTCTGTCACTCCAAAACTCCAACTAAGAATTTTTTCCATCTTAGTTTTCCTTCCAGTATTTAACAAAAATAAGTTGACATTTTTCTGAGCACTTTCATTTTTCTGTTTTTATTGTGGTCTTATTTTTCCATTGTTATTATGCGACGTATAGATACCGTATTTGACGGAGTTGCTAAGGAAGAAGGTGGAGAAGGATTTGAAGACTTTGAAGACCAAGCCAATCCAGGCAAGCAGCCCTTTGACCATGATACACTTGTTCTTCGGAACCCGTTTGTTTCCGATGCATGATGATAGAGTTACGGTGGTGACCTAGTTGAACCACCACATGATGCATGCTTTGCTCATGATCTTGCTATGTGCTAGTTGTCATGCAAATAGATAGTAGTGATGCTTGTGATGCATGTGAGATATGAACCTTCGAGGTTGAAATCTTTGCATAAATCCCATCGGGTGCCCCGAATGCCCGAGGGTGATGTTGAGTTAGGTCATCACTTGAGGAAGAAGTGATGCGCCGGTAAAATCTTGTGCATGGGTGAAATAATGGATTAGATTTATGTGTGACTACCGTCCCAACCAAACATGTGCAACCACTCTACCCCTTATGGGACGGGGCTTTATTGATTACTTAGGTCGATACTAGCATGGTGCCCGCATTACTAGTGACGGGAAGACTTGAGGTCTTTCCCGGGACGGGGTCGTGCTTGGATAGACGACCATGACTGTTTTTACAGGGCACCGGACACACCGTTGGTCCCTTCGGGTACGCGTGATATTGAAATTAGGGCAAGTCCTGTGATCTATTGTTTGTACCCGAGGGCCGTGTACCAACGAGTGGACTCTATGTTAGTGTCGTCTAAGGAAAGATATTGACCGGGTGCTTCCCCCGAGTACTTGAGCTACTGCGGGATCGTGGGTGACACAAAAGCTCTCCGGATCTTGTGGGTAAAGTGCGCAACCTCTGCAGAGTGTAAAACTATTCGACTAGCCGTGTCCACGGTCATGGACAGTTGGGCGGTGCTACTTAAACTATGTCCAGAATTTTACCGCATCGGTGAAAGTTTGTGTGTGTGATGAGTCAAGGTGGTGACTTGACTCGATGAGTTGATTCATATTCATGTTGATATCGGTGACCTGTCTTCGAGGTTACGTGAAGTATTGATGCATATACTTGATGGTAGAATATTTATTCTAGCCCATTGCTAGATTGCTCATTGTTGTTCAATTGCATTGTTACTTTGAACCAAATCATGGGTTGCTTGCGAGTACATTCAAAGTACTCATTGGCTTGCCACTGGTTATTTAATTGGCCAGGCATGGAGGAACAGGAATATGAAGAAGAGTTCTTTGGAGACGAACATGCAAACTAGGACGCTATCTCAGTCAGAATGCATGTAGGGTTAAGGCAGATGGCATGGGTTCTACCTATCATCGAAGACTTCCGCTATTTGAGTTATTTGCTATTTCAGCCGTGAGGCTTTATCTATGTAAGACTTGGCCATAATGGCCATAATTTGTGTAAAACGGTATGTATGGATGTAAGACTCTTGTTATTCAGCTTCTGTGTGTTCAGTGAGCATTGATCTCTGGGATCACTGTACACGTGCATTCGGTGATCTCGACTTCTAAGTCGGGGTCCCCACAGCTCATGATCTTCACTTATATTTGTTTGAGCTTATCAAAAGCAATACATGAAAATTAGTCCCAAAGTGACAGATATCCAAGAAGGATATAATAAAAACTTTCATGGAGATCATTGGACAAAATAAACTTGATTCCTTGCAATAGATTTGAGATATGATGATATGATATGTGAGTTATGTTAATGTGTAAGTATGCTTTATTAAGAATATTAGTGTTAAAGCTTGTGATTCCCTATGCAAGCATGAAAGTCAATAATTATGCAATGAAATTATATCCTACTTGTGGTGCATTATTCGGTGTTATTTATGCATAATGTTCGCTTAGGAGATTATTCGTTTCATGGTTGGTCGCTTCCCAGTCTTTTGCTAGCCTTCATTTTGCACTAAGTATGATCTCTACTTGTGCATCCAAAATCCTTTATCTCGGTTTGCCACATGAGTCCACCATACCTACCTATATGCGGTATTCCCTTGCCGTTCTAAGCAAATTTATATGTGCCATCTCTAATTTTCAAAATAAATTTCCCTTTCGTGTGCACGTACTGCTTGCGAGGCGGTGAGGGGTGGCCAATATTTTCCACGCTAGATGTGTTATTCTCACGATGAGTGTTTATTCACTTGCCGTTGCACGAGAGTAAGGAAAAGGTATCAGGGATGCCCAGTCCCGAAATGAAAAACAAATTTACTTTATGTTGTCAAATAATAAATTCCTTGGAAAGTGTTGGTATGGAAGGCAACCGTGGATTCGCTAACCATGGCTTGTGAAAGTTTGGTGGAAAAGGAATAAACTTTATTTTCTATTTGGGAACCGCCTATGATATATCTAGCTTGGAAAGTGTTGGGAACCTCAAGTCATTCTCGTTGGTGGGAAAAGTATACCTCCCAAAAAAAATTATCTCTCAATTTAAGCTTTGAGCTCTGGCACCTCTACAAATCCCTACTTCCCTCTGCGAAGGGCCTTTCTTTTACTTATGCAATTTTTATTTTTGAATTTGAGTCTCCATCTTCTCTTACAAGCACAAACTAGGAAACACTATGATCGTACTTGAGCATTGGGTCTAACTAATATGCGAGTGTGTTTCATGGATGGATCAATGGTTGAGCATGATGGGCTATGGATAACTTATTTTAGCATTGATATTTTGAAAGACATGGTTGCTTGTTGATATGCTTGAGTATCTAAATTGTTATGTCAAAACTAGACTATTGCTTTGAAGCATATAAAAGTCCAAATGTCCATGCTATAAAAAAAGAATATGATATGACATGATAGGCAGCATTTCACATCAAAAATTATGTTTTTATCACTTACCTACTCGAGGATGAGCAAGAGTTAATCTTCGGGATGCTGATACGTCTCTAACGTATCTATAATTTTTGATTGTTCCATGTTGTTATATTATCATTCTTGGATGTTTTACAATCATTTATAGTCATTTTATATCATTTTTTGGTACTAACTTATTGACATAGTGTCAGGTGCTAGTTGTTGTTATTTGCATGTTTTTTACATCGCGGGAAATCAATACCAAACAGAGCCCAAACACCGCAAAACTTTTCGAATAAGTTTTATGGTCCAGAAGACACCTGATGGGCCAGAACTGCACCTGGGGGGGTGCCCCGAGGGGGCACAACCCACCATGGCGCGCCAGGCCCCCTGGCGCGCCCAGGTGGGTTGTGCCCACCTCGGTGGCTTCCCACACCGCCTCTTTGCTCTATAAATACTCAGATATTCCAGAAACCCTAGGGGAGTCGACGAAATATTCATCCAGCCGCCGCAGAGTCCAGAACCACCAGATCCAATCTAGACACCATCTCGGATGGGGTTCACCACCTCCATTGGTGCCTCTCCGATGATGCGTCAGTAGTTCTTTGTAGACCTACGGGTCCGTAGTTAGTAGCTAGATGGCTTTCTCTCTCTCTCTCTCTCTCTCTCTCTCTCTCTCTCTCTCTCTCTCTCTTGATTATCAATACAATGGTCTCTTGCAGATCCATATGATGTAACTCTTTTTGCGAAGTGTTTGTTGGGATCCGATGAACTTTGAGTTTATGATCAGGTCTATCTTTTTATATCCATGAAAGTATTTGAGTTTATTTGGTCTCTTTTATGCATGATTGCTTATAGCCTCGTATTTCTTCTCTGATATTTGGGTTTTGTTTGGCCAACTTGATCTATTTATCTTGCAACGGGAAGAGGTGCTTTGTAGTGGGCTCGATCTTACGGTGCTTGATCCTAGTGAAAGAAGGGGAACCGACACGTATGTATTGTTGCTACCAAGGATAAAACGATGAGATCCATATCTAACGCCATAGATAAACGGATCTTGTCTACATCATGTCATCGTTCTTAATGCATTACTCCATTTTTCCATGAACTTAATACACTAGATGCATGATCGATAGCTGTCGATGTGTAGAGTAATAGTAGTAGATGCATGCAGGAGTTGGTCTACTAATCTTGGACGTGATGCCTATATAATGATCATTGCCTGGATATCGTCATAATTATTTGAGGTTCTATCAATTACCCAACAGTAATTGTTTTTTCACCGTTTGCTATTTTTCTCGAGAGAAGCCACTAGTGAAACCTACGACCCCCGGGTCTCTTCCTCATATATTTGCCTTTGCGATCTATTTTTGCTTTGCTTCTATTTTCAGATCTATTAAACCAAGACCCCAAAAATACATTGCTGCAATTTATCTTATTTCTCAACCAATTTACCAATATTTATATCTCTCTCACGTTCGTTACCCGAAAGGGATTGACAACCCCTTTTACACGCCGGGTTACGAGAAGTTGTTATTTGTGTGCATGTGTTATTTACCTTGTGTTGCTTGGTTTACCTACTAGTTCGATAACCTTGGTTTCACATCTGAGGGAACTACCTATCGCCGCTGTGCTGCATCATCCCTTCCTCTTTGGGGAAATATCAACTTAGCTTTAAGCGACATCACTAGTTCAATCTCGTTACCGGCAAGTCTCTTTACTCGTTCCGTAATGCATCATCTCGTAACTAACTCATTAGTAACATTGCTTGCAAGGCTTATAGTGATGTGCATTACCGAGAGGGCCCAGAGATACCTCTCCGATTCACGGAGTGACAAATCCTAATCTCGATTTATGCCAACTCAACAAACACCTTCGGAGACACCTGTAGAGCATCTTTATAATCACCCAGTTACGTTGTGACGTTTGATAGTACCCAAGGTGTTCCTCCGGTATTCGGGAGTTACATAATCTCATAGTCAGAGGAACATGTATAAGTCATGAAGAAAGCAATAGCAATAAAACTAAACGGTCATTATGCTAAGCTAACGGATGGGTCATGTACCTCACATCATTCTCCTAATGATGTGATCCCGTTCATCAAATGACAACACATGTCTATGGTTAGGAAACTCAACCATCTTTGATTAAGAAGCTAGTTTAGTAAAGGCTTACTAGGGACACTGTGTTTTGTCTATGTATTCACACATGTATGAAGTTTCCGGTATATACAATTCTAGCATGAATAATAAACATTTATCATCATGTAAGGAAATATAAATAACAACTTTATTATTGCCTCTAGGGCATATTTCCTTCAGTCTCCCACTTGCACTAGAGTCAATACTCTAGATTACATAGTAATGATTCTAACACCCATGGAGTCTTGGTGCTGATCATGTTTTGCTCGTGGAAGAGGCTTAGTCAACGGGTCTGCAACATTCAGATACGTATGTATTTTGCAAATCTCTATGTCTTTCTCCTTGATTTGTTCGCAGGTAGAGTTGAAGCGTCTCTTGGTGTGCTTGGTTCTCTTGAGAAACCTGGATTCCTTCGCCAAGGCTATTGCTCTAGTGTTGTCACAAAAGATTTTTATTGGACTCGATGCACTAGGTATTACACCTAGATCGGATATGAACTCCTTCATACAGACTCCTTCATTTGTTGCTTCCGTACCAGCTATGTACTCCGCTTCACACGTAGATCCCGCCACGACGCTGATGTCTTCTCGCCCCTCGTTGGTTACCCCAAGTGGAAGGTTTGAGATGTAGTGTAACGGCAAGTTTCCCTTGGCAAGATACCAAGGATCGAATCCCATGAGACTTCGAGGGCCAACAAGTAGGTGTCAACGCTAACGGCACCAACTTAGCGGTTGACAGGACCTGCACACAAATACAAATAACTTTGCTCCCAACGAGTACAGAGAGGTCACTACTAGGAAAAGGGCTATAGATGGAATTGATACTAATGGCGCACCGGACAAGCAATGCGCCATTAGAATATAGTAATGGCGCACCAGCAACAGATACGCCATTAGAGCTCGAACTACTAATGGCGCACGATGTCCAGAGTGCGCCATTAGTATCAAGAAGTTTTTTTTGAACTAGCACGCATGTCCAAACATACT
This sequence comes from Secale cereale, assembly GCA_902687465.1. Lineage (NCBI taxonomy): Eukaryota > Viridiplantae > Streptophyta > Magnoliopsida > Poales > Poaceae > Secale > Secale cereale. The sequence goes on from LR738710.1 coordinate 73,729,020, forward strand.
AATGGCGCACCTGGGGAACGTGCGCCATTAGAATCTACATACTTATGGCGCACAGATGTGCGGTGCGCCATTAGTAATCCCCCATCCATATCCCCCCCACCGACTGCACCCCTCCTCTCTCTCCCTCGCCAGATCTCCCCCCTCTCCCCGACGCCTCTCTCTCCCTCCAGCGCCGCGCCGCCGCCCCCGCGCCATCCCCGCTGAGCCGAGCGCCGCGCCGCCGACGCCCTCGACGCCCGCGCCCCCGACGCCCCGGACGCCTGGAGCTACGCCGCCGCCGCCCGCGCCCCCGACGCCTCGGCCTCGACGCCCGCGCCCCCGACGCCCCGGCCTCCCCCGACTCTGTAGCAACGCCGCCGCCCGGAGCTACGCCGGCGACCACTCCATACGCAGGTAGCCATCACTCCTCCCTCCGTCCTCTCTAATCACCACCACAAAGTCATTTTTTTTGTATTTCTGCCATTTTCGTTGAAGTACGCGGTTGAGATCAAAATTTAGGTCACTTGGATCAAAATTTAGGTCACTTGGATCAAAATTTGATTAGCCCCTAAATGGAAGGAGCCTTGATGGATGGATGTTCGTCTTCTCCAACTCCGGTTGCTTAAACTAGCTCGTGCTCTTCCCCCTACCTATTCTACAAGTGTATACAAAATTGCAGTGCTGCCATTCATTGCGGTTCGGTCTCCGCCATCTAGTTTTTATTTTTTTTGCAAAACTTTTTATTTTTTTGCAGAGAAATGCTTGAAATCAGACGCCATCTAGTAATTTGCTAGAGATGTTTTTTCAGTGATGTTTTATTGGCTACTTACAGTATTGTATTTCAGTGCAAGTAGTATTTGTTTTATTGGCTACTTACAGTATTGTATTTCGGCGCCGCTTACAGTATTGTATTTGCTAGAGATGTTTTTTCAGTGATGTTTTATTACCACACCCACACTTACTAGTTTCAGTAGTTAGACTAGTTAGACTAGTTTCAGTAGTTTCAGTAGTTTCAGTAGTTAGACTAGTTTCAGTAACTTGTACTCTGAAAAACACATGAAAAACTTGTTGCTGTTAATTTTTCTGCTAAGCCATAGTTTAAATTTTTCTACTAGGCAAACTGTTGTTGCTTGGAGTAATTGACATGATGAACTTGCTGTTAATAAAAAAGCACTGTTGTGATATTATATTTAAAAAAACACTGTTGTGATAGTAAAACTCTAGTATGAAAAGCAACCAAGAACAAATGCAGGTCCAGGCCACCAAGCTCTGAGGTTTGTATGGTGCCTCCAGTAAAAAAAATATGAGGAAAATTGGCTCCAGTAATAAAAGAATATGATGAGGTTTGTATGGTGGCTCTAGTAATAAAACTGTAGATATCTAGTGACGATGGTATGTAGCAGAACTAGTGCAAAAGTGTTGACAATGTTAGTCCTAATGAGCCTAGGATGGTGCCACAGCTAGCTTGTCTAGGTACATATTTTTAATTTATAAAGTTTAATCTCTTTGAAACATAGGAAATGTCATCTTCCGACGACGATAGGATCCTGGAGTGCTCCTGGTGCGGTGACGACCGGGGTCTGTGCGACAGGCCTCACCTGGTAGACGGTCGTTACTTCAGTATTAAGCTCGATGAGACCTTCGATGTCGAAACGGTACGCAACGACAAGTCTTGTTTCGTAATTAATTAAGCATGATTTCTAGCTACTTCAACGTGTAAGTAATTAATTTTCTTCTTTTACATGCAACTAGTTTATCCCGTGTCATGCAAGACGCTATGTCTTGGAGAGGATGGGATTTGAAGATCATGAAACTACGGAGACAAAGCAAATTCAACTAAGGACCATGCATAATGTTGATTTAGAAGTGGATTTGTACAATTCAGATAACGTAACCACTTTTGGTTGCAAGAATTGGGAATCATTTTGCAAGATATATGGTTTTTATGAGGGTATGCTTCTCACCATGGATCTTGGTAATCCGGATTCCATCGCCGAAGACGATTTGGACATTTGGGTCCTTGTTGACGATATGATTCCAATTCTACCGAGAAGTGAGTTTATCAAACATAGTTATTTAGTAATTTATATTGTTTATTTCAAAATAGTTGACAACTTATTTCCATTGATAGGTTATTTTGATTATTCAAATAATGTGAGGATGATGCTAGACAGAACCTACTACACCCCTGGCTCAGAATGTACTTATAAGGACAAAGAGCAGATCATCTTCTTTTATTCCATTCTTGTGGATTACATTCAATACCGTAATATTGATCCACAATATAGTCAATACGTCCCACTAGTGCACGTCTTGAACTACGTTAATATCAATGGAGATACCATGGTAAGATTTTTTTACTATTACGACATACGTGCATGTTTTGCATTAGTTCTTCTCGAACTGAACTACAATGCTAACTACGAAGTCTTACTATGTTTTGCAACAGATTCTCCCTAGTGACTGTGTGCCTCCTGTCATGTTTCAATCTGGTCAACTACAAGTTTTAAACATTCTGCCAGGTGAACCTACAAATCACACGTGTCCATATCGGATTTCTTCTAAAAATGAAGGAATGAGAATCAAAGAATGGCGAAAAATAACGAAAACTCGTAAGGAGGTACTTGGAAGCAATAGAGTGAGAAGGGCAATAAATGGAGACAAGATAATCTGCGTTCTCCATAATGGCCCTTTAAATCTAATTGATTTAGACACAAACGCCATCTTGTTTTATGCCATTTTATCTTAGAAAATTGCTACGTAGTAGAAGTTGTATGGTCGATAATGATGTGTAAGACTTATTATTTAATACCAATGTTGAGTTTTTATTATTATTATGATCGATGATGCATGATGCTAAGTTGTTCTATGAGCTATTATATACTCCCTCCGTTCCGATTTACTCGTCGTGGTTTTAGTTCTTGAACTAAAACCACGACGAGTAAATCGGAACGGAGGGAGTAGATTCTAATAGTTTCGATGTGCCTACCATATATGTTGGCTCCACGAGAAATTATATTTATATATATGAATAACCTGTGCAAAAAATAGAAAAAAAAAACTAATATTCATACTAATGGCGCATCACAGCAGAGTGCGCCATTAGTATGCCAAAGCACCTGGCTACACATGGCCCCTGGGAGGCATACTAATGGCGCACTACTGTGCATACTAATGGCGCATCTGCGGTGCGCCATTAGTATACCAGATACTAATGGCGCACCAGAGGTGCGCCATTAGTAAAATATACTAATGGCGTGCTAGTAATGGCGCACCCCTAATGCGCCATTAATGGCCAAATTAGGTGCACCATTAATAGGCCTTTTCCTAGTAGTGGGTTGTCAATCCCTCCGGCCTTGCTGTTTACAAAGGATCAAACGCAAGAGGTAATAGTGATAGGTATGACTGCAACTAGGAAATAAGAACAGGAAGTAAATAGCGGGTGTGATCGGTGATGCTAATATGGACCGGGGTCCCATGATGTTCACTAGTGATGTCTCTCTCCCAAAAGACGATAAAACAGCTAAGCGAGGTAAACAAATTACAGCTGGGCAATTGACAGGATTATGTGCGCAAACCAATGCTAACTATGTTGTAAAGAAAGGTAGAGGCTCAAAAGCATGGGCGGTACGCCAAGGCAAGTAGACCGAAATCCATCTGCATCTACTACTAATCATCCACCTTGAGATATCTATCCAGAACATCTCGCTGGTATTAAGTTGCGAGTCCCACCCAAAGTGTAAACTCAAAGCAACAGACAACTGCATTAAAAGAACTTTGCGTAAAGTAAACAATCCTTGCACCCGAAAGTACAAGCACCGTTGTTTTCCCCCTTGTGGCAACAGCACATCCCCTAGACTCATGTTTCTGTCCCTCAAACTAGTCATCGAGGGGCATGAACCCACAATCAAGCATAACGTTCCCTCTTGGAGTTACTACCTACTACTTGGCCAAAGCAATAAACAGCAACGGAGAACATGCAAGAATTACTCAAGAACATAAATATAAAAGAGGTGAATCAAATATATTACTCACACACAATCTGAACATAATCTCATAATCCATCGGATCCCAGCAAACTCAGCAGAGCAACAGCATAAAGATTACATATGTGCCTCGATCATGTAGGGCAGCTCACGAGGTCTAATCCATGAAGAACAAAGAGGGGAGGAGAACATCACATAGCTACTGGTCATGGACCTATGGTCCAAGGGGGACTACTCACAACTCATCCGGGAAGCGTCCATGGTGGTGGAGAAGCTCCCGGTGGTGGTTCTCCCCTCCGGCAGGGTGCCGGGAAGAGTTCTCCTGGTGCTCCCGATCTTGGAAGCGCAGCGGCGGCGGAACAGAGACGAGATCACGAAAAAGGGTTCCGTCCTCGAGGGTTTCGGGACGCGAGCAATATATATGCAAAAGGGGGTCACCAGAGGCGGAGGTGGGGCCCCAGGCGCCCCCCTGGCGCGGCCAGGGGTGGGGCCGCGCCGGGTGGCCGCCTGGGCCACCCCAGGCTCCCCTCTGGCCCTGCTTTGGTTTTTCTTGAAGCTCCCGATACGCTGATTTTTCCTGTATTTTTCCCGGAATTTTTAGGGCACTTTTAATATAGGGGAAACTTGAAATAGAAAAACAGCAGAAAACAGGAACTGGCACTGTGGTGCACTGAGTTAATAGGTTAGTCCAAATATGATCAGAAGTGTATGGAGGTGCATAAATATCATAGCAATATCACACAAAAGAGGCATGGAGCAAGCAGAAATTATAGATACGTTTTGGACGTATCAACATCCCCAAGCTTAATTCCTGCTCGTCCTCGAATAGGTAAATGATAACAAGCATAATTTCTATGGTGACATGCTATCAACCATATAAGAACTTTTCAGTAAAGTAATCAAGGCATGTAATCCAATTCAAGTCATAACAAGCAAGAGTCTATATAAGCATTGTAACAAGTAACATAAGAACATAAAGGTGCAAGAGCTCTCGCTGTCCGTGACTCGAATGTCTCCAAATGGTGTTTGCGTGCAAGAAAGGGGATATGGATATATGAAAGAGTAAAACATAGTTTTTGTATTGTTGAGAACTTAATCTACTAAATTTTCACACTTGGTCTTATTTGGAATCTTATCTTGACTCATCCCAGACCGTCAGCCGGGTACAAGTCAAAATGATCCACTCCCTTTCAATATTTTGAGCACTCATGCAATGGATGAGCGTAAGCAAGAAAGTCGACACTTAGGATGGCAAAGAGAGAAAAATGATAGAGGGGGAAGACAAAAAAGGTGTGAAGGGCTCACATCAATGAGGACAATCATCGGCGAGAGAAAGCCAAATGATAGATATGATGTGAGGAGTAGGGATTGCCATGCAACGGATGCACATATGAGCTAAGGTAAGCTCTCCAATGGAACTAGTGGGGGTGCATCCAACTTGCTTGCTCAAGAAGACCTAGAGCTCTTTTGAGGAGGCTCATCATTGGAATATACAAGCCAAGTTCTATAGTGTAAAGGTCCCCACATAGCTATATGCATGAATGATAATCTCTATGGAGTACAAGGTATAAGAAGGAGTACGAGTGTGGATCTCTCATAAGAAATAGTAGTGTGCCCCCTTCTCTCTTTTTATTTCTTTTTCTCTTTTTTCTATTTTTTTTATTTTTTTGTGGCCTCAATGGCTCTTTCTATTTATCTCTCATTTGTCCTCTTTGAGATCTTTTGATTTTGTCCTCTTTGGGATCTTTTGATTTGTCCTCTTTGGGATCTTTCCCTCACTTAAGGGGCAACACTCTATGTATTACAAGAAGTATAGAAGATCTTTCACACTTTACAAAAGTACTCAACATAAAGAAAATGAAACTATCATGATGTATGCAAATGTATGCCTCTGCCAGTGTAGCAGGATATGCAATGATACTAGCGCGTCATGTAGCAATGATTAGGGCAAGGCCCAACTAGCATGCGGCTCATCGATCAAGCAAAAAGCATGTATGACATGAAGATCAAGTCATGAGAAGATGGATGTTGCATGGCAATGTATCTCGGAAAGGCTATGGAAATGCCTTGATAGGTAGGTATGGTGGTTGTTTTGAGGAAAGATATAATGAGGCTTATGATGACAGAGCGTATCGTGCCAAGGATTTGGATGCACCGGCGAAGTATGCGCCAACTCTCGAGGTGAGAAAGGGCAATGCACGGTACCGAAGAGGCTAGAAAAATATGGATAGGTGGAAGTGTCAACTTTCGAATACTCACATTAGTCCGAAGAACTCATGCACTTATTATCGGTAACTCTCAATCTAATTAGGAGGTTCTCAAAGAGACAAGTACCCCGAGGAGGAGTGTATGGGGATTTGGTTATGCTTGCGGATCCTCGGCTCATGGTACGTGAGTGTACTCTAATATTAGATCCCTCCAAAGATTAGTGATCCATTTAGTAGCTAAAGTTCTCAACTATTTTGTAGGTTTTCGAAAATAAACACGGATTGCCCAAAATATGACATCTATCACTAATAGGCTAAAGCTCTTGTCACCAAAAGTTCAAACATTACTCATGGCAATACCTCAAAACTATTGCAAGTTACTACTAAAATTAAATAGCAACCTCAATTACCTATTTTAAGTTAAGACACACAACTCAGTGCAACAGGCAAACTTTCTTAACAAGATAAACATGAAAACTCAAGAGAGTTTAACAACCAACTAAACAAAAGCTCTTTAAAAAGAAAGGCATGAAAACTAAGAGCTAAACATGACAGCAGCTATGGAAAGACAAAGAACACACACATCAAAGATAAGCATGAAAATCCTATGTTGTGTTCTAGGTTGAAGTGGAGTGTGTTTCTCCCACATAGAGAAAGCTGGGTTCTAACTCATTATGAACAGCAAGCAAAGCTAAAGAAAACTAAAAAGGAAACTAAAAGCAAGACGCTCCAAGCATAGCACATAACGCATGAAGTGATTAAAATATAGTGGAACGAAAGACGAACTGATAATTGTTGATGGAGAAGGGGATGCATGGGGGCATCCCCAAGCTTAGACGCTTGAGTCTTCTTGAATATTTCTCGGGGGTGCACGGGGGCATCCCCAAGCTTGAGCGTTTGAACCTCCTGAATCTTTTTATCATCTTCCCTCGCACACTTGAAAACTCCCTTCATACATAACTCATCATAATCTAATTAGCGAGGTTAGTACCCATAATAAAATAATTTTCCCTTGCTGGAAATAAAGATAATCTTGAAGAGCTACTGTTTCTCAAGATTGCCAAAAGGTTTTTGCAAAGAAAAAGCAAGTTCAAGGTTTGCAAAACGAAGAAAAAGCAAAACAGGACAGAATCTGTGAAAAACAGACCAGCAGCTAGTAAATAATTTTTTCAGGGCACTTCTACAACTCAAATCAAAAAACTCAGAACAGACGCCCGAAAGCCAATTGTATAGAGCACACTGTCAAAAAAATTCAGATCAAAAAGATGATCTGGTGATATTATACGAATTTTTCTGTCCAAGGACAGAATCTGTTTTCTGGACTGCACGTCACAACTTTTGAACTTTCTTGCAATCGGAGGCTAAACTTGGCACAAAGCTGAAAAGAAAAGATACAATGATGATGCTACTGTAGTAACAAACATCAAGACACACCAAAAGCAAAATAAAACTTTATTCGTTGTGGGCTGCCTCCCAAAAGCGTTTTCTTTTATGCCTTTAAGCTAGGCATGATGCAAAAAGAGAGGATCAAGTTTTATCAAGAGTAAAAGAATAGCTAGCCCGTGTAACGGACTCAAAAGGCAACTTAATCTTCTTTCTAGGGAAGTGTTCCATCCCTTTCTTGAGAGGAAATTGGAATTTTATATTCCCCTCTTTCATGTCAATGATAGCACCAACGGTGCGTAGAAAAGGACGTCCCAAAATAATTGGACATGAAGGTTCACATTCAATATCCATAACAGTAAAATCAACGGGAACATAATTGTCATTGACAACGATAAGAACATCGTCGATCTTCCCCAAAGGTTTCTTTACGGAAGAATCAACAAGACGAACACCAAAAGAACAAGGATCGAAAGGTTTCAATTTAAGCATATCATACATTCTTTTGGGCATAACGGAGGTACTAGCTCCAACATCACATAAAGCATAGCAAGAGAAGTTATTCAACTTAATTTTAATCATAGGATCCCAACCATATTCTAGCTTTCTAGGTATGGAGGCTTCTACCCTAAGCTTCTCCTCCCTAGCTTTGATAAGAGCATTAGTGATATGCTCCGTGAAGGCAAGATTAAGTGTGCTAGTGTGGGGATCTCTAGACATCTTGTGAAGAAAATCAATAACTTCAGAAAGGGTGCAATTATCAAAATCAAGGTCTCTACTATCAAGTAAAGTGGTAGTGGTGTCCTTTAGGCTCACTTGTTTGGTAGCTTCTATGGTCATAGGAGTTTCTACGGTTGAGGTCATAGCATCACCATTAATAGGTCCAATGGGACTAGGAGTGCATTGGGTGCTAAGAGGTTGGATATCCTCAACAACTTGGATAGTAGCAATAGTGTGGCGAGTAGGAAGGCTCTTAATTCTATCTTCTTCCTTCTTTTCTCTAGCCCATCTCTCTTTAAGTTTAGCCATCATCCTAATATTTTCATTAATTTGCACTTGAATAGCATTCATAGGAGTGGTCTTCCTCTCCTCAAGAGGAGAAGTTCTAATTTTAAGCAACTCTACCTCATGGGCTAAATTGTCTACCTTCGAAGAGAGATTATCTAGTTTGGCTAGTTTTTCTTCTACACTCTTATTGAAGGCTTTTTGGGTAGTGATAAAGTCTTTAAGCATAATCTCTAGTTCAGAAGTGGAGTTCTTGGTGTTAGGATAAGCATTGTTGTTCCCATAGGAATTAGAGGGGAACGGTCTAGGGTTGCTACCAAAATTACTCCTATAAGCATTGTTATTGAAATTGTTTCTAGAGATAAAGTTCACATCTACTTGATCTTGAGCAATCAAAGAATTTAAAGGAACATCATGAGGATCAATAGAAGATTGCTTGGAAAGTAGAGACATGATCAAGTCAACCTTTTCATTTAGGGAGGAAATCTCCTCGACAGAGTTTACCTTCCTACCTGTTGGAGCGCGTTCGGTGTGCCATTGAGAATAGTTGGTCATCATCTCATCGAGAAGCTTCGTGGCAGCACCAAGTGTAGTTGACATAAAGGTTCCTCCCGCGGCCGAATCTAACAAGTTCGCGAGGTAAAGTTCAAGCCTGCATAAAAAGTTTGGATAACCATCCAAGTAGTCAAACCATGAGTAGGGCAGTTCTTGACAAGAGATTTCATGTGTTCCCAAGCTTGGGCAACGTGTTCATTATCCAATTGTTTAAAATTCATTATGTTACTCCTTAGTTGGATAATTTTAGCAGGGGGAAAGTACTTCCCAATAAAGGCATCCTTGCACTTGTCCCAAGAATCTATGCTATTCCTAGGCAAGGATTGAAACCAGATTTTAGCTCCTCCTCTCAAGGAGAAAGGAAAAAGCTTAAGCTTAACAATATCACCATCTATTTCTTGGTACTTTTGCATATCACAGAGTTCAACAAAATTATTTAAGTGCAAAGCAGCATCATCTCCAGCACCGTAGAATTGATCTTTCATAACTAGGTTCAGTAAAGCAGGTTTAATTTCATAAGAAGGTGCTGAAGTGGCAGGTGTAGTAATAGGCGTGCAGATAAAGTCATCGTTGTTATTACTAGTGAAGTCACACAACTTGGTGTTCTCGGTGGAACCCATAGCAGCAGCAAGCAAGATAACTATTTTTGTGATTTTTGGTAAAGGAAACTAAAGCAAAAACTGAAAGGTAAACTAACAAGACTAAAAAGCAAAGATAAAAGATAGCGTGCAACTCCCCTATCTTGAAGAGTGGAGTCCCCGGCAACGGCGCCAGAAACTTTGCTTGATTGCTTCTCGCCCCTCGTTGGTTACCCCAAGTGGAAGGTTTGAGATGTAGCGTAACGGCAAGTTTCCCTTGGCAAGATACCAAGGATCGAATCCCGTGAGACTCCGAGGGCCAACAAGTAGGTGTCAACGCTAACGGCGCCAACTTAGCGGTTGACAGGACCTGCACACAGATACAAATAACTTTGCTCCCAACGAGTACAGAGAGGTTGTCAATCCCTCCGGCCTTGCTGTTTACAAAGGATCAAATGCAAGAGGTAATAGTTATAGGTATGACTGCAACTAGGAAATAAGAACAGGAAGTAAATAGCGGGTGTGATCAGTGATGGTAATATGGACCGGGGTCCCATGATGTTCACTAGTGATGTCTCTCTCCCAAAAGACGATAAAACAGCTAAGCGAGGTAAACAAATTACAGCTGGGCAATTGACAGGATTATGTGCGCAAACCAATGCTAACTATGCTGTAAAGAAAGGTAGAGGCTCAAAAGCATGGGCGGTACGCCAAGGCAAGTAGACCGAAATCCATCTGCATCTACTACTAATCATCCACCTTGAGATATCTATCCAGAACATCTCGCTGGTATTAAGTTGCGAGTCCCACCCAAAGTGTAAACTCAAAGCAACAGACAACTGCATTAAAAGAACTTTGCGTAAAGTAAACAATCCTTGCACCCGCAAGTACAAGCACCGTTGTTTCCCCCTTGTGGCAACAGCACATCCCCTAGACTCATGTTTCTGTCACTCAAACTAGTCATCGAGGGGCATGAACCCACAATCAAGCATAACGTTCCCTCTTGGAGTTACTACCTACTACTTGGCCAAAGCAATAAACAGCAACGGAGAACATGCAATAATTACTCAAGAACATAAATATAAAAGAGGTGAATCAAATATATTACTCACACACAATCTGAACATAATCTCATAATCCATCGGATCCCAGCAAACTCAGCAGAGCAACAGCATAAAGATTACATATGTGCCTCGATCATGTAGGGAAGCTCACGAGGTCTAATCCATGAAGAACAAAGAGGGGAGGAGAACATCACATAGCTACTGGTCATGGACCCATGGTCCAAGGGGGACTACTCACAACTCATCCGGGAAGCGTCCATGGTGGTGGAGAAGCTCCCGGTGGTGGTTCTCCCCTCCGGCAGGGTGCCGGGAAGAGTTCTCCTGGTGCTCCCGATCTTGGAAGCGCGGCAGCGGCGGAACAGAGACGAGATCGCGAAAAAGGGTTCCGTCCTCGAGGGTTTCGGGACGCGAGCAATATATATGCAAAAGGGGGTCACCAGAGGTGGAGGTGGGGCTCCAGGCGCCCCCCCTGGCGCGGCCAGGGGTGGGGCCGCGCCGGGTGGCCGCCTGGGCCACCCCAGGCTCCCCTCTGGCCCTGCTTTGGTTTTTCTTGAAGCTCCCGATACGCTGATTTTTCATGTATTTTTCCCGGAATTTTTAGGGCACTTTTAATATGGGGGAAACCTGAAATAGAAAAACAGCAGAAAACAGGAACTGGCACTATGGTGCACTGAGTTAATAGGTTAGTCCAAATATAATCAAAAGTGTATGAAGGTGCATAAATATCATAGCAATATCACACAAAAGAGGCATGGAGCAAGCAGAAATTATAGATACGTTTTGGACGTATCAGACGCTCCGCTTGGAACTGCACCAACTGACATCTCCACCGTTCAACAAAAATACGTATCCGGTTTGTGACTTAGAGTCATCCGGATCAGTGTCAAAGCTTGCATCAATGTAACTATTTGCGACGAGATCTTTATCACCTTCATAAACGAGAAACATATCCTTAGTCCTTTTTAGGTACTTCAGGATGTTCTTGAACGATGTCCAGTGATCCACTCCTGGATTACTTTGGTACCTCCCTACTAGACTTATAGCAAGGCACACATTAGGTCTGGTACTAAACATTGCATACATGATATAACGTATGGCTGAAGCATAGGGAATGACTTTCATTTTCTCTCTATCTTCTGCATTGGTCGGGCATTGAGTCTGACTCAACTTCACACCTTGTAACACATGCAAGAACCCTTTATTTGACTGATCCTTTTTTAACTTCTTCAAAACTTTATCAAGGTATGTGCTTTTTGAAAGTCCAATTAAGTGTCTTGGTCTATCTCTATAGATCTTGATGCCCAATATATAAGTGATACGTCCATTTTGCATCATGCTTTTATGTTGATATTTATTGCACTATGGGCTGTTATTACACGTTATGTCACAATACTTATGCCTTTTCACTCTTATTTTACAAGGTTTACTTGAAGAGGGAGAATGCCGGCAACTGGAATTCTGGGCTGGAAAAGGAGCAAACATTGGAGACCTATTCTGCACAACTCAAAAATCCCCGAAACTCCACGAAACACCATTTCAGAAAATGTAAAAAATATCTGGCGAAAGAGATACGAGAGGGGGGCCACCACCTGACCACGAGGGTGGCGGGTGCCCCCCTGGGTGTTCCCCCTGCCTCGTGGGCCACCTGGTGACTCCCTGATGCCCATCTTCTCCTATATGAGGTGTTTTTACCTAGAAAACATCATAAGGAGGCTTTCGGGACAAATCGCCGCTGTCTCAAGGCGGAACCAATCTAGGGCTCAGGTGGAGCTGTTCTACCGGGGATACTTCCCTCCGGGAGGGGGAAATCATCGCCATCATAATCACCAAAAGCTCTCCCATCTTGGGGAGGGTTATCTTCATCAACATCTTCACTAGGACCATCTCCTCTCAAACCCTAGTTCATCTCTTGTATCCAATCTTTGTACCAAAACCTCATATTGGTACCTGTAGGTTGCTAGTAGTGTTGATTACTCCTTGTAGTTGATGCTATTTGGTTTACTTGGTGGAAGATCATATGTTCAAATCCATTATGCATATTAATACCCCTCTGATTATGAACATGAATATGCTTTGTGAGTAGTTACATTTGTTCCTGAGGACATGGGAGAAGTCTTGCTATAAGTAGTCTTGTGAATTTGGTATTCGTTCGATATTTTGATGAGATGGATGTTGTCTTTTCCTCTAGTGGTGTCATGTGAACATCGACTACATGACACTTCACCATTGTTTGGTCCTAGAGGAATGCATTGGGAAGTAATAAGTAGATGATGGGTTGCTAGAGTGACAGAAGCTTAAACCCTAGTTTATGCGTTGCTTCGTAAGGGGCTGATTTGGATCCATATGTTTCATGCTATGATTAGGTTTACCTTAATACTTCTTTTGTAGTTGCGGATACTTGAAATAGAGGTTAATCATAAGTGGGATCCCTATCCAAGTATGGGAAGCACCGAAGCACCGGTCCACTCACATACCAAATTATCAAAGTAACGAATGCGAATCATATGAGCGTGATGAAAACTAGCTTGGCAATAATTCCCATGTGTCCTCGGGAGCGCTTTCCTTCATATAAGAGTTTGTCCAGGCTTGTCCTTTGCTACAAAAAGGATTGGGCCATCTTGTTGCACCTTATTTGCTTTTACTATCTGTCACTTGTTACCAATTATCTTATCACACAACTATTTGTTACCGATAATTTCAGTGCTTGCAGAAAATACCTTACTGAAAATTGCCTATCATTTCCTTCTGCTCCTCGTTGGGTTCGACATTCTTACTTATCGAAAGGACTACAATAGATCCCCTACACTTGTGGGTCATCAACACTCTTTTCTGGCGCCGTTGCTGGGGAGTGAAGCTCCTTTGGTAAGGAATAATTTATATAGTGTGCTGAAATTTACTGTCACTTGTTACTATGACTCATAATCCTTTGAGGAGCTTGTTCGGGGTATCTTGACCCCGACCAGTAGAGCAAAGAGTTGCTCCTCAACCTGCTGAGCCTACTAAAAATGTTTGCTTTGAAATTCCTTCGGGTATGATAGAGAAACTGCTAGCTAATCCCTTTACAGAGATGGAACATTGCATCCCGATTTGCACCTAATCTATGTGGATGAAGTTTGTGGATTATTTACGCTTGTAGGTATGCCCGAGGATGTTATCAAGAAGAAGGTATTCCCTTTATCTTCGAAGGGAGATGCATTGACATGGTTTAGGCTATGCGATCATATTGGATCATGGAACTACAATCGATTGAAGTTGGAATTTCATCAGAAGTTCTATCCTATGCATCAGGTTCATCGTGATCGTAATTATATATGCCATTTTTAGCCTCGCGGAGGAGAAAGTATCGCTCAAGCTTGGGGGAGGCTTAAGTCAATGTTATATTCATGCCCCAATCATGAGCTCTCAAGAGAAATGATCATTCAAAAAAATTATGCTCGACTTTCTCTCAATAATCGCTCCATGCTCGATACTTCTTGTACTGGTTCTTTTATGATGAAGACTATTGAATTCAAATGGGATCTATTGGAAATAATTAAACGCAACTCTGAAAATTGGGATCTCGACGAAGGTAAGGAGTCAGGTATAACCCCTAAGTTTGATTGTGTTAAATCTTTTATGGATACCGATGTTTTCTATGAATTTAGCTATAAATATGGACTTGACTCTGAGATAGTAGCTTAGTTTTGTAAATCATTTGCTACTCATGTTGATCTCCCTAAGGAGAAGTGGTTTAAATACCATCCTCCCATTGAAGTAAAAGTAGTTGCACCTATTAAAGTTGAAGAAAAGACTATCACTTATGATGTTGATCCCATTGTTCCTACCGCTTATATTGAGAAACCGCCTTTCCCTGTTAGGATACAGGATCATGCTAAAGATTCAACTGTGGTTTGTAAGAGTAATACTAGAACACCTACACCCTCTGAGAAAATTAAAGCTAAACCTAGTTTTGCTATGGTTAAGGATCTCTTGTTCGAAAATTTAGATGGGCATGTTATTTACCTGCAAGAGGAAGCTGCTAGAATCGCCAAACCCGATACTAGGAATAAACATAGACCTGTTGTAGGCATGTCTGTTATTTCTATTAAAATAGGAGATCATTGCTATCATGGTTTATGTGATGTAGGTGCTAGTGCGGGTGTAATACCCATTTCCTTATATGAAGAAATTATGCACGATATTGCACCTGTTGAGCTAGAAGGTATTGATGTTACTATTAAGCTTGCCAATAGAGACACTATTTCACCAGTCGGGGTTGTTAGAGATATTTAAGTCTTGTGTGGGAAATTTAAATACCCTGCTGATTTTCTTGTTCTTGGTTCCCCGCAAGTTGATTTTTGTCCCATTATATTTGGTAGACCCTTCTTGAACACTATTAATGCTAAGATAGACTGCGAAAAGGATATTGTTACTATTGGATTAGGGGATATGTCTCATGACTTTAACTTTGCCAAATTTCGTAGACAACCCCATGATAAAAAATTGTCTAGTAAGGATGAAATTATTGGTGTTGATTCTATTGATGTGCCTCCTAACGATCCTTTGGAACAATATCTGCTAGACCACGAAAATGATATGTATATGAACGAGAGAAGGGAAATAGATGAAATATTCTTTAAACAGGGACCCTTATTGAAAAACAACTTGCATGTTGAAATTCTAGGGGATCCTCCTCCACCCAAGGGTGATCCCGTGTTTGAACTTAAACCTTTACCTGATAATCTTAAGTATGTTTATCTCGATGAAAAGAAGATATATCCTGTTATTATTAGTGCTAACCATTCAGACCATGAAGAAGAGAAACTATTGAAAACTCTGAAGAAGCACCGTGTTGCTATTGGATATACTATGGATGACCTTAAGGGCATTAGTCCCACTCTATGCCAACACAAGATAAAGTTGGAAGAGGACGCGAAACCGATTATCGATCATCAACGACGGTTAAATCCTAAGATGAAAGAAGTGGTAAGGAAGGAAATACTAAAGCTTCTAGAGGCAGGCATAATTTATCCAGTTGCTGATAGCCAGTGGGTAAGTCTTGTCCATTGTGTCCCAAAGAAGGGAGGTATTACTGTAGTTCCTAATGATAATGATGAATTGATCCTGCAAAGAATTGTTACAAGTTATAGGATGGTAATTGATTTTCGTAAATTAAATAAACCCACTAAGAAAGATCATTACCCTTTGCCTTTTATTAATCAAATGCTAGAAAGGTTATCCAAACATACTCATTTTTGCTTTCTAGATGGCTATTCTGGTTTCTCTCAAATACCTGTGTCAAAAGGGGATCAAGAAAAGACCACTTTTACTTGTCCTTTTGGTACCTTTGCTTATAGATGTGTGCCTTTTGGTTTATGTAATGCACCTGCTACCTTTCAAAGATGCATGATGGCTATATTCTCTAATTTTGTGAAAAGATTGTTAAGGTTTTCATGGATGACTTTTCCGTTTACGGAACTTCTTTTGATGATTGCTTGAGCAACCTTGATCAAGTTTTGCAGAGATGTGAAGAAATTAATCTTGTCTTGAATTGGGAAAAGTTCCACTTTATGGTTGATGAAGGCATTGTCTTGGGTCATAAAATTTCTGAAAGAGGTATTGAAGTTGATAAAGCTAAAGTTGATGCTATTGAAAAGATGCCATGTCCCAAGGACATCAAAGGTATAAGAAGTTTCCTTGGTCATGCCGGGTTTTATAGAAGGTTCATTAAGGACTTCTCCATAATCTCTAGGCCTCTGACTAATCTCTTACAAAAAAGATGTTCCTTTTGTCTTTGATGATGATTGTGTAGAAGCATTTGAAGTACTTAAGAAAGCATTGATATCTGCACCTATTGTCCAGCCTCCTGACTGGAATTTACCCTTTGAAATTATGTGCGATGCTAGTGATTATGCTATAGGTGATGTTCTAGGACAAAGAATTGATAAGAAATAGAATGTTATCCAATATGCTAGTAAAACTCTAGGTAGTGCCCAGAGAAATTATGCTACAACTGAGAAGGTGTTTTTAGCAGTCGTATTTGCTTGTGATAAGTTTAGACCTGATATTGTTGATTCTAAAGTAACTATTCACACTAATCATGATGCTATCAAATACCTTATGGAAAATAAAGATGCTAAACCTAGAATTATTAGATGGGTTATCCTGCTACAAGAATTTGATTAGCATATTACTGATTGAAAGGGAGCTGAGAACCCCGTTGCAGACAACTTGTCTAGGTTAGAGAATATTCTTGATGACCCACTACCTATTGATGATAGCTTTTCTGATGAACAATTAGCTGTCATAAATGCTTCTTGTATTACCCCATAGTATGCTGATTATGCTAATTACATTGTTGCTAAGTTTATACCACCTAGTTTCACATACCAGCAAAAGAAAAAGTTCTTCTATGGTTTAAGACATTACTTCTGGGATGACCCACACCTTTATAAAGAAGGAGCAGATGGTATTATTAGACGTTTTGTACCTGAGCATGAACAGGAACAGATCCTACGCAAGTGCCACTTCGAGGGTTACAGAGGACACCACGCTGAAGATAGAACTGCACATAAGGTACTCCAATCTGGTTTTTATTGGCCCACTGTCTTCAAGGATGCCCGTAAGTTTGTCTTATCTTGCGATGAATGCCAAAGAATTGGTAATATTAGTAGACGTCAAGAAATGCCTATGAATTATTCACTTGTTATTGAACCATTTGATGTCTGGGGCTTTGATTATATGGGACCGTTTCCTTCCTCTAATGGGTATACACATATTTTAGTTGATGTTAATTACGTTACTAAGTGGGTAGAAGCTATTCCAACTAGTAGTGCTTATCACAACACCTCTATTAAGATGCTTAAAGAAGTTATTTTTCCGAGGTTTGGAGTCCCTAGATACTTAATGACTGATGGTGGTTCACACTTTATTTATGGTGCTTTCCGTAAAATGCTGGCTAAGTATGCTATTAATCATAGAATTGCATCCCCTTACCACCACAATCTAGTGGTCAAGTAGAACTAAGTAACAGAGAGCTGAAATTAATTTTGCAAAAGATTGTTAATAGGTCTAGAAAGAATTTGTCCAAGAAACTTTATGATGCATTATGGGCTTATAGAACTGGATACAAAAACCTGATGGGTATGTCTCTATATAAAATGATTTATGGAAAAGCATGTCACTTACCTCTTGAGCTAGAACATAAGGCATATTGGGCTATTAAAGAGCTTAGTTATGATTTCAAACTTGCCGGTGAGAAGAGGCTATTTGACATCAGCTCACTTGATGAATGGAGAACCTAGGCTTACGAGAATGCCAAATTGTTTAAAGAAAAAGTTAAAAGATGGCATGACAAAAGGATACAAAAGCGCGAGTTTAACGTAGGTGATTACGTCTTGCCATACAACTCTCGTTTAAGATTTTTTGCAGGAAAACTTCTCTCTAAATTGGAAGGTCCTTATGTTATTGAGGAGGTCTATCGTTCCGGTGCCATAAAAATCAACAACTTCGAAGGCACAAATCCGAAGGTGGTGAACGGTCAAAGAATCAAACACTATATCTCAGGTAATCCTATAAATGTTGAAACCAATGTTATTGAAACCGTAACCCCGGAGGAATATATAAGGGATACTTTCCAGAATGATCCAGACTCCGAAAAGGAAGAGGTATGTGGTACGGTAAGTAAACCGACTCCAAAACAGTTCTAATGGCAATTTTTCTCCGTTTTGGAATATTTAGAAAAATAGAAAAATAAGAGGCAGTCCGGAAAGGACACGAGGTGTCCACGAGGGTGGAGGGCGCGCCCTACCCCCCTGGGCGCTCCCCCTGCCTCGTGGGCACCTCGTGTGCCTCCTAGACTTCGATTTCTTGCATGTTACTTCTTTTAGTCGGTAAAAATTCACTATATATTCTCCCGAAGGTTTTGACCACCGCATCATGCAAAAATCCTCTATTTTTGTTTCGAGCTATTTCCTGCCAGAGTTGACACGGCCAGGCATCATTTCGTCCTCCTCCTCCAACAATGAGGGCAACCATGCTTGGCTAATGAAGATAGAGCTTAAGAGGGAAGAACACGGGGAGGTTAACAAGGAGAATAGGATCAAGAAGGCTATGGAAGATGAGGCTCCGGCAGCAGCAGAAGAAGACTTCCTTCAACCCCTTCCAAACCTTTTTACTTCAACTGAGATTGAAGCTTTCAAGATGATTGAGTTAGCTCAAATACAAAACAAGTATCTCACAAGTGAAAATATTTTGTTGAAGGAGCATATCGCCGCACTCAAGGGTATAATCCACAAGTTGGAGGATCTCCTACGCTCGATGTATGATGATTCATCATCACTGCTTCCAACTCCATCGTCACCACCTTCCAAGACGGAGACATAATCATACGGGTATGGCACTCCCCTTGGCAACTACCAAGCTTGGGGGAGGTGCCACGATATCGTATCACCATCACACTCCTATCTTTACCGTTTTTATTAGTTCGATCCTTTTGGTGATATCTTGATCTAGTACATTAAAGTTTAGTATGATCTAGTTGTGAGCTTTGCTTTATGATCTTCATCTTTGTAATCGAGTCCGTGAGCTATATATAATAAACATTAGTTTTGAGTCAAGGGCTTGATTTTCTCGCTATGGTCATGAAAGAATAAAAGAAAATATAAAGTGTATCCAAGAGATCATATTGACCTTTTGGAAGGTAATGACTTCACATATAAAGAGTATGATGAAAAAAGTTGTTGAGAGTTGACAAACCTTGTTTTGGTCATCGTTGCAATTAATAGGAAGTAATAAAGAAAGTGACATTTTCACATACAAATTGTGACACCCCGAGACCGAATTGCCAGGTGTCAGCCAGTTATTCGTCGTCGTTGCCATGTCATCTGCTTGCGTGTTGCATCTTGCCATGTTAATCTCTGTTGCAAAAGTTCATGTGGTTGTTAAGTGCTGAAACTTGTTGTGAGATGATGTTTTGTCTTGCTCATAGCTATTGATGTGTTTGTCTTTCATGCCACATGCCAATATGTTTTAGAAGCACAATCATGTCATCTTATGGTCTTTGCTGTGGTGCAATCCACTTATCATGATATGCCTTGTGGTGTTTGCAACAAGCTTGTAAAGTAGCCTACTTGTCGTTGTTGTTTTCTGAGACTTGTTAAAAACTGCTAAGTCTGAAACTGTTAAACCTGATGCTATGTTTGCTTGATGCCTCACTCAGACCCATGCTTGTTTTAGTATGTCCAATGATCATGTCTTGTTGTCCATGTTATGCTCTATCCATCCATGCCCTTTTTTGCATATATGGCCTTCTGTAGCTTATTTATTTCTTGCTCTCAAGTAGCTATTAATGTACCTGTCAGACTGTTATCAGCATGATCAATTTGGTGAAGCTTGTTCTTATTGATCCATGCCTCCTATGGAGTTGTTCCAATGGAGTTGTTTGATGTATGCTATGTCTATTACATGTCCATGATCTTTATATGCTTAGTAGAGTTGATATGCTTGTTGTTTTGTGCCTCCGAAGGCAGCATCGTGATGATGTTTTTGCCTTCCCAGATTTTGACTAAGTCTGGATAAATTTATTGCATCTTGCCATGCTTGTTTAATTGTGTTCCAGCAAGTTTTTGGGTGTGCTCTAAGTTCATGCTTGTTAAGTATCATGTCTATTTCACATCAATGCCTCTTGTTATCATGTTTGGGTGTTGTAGCATATATATACCTTGCTCCAAAGTTGCTATGTTGCTGATTTTGGACAGCTTGTTGTTATATCTTGTTTCATGTGTATGTGTTGAACCGTTGCTCCGTTTTGAGCGTGTCCTATATGAAAATTGTGTGATTTTGCATGTAGAAGCATAATATCATGTTGTTTACAAGTTTGGAGTGTTTTTTCTTGTTGTTTGGATGCATCTTGCATAGTTGACATGCTTGACTTGTTTTCCTCATATCTTCCAGGTCGTAGCTCCGAATTAAACATACTTTATATGAAACTTGACTAGAATTTCGAGTAGATCATCATGGTGCATGTTAACTTGATGTTCAACAACTTTAACATAAGGTTTCTTCAGTTCTGTACCAATTTCTAAAGGTGCATATGAGGACTTACCAGAATTGTTATATGTTGATTCCGGCCTCATTTAAACTTGTTGGTTTGTGTTGTTCTTGTATGCCTCATCCTTTGCCATGTTTTGCATCATATAGACTTGTCTTGCATCATACTTGGTTGAGCATCTTGTCATGTTCTTGAGTGGTGTGTTTACCATGTTGTGTGCCTTCTTCTCGCTAGTTCATTACCCGTTGCGTTCGTGAGGATTCGTTCGACTACACGTGGTTCATCTTCGAGGCTTCTTCTTCGTCTACTTCATGGACTCGTTCTTCTTCCTTGCGGGATCTCAGGCAAGATGACCATCACCTTGGATACCTTTACTATCATTGCCATGCTAGTTGTCTCGATGCTATCGTTATATGTCGCGCTACCCATCATTTATTGTTAGCCTCTCTCCTTGTTCCCATGAAACCTCTAACCCTTTGACACCTTCCCAGCAAAACCATTGTTTGGCTATGTTACCCGCTTGCTCAGCCCCTCTTATAGCGTTCTTAGTTGCAGATGAAGATGAAGATCGTTCCATGTTGGAACTTGTTGTTGGTATATCACAATATATCTTATATCTTATATATATATATATATATATATATATATATATATATATATATTAAC
This sequence comes from Secale cereale, assembly GCA_902687465.1. NCBI lineage: Eukaryota > Viridiplantae > Streptophyta > Magnoliopsida > Poales > Poaceae > Secale > Secale cereale. Next base: position 73,750,473 of record LR738710.1, read on the forward strand.
ACACCTATATACTTTGCAATGGGCGGAAGGCTTGGCCTTTTGCTCGGTGTTTTGATCCACTCATGCCACCTTAGTAGCCGATAAACCGGCGTTATGTTCCTTGATTTTGCGTTCCTTACATGGTTGGGTATATGGGGACCCCTTGACAGGTCGTCTTTGAATAAAACTCCTCCAGCAAAGCCCAACATTGGTTTTAATTTGCCTCATAATAAAAACTTCATTAATTAATTAAATTGCATAGGGGGTCGCGTCCCCGAGGATTCTTTCTACATGGCAGGGGGGCCAGTGTTGATGGTGTTGGTCCCAAACGGGGGTTCGACGGGGCCGCCATGGGGAAACTCGAGGTATCTAGCTCCCGTAAAATCACCCATCCGGACGTGGCTTGAGACGAGATACGCGCAACTACTATCAGGGTGTCGGCACGCCGGGAGGTCTTGCTAGACTTGTTTTACCATTGTCCAAATGTCTTGTGCATCGGGATTCTGAGCCTGATTGGATTGTCCCTAAGATAAGGGGTAATATTATTATTATCTCTGCTGATCATGAGAGCTTGTGATGGGCTAAGTTGGGACACCCCTACAGGGTTATGTTCTTTTGAAAGTCGTGCCCGCGGTTATGTGGCAGATTGGAATTTGTTAATGTCCGGTTGTAGATAACTTGACAGAGGATCCTAAATAAAACACACAACCATGTGAGTAACCGTGACTGTCCCTTTTCACTTTGAGAAGAGAACACGGTGGGGTTATGTTTGACTCGTAGGTAGTTCAGGATCTTTAGCGATCACTACTAGTTGCGACCGTTTGCGTAAATGCTCATCTTATTCTTGTACTCGCAAGTTAGCCACCATACTTTTGCTTAGCCGCTGCTGCAACCTCACCACTTTACCTCTTCCTACCCATTAAGCTTTGCTAGTCTTGATACCCATGGTTATGGGATTGCTGAGTCCTCGTGGCTCATAGATACTACAACACCAGTTGCAGGTGCAGGTTTTCGATGACTTGACGTGAGAGCGGTGTAACCTTTTGTTGGAGTTCTTTCTTCTTCTTCTTCGTCAGTCTTGGGCTAGGTTCCTGGTCGGCAGCCTGGGATAGGAGATGGATGTCGTTGTGTTTTTCGTGTTTGCATCCGTAGTCGGATGCCTTGTATTGATGTTGTTGTATTCATGTGAATTGTATGAATTGTTGTATCCCCATGTATTTATGTAATGGTATGATGTAATGATATCCATCTTGCTAAGCCCCTGAGATGCGGTTGTGCCCCAATCACGTATGAGTCACGTGATCGGGATAGAATCGCATCTTGGTAATATACTATCTTGGACATCTTTTATGATTGTGAGCACTCATTATAATATGACATCCTAAAGAGTAGATGTTAGACAAGGAAGACAACATAATCGGTTATGTCTTCTTATATTCGGAATAAAGTATATTGTCATGGATCATCCAACAGGTTGAGCTTGCCTTTCCCCCTCATTCTAGCCAAAACTCCTTGCACCAAGTAGAGATACTACTTGTGCTTCCATACGTCCTTAACCCAGTTTTTCCATGAGAGTCCACCATACCTACCTATGGATTGAGTAAGATCCTTCAAGTAAGTTCTCATTTTTGCAACCCTCTAAAATATTTATGATCTATTAGTGTGGAGAAAATAATCTTTATACGATCTTGTGATATGGAAGTAATAAAATCGACGGACTGCATAATAAAGGTCCCTATCACAAGTGGCAATATAAAGTGACGTTCTTTCGCGCTAAGATTTTGTACATCCAACCATAAAAGCACATGACAACATCTGCTTCCCTCTGCGAAGGGCCTATCTTTTGTTCTTACCTTATAAGAGTCAAGGTGATCTTCACCTTTCCTTTTTACATTTTATCCTTTGGCAAGCACATTGTGTTTGAAAGATCCTGATATATATACCCAATTGGATGTAAGTTATCATGATCTATTACTGCTGACATTACCCTTGAGGTAAAAGGTTGGGAGGCAACACTATAAGCCCCTATCTTTCTCTGTGTCCGATTAAAACTCCATACCCATAAGTATTGCATGAGTGTGAGCAATTGTGAAAGACTAAATTATAGTTGAGTATGTGGACTTGCTGATAAGCTCTTATTTTGACTCTTTCTGATGTTATAAATTGCAATTGCTTCAATGACCGAGATCATAGTTTGTTGGTTTTCAATGAAATTTTTTATTCAAACTTGACATTGAGAATAGATTGTTACTTTAGCATAAGAGTCATATGACAATATATATATATATATAT
>LR738710.1:73752925-73794115 GCA_902687465.1 Secale cereale
TAAGAATGATCATGATGCCCTCATGTCCGTATTTTATTTTATCGACACCTCTATCTCTAAACATGTGGACATATTTTTCGATATTTGCTTTCGCTTGAGGGCAAGCGAGGTCTAAGCTTGGGGGAGTTGATACGTCCATTTTCAATCATGCTTTTATGTTGATATTTATTACACTATGGGTTGTTATTACACGTTATGTCACAATACTTATGCTATTGCTCTCTTATTTTACAAGGTTTACATGAAGAGGGAGAATGCCGGCAGCTGGAATTCTGGGCTGGAAAAAGAGAAAACATTGGATACCTATTCTGCACAACTCAAAAAGCCCTGAAACTCCATGAAACACCATTTCAGAAAATATAAAAAATATCTGGTGAAAGAGATACGAGAGGGGGGCCACCACCTATGCACGAGGGTGGGGGCGCCCCCCTGGGCGCGCCCCCTACCTCGTGGGCCACTTGGTGACTCCCCGATGCCTATCTTCTCCTATATGAGGTGTTTTGACCTGGAAAAAATCATAAGGAGGCTTTCGGGGCAAAGCGCCGGCGTCTCGAGGTGGAACCAATCTAGGGCTCCGGCGAAACTGTTCTGCCGGGGATACTTCCCTCCGGGAGGGGGAAATCATCGCCATCGTAATCACCAACAACTCTGCCATCTTGGGGAGGGTTATCTTCATCAACATCTTCACTAGGACCATCTCCTCTCAAACCCTAGTTCATCTCTTGTATCCAATCTTTGTACCAAAACCTCAGATTGGTACCTATAGGTCGCTAGTAGTGTTAATTACTCCTTTTAGTTGATGCTAGTTGGTTTACTTGGTGGAAGATCATATGTTCAGATCCATTATTCCTATTAATACCCCTCTTATTATGAACATGAATACGCTTTGTGTGTAGTTACGTTTGTTCCTGGGGACATGGGAGAAGTCTTGCTATACGTAGTCATGTGAATTTGGTATTCGTTCGATATTTTGATGAGATGTATGTTGTCTTTTCCTCTAGAGGTGTCATGTGAACGTCAACTACATGACACTTCACCATTGTTTGGGCCTAGAGGAAGGCATTGGGAAGTAATAAGTAGATGATGGGTTGCTAGAGTGACAGAAGCTTAAACCCTAGTTTATGCGTTGCTTCATAAGGGGCTGATTTGGATCCATATGTTTCATGCTATGGGTAGGTTTACCTTAATACTTCTTTTGTAGTTGCGGATGCTTGCAATAGAGGTTAATCATAAGTGGGATGCTTGTCCAAGTAAGGGCAGCACCTAAGCAACGGTCCACCCACATTCCAAATTATCAAAGTAACAAACGCGAATCATATGAGCGTGGTGAAAACTAGCTTGACGATAATTCCCATGTGTCCTCGGGAGCGCTTTCCTTCATATAAGAGTTTGTCCAGGCTTGTCCTATGCTACAAAAAGGATTGGGCCATCTTGCTGCACCTTATTTACTTTTACTATTTGTCACTTGTTACCAATTATCTTATCACACAACTATCCGTTACCGATAATTTTATTGCTTGTAGAAAATACCTTACTGAAAACTGCCTATCATTTCCTCCTGCTCCTCATTGGGTTCGACACTCTTACTTATCGAAAGGACTACGATAGATCCCTACACTTGTGGGTCATCACGCTCTGATTATCACCACTGATCACTTGGATCACTCTTTGTCTTCCATATACTTTCTTCTAAATCAAATGAAGCCAGCCAAGTTGAATATTTCGAAAAAAATCCCGACTGCATAGAGAGCAAGCAGCACAAACAGAGTGCACATGTTCACCTATTACGGGTTTAGTATAGCAGAAACAGAGGTGTTTCATTGAAAAATTCTTATTCAAGTATCATTTTATGCTGTCCAGAAATTCTATAACATTTCCAATCAAAAATATGTCAACCACATATAATATCAGAAATGCTACAGAGCTCCCACTCACTTTCTTGTAAATACAGGCTTCTCCAAAAGTCTGTACAAAACCATATGCTTTGATCACCTCATCAAAGCATATATTCCAACTCCAAGATGTTTGCACCAGTCCATAGATGGATCGCTAGAGCTTGCACACTTTGTTAACATATTTAGGATCGACAAAACCTTCTGGTTGCATCATATACAACTCTTCTTTGAGATATCCATTAAGGAATGCAGTTTTGACATCCATTTGCCAGATTTCATAATCATAAAATGCGGCAATTGCTAACATGATTCGAACAGACTTAAGCATCGCCATGGGTGAGAATGTCTCATCGTAGTCAACTCCTTGAACTTGTCAAAAACCTTTCACAACAAGTCAAGCTTTGTAGATAGTAACATTACCATTGGCGTTAGTCTTCTTCTTAAAAATCCATTTATTTTCTATGGCTTGCCGATCATTGGGCAAGTCAACCAAAGTCCACACTTTTTTCTCATGTATGGATCCTATCTCAAATTTCATGGCCTCAAGCCATTATGCGGAATCTGGGGTCATCATCGCTTCCTCATAGTTCGTAGGTTCGTCATGGTATTAGTAACATGACTTCCAGAACAGGGTTACCGTACCACTCTGGTGTGGAATGCACTCTGGTTGACCTACGAGGCTCAGTAGTAACTTGATCTAAACTTTCATGATCATCGTCATTACCTTCCTCACTAGTTAGTGTAGGAATCACTGGAACTGATTTCTGTGATGAACTACTTTCCAATTCGGGACAAGGTACAATTACCTCATCAAGTTCTACTTTCCTCCCACTCACTTCTTTCGAGAGAAACTCCTTCTCTAGGAAGGATCCATTCTTAGCAATGAATATCTTGCCTTCAGATATGTGATAGAAGGTGTACCCAACAGTTTCCTTTGGGTATCCTATGAAGACACATTTCTCCGATTTGGGTTCGAGCTTATCAGGTTGAAGCTTTTTCACATAAGCATCGCAGCCCCAAACTTTAAGAAAGGACAACTTGGGTTTCTTGCCAAACCACGGTTCATAAGGTGTTGACTCAACGGATTTAGATGGTGCCCTATTTAATGTGAATGCAGCCGTCTGTAACGCATAACCCCAAAACGATAGCGGTAAATCATTAAGAGACATCATAGATCGTACCATATCTAATAAAGTACGGTTACGATGTTCGGACACACCATAATGCTGTGGTGTTCCAGGTGGCGTGAGTTGCGAAACTATTCCACATTATTTCAAATGAAGACCAAACTCGTCACTCAAATATTCGCCTCCATGATCAGATCATAGAAACTTTATTTTCTTGTTACGATGGTTCTCTACTTCACTCTGAAATTCTTTGAACTTTTCAAATGTTTCAGACTTATGTTTCATTATGTAGATATACCCATATCTGCTCAAATCATCTGTGAAGGTCAGAAAACAACAATACCCGTCGCGAGCGTCAACACTCATCAGACCGCATACATCGGTATGTATTATTTCCAATAAGTCGGTAGCTCGCTCCATTGTTCCGGAGAACGGAGTTCTAGTCATCTTGCCCATGAGGCATGGTTTGCAAGTATCAAATGACTCATAATCAAGTGATTCCAAAAGTCCATGTGAATGGAGTTTCTTCATGCGCTTTACACCAATATGACCTAAACGACAGTGCCACAAATATGTTGCACTATCATTATCAACTTTGCATCTTTTGGCATCAATATTATGAATATATGTATCACTACGATCGAGGTTCAACAAAAATAGACCACTCATCAAGGGTGCATGACCATAAAAGATATTACTCATATAAATAGAACAACCATTATTCTCTGAATTAAATGAATAACCATCTCGCAACAAACAAGATCCAGATATAATGTTCATGCTCAACGCTGGCACCAAATAACAATTATTTAGGTCTAAAACTAATCCCGAAGGTAGATGTACAGGTAGCGTGCCGATGGCGATCACATCGACTTTGGAACCATTTCCCATGCGCATCGTCACCTCGTCCTTAGGCAATCTTTGTTTAATCCGTAGCCCCTGTTTCGACTTACAAATATGAGCAACCAAACCAGTATCAAATACCTAGGCGCTACTACGAGCATTAGTAAGGTACACATCAATAACATGTATATCAAATATACCTATGTTCACTTTGTCATACTTCTTATCCGCCAAATACTTGGGGCAGTTCCGCTTCCAGTGACCAGTACCTTTGCAGTAGAAGCACTCAGTTTCAGGCTTGGCTCCAGACTTGGGTTTCTTCCTGGGAGTAGCAACTGGCTTGCTATTCTTCTTGAAGTTCACCTTCTTTCCCTTGCCATTTTTCTTGAAACTAGTGGTCTTGTTAACCATCAACACTTGTTGCTCCTTTTTGATTTCTATCTCCGCAGCTTTGAGCATTGCGAAGAGCTCGGGAATAGTCTTCTCCATCCCTTGCATATTATAGTTCATCACGAAGCCTTTATAGCTTGGTGGGAGTGATTGAATGTAACACCCCGAGAATCATGCTACAGTAATCCTAACCTAATGGTGCCATGTCACCCTGTTAGTTAAGCGTAACTGCCCTTGGGTAAAAATCAAACTCAGATTCAAATTCAAAACATAAGTGAATTTCAAAATTTGACAAACATGAAAACTAAAATGTTCCTCATGTGCCCAATAATCCATAACCAATATTAGTAGTGAACCAACATTTTTGCAAAGTGTTTAAGTGCACTAAACTATTTTAAAACAGTGGCTAAAACAATAGATTAAATGCCTTTTTAAATTATAAAAGTTGCAAACAATTTCAAAGGGCTCACAATCTTTTTGTTGCAGTGCCAACTATTGCAATGTAATTATGTGGCCAAGTCCCACATTTTACATAATCCTTTTGGCACCTCAAATATTGCAATTCATTTTCTGAAGAAAAAAAAGAGAAAGAGGAAGAAGGGGACCTAATCTATTGGCACTATGGCCCATCTAGCAAAAGAAGAGGCCCAGCCCACCTCCCCAGCTCCTTCCTCTGTTCACAGAAGCCTCATGGACAGAGGGGGCGCGTCCATGGCCAGGGATCGCCACGCGCCGGCCATCCGAGCTCCACGACGAGTATAAGACCGTCCCCGACGCCCTAGGGTTCAGCCTTGTCCACTCTCCCTCGTGGTTCTTCCCCTCTCGCCCCAGATCCGCCGCTCCGCACGCACAACGTCGCCGCCGGCCGGAGCTGCTCCACCTTGACCTCGACCTCAACCCCGTCGCGGATCGCCAAGCGCCGCTCACCGGCCTCCTCCACTGCAGCTCCTCCCTCGCGCCCCTGTCCCTCTCCCCTGACGGCCCGACGCCTGCGGACGCCACGCCCGTCGCTCGTCTCCGCCTCGTCGTCGGTCCCCTCGCCTCCGACCATCGCCGGCTTCCCCGAGCCTCCCCTGCAACGATGTGAGCGGCCATCCCTCTTCCCCTACCCGATTTCACGCCGTAGTCGTCGCCCCTGAGCTCGCCGGGAGCTCCGCGCACCCGGACGGCCTTCTGGCAGCGTTTGCTTGCCCCATGCATGCCCGTCGTTGCCTACCGCTGGCCCCATCGCCACCCTCCCGTCGGCACCGCCTCTGCCCCGCCAGCTCCGGCAGCTGTAGCTCGCGCCGTGCCTTGATCCCTGCCCCGCGCGGCCTCGCTCGCCCGCCCCCGCCGCCTCCCTGCTACGGCCCCGTGTGGGCACTCGACGCCATCCTCAGCTGCTGCTACCGTGTAGCCCGCCACCCCTTGTCTGTCATCATGACATGGCCTCCCTGCGTCGGTACCCACCACCGCCGCCTTCGCCGGCGCACGCAGCTGCTTGGCCCCGCCTCCCAGCGACACCACGGCCGCGCCCTCCTGGCCCCTCCCACGGCCGAGCCCTCCTGGCCCCTCCCGCGGCCGTGCCCCGCCACCGCGCATGCTCCGGCCGGCTGTGGCCGCCAGCCGCGCCGCGTCGATGCCCCCCCCGCAGGCCTCGTTGAGGCCACAGCCCCGCCCGGGCATAACGCCCTCGGGCGGGCGCAACCGCCCGTTAACCCGTGCCCGCTCTAGAGGCCTTTGTGCCACTGGCAGCTGGGCCCCACGCGCCCTTTTTCGTAAAAAAACGGAAGTTAATAATATATATTAATAAAAATAATTAATTAACTTGATCAACTAAATTAATTAATCTTGATTAACCTAATTAATTAGATTAGTTAATCCAATTTAGTAGTTAGTTAATTGACCCAATGACAGCACGGCCCCACATGTCAGGTTTGACTAGTCAACTAGTCAGTTGACCTGCTGACATCATGATGATGTCATGCTGACATCAGCAGACACTATTCTGGATAAGGTTTGTTATAAAATAATTAAATAAATTCAGAAAATCTTTTAAACTTTAGAAAATCATATAAAATAATTTGTAACTCGGATGAAAATGTTTTATATATGAAAATCGTTCAGAACGACGAGACGAATCCGAACACGCTGTCCGTTCGTTCGCCACACGTCCCTAGCATAATGAACCTGCAACTTTCCCCCTCCGATTCATCTGTCCGAAAACACGAAACACCGGGGATACTTTCCCGAGTGATATCCCCCTTCGCCGGTACCGTGTACCACCGCGTTAGAGCACCCTAACATTACGTGTTAACTTGTCGTGCTTATTTATTGCATTTGTATGCTTTGTATTTATTGTTTCTCCCCCCTCTTCTCTCCGGTAGACCCCGAGGCCGAAGATGCCCCGGTGATCAACTACGGTGTTGACGACCCCTCCTTCTTGCCAGAGCAACCAGGCAAGCCAACCCCCTTTGATCATTCCGATATCGCCCATTCTCTTATCTTTTATGCTTGCATTAGAACTGCTATTGCTTTCTGTATGATCCAATTCTGATGCATAGCCTGTTGTTGATACTGCTTTCATAACTTACATGTTTATACTAAACTGCTTACTATAGGCCGGTTAGAGATCCACCAGTGAACCCCTACCTTGTCCCGACTGCCTCGCTGGATTATCAGAAGACCCGATCAATGGGATCGAAGACCAGGACCCGGCACCGCACATCACTTTCCCCCTTAGTTGCTCGACACTACTGGGTTACTATCGAGTGCCGAGGGTGAGACCTCATCAGCATTTCTGATGTAAACCTTGTAGGTTAGTTCATCGGTTCTGGTCATCGAGGGTGATTCCTCTTTCTCCACTCCCGATAACAACACTGCATGCAACTCCTCAAGAGTGGACCTTGAGGGTGACTCCTCTTTCGTTCACCTTGACGATAAACATTAGGTGGAATTCCATCGAGGGTAATTTCCTCAAGTTTTCCTTTGGTGTCAAACACCCAGTTACTATGGTTACTATGACTTTATACTGAACCTGGTTACTAAAGACGGGTCAACCCTGAGGGGTACCCGCGCGAGCTTAATTGCGAGTGATGTGTAGTCGGGTTGACCTGGAAGGTGCCCGCGAGATAAATATGAGGCGTGGCCGGGCACTCGCCCTTGCCGCAAGTTCTCGGGACGGGGCGATGGGGTCACATGTTCGTGAGTCTCTGCTCATTACCGCGCGTTCCCAAGATACTAAATGGTTTGGATATTTGATCCAAGGGGCCTCTGGCCTGATAGCACTAACCATCACGTGGGCATAGTATGGGCGTTCAGCGTCGTATGCATCAGCCGAAGCTTAACTGACGTGATTGCGACTGAGTGGCGCGCGCCGGGTTGGACTGCGTAAGCACCAACCTTTTTAAGGAGGTTGCCCAGGTCTGCTCACCGGCCGCCCACGCAATGTGCAGGAGTTCCCGGGCCGATTGGCCCATGACCCCTGGGGGCATAGGGTTTAGTCCGGCGTGCATGACCTTTCTATTAAGCCTAGGTCGGGTTGCGGCGTATTGTTTGGCCGAGGGCGGGCATGACCTGATGGTGTGTCCGGCCGGAGTTAAGCAAGCGTGTTGGGTAAGTTGGTGCACCCCTGCAGGGAAGAAAACATCTATCGATAGCCTGTCCTATGGTAACGGAGACTTGGAGTTGTATCCCGATCGCTACAACTAGGACTGGATGCTGAGGCATTGTTTGGATATGTTGCTTCGGGAGTCGAGAAAGGATCCCGGAGCGTTGGAACAACAACTTAAATATGACTTATGTTATACTACTCTACTTCCCCCTCTTGCTGCAAGACGATGGTTTCGAGAAGATGCTAGTCTTCGATAGGACTAGCTTCTCCCCCCTCTTATTCTGGCATTCTGCAGCTTAGTCCACAGATACTACCCTTTTCATTGATACCGATGCATATGTAGTGTAGATCCTTGCTTGCGAGTACTTTGGATGAGTACTCACGGTTGCTTTGCTCCCCCTTTTCCCCCTTCTTTCTTCTTGCTGGTTAATGCAACCAGATGGTGGATTCCAGGAGCCAGATGCCACACTTGACGACTGCTACTACCCCGACAGGGCCTACTACTACGTGGAGACAGCTGACGACCAGGAGTAGTTAGGAGGTCCTGGGCAGGAGGCCTTGCCTTTTCGATCATTGATGTTTTGTGCTAGCCTTCTTAAGGCAATCTTGTTTAACTTATGTCTGTACTCAGATATTATTGCTTCCGCCGACTCTTGTGTATTCGAGCTTATGTATTCGAGCCCTCGAGGCCCCTGGCTTGTAATATAAAGCTTGTATTATTTTATTTGTGTCTAGAGTTGTGTTGTGATATCTTCTAGTGAGTCCCGGATCTTGGTCGTACACATTTGCGTGCATGATTAGTGTATGATCAAATCGGGGGCGTCACAAGTTGGTATCAGAGCCGACTGCCTGTAGGAACCCGCTTTCCAACTCCTTGGCCGAAGTTGAGTCTAGTCTTTGAAAAACGGTTTTACTAACATGGCTGTGTGGCTTATGGGCCCACGTCGCCATTGGGTGGTATTAGGATCTTTTACTCCTCGTATATACTCTGGGACTCTAATCTCTCTCCTATTCGGGTTAAATGAATTTACGAACCACATTAGGTTCTCGCAACGACTTTCCCCGGAGATCCCCTTCATTCCAGACGGTCGCCCGTTTCACCACAAGACTTCGAAGATACTCTCAGATCTACTCCCGAGAACTTGTGTTCGTTTCTTTTACAATCCTAAATACCGTTGACTCCTTATGGGTAACTTCATACCCTCGCCGTTCATACTTCCATCCCTAGTTGTTCTTGTTATTACAAGATACCCGAAAGTATTCTTCGACTTTCGAGAATCCTTTTTCCTGCTGCTTTGCAACTCCTTTTCCGCATGAATACATGTATGAATAATTCATCACACTTACTGGGGGTTCGTTCATCCCCAGTTGTTCATGCATTTCACAGAGGTCTTTGAAACACTATTCAATCTTCCAAAATTCTCAGCAACCTATTGCTCTGGAAAGTTTTACCTGCTTGCATTATGGTTAATTCCATATGTATAGCAACATTCATTAAAATCCTTTGTGATTGACCTTATGATCTTATTCATTCAATAGGTTGCACATACTTGCAATCATCAGTCAAACTAGAATTCATTCTTCCAGCTCAGACGTCATTTCGAATATGAGCTGGTTCTCGACCAATATGTTTATCGTTGATTCTACCCCTAAGTCTATTCAACTTATGCATCCTTTATCAAAGCATTTGCTTCTGATCCCTTGGTTTGGAAATCGTAATTCCTTTGCATCCGAGCTTGAATTAGTCGGTTATTTCTATAATCTGATCCCCATGTATTCTTTCTTCTTCTGGTTGAGTACCGATGCTCACATCAGATCCCTTGTAGACCACTAGATCCTTTGTTGGATTTTATCCGATAGCGGCCTTCATATTCAAATACCTTGTGAGTACTGCCAGGATATATAATGCCTTGGGTAAAATATATCATCTGCTTTCTCAACCATGCTCTGCTTTCGAGCTTGTATAATTTGCTCCTCAAGTTTGCGTAGTATGAGCCTAAGATGACCCGATGGGTTGAACTTATGCCTTCATTAATCTGTGGAACCCGAAAGTTTTCCAAGGTTCATACTCCTCTGGTAATTCACCAGGCTAGTCTTCTCAATCAATTCATTTTTAATAGAGCAGTGAATGAAAGCTTATGCATTGAAGAAGTGGGAGTCAACCTTGAGCTTTCTGTTCATGCCCATGGACACGATATAGATCTTATCCTTAAAGCTTCTCTTAAATTAATTATCCCCTTGATATAAGTGCATATTATATCTAGGATCTGGCCTTTTGCAATCATGGTTCCGACCAGGCTCTCCTTTAAATACCATTTCTCAAACAAGTTAAACCACTTGTCCTCTCCAGGTCAATGCACCTGTCCAGCCTCTATTATGATCTACCTTCGAGTATTACCTCATGGTATCTCGATAATGTCACATAACTATATTACTGCTTATGAGTTCTTCTTCAAGTATTACTTCTCACCGATTCCAATTTTCCCCGGGTTCTGAGTTATTAGACACTCGAGAACACCGGTAAGAGAATCAATTCCGCACTCTGATTCAATAGCTCTAAGTAATCTCCATTGCTTACGAGTTTATTAATTCTTCAAGTCATATCTAGCCTGATAGGTTATCTCATTATCGTGCATCTTTTTAACTGTGCTACCTGATCCTTCTTCATGGAGCATAATTTCGTCAATGAGCTAAGCTTACGCCGATCTTCCTCGGCATATCATTTCGCCTTGAACAGCTAGCTTGATTTCAATTTTGTATTGTACTAGTGGTTTCAATAACCTTTCGCCCCATCTTTCATTTGACTTGATGTCATTGCCGATCGATTACATCCTAATGAAATCTCTCGAGAAATGTGTCGTTATCACCATCAACATTGATTTGCCTTCTTCCAAGTTGTGAATCGAATTCATGATGGGAAATACCATCCTTTCCCCTCGATAATTTGTATTAACATCGACAACATTCTTGCATTACCTCCAACACAAAAAACTTGTTCTTGTTTTGTGTTGTACCTTGAGTTCCTTGTTATCCGACTTATGATATGCTCTACTTGGAGCACTACCATCTTTCATGTCAAGAATGTCGTGAGAATTTCACCACCTCTTAAGAATTATTGATACAAGTGATACTTCTTGCCATATCCGCTCATTCCTTGGTCCCCGTGTTGTTCCTAACTGACAACCTAACAATTGCAGTATGACGTTCGAATTCGGAACTTCCAGCACCCTATTGCTTTGAAGTGAATGGTTGATAGTCTCACTCTCGGTCTTTTGGTTATTGAACCACCATTATAACATTGATCGTGCTACTTAGTCCATTTTCCATGTGCATGTTACATTCAATGTTTACTTATGGATGTTCTCCACTAACATACTGCGGTATGACCAATGTTATCATCTTGTTCACTTGAATGTAGAAATCCATGCTTATGGAAATCCCGATGAATTGTTGTTGAGCCCGTTGGCCACATCCTCATCTTTTCCTTGCTGAAATTGTGTGACTTGTTTTATAAGTTGTTTCCGAAGGATCCTGGTGTATCCAAAGTCTCACCTTTGCTTGAAGACCATGTCGGGGCTATCTCGAAGCATGTCTACGGTACTCCGAAGATCCACAAGAACGTTGTAAGCGCAATGCTAAATGTTTCTTGATAAACTATCCAACATCGTTGTGTGTGTGCATATCTTAGTTCTTCTTACCCCTCTTATCTATATGGTCATGATTTTGATCTCCTGACACGTATATCATGCCCTGCTTAATCTTGGGGATGATTTACTCCTATTTTCGTGTTTAGACACATTTTCCTTTCCATTAGTTTGTTTAACATTTCTTTGGTTTACATATAATCTAAGCAGTACTAATTATCTGCTTATGTAAACACCTTGGTGTACAACTCTGTCAGTAAGACCCTGTTACTATTGTTGATAACATTCCGGTAACCACCGATGGATGAGAACTTTGCATATTGGTCCGCCTCGTTCAACGAGCAGGAAAGTGGTTCTCTTCGTCCCTCGCCCTTGGTACCAACGTTGTTGCCGACATAACTGACGGGTTTTTCTCCGACATTCATTGCTTTCATAACCGTGCCGGATGCCAGTGCCCTTCCTACTTTATCCCACATGGTGGGCCCATAACCCACAGGTCTCAGGATCGAAACCTGACTCTCCGGTACATCCCTGTTTTCCAAAGTTGATTGTCGTACTTGGCTTCGTATGTAAATCACGAGCCACATTCCTAGTGATCTATTTTGGCATCAGACGCAATACTTATTTCCATTGCTCTGAACCCATTGCAACCTCTGTTTCAGGCAACAAATTACTTTGATCTCGATGGCTTTCTTGAATTTCAAATCGAGAGATGCATCTATGCCATGTTCACTGAGATAGTCCCCAGGAACCTATCTTGTATTGAGCTCCGTCCTTCCCGAGTCCTTCTCCCCTTAATCTACCTCCTAAATCTCGGGACGAGATTTCTTGTAGTGGAGGAGATTTGTAACACACCTAGAATCATGCTATAGTAATCCTAACCTAATGGTGCCATGTCACCCTGTTAGTTAAGTGTAATTGCCCTTGGGTAAAAATCAAACTCAGATTCAAATTCAAAACATAAGTGAATTTCAAAATTTGACAAATATGAAAACTAAAATGTTCCTCATGTGCCCAATAATCCATTACCAATATTGGTAGTGAACCAACATGTTTGCAAAGTGTTTAAGTGCACTGAACTATTTTAAAACAGTGGCTAAAACAATAGATTAAATGCCTTTTTAAATTAAAAAAGTTGCAAACAATTTCAAAGGGCTCACAATCTTTTTGTGGCAGTGCCAACTATTGCAATGTAATTATGTGGCCAAGTCCCACATTTTACATAATCCTTTTGGCACCTCAAATATTTCAATTCATTTTCAGAAAAAAAAGAGAAAGAGGAAGAAGGGGACCTAATCTATTGGCACTATGGCCCATCTAGCAAAAGAAGAGGCCCAGCCCACCTCCCCAGCTCCTTCCTTTGTTCACAGAAGCCTCGTGGACAGAGGGGGCGCGTCCACGGCCAGGGATCACCACGCGCCGGCCATCCGAGCTCCACGACGAGTATAAGATCGTCCCCGACGCCCTAGGGTTCAGCCTTGTCCACTCTCCCTCGCGGTTCTTCCCCTCTCGCCCCAGATCCGCCGCTCCGCACGCACGACGTCGCCGCCTGCCGGAGCTGCTCTGCCTTGACCTCGACCTCGACTCCGTCGCGGATCGCCAAGCGCCGCTCACCGGCCTCCTCCACTACAGCTCCTCCCTCGCGCCCCCGTCCCTCTCCCACGACGGCCCGACGCCACGCTCGTTGCCGCCTCGCCGTCGGTCCCCTTGCCTCCGACCATCGCCGGCCTCCCCGAGCCTCCCCTACAACGATATGAGCGGCCATCCCTCTTCCCCTACCCGATTTCACGCCATAGTCGTCGCCCCTGAGCTCGCCGGGAGCTCCGCGCGCCCGGACGGCCTTCTGGCAGCATTCGCTTGCCCCATGCGTGCCCGTCGTTGCCTATCGCTGGCCCCGTCGTCACCCTCCCGTCGGCACCGCCTCTGCCCCGCCAGCTACGGCAGCTGCAGCCCGCGCCGTGCCTTGCTCCCTGCCCCGCGCGGCCTCGCTCGCCTGCCACCGCGCCCCTGCGCCTGCCCCCGCCGCCTCCCTGCTACGGCCCCGCGTGGGCACTCGTCGCCGTCCTCAGCTGCTGCTGCTGCTGCGTAACCCGCCGCCCCCTATCTGTCGTCACGCCGTGGCCTCCTTGTGTCGGTACCCACCACCGCCGGCTTCGCCGGCGCACGCAGCTGCTCGGCCCCGCCTCCCAACGACACCATGGTCGCGCCCTCCTGGCGCCTCCCGCGACCGTGCCCCCCACCGCGCCTGCTCCGGCCGGCTGTGGCCGCCAGCCGCGCCACGTCGATGCCCCCCGCAGGCCTCGTCGAGGCCACAACCCCGCCCGGGCATAGCACCCCTCGGGCGGGCGCAACCGCCCGTTAACCCACGCCCTCTCTAGTGGCCTTTGTGCCACTGGCAGCTGGGCCCCACGCGCCCTGTTTTTCGTAAAAAAAAAGGAAGTTAAAATATATATTAATAAAAATAATTAATTAACTTGATCAACTTAATTAATTAATCTTAATTAACCTAATTAATTAGATTAGTTAATCTAATTTAGTAGTTAGTTAATTGATTCAATGATAGCACGGCCCCACATGTCAGCTTTGACTAGTCAACTGGTCAGTTGACCTGCTGATGTCATGATGATGTCATGCTGACATCAGCAAACACTATTCTGGATAAGGTTTGTTATAAAGTAATTAAATAAATTCAGAAAATCTTTTAAACTTTAGAAAATCATATAAAATAATCTGTAACTCGGATGAAAATGTTTTATATATGAAAATCGCTCAGAACGACGAGACGAATCCGAACACGCGGTCCGTTCGTTCGCCACACGTCCCTAGCATAGTGAACCTTCAACTTTCCCCCTCCGATTCATCTGTCCGAAAACACGAAACACCGAGGATACTTTCCCGAGTGATATCCCCCTTCGTCGGTACCGTGTACCACCGCGTTAGAGCACCCTAGCACTGTGTGTTAACTTGTCGTGCTTCTTTATTGCATCTGTATGCTTTGTATTTATTGTTTCTCCCCCCTCTTCTCTCCGGTAGACCCCGAGACCGAAGATGCCCCGGTGATCAACTACGGTGTTGACGACCCCTCCTTCTTGCCAGAGCAACCAGGCAAGCAAACCCCCTTTGATCATTCCGATATCGCCCATTCTCTTCTCTCTTATGCTTGCATTAGAACTGCTACTGCTTTTTGTATGATCCTATTCTGATGCATAGCCTGTTGTTGATACTGCTTTCAAACCTTACATGTTTATACTAAACTGCTTAGTATAGGCCGGTTAGAGATCCACCAGTGACCCCTACCTTGTCCCGACTGCCCCGCTGGATTATCAGAAGACCCGATCAACGGGATCGAAGACCAGGACCCGGCACCGCACATCACTTTCCCCTTAGTTGCTCGACACTACTGGGTTACTATCGAGTGCCGAGGGTGAGACCTCATCAGCATTTCTGATGTTAAACTTGTAGGTTAGTTCATCGGTTGTGGTCATCGAGGGTGATTCCTCTTTCTCCACTCCCCATAACGACACTGTCATGCAACTCCTCAAGAGTGGACCTCGAGGGTGACTCCTATTTCGTCCACCTTGACGATAAACATCAGGTGGAATTCCATCGAGGGTGATTTCCTCAGGTTTCCTTTGGTGTCAGACACCCAGTTACTATGGTTACTATGACTTTACACTGAACCTGGTTACTAAAGACGGGTCGACCCTGAGGGGTACCCGCGCGAGCTTAATTGTGAGTGATGTGTAGTCGGGTTGACCTGGAAGGTGCCCGTGAGATAAATACGAGGCGTGGTCGGTCACTCGCCCTTGCCGCAAGTTCTCGAGACGGGGCGATGGGGTCACATGTTCATGAGTCTCTGCTCGTTACCGCGTGTTCCCAAGATACTAAACGGTTTGAATATTTGATCCAAGGGGCCTCTGGCCTGATAGCACTAACCATCACGTGGGCATAGTATGGGCGTTCTGCGTCATATGCATCAGCCGAAGCTTAACTGACATCATTGCGACTGAGCGGCGCGCGCCGGGTTGGACTGCGTAAGCACCTACCTTTTTAAGGAGATTGCCCAGGTCTACTCACCGGCCGCCCACGCAACGTGCAGGAGTTCCCGGGGCGGTTGGCCCATGACCCCTGGGAGCATAGGGTTTAGTCCGGCGTGCATGACCTCTCTATTAAGCCTAGGTCGGGTTGTGGCGTATTGTTTGGCCGAGGGCGGGCATGACCTGATGGTGTGTCCGACCAGAGTTAAGCAAGCGTGTTGGGTAAGTTGGTGCACCCCTGCAGGGAAGAAAACATCTATCGACAGCCTGTCCTACGGTAACGGACACTCGGAGTTGTATCCTGATCGCTACAACTAGAACTGGATGCTGAGGCATTGTTTGGATATGTTGCTTCGGGAGTCGAGAAAGGATCCCGGAGCGTTGGAACAACAACATAAATATGACTTATGTTATATTACTATACTTCCCCCTCTTGCTGCAAGACGGTGGTTTCGAGAAGATGCTAGTCTTCGATAGGACTAGCTTCTCCCCCCTCTTATTCTGGCATTCTGCAGCTTAGTCCATAGATACTACCCTTTTCATTGATACCGATGCATATGTAGTGTAGATCCTTGCTTGCGAGTACTTTGGATGAGTACTCACGGTTGCTTTGCTCCCCCTTTCCCCCCCTTCTTTCTTCTTGCTGGTTGATGCAACCAGATGGTGGAGTCCAGGAGCCAGATGCCACACTTAACGACTGCTACTACCCCGACAGAGCCTACTACTATGTGGAGACAGCTCATGACCAGGAGTAGTTAGGAGGTCCCAGGCAGGAGGCCTTGCCTTTTCGATCATTGATGTTTTGTGCTAGCCTTCTTAAGGCAATCTTGTTTAACTTATGTCTGTACTCAGATATTATTGCTTCCGCTGACTCTTGTGTATTCGAGCTTATGTATTCGAGCCATCGAGGCCCCTGGCTTGTAATATAAAGCTTGTATTATTTTATTTGTGTCTAGAATTGTGTTGTGATATTTTCCAGTGAGTCCCGGATCATGGTCGTACACATTTGCGTGCATGATTAGTGTACGGTCAAATTGGGGACGTCACATTGAAGAACTCTGTCAATTACACTATCATCATCAACTTTAACTCCAAGTTGAGTGTCAGGACCGGTTTTCGGGGTATTAAATTCCCTAGAAATGGCCCTTGTGCTCATCAGCCCCAGGATTACTGTTAGCTGATGAGTCACCACTTGATACAGAAAACCCAAGCGAAATTACAAAATATGTAGTACAAGACCATTCTTGGCCTTTAAGTACAACACAAGGTTTCTATTGGCTGATGGCGGAAGCGGTTGTGACACGTCGGCGTCTGTGGGAGTCCATTTCCCACGGGAACAGCTGACCAGGTTAACTCCTATCTTCGCGAGGTTGCTATCATCGTTGCACAGGTTCCGGGTAGTCGTCGCAACGCTCCTCTCCAAGCAAGAAATCTGGCCAAGACAATAGCCAGGGACAAGCCAGTGAGTACTTTGAATGTACTCGCAAACATTTTTAACACGGGTGAAATAAAATCATGTTCGGAAATATTAGATGATCACGATGATATGACAGTCCATATTTCCAGTAGGTCATTTGTATAAAAATGCAACATGCCATAGTCGGGCGTCTGAGCGACACCACATAAAGGGCTCATAAATAAAGGAAAAAAACGAACATGCCACAGTCGGGCGTCTGAGCGACACCACATAAAGGGCTCATAAATAAAATAAATAACGAATATGCCACAGTCGGGCGTCTGAGCGACACCACAAAAAGGGCATATAATAAAAGAAAATAACAAACATGCCACAGTCGGGCATCTGAGCGACACCACAAAAAGGGCTTATAAACAAAAGAAAATAACAAACATGCCACAGTCGGGCGTCTGAGCGACACCACAGAAAGGGCTTATAAAGGACAGTAAATATCCAGCAGGTAGAACCGTCCCAGGGATACTCATTAAATTCAATTAATATTAAGGGTTAGTCCGAAATAATCCTAACAAAAAATTAACAGTCATCATAGATCACAGATCATGATCCACGTTCTGTTTTAGCAGTTTCTCCTCCGAAGACCGACGCTAAGACCGACACTTGACTCTTCCCAGAATGTAGTCCTAACCCAGGGACACGGCTATTCGAATAGATTTAATCTCTGCAGAGGGTGTACTCTTTACCCACGAATGACAGATTCCTTTAGTCCCTCTGGACTAATTCCGTTTACGGCCTTTTAATTCGAAGACACACCTGACCACACACGCCAGCCTATCTTCCCGGTGCCTGGAATCACCCACGACACCAGTTAAGCCAGACTCTAAGTGGGGAGGCTACAACCTCGACTAGCATGGGATCATAAAATTTATAATGCGCGCAAAACTGGGGAAGCTACCCCCTTCGTCTCCGACCGAAACACCCATGCCCCCGGACCCGGTGGCCTTCCTACCGGATGCAGCCGGTATCTTCCACCGTGGCCTCTCTGTACGGTGTGTGATAGAACAGGGGTCGACAGTTTACTGAACCGTACCCTACCTGTAGCATGGACACGTGGTAGTACGAAACAAGTATGGGGGTTACTGGGACAAGACTCGGTCTATGGTCGACTCAGGAGGTTCAAGCATCACTGGTATGATTAGTATAATCAACATATTCCACAACAACAGTCGGAATCACCACCCGTCATGCCTCACCCAGCCATACCGGACTCCACCGTCTCAACGAGGAGCTAGTGACAAGCTCGTGTCTACACAAGACCATGACTTAAACGGCTTTCTCCAGTTAGGCATGGAAGGCATACGAGGGGGATCACCGTCATGCATATAATTATCCACAGCAAGGGGTATACCTCATGCACTCATGGGTATGATCATATCATCACGTATAAAAAGAAATGAATGCGTCCATTTTGAGGTGACGTTGCTATCGTATCAACGACACTCACAAGCATTAGACCAGGGTTCAAAAGTGTTTGCCTTCAAGTAGTGGGGAGGTAAAGTGTATTTCAAGACCTTTGGAAGTTTTTCTCAATCTTCAAAATCCTATTAGAAAGAACACGAATTCAATACATAGATTCAAAACAGCACAAAAAAGTTGTCTGGAAAATTTTCAAATAAATTTGAAACTAACTAGACCAAAATTGAGGAACAACAGAAAAAGAATCAATTCATTTGGAGTTATATTTAAAAAGTTAAAGCCAGTCAAAGTTTCAGTCAAACTCTGATTTAAAATTAAAACAGAAAAGAAAACATTTCAAATAAGAATACTCTTTCGGGTCAGGGGATACGTACTTCTGAGGTTTACGCCTTCACTTGAAACACGTGGAGGCGGGGCTGGGTCACTGACAGTGGGTCCAGGGGGGCCACTGGTCAGGTTTGACCAGTCGCCTCTCCCTCCTTTTCCTCTGCCCGAGCGGGAGCGGGATTCCGGTGATCGTCGCTGGCGAACGGATGCTCCTCGAGGGCATTCGAGGCCAAGGATGGATCCGTCCCTCCTAGGCGGTCCTCCCGGTGGTCGACTGGCCGGCGGGGACGGAGGGAGTCGCCGGCGGCAACCTCCGCGGTGGAGGGAGCTTCGGGCGGGATTGGGGATTTGTGTTGTGGTGGATTTTGATCGTGTTGGAGGGGTCGGGCAGCTCCGCAAGGTCGAGGGGAAGGCGACGGTGGCGCTGGATGGGCGGGGGAGGCCCTGGTGGCGTGATGGGCCTCGAACCCCTCGTTGGTTACCCCAAGTGGAAGGTGTAAGATGCAGTAAGTAGAAGTGTTTTCCCTTAGCAAGATGCCAAGGATCGAATCCCCAGAGACTCCTAGGTTCAACAAGTAGGTGTCAACTGCTAACGGCGCAATTAGCAATCAACGTGGACCTGCACATAGATACAAATAACTTTGCTCCCAACGAGTACAGAGAGGTTGTCAATCTCTCCGGCCTTGTAGTTCACAAAGGGTTAAAAGCAATATGATAGTAGTGATAGATAGTGTTTTGCAATAGTAAATAAAATAGCGGAAAGTAAATAGTGTATGTGATCAATGATGGTAATATGGACCGGAGTCTCATGATGTTCACTAGTGATGTCTCTCTCCCAAAAGACGATAAAACAGCTATGTGAGGTAAACAAATTACAGCTGGGCAATTGACAGGACCACGAACGCAAACCAATGCTGACTACATTGCAAGAAAGGTTGAGGTTCAAAGCATGGGCGGTACGCCAAAGTAAGTAGACCGAAATCCATCAATATCTACTACTAATCATCCACCTTGAGATATCTATCCAGAACATCTCGCTGGTATTAAGTTGCGAGTCCCACCCATAGTGTAAACTCAATGCAACAGACAACTGCATTAAAAGAACTTTGCGTAAAGTAAACAATCCTTGCACCCGCGGGCACAAGCACCGTTGTTTTCCCCCTTGTGGCAACAGCACATCCCCTAGACTCATGTTTTTGTCACTCAAGCCAGTCATCGAGGGGCATGAACCCACAATCGAGCATAACGTTCCCTCTTGGAGTCACTACCTATTACTCGGCCAAAGCAATAAATAACAACGGAGAACATGCAAGAATTACTTATGAACTAAAATATAAAAGAAGTGAATCAAATATATTACTCAAGATCAATCTGAACATAATCTCATAATCCATCGGATCCCAGCAAACTCAACATAGCAACAAACATAAGGATTACATAGGTGCCTCGATCATGTAGGGCAGCTCACGAGGACTAATTAGTGAAGCACAAGAACGGGAGGAGAACATCACATAGCTACTGGTCATGGACTCATGGTCCAAGGGAGACTACTCACGAGTCATCCGGGAGGCGTCCATGGTGGTGGAGAAGCTCCCGGTGGTGATCCTCCCCTCCGGCAGGGTGCCGGGAAGAGTTCTCCTGGTGCTCCCGATCTTGGAAGCGGCGGCGGCGGCGAAACAGAGATGGGATCGCGAAAAGAAGTCCTCTTTTGAGGGTTACGGGGAACCCTTTAAATATATGCCAAAGTAGGGCACCGGGGGAGCCTCAGGGGGCCCAGGCGCCCCCCCGGCGCGGCCCAGGGGTGGGGCGCGCCCACAAGGCGCCTGGAGCCCCTGTGCCCCCCCCCCAAGGCTGCCCTTCGGACGCAGTGTTGTTTCCGGTTCGCTGATTTTTTATATAATTTTTCTGGATTTTTCTGGGTAGTTCTCGAAACGTGAAAACCTGAAATACAAAAACAGCCGAAAACAGAAACTAGCACTGGGGTGCACTGGGTTAGTAAGTTAGTCCAAATATGATCAAAAGTGTATGGAAGTGTATGAATATCATAGCAATATCACCCAAAAGTGGCATGGAGCAAGCAGAAATTATAGATACGTTTTGGACGTATCAACATCCCCAAGCTTAATTCCTGCTCGTCCTCGAGTAGGTAAATGATAACAAGAATAATTTCTGTGGTGACATGCTATTAACCATATAGGACTTTCTCATAGTCATATGACAAAATCTTACTGAGACAATGATTCTAAAGTAATTAAGTTGCCTCAAGAGAAAATCACAAATGACTGAAAGTTTTACAACATGAAACTGAAACATCAAAAAGATTTGCAATGAACATGATGTGCAAATATGGTCAAGTGATATCTAGCTTGCCCCCTTTAGTGATGCAAAACATAAATGCAAGGGCACCTTCAAGGTTTAAGTGATGACTAGATACAATCATTTCAGAATAAACGATATCACAATCATGCAAAAGACAATGCTACTTTGGGACAATGCACATTACACTCAGAATGACAATCCTGCTCTCAGTAGTTGGTGCTTGAAGTGCTAGAGCTTTTTATTTTGAAACATGGAAGCAATTGTGTCAACAGTAGTAGTACTTCATATGTGTCATGCATAAAACATCATATAAGTTGCAAGCCTCATGCATCGAATACTAATAGTGCTCGCTCCTTGTCCTAATTAGCTCGGATTCCCATGGGTTATCATTGCATTGCATATGTTTTAACCAAGTGTCAGAAAGGGGTACCTCTATGCCACCTGTACAAAGGTCCAAGGAGATAGATCGCATTTGATTTCTCGTTTTTGATAGATCTCAACTTGAGGACATCCATACCGGGACAACATAGAAAATAGATGATGGACTCCTCTTTAATGCATAAGCATATTCTCATGAGAGATTGAGGATTAAGGTCCAAGCTAAAACTTCCACCATGATGCATGGCTTTGGTTGGCGGCCCAATGTTCTTCTCTAACAATATGCATATTAATACAACCCACGGTAAATCACCCTTACTTCAGACAAGACGAACATGCATAGCAACTCACATGATATTCAACAAAAGTGTGACAGTTGATGGCGTCCCCAGAAACATGGTTACCGCTCAGCAAGCAACTCATAAGAAATAAGATACATAGGCAACATATTCTTTACCACAATAGTTTTTAGGCTACTTTCCCATGAGCTATGTATTGCATGGTTAATTTGCTTAGTGCAGGTGTAGGTTAGCAAAAGACTGGGAGCGACCAACTAAGAGAGCAATGACGGTCATAATCATGCAGAGCGACAAAGCAATATTGAATCAGGCATCGTAGTTATATTGCTACTCAGAAACAAAAGATCATCAAGGCTTGACAGACTTTCTTTACAGTCTTGAATATGCGTGAGCATACGCCAAGTCAATCAAAATAAATTCTTGAGGGAAGATATTACTAAACCATACCACATCATAGGCAAACAAACCAAGTTGGTACTCCAATGACACATTGGGAACCCCCCAGCTATTCGAGATTAACCAAAAGAAAACCTGAACTACTAAGCACCATCATGAAAGTAGCATCTTTATCATAGACACATTAACCCATGCAACGGAAGCAAACTCTCTTAATAAGGTGAGCATGGTAATTAAAGAGAGTTCAAGCAACCAACTAAATAAAAGCTCTTGAAGAGATAAGCATGAATACTAAGAGCAAAGTATGATAGTAGCTATTAAAAGACAAAGAACACACACATCATAGATAGACATGAAAATTCTATGTAATGTTCTAGGTAGAGGTGGAGAGTGTTTCTCTCCCACATAAAGGAATGCTGGGTTCCGACTCGTTATGAAAAACTAAAAAGAAAACTAAAAGCAGGACGCTCCAAGCATAGCACATAACACATGAAGTGATAAAAATATAGCGGAACGAAAGACGAACTGATAATGTTGATGGAGAAGGGGATGCACGGGGGCATCCCCAAGCTTGAGCGCTTGACACTCCTGAATCTTTTTATCATCTTCCCTCGCACACTTGAAAACTCCCTTCATACATAACTCATCATAATCTGATTAGCGAGGTTAGTACCCTTAATAAAATAATTATACCTTGCTGGAAATAAGGATATTCTTGAAGTTTTACTGTTTCTCAAGATTGCCAAAAGGTTTTTGCAAAGAAAAAGCAAGTTCTTAATTTGCAAAGTGAAGGTAAGGCAAAACAGGACAGAATCTGTGAAAAACAGAACAGCAGGCAGTAATTGACCTGTTCGGGATACTTCTGTAACTCAAATCAAAAAACTCAGAACTGACGCACGAAAGACAATTATATAGAGAACGCTGTCGAAACAATTCAGACCAAAAAGATGATCTGGTGATTTTATACGAATTTTTCTATCCAAGGACAGAATCTGTTTCCTGGACAGCACCTCACAACTTTTGAACTTTCTAGCAATCAGAGGCTATACTTGGCACAAATATGAAAAGTAAAGATACAATGATGATGCTACAGCAGTAAACAACATCAAGACACAACAAAAGCAAAAATTTATTCATGTGGGCTGCCTCCCAAAAGCGCTTTCTTTTATGCCTTTAAGCTAGGCATAATGCAAAGATCAAGTTTTATCAAGAGTAAAAGAATAGCTGGCCCGTACAACGGACTCAAAAGGTAACTTGACCTTCTTATGAGGGAAGTGTTCCATCCCTTTCTTGAGAGGAAACTGAAATTTTATATTACCCTCTTTCATGTCAATGACAGCACCAACGGTGCGCAAAAAGGGACGTCCCAAAATAATTGGACACGAAGGATCACATTCAATATCCATAATAGTGAAATCAATGGGCACATAATTATCATTGACAACAATAAGAACATCGTCGATCCTCCCCAAAGGTTTCTTTATGGAAGAATCAACGAGACGAACACCAAAAGAACAAGAATCACAAGGTTTCAATTTAAGCATATCATATATTCTTTTGGGCATAACAGAGGTACTAGCACCAACATCACATAATGCATAACAAGAGAAGTCATTCAAATTAATTTTTATCATAGGGTCCCAACCATCTTCTAGCTTTCTAGGTATGGAGGCTTCTACTCTAAGTTTCTCCTCCCTAGCTTTGATGAGAGCATTAGTGATATGCTCCGTGAAGGCAAGGTTTAGCGTGCTAGTGCGGGGATCTCTAGACATTTTGTGAAGGAAATCAATAACTTCTGTAAGAGTGCAATTATCAAAATCAAGGTCACGAGCATCAAGTAAAGTGGTAGTGGTGTCCTTAAGGTTCACTTGTTTGGTAGTTTCTATAGCATCACCATTAATAGGTCCATTGGGACCAGGAGTACATTGGGTGCTAAGAGTGTGAACATCCTCAATAATTTGGATAGTAGCAACAGTGTGGTGGGTAGGAAGGCTCTTAATTCTTTCCTCTTCCTCCCTTTCTCTAGCCCATCTTTCTTTAAGCTTAGCCATCATCCTAATATTTTCATTAATTTGTACTTGAGTAGCATTAATAGGGATGACTTCCCTCTTCTTAAGTGGAGAAGTTTCAATTTTTAGCAATTTTACCTCATTGGCTAAGTGGTCTACCTTAAAATAAAGATCATCTAGTTTATGTAGTTTCTCTTCTACATTCTTATTAAAGGCTTTTTGGGTAGTGATGAAATCTCTAAGCATGGTCTCTAGTTCAGTATTGGAGTTCTTGGTACTAGGATAAGCATTGTTGTTCCCATAAGAGTTAGAGGGGAACGGTCTAGAATTGTTACCAAAGTTACTCCTATAAGCATTGTTGTTGAAATTATTTCTAGAGATAAAGTTCACATCTACTTGTTCTTGAGCAATCAAAGAATTTAAAGGAACATCACGAGGATCAACAGTAGATTGCTTCGAAAGTAGAGACATGATCAAGTCAACTTTTTCATTGAGGGAGGAAATATCCTCGACAGAGTTTACCTTCCTACCTGTTGGAGCGTGTTTGGTGTGCCATTGGGAATAGTTGGTCATCATCTCATCGAGAACCTTTGTGGCAGCACCAAGTGTAGTTGACATAAAAGTTCCTTCCGCGGCCGAGTCTAACAAGTTCCGCGAGGTAAAGTTCAAGCCTGCATAAAAAGTTTGGATAACCATCCAAGTAGTCAAACCGTGAGTAGGGCAGTTCTTGATAAGAGATTTCATACGTTCCCAAGCTTGGGCAACGTGTTCATTATCCAATTGTTTAAAATTCGTAATGTTACTTCTAAGTTGGATAATCTTTGCAGGTGGATAGTATTTTCCGATAAAAGCATCTTTGCACTTGTCCCATGAATCTATGCTATTTCTAGGCAAAGACTGAAACCAGATTTTAGCTCCTCCTCTCAAAGAGAAAGGAAAAAGCTTAAGCTTAACAATATTACCATCTATTTCTTGGTACTTTTGCATATCACAAAGTTCTACAAAGTTGTTCAAGTGTAAAGCAGCATCATCTCCAGCACCGGAGAATTATTCTTTTATGACTAAGTTAAGTAAAGCAGGTTTAATTTCATATGAAGGTGCTGAAGTGGCAGGTGTAGTGATAGGTGTGCTGATAAAGTCATCGTTGTTGTGACTAGTGAAGTCACACAACTTGGTGTTCTCGGTGGAACCCATAGTAGCAAGCAAGCAAGATAACTATTTTTGTGATTTTCGATAAAAGGAACTAAAGCAATAATGAAAGGTAAACTAACAAGACTAAAAAGCAAAGGTAAAAGATAGCATGCAACTCCCCTATCCTGAAGAGTGGAGTCCCCGGCAACGGCGCTAGAAAATACTCCTTGATGGGCCTCGAACCCCTCGTTGGTTACCCCAAGTGGAAGGTGTAAGATGCAGTAAGTAGAAGTGTTTTCCCTTAGCAAGATGCCAAGGATCGAATCCCCAGAGACTCCTAGGTTCAACAAGTAGGTTTCAACTGCTAACGGCGCAATTAGCAATCAACGTGGACCTGCACACAGATACAAATAACTTTGCTCCCAACGAGTACAGAGAGGTTGTCAATCTCTCCGGCCTTGTAGTTCACAAAGGGTTAAAAGCAATATGATAGTAGTGATAGATAGTGTTTTGCAATAGTAAATAAAATAGCGGAAAGTAAATAGTGTATGTGATCAATGATGGTAATATGGACCGGAGTCTCATGATGTTCACTAGTGATGTCTCTCTCACAAAAGACGATAAAACAGCTATGTGAGGTAAACAAATTACAGCTGGGCAATTGACAGGACACGAACGCAAACCAATGCTGACTACATTGCAAGAAAGGTTGAGGTTTAAAGCATGGGCGGTACGCCAAAGTAAGTAGACCGAAATCCATCAATATCTACTACTAATCATCCACCTTGAGATATCTATCCAGAACATCTCGCTGGTATTAAGTTGCGAGTCCCACCCATAGTGTAAACTCAATGCAACAGACAACTGCATTAAAAGAACTTTGCGTAAAGTAAACAATCCTTGCACCCGCGGGCACAAGCACCGTTGTTTTCCCCCTTGTGGCAACAGCACATCCCCTAGACTCATGTTTCTGTCACTCAAGCCAGTCATCGAGGGGCATGAACCCACAATCGAGCATAACATTCCCTCTTGGAGTCACTACCTATTACTCGGCCAAAGCAATAAATAACAACGGAGAACATGCAAGAATTACTTATGAACTAAAATATAAAATAGGTGAATCAAATATATTACTCAAGATCAATCTGAACATAATCTCATAATCCATCGGATCCCAGCAAACTCAACATAGCAACAACATAAGGATTACATAGGTGCCTCGATCATGTAGGGCAGCTCACGAGGACTAATTAGTGAAGCACAAGAACGGGAGGAGAACATCACATAGCTACTGGTCATGGACTCATGGTCCAAGGGAGACTACTCACGAGTCATCCGGGAGGCGTCCATGGTGGTGGAGAAGCTCCCGGTGGTGATCCTCCCCTCCGGCAGGGTGCCGGGAAGAGTTCTCCTGGTGCTCCCGATCTTGGAAGCGGCGGCGGCGGCGGAACAGAGATGGGATCGCGAAAAGAAGTCCTCTTCTGAGGGTTACGGGGAACCCTTTAAATATATGCCAAAGTAGGGCACCGGGGGAGCCTCGGGGGGCCCAGGCGCCCCCCGGCGCGGCCCAGGTGGGGCGCGCCCACAGGGCGCCTGGAGCCCCTGTGCCCCCCCCCCAGGCTGCCCTTCGGACGCAGTGTTGTTTCCGGTTCGCTGATTTTTTATATAATTTTTCTGGATTTTTCTGGGCAGTTCTCGAAACGTGAAAACCTGAAATACAAAAACAGCCAAAAACAGAAACTGGCACTGGGGTGCACTGGATTAGTAAGTTAGTCCAAATATGATCAAAAGTGTATGGAAGTGTATGAATATCATAGCAATATCACCCAAAAGTGGCATGGAGCAAGCAGAAATTATAGATACGTTTTGGACATATCATGGCACCGGAGTGATCGAGATAGTGGCGGCGGTTGTGGTTGCCGGAGAAGAAGTAGACGACCTCTCTGGTCTTTCTACTGCTACGGGCGGATCAGTGAGGGAGTGTGAGAGGTTGCTTGAGGGCCTGGCGAGCTCGGGGGCTTCTTATATAGGCGGGCAATGGCGGTTCCGTGGCGGCCGGGGATAAGATCGCCGGCGACCGCCATTCTGTAGCAGCAGGGGACGTGGCGGGGCTGAGGATGGCGGCAGAAGCTAGCAGACGAGCGGGTTCTGCATCAGGGGCGAGCTGGCGCACGCTCGTGGCTTGGGCGGCGCCGTCCTCGCAAGGAACCCAATGTGGCCAGCCGCTAGCTGTCGCGGCCGACCTGACGACGGTGCGGTGGGGCTCCAGGGGTGGCTTGGAGCGTTCTGGTGAGTGGATGAGGCCGGGGGGTGGCTCTGCAGGCGAGCAAGGGCCGGGGCGCGACGCGGCGACCCGAGTGCATGCACGTGCAAAACGCGCACTCTGGGCGCGCCCAGAGCACGCACGCTACGTGCTTGGCAATATGCTAAGGCATGCTAGGGGGCTCCAATCCACAAGGGGGTTAGTAGGGTGGGGCTATAGGCTAGGGCAAATCCATGTGACATGCTGGTCTAGTCAGGGGATCAAGTTCATAACACAAACCAAAAACTAAGCCAAAACTGGTCATGCGCCAATGGTATCTAGGCAACTCTTGGGGTGGCCAAATTCTCCAGATCAGTGTCTCCTTGGATGAGTAAGAGGGTGGTGAGGTTAGTTTATCAAAAGCAAAAACTTGTTAGTGCAAGTTTTTGCAAAACTTCAGTTCTGGGCAGAAGGTAAATGGCATTGTTTCATGAACCAAAAACCTTCCAATGGGTCCACTCTTCTGGACTTAAGGGTTTTGCAAGATGGGCTATAAGTTGGAAAAAGCTCAAGGCCAATGGAACTAGTTAGAATAGGGCTGTAGTAGAAAGTGATATTCAGGACCGGAGAGCAAAAGAGGATGTTTTGCTCAACTTTTCCAAAGGATACCCAAGGATTTTTGCGTGGAAGTGATGTAGGGGCTTCACCTGACATCCCTGAATTTTGGTGGAATTTTTGGACAATTCCTCAAAGGGTTGTAGTGCAAAAGGGACTTTAAGGCAGAAGAAAATCCCTTCAATTAATAGAGCTTAAGGAGAAAATAATGATGCAAAAAAGACCTATGGATGGAGGGTTTGTTTCTCTTGGTTAGGGCAATAAGTCCAAACAACATACTTAGGACTTTGCACTGGGGCAAAACTCCATAACAAAAAAAGAAGGGAGGCTCTGAAAAACAAAGAAAACCCAGAAAAAGAAAAGTTGAAACTCCTGGTCAAATTCTCATCACTAAAACAACGGCAAAATTTTTGGGGTGTTACAACACTACCCCCCTTAAGAAAAATCTCGTCCTCGAGATTTGTTAAGGGTTGCTATAAAAAGATCTTCTACTGCAACAAAAAGATATTACCAAAGTTAACCGCTCTGCTAATGCAAATAAATGCCACTACAGTGCATGGGCAATAAGTGGTGTAAACTGCAGTGTGAAATACTGGCGCTGCGTGGAAAAATCTATGGTCGCGGAAAACGAGATATATCTACTACGAGCTATAGTAAGTTTAGAAATAAAATTTCTAAATTTCAAAATATGCTGGTTGCACCCGAGAGCACAGTGCTCTCACTGGCTGATAGGTGGGCCCTGGGCCCACTGTCAGTCTCTTCTTCTACCTCCGGTTCTCTCTTCTCCTCTCTCCCGCGCACTTTCCCGCACTTTCTCCACCGGCGACGGCTAGCTCGTAGGGCATCTAGGCCGTACTGCCGTAGTGCGCGGCACGCTAGCTGCCGGTGCAGCGTGCACTCACCTTGCGGGCCAGCCTGCTGTCGGCACTGCTCGCGGATTCGCCTCCGAACACCGGCGGTCGAGCGACGAGCGGCGCTGGTGGACTCCGCCCACCGTACACCGATCTCGAGCTATAAAACGACCGAGGTGCTCCTTCTTCCTCCTCACACCTGGCCTCGCTTCTTCTTCTTTCTTCCCTCTCCTCCATTTGTATTTGCAGGAGCTCAGGTCGAGGCTCTAATGGCGGAGGTGATGCCGGACTGGTGCATGATCCTAGGGTGCGTGGGGTTGGCGGCATTGCTGGGGGTATCCGTGCTTTTGTGCGCGATGATCCTCGACGATCGTCGTGATGCTGCGGCTCGAGTGCTAGCCCTTCGCGGCGGCGGCGATCACGAGGATTAGGCGTGGGTGTCGGGTGCTAACGGTGGTTAGTACGCGGTAGGCAACTAGTGCTTGAATAAACTCCCACGAGTTTCTTCTCAAGAGACTATGGTGCACTAGAGAGGGTGGTCAATTAGATGAAGCAGGTGTATGTGGACTAGCACTTAGTGTACTGTGTGGAGTGGCCGGAGTTGTAATTCTGCTGTTGCGATGTTGCACGATAAAATAAAATATCTATGACATGCAGAGGTACAAGTTGTAACAACTCAGGGAGGAAAAGCAAATGAAGACTCACTCTAGGTTTTTACTTAGCGCCAAAAATTAATTAAAATAAGAACTATTAGAAGCGGAACTACTTCATAACTTGAAATTAATTATTTAATACGATACACCGCTTCCAACTCATAAGTAGATGCTGGGATAATTATCGTAGCAGTGACGTCTAAAACATAAACGGTAAATGGACAGGGTCCTGGGAAAAGGTCTCTGGTGCTGGGGGAGACTCTTCTTCTATCGGCGGGAGCGGGTTGACTAGTCGATGAATGTGCTTCTCCTGCCCGGGCCTCAATGGTCTGTCGATGGCGATCCGAGGATTTAAATTGGCGAGGCTCTGGAGATAACCCATTATCCGCTGGGTCAAACACTCTTGCACGATGACATACTGCGTAAGGTTGGCTAGTACTGGGTCTCTCTCAATTTGCCCACCAGGAAAAGCTGCTGCTTCTCCGGGCGTTGCACGGCCCGGAAAGTAATAATACCCCCGTTCGCTCGCATAGGGCACCGCGAATCGAAGGCGAGCGAGCGCTTCAGAAGCGGCAGCCTCTATGGCCATCTGGGGAGTTGGCATGGATTTCCCCATGAAGGAAACTTCGGTGGGGTCTTGGTTTGGGTTTGCGTGAGGGATGTGTACTACTGCCCAATATTTCGAGGTGGATGGTGTGATCCTCGATTTGAGCAGCTCATACTGGGGTGGACGGGTAGCACTCATGGTACTGCAGGTGAAATCCCACAATATCTTCACGAAACTACCTGGGAAGGCATCTGGGGTTCTCAGATAAATACTGGCGAAGGAAATGGTTGTGAGAGTAGTGCACCAGGTGAGGGATGCTTGGCAAGGTTACGATGCGGCGTTTTATATAGCAACCGGGCTGGTTCATAGAATCATAGTGAGGGGCATCTATTTCGTTGGTTTCGTTTTACGAGGTCGGGGTCAATGCTACAGATACTCACGTCTCGCAACGTGACGTGTTTACTGTAGCGGTTGTCGGTGAGGTGCTTTGGAAGTTACACCGGGAAAAAAATGCATTCGTACACTAACATCACTGTGCACGGATGCTATGGAGATAAGAGCGCAAAAGTAAACTGTATATACATATAGGAATACAGGTTACGTCACCACGGGGTGTGGTCAAGAAAAGGCTTGGTACTACTCGGGTGATTTAATCAACCTCGTTTATATCCAAGCGGCCTTGCCTTGTGGACGCTGAAGCTTCTCCAAGAGCTTCACTGTCCGTGTTGGCTGGAGGTGGCTGAGGGGCTGCAGGGTCGGGGCAGTGATGATGTCCCTCGCGGGGATTGTTGGCCACAATCCCGTTGGAGCGCGCGCCAAACAGGCGACGCATCACCTCTGGAGACACCAAGGCATTCTGGTCGATGACCGGGGCTGACCTCAGGGACTCGATCGGTTGTCCGAACAGCACGACTGGGATGTCGGTGCCGGACTCGTCTCCTCCTCTTGCCAGGGCTCGGCAAAGCAGTTCCCCACGAGCTGCGATCAGATCAAGAGTGATTTGATCGAACAGTTCCTCTAGCACACTAACATAGCGTACCAGATGCAATAATGCAGGATATGTCTCGTGGTCTCCGCTCGCAACTCGGGGAGGCCTACCTTACCCATTACGACTGGGGTAGTAGTAGAATGAGCGACAGTTAACTCTGGGCGACAGGTGCCGGAGTTGAACTATAGCTTCTCGAGCAGCTAGTTGGATAGCTTGCGGCTCAAAGGAAGTTGTCCTTCCTGTGAACCTGTAGGGGCGTTCTGGTGACAGACCCCTACCGTAGATGTGTACAGTGGCCCAGAATTGACGACTTTCACCGCCCATGGATTCTTGGTACACAACATACTCTGGGGGTTCCTCTAACGCAAAGGCACGGCGGGTGAGGTTTGCGAGCACGGTCACAAAACCTCCAAGGTTGGTTGCTGTGGTTTCATTGTGAACAATGGATCCTGACATTTTAGCTCGGTCTGGGGTAGATGTTGTGCTATGCTAGATTTTGGGGCTAGCATGCCCTATTTATAGGAAAGGACGGAGTCTTCCTTCGCACGCTTGCGGAGGGAACTGTTTGGGCGTCGGTCACTGGCGGATGATCGACAGGCTAGACTGATAGGTTGGGCACCGACTACCAAAGGTGTCGGCCCACTGTGTGGGTATCTTACGCAAGAAGCTTGGCCGGGGTTAGGATATGGTCTGGTGGGGGATTAACCTAGGTTTTTGACCTGGCTAAGATATGATTAGCCAATGGTCATCCTGGCTCTGATACCAATGTTGTCAGGATAGGTTTTCGGGGTATTAAATTCCCCAGAAATGGCCCTTGTGCTCACCAGCCCAAGGATTACTGTTAGCTGATGAGTCACCACTTGATACAGAAAACCCAAGCGAAATTACAAAATATGTAGTACAAGACCATTCTTGGCCTTTAAGTACAACACAAGGTTTCTAGCGGCTGATGGCGGAAGCGGTTGTGACACGTCGGCGTCTGTGGGACTCCATTTCCCATGGGAACAGCTGACCAGGTTAACTCCTATCTTCGCGAAGTTGTTATCACCGTTGCACAGGTTCTGGGTAGTCGTCGCAACACTCCTCTCCAAGCAAGAAACTGGCCAAGACAATAGCCAGGGACAAGCCACTGAGTACTTTGAATGTACTCGCAAACATTTTTAACACGGGTGAAATAAAATCATGTTTGAAAATATTAGATGATCACGATGATATGACAGTCCATATTTCCAGTAGGTCATTTGTATAAAAATGCAACATGCCACAGTCGGGCGTCTGAGTGACACCACATAAAGGGCTCATAAATAAAGGAAAAAAAGGAACATGCCACAGTCGGGCGTCTGAGCGACACCACATAAAGGGCTCATAAATAAAAGAAATAACGAACATGCCACAGTCGAGCGTCTGAGCGACACCACAAAAAGAGCTTATAAATAAAAGAAAATAACAAACATGCCACAGTCGTGCGTCTGAGCGACTCCACAAAAAGGGCTTATAAAGGACAGTAAATATCCAGGAGGTAGAACCGTCCCAGGAATACTCATTAAATTCAATTAATATTAAGGGTTAGTCCGAAATAATCCTAACCAAAAATTAACAGTCATCATAGATCACAGATCATGATCCACGTTCTGTTTTAGCAGTTTCTCCTCCGAAGACCGACGCTAAGACCGACACTTGACTCTTCCCAGACTGTAGTCCTAACCCAGGGACACGGCAATTCGAATAGATTTAATCTCTGCAGAGGGTGTACTCTTTACCCACGAATGACGGATTCCTTTAGTCCCTCTGGACTAATTCCGTTTACGGCCTTTTAATTCGAAGACACACCTGACCACACACACCAGCCTATCTTCCCGATGCCTGGAATCACCCACGACACCCGTTAAGCCAGACTCTAAGTGGGGAGGCTACAACCTCGACTAGCATGGGATCTTAAAATTTATAATGCGCGCAAAACTGGGGAAGCTACCCCCTTCGGCTCCAACCGAAACACCCATGCCCCCGGACCCGGTGGCCTGCCTACCGGATGCAGCCGGTATCTTCCACCGTGGCCTCTCTGTACGGTGTGTGATAGAACAGGGGTCGACAGTTTACTGAACCGTACCCTACCTGTAGCAGGGACACGTGGTAGTACGAAACAAGTATGGGGGTTACTGGGACAAGACACAGTCTATGGTCGACTCGGGAGGTTCAAGCATCACTGGTATGATTAGTATAATCAACATATTCCACAACAACTGTCGGAATCACCACCCGTCATGCCTCACCAAGCCATACCGGACTCCATCGTCTCAACGAGGAGCTAGTGACAAGCTCGTGTCTACACAAGACCATGACTTTCACGGTTTTCTCCCGTTAGGCATGGAAGGCATACGAGGGGGATCACCGTCATGCATATAATTATCCACAGCAAGGGGTATACCTCATGCACTCATGGGTATGATCATGTCATCACGTATAAAAAGAAATGAATGCGTCCATTTTGAGGTGACGTTCAATCGTATCAACGACACTCACAAGCATTGGACTAGGGTTCAAAAGTGTTTGCCTTCAAGTAGTGGGGAGGTAAAGTGTATTTCAAGACCTTTGGAAGTTTTTCTCCCTCTTCAAAATCCTATTAGAAAGAACACG
This sequence comes from Secale cereale, assembly GCA_902687465.1. Taxonomy (NCBI): domain Eukaryota; kingdom Viridiplantae; phylum Streptophyta; class Magnoliopsida; order Poales; family Poaceae; genus Secale; species Secale cereale. Next base: position 73,786,733 of record LR738710.1, read on the forward strand.
AATTCAATACATAGATTCAAAACAGCACAAAAAAGTTGTCTGGAAAATTTTCAAATAAATTTGAAACTAACTAGACCAAAATTGAGGAACAACAGAAAAAGAATCAATTCATTTGGAGTTATATTTAAAAAGTTAAAGCCAGTCAAAGTTTCAGTCAAACTCTGATTTTAAATTAAAACAGAAAAGAAAACGTTTCAAATAAGAATACGCTTTCGGGTCAGGGGATACGTACTTCTGAGGTTTACGCCTTCACTTGAAACACGTGGAGGCGGGGCTGGGTCACTGACAGTGGGTCCAGGGGGCCCACTAGTCAGGTTTGACCAGTCGCCTCTCCCTCCTTTTCCTCTGCCCGAGCGGGAGCGGGATTCCGGTGATCGTCGCTGGCGAACGGAGGCTCCTCGAGGGCACTCGAGGCCAGGGATGGATCCGTCACTCCTAGGCGGTCCTCCCGGTGGTCGACTGGCCGGCGGGGATGGAGGGAGGCGAGCTCCGCGGCGGAGGGAGCTTCGGGCGGGATTGGGGATTTGTGTTGTGGTGGGTTTTTATCGCGTTCGAGGGGTCGGGCAGCTCCGCAAGGTCGAGGGGAAGGCGACGGTGGCGCTGGATGGGCGGGGGAGGCCCTGGTGGCGCCGGAGTGATCGAGACAGTGGCGGCGGCTATGGTTGTCGGAGAAGAAGAAGACGACCTCTCTGGTCTTTCTACTGCTACGGGCGGATCAGTGAGAGAGTGTGAGAGGTTGCTTGAGGGACTGACGAGCTCGGGGGCTTCTTATATAGGCGGGCAATGGCGGTTCCGCGGCGGCCGGGGATAAGATCGCCGGCGACCGCCATTCTGTAGCAGCAGGGGACGTGGCGGGGCTGAGGATGGCGGCAGAAGCTAGCAGACGAGCGGGTTCTGTAGCAGGGGCGAGCTGGCGCGCGCTGGTGGCTTGGGCGGCGCCGTCCTCGCCAGGAACCCACTGTGGCCAGCCGCTAGCCGCCGCGGCCGACCTGACGACGGCGCGGTGGGGCTCCAGGGGCGGCTTGGAGCGTTCTGGAGAGTGGATGAGGCCGGGGGGTGGCTCTGCAGGCGAGCAAGGGCCGGGGCGCGACGCGGCGACCCGAGCGCACGCACGTGCAAAACGCGTGCTCTGGGCGCGCCCAGAGCACGCACGCTACGTGCTCGGCAATATGCTAAGGCATGCTAGGGGGCTCCAATCCACAAGGGGGTTAGCAGGGTGGGGCTATAGGCTAGGGCAAATCCATGTGACATGCTGGTCTAGTCACGGGATCAAGTTCATAACACAAACCAAAAACTAAGCCAAAACTGGTCATGCACTCAGGGTGTTTGACAAAATGCCAATGGTATCTATGCAACTCTTGGGGTGGCCAGATTCTCCACATCAGTGTTTCCTTGGATGAGTAAGAGGGTGGTGAGGTTAGTTTATCAAAAGCAAAAACTTGTTAGTGCAAGTTTTTGCAAAACTTCAGTTCTGGGCCGAAGGTAAATGGCATTGTTTCATGAACCAAAAACCTTCCAATGGGTCCACTCCTCTGGACTTAAGGGTTTTGCAAGATGGGCTATAAGTTGGAAAAAGCTCAATGCCAATGGAACTAGATAGAATAGGGCTGTAGTAGAAAGTGACATTCTGGACTAGAGAGCAAAAGAGGATGTTTTGCTCAACTTTTCCAAAGGATACCCAAGGATTTTTGCATGGAAGTGATGTAGGGGCTTCACCTGACATCCCTGAATTTTGGTGGAATTTTTGGACAACTCCATCAAAGGGTTGTAGTGCAAAAGAGACTTTAAGGCAGAATGAAATCCCTTCAATTAATAGAGCTTAAGGAGAAAATAATGATGCAAAAAGGACCTATGGATGAAGGGTTTGTTTCTCTTGGTTAGGGCAATAAGTCCAAACAACATACTTAGGACTTTGCACTGGGGCAAAACTCCATAACAAAAAAAGAAGGGAGGCTCTGAAAAACAAAGAAAACCCAGAAAAAGAAAAGTTGAAACTCCTGGTCAAATTCTCATCACTAAAACAAGGGCAAAATTTTTGGGGTGTTACACTGAGTCATGTGGTTATGGTAACCAGACATTCCGAGTAAGTGTTCACTGACAGAATTGTTCTCCTCCATCTTGCAGCTATAGAACTTTTTGAAGACTTCATATCTCTCAACTCGGGCAGTTGCTTGAACTATTAACTTCAACTCTTGGAACATCTCATATGCTCCACGATGTTCAAAACGTCTTTGAAGTCCCGATTCTAAGCCGTAAAGCATGACACACTGAACTATCGAGTGTTCATCAGATCGAGCTTGCCAGACGTTCATAACATCTGGAGTTGCTCCTGCAGCAAGCCTTTCACCTAATCGTGCTTCAAGGACATAATTCTTCTATGCAGCAATGAGGATAATCCTCAAGTTACGAACCCAATCTGTGTAGTTGCTACCATCATCTTTCAACTTAGCTTTCTCTAGGAATGCATTAAAATTCAAGGGAACGGTAGCACGGGCCATTGATCTACAACATAGATATACAAAAACTATCAGGACTAAGTTCATGATAAATTTAGTTCAGTTAATCATATTACTAAAGAACTCTCACTTATATAGACATCCCTCAAGTCATCTAAATGATCACGTGATCCAAATCAACTAAACCATATCCGATCATCACGTGAGATGGAGTAGTTTTCAATGGTGAATATCTTATGTTGATCATATCTACTATATGATTCACGCTCGACCTTTCGCTCTCCAGTGTTCCGAGGCCATGTCTGTACATGCTAGGCTCGTCAAGTTTAACCCGAGTATTCTGCATGTGCAAAACGGTGTTACACCCGCTGTATGTGAACGTAGAGCTTATCACACCCGATCATCACGTGGTGTCTCGGCACGACGAACTGTCGCAACGGTGCATACTTAGGGAGAACACTTGTACCTTGAAATTTAGTAAGGGATTATCTTATAATGCTACCGTCGTTCTAAGAAAAATAAGATGCATAAAAAGGCAAACATCACATGCAATCAAAATATGTGACATGATATGGCCATCATCATCTTGTGCTTTTGATCTCCATCTCCAAAGCATCGTCATGATCTCCATCATCACCGGCTTGACACCATGATCTTCATCGTCGCATCGTGGTCATCTCGCCAACTATTGCTTCTACTACTATCGCTAACTCATAGTGATAAAGTAAAGCAATTACATGGTGTTCGCAATTCATACAATAAAGAGATGGCCATAAGGCTCCTGCTGGTTGCCGATAATTTACAAAACATGATCATCTCATACAATAACGTAAAACTCATCACGTCTTGACCATATCACATCACAACATGCCCTGCAAAAACAAGTTAGACATCCTCTACTTTGTTGTTGCAAGTTTTACGTGGCTGCTACGGGTTTCTAGCAAGAATCGTTCTTACCTACGCATCAAAACCACAATGATTTTTCGTCAAGTGTGTTGTTTTAACCTTCAACAAGGACACGCCGTAGTCAAGCTCGATTCAAATAAAGTTGGAGAAACAAACAACCGCCAGCCACCTGTGTGCAAAGCACGTCGGTAGAACCAGTCTCATGAACGCAGTCATGTCGGTCCGGGCCGCTTCATTCAACAATACCGCCGAATCAAAGTGAGACGTTGGTGGTAAGTAGTATGACTTTTATCGCCCACAACTCTACGCATAGACCTGGCTCATGATGCCACTGTTGGGAACATAGCATGCAATTTAAAAAAAATCCTACGCTCACGCAAGATCTATCTAGGAGATGCATAGCAATGAGACGGGAAGAGTGTGTCTACGTACGCTCGTAGACCGAAAGCGGAAGCGTTGTATTAACGCGGTTGATGTAGTCGAACGTCTTCACGATCCAACCGGTCAAAATACTGAACGTACGGCACCTCTGTGTTCAGCACACGTTCAGCTAGATGACGTCCCTCGAGCTGTTGATCTAGTAGAGGGTCGAGGGAGTGTTCTGTCAGCACGACGGCGTGGCGACGATGTTGGTGATGTGATCCGCGCAGGGCTTCGCCTAAGCACTATGACGCTATGACCTGAGGAATAAACTGTGGAAGGGGGCACCACACATGGCTAAGAGATTGTTTGTTGTGCCTTTGGGGTGCCCCCGCCCAAGTATATAAACGAGGGGAGGGGAGGAGGCTGGCCTAGGAGGGGCGCGCCAAAGGAGGAGTGCTACTTGGACTCCTAGTCCAAGTAGAATGCGGCCCCACTTTTTTCCTTCCAATGGAGAGGGGAAAGGGGGAAGGGGGAGAGGGAGAAGGAAAGGGGTGCCACGCCCCCACCCCTTGTCCAATTCGGTTTGGGCTTGGGGGTTGCGCGCCACCTCTTATGGTAACCTCCCTCGCTCCACTATGGCCCAATAGGCCCATTAACTTTCCGAGGGGGTTCCGATAGCCTCCCCGTACTCCGATAAATCCTCGATCTTCTTCGAAACCATTCCGGTGTCCGTATGTAACCTTCCAATATATGAATCTTTACCTCTCGACCATTTCGAGACTCCTCGTCATGTACGTCATCTCATCCGGTACTCCGAACAAACTTCGGTCACCAAAACACATAACTCATAATACAAATCGTCATCGAACGTTAAGCGTGCGGACCCTAAGGGTTCGAGAACTATGTAGACATGACCGAGACACATCTTTGGTCAATAACCAATAGCGGAACCTGGATGCTCATATTGGCTCCTACATATTCTACGAACATCTTTATAGGTCAAACAGCATAACAACATACGTCATTCCCTTTATCATCGGTATGTTACTTGCCCGAGATTCGATCGTCGGCATCATCATACCTATTCCAATCTCGTTACCGGCAAGTATCTTTACTTGTTCCGTAATGCATCATCCCGTAACTAACTCATTAGTCACATTGCTTGCAAGGCTTATAGTGATGTGCATTACCGAGATGATGCAGAGATACCTCTCCGATACACGGAGTGACAAATCCTAATCTCGATCTATGTCAACTCAACAAACACCTTCGGAGACACATGTAGAGCATCTTTATAATCACTCAGTTACGTTGTGACGTTTGATAGCACACAAGGTGTTCCTCCGGTATTCGGGAGTTGCATAATCTCATAGTCAGAGGAACATGTATAAGTCATGAAGAAAGCAATAGCAATAAAACTAAACGATCATTATGCTAAGCTAATGGATGGGTCATGTCCATCACATCACTCTCCTAATGATGTGATCCCGTTTATCAAATGACAACACATGTCTATGGTTAGGAAGCTCAACCATCTTTGATTAACGAGCTAGTCTAGTAGAGGCTTACAAGGGACACTGTGTTTTGTCTATGTATTCACACATGTATCAAATTTCCGGTTAATACAATTCTACCATGAATAATAAACATTTATCATCATATAAGGAAATATAAATAAGAACTTTATTATTGCCTCTAGGGTATATTTCCCTCATCATCTCCTTCTCCTCCTCTTCTCTCGGCTGCTCCTCCTCCTCCTCATCTGTCTTTGGTGAGTCCGGAGGCACGCCGACAGCGATGCGGGCGGCGCGCGCGGCTTGCCTCGCCCGGATCTCCTGCTGGATCTCGTAGCGCGCTCCGGCGTCAGCATGACATAGTAGGTGATCTTGCTCCCGACCATGAAGGAGTGCCAGAGCATGGGTGCAGCGTCCGACCGTGGATAGAGCGCCAGAGCGGGTGAGGGAGGAGGTGGATGGGCTCGAACTGGCGGCAAGGAGAGGGGGTGGGTTAGGTTTGCGGGACGCCGGCCGGATTAAATAGCCGGATTTGATCTTAGGCGGCGAGCCGGAACGGCGCCACGCGACGTTCACATTGTGGCAACGTAGCGGTGTATGTCGGACCGCCGGGTTTCCACCGTCATACCGACATGGCGGGCGTGCCCGGGTGCCCCATATTTGCCCCATATTTGGGCTGGATATAAGGGAGCCGATCAGCCTGGACATTTGAAGCCCGTTTAAGAAGCCCGTCTGAGTAAAAAAAAATTATGACCGAACAGTGACCGAGCCTTCTGCCGGAGGTATAAGGCGGGTTTAAAAGATACGGTTATACATTCTCAGAGCAGTGCCAATTCACAGACAATAGTTGAGTTTGGAAATGTGCTGCCCCTGGCGTGCACGTACGCTAGATGCGTCGAGGAGGGGAGGGAGCTGTCGCACGAGGGCCTTCACGTGGGGGCGCGCCCCGGCGTCCGCACAGCGCCGCCACTTGCCCATCGGGGGGTACGGAGGAGCCAATCAGTTTCTAATTCGAGCGATGCGGCGTCAACACCGCGCGCGTGGCCGGGGTGGTGCGGTATGCCAAATCTGATCACTTTCCCCGACGGCGACTGCCAAGATTCGAACGGAAAGTTACGGACGAAGGCTCAGTCTCCGTGGCGCGAGAATCACGTACACCGCACGAACGGCACGGTGCGGCTCATGAACAGTACGCTGGGCGCACACGAGCGCGTCCAACTGTATGTGCACACCTGGACTCTGCGTGCGTTGCTCAATTTTGGAAGATAATATTTGTTGGCACTGGTGGAGCTAGCTTAGGCACGTATTGAAAAACATCTCTATGTAGCCTTTAAAAAAAACTTTCAATCTATTCACATTCGATCGTGGTAGTACAACGAACACTAAAAATTAATAAAAATTACATCCAGATCCGTAGACCATCTAGCGACGACTACAAGCACTGAAGCAAGCCGACGGCGCGACGCGGTCATCGCCCCTTCCTTGCCGGTACCGGGCAAAAGTTGTTGTAGTAGACAGTCGGTAAGTCGTCGTGCAAAGCCTCCATAAAACCAACGCATCAAAACAGCAACCGCCGCAGATTAAGAGTGTAGATCAAAAGAATCCGACCTAAAAACACACGAACGAAGACGAACGACGAACAGATCCAAACAAATCCACCGAAAACAGATCCGCCGGAGACACACCTCCATACGCCCACCGATGACGCTAGATTCATCACCGGAACGGGCGCTAGACAGGGAGACCTTTATTCCATCTTCAGGAAGCCCTCGCCGTCTCGTCTTCTAGAGCAGGACACAAACCCTAACAAAGCTAAAAAAAATTCTAAAAATGAAGCCCTCCCATCGGCTAGGGCTGAGATCCACTCCGACTCCATGGCCCTAAGACCACCGAAGACGGGACGGACTAGCGCCGGCGCCGGTGGAGATCTCTATGTAGTTGTGATTTGACATCGGTTAGAGATACTAACACATATGTCTATGCGGTGCAACGCAAGAGACAGGGGCGGAGCTACATGTAATACCGGGGTGCCGCTACCCCAGCCATAGCTTAATAACTGAAGGAATTTTTTTGTGAAGGCTTAAATTTAGCATAGTGCATTCATTTGGCGCCCCCAAAGTTGCATGTTTTCTCTTTGCCCCCCC
>LR738710.1:73794263-73811919 GCA_902687465.1 Secale cereale
CTCGAGATCCTTCGCTAGCTCCGCCACTGAGAAGAGATATTTTTTTCCAAGTGGCAACGAGAGAGATAATTGATGTCTCATCAAAACAGTCTCCGCAACAATGGGCAACAGAGCAAGGAGTTGTCTTCACGCGGGTCATGTTTGGCCCGCAAGATTTTGATAGTGGTGGGGTTGGTCGGCGTGACAGCGACCACCCAAGTTGTGCTTTTTTTCCTCTGGGTTCATCTCTGACTCGCGGTTGTGGTTGCCTTCTCATTTGGTTGCTGCACAACGACCTTCGAGGCACGGTTGCTTCGAACACTCTCTCCTACGACGACATAATCGGATGGATAACTAATTGTAGCGCATAAATTCCATTTCAAGCATATTCTCTTTTATTGGCACATGTCCACAATTTCTTTCAATTAGAACCAACATATTATTTTTTATTGGCACGTGCAAGCTACCATCCGCGATATTGTATGTAGTCCCTTGTTCTGCTCATAATTCTCGAGACAACTTTTTTATTTTCAGACAACCTTCTTATTTGCAGACAACCTAGGGACATATCTTTACCTAATAATAAAGAAAATTGGGTTTCTTCTCGGCCGTCATGGTATTTTCCAGAAAAGTCCCTCTACTTCAGAGAATTCAACCCGCAGTCCTATTTTAAGTTAAAATGAATCGTTTTTTCGTATTTTACACAAATGACCCTGTGTTTTCTTGAAATCAACCCACAGTCCAGATTTAAGCCATACCCGAACCGTTATTTTACATTTTTCCAAAACCCCTCTGATGTTTTAGGTAATTCATCCGTGGACCAAATTTAAGTCAAATAAATGTTTTTTAAAATCATCCATATCTTTTAAACCATAACTCCGATTTGAACATGTTATATATGAAATTTGATTAGAAAAATATGTAGAATATGAATATGAGATTATTTTTACCTGTTAAGTATTTTTAAATATTATTTTGGAATATATTTAAGTCAAACAAATGATTTTCTAAATGATACGTATCTTTTAAATCGTAACTTCGATTTTAACATATTGTATATGAAATTTTATTAAAAAATGTGTAGAATCCAAATATGATGTTAATTTTACCTGTTAAATATTTTTTAAATATTGTTTTTGAAGCAAACTTATAATTTAGAGCGCAAGATCCATTTTTCTTTCGTACCGGTGGCGATCCGGATTGCAAATAAACACCCCACTATAACCATATAGGGAAAAGAAAACATCGATAATTACACATGCATACCTCTGAAAAATGTCGCAGGGGAAACAACAGATTTCTCATCACGAGAGTGAGAGAAAGCGCGCGCGCGCGCGCGCGCGAGAGAGAGAGAGAGAGAGAGAGAGAGAGAGAGAGAGAGAGAGAGAGAGAGAGAGAGAGAGAGAGAGAGAGAGGGAGAGAGAGACGCCTTGGGATTAACCATATTTAAACACGTTTTTTTGCTTTATTTTGTGTGAACACTAAGGCCATCGCCGGCGAGGATGAGAAGGAGGATAAGCGGCAACACAAATATAATGCCTCGCAAAAATAAAGGAGATGGACCTATTGTGGTCTTGAGTGATGATTGTTGGGTTAAGAGCGTGTGTTATGTTTCTCTTCCGTTGCAACGCACGGGCTTTTTTGCTAGTAAAAACTAATGTGATTTAGTATAAATCTTGAAGGTGGAACTATTCCTATCATAATTGCAAGCTAGCTGAGTTCATTATGTCCATCGGCACAATAGGGAAGGGCCATAGTTCAATCCCCTCGAGGTCTAATATTTTCTCTACTCGTTCGTCTGACAGAAAAAGAAATGTGTGGTAAACCCAGTTCAGCCCACCCGGGGCTTAAATGAAGAAAAAAATGGAAACTACTGGACAAAATCTATACTTATATTTTTTGCTTTACCTTGGACCAGGTGCGTGGGAGCTACTATACAACGCTAGTGGCGTCAAATAGTGTGTGGAACGCACAACAGTTCGCGTCTGGGTCAGCCCACTTGCAGGCACTTAAACGACCTGTTTTTGTAATGCACGAGTAAAAATCCAAAAAAAAAATGCGTTGAATGACCGAACTAGCTCAAAAAACCTGATCATGTGCTGCTAGCTACCGGAAGAAATGCGTAATACTAACCCATGATCATTTCTAATATATAAGAACAAACTTCACGAATATATAAGAACAAGCTGCAGAGTTGGATTTGAAACGTTTTATGTTTTTCTTCAACTTCACGAAAAAAGAATTGCCGAATATTCTTGGAAATGTGAATACTTTTGTGAAATTTTCATATATTTTGGGGAAAACATGAACAAAATATGAAACCAGCAAATTTTTGGAAATTCACAAACATATTTTGAAAACATGAACCTTTTATAAAAACACGAACATTTTTACAATTTGTAAACAATTTTTGAAAATGGGAACATATTTTTAACATTTAGAACAATTTTAGTAAATGTGTTATTTTTAAACGCGTACATTATTTTGAATTTCTGAACATGTCACTAAAACAATAAGAGTTTTTGCATTTGGAACATTTTTTTAAATGCAATTAAAAACCTTAAACAATTTGGTAAAAGACAAACATTTTACCGAAAAATGGAACATTTTTTGAATTCTGAACAAATTTTGGGACGAGAACAAAAATATAAAGTTTCAAATGTTTTGAAAACAGGAACACAATTTTGGAATTATGAACAATTTTTGAAAAACTGAACATAAATTATAATTCTAAACATGTTTTTGAAAATTTTGAATTTACAAAAAAGGAAAATGGAATTAAACTTTTTAGGGAAAGAAAAGAAACAGGAAATAAAAAGATAAAGGAAGATGAAAATAAAAAACAGGGGCAGAACACAGGAAAAAATGGGCCTGTCTATTTGGCGTAGCTTGCGGCAAATTGGTTTTTTCCAGATGTGTGTGCAAGAAAATAAGTGGGTTGGCTTCGCTGCACCACAGTGTGCGCGCCGCATGTATGAAATTCTAGAGAAACTGTTTTTCCTTCTCTAGCAGACGGACACACAATTTAGTACTACCTTGGATAGAAAAAATATCTTTCGATGGTGAACGAATGAAATATCAGATAAATGCACCATGCTTTATTAGTAGGTAAAAGATACATGATTGGCAATGGCATCCTTCACCAGAGTTAATCGGTGCATTTTTTTTGACAAATGATACTTTATTTATTCATCTGTGAGAACCAACATAACATATACTCCCATTTTTAAATATATGACGTTTTAGAGATTCCAACAGGGACTACATACGGGGTGTATGCATTTAAAGTGTAGATTCATTTAATTTGCTCAATATGTAGTCTATATTGGAATCTCTAAAAACTCTTATATTTAAAAACGGAGGGAGTACAATACACGAGACCACCTCAACCAGAGGTGACTCCATCCAGGTACTGAGGTAGAAATCTAGCAAACTTAGCTATTTCATGAGCAACTTTGAACAAAACATGATTAAAGTGCTAAGTCATATAGTAGCAATCATCAAAGATAGCTCCCGCCACTGAACTTGATCTTCCTTCTTGCAAGGCCGAAACAACCTCAGCATTATCAGATTCCATCTCTACCTTGTTACATATGACTGTTCTAGCCAAGTTTAGCCCAAATCTAACTATTGTCGCCTCTGCAGTGAAAGCATCGAAATAGAAGCTCATCTTCTCATTGGTTGCCGTTATAAACTTCCCATTATGATCACACATAATGGCACCAACAGTCCCTTCTAGTTGATCCTCATTGAAGCCGACATCAACATTCAATTTCATATAACCCATGATGGGTTTCATCCAAGCAGTTTTGTGTATTCTTACTTTCGGACAACATGTGGTAACAAAGTTTGCGGCCAACCCTCTTATTGCTATGTGGATTTGCGCCACACTTTGAGTTTGTTCGTCGTGGATAAGTTTCCTCCTGTCAAACCACAAGTACCAAGCAACAGTCATCATTTTTTGACACGAGTTTTGAAGACCTAGGACATGCACTTCCTGTTCTGGGAGACAAAACAAATGCGCCAAAATTGTTTCTCCGGCTATATATGCGTTGTATGTTTTTTTAATAATACCATGAATCCCTAGCAATTTACACATTGTCACAGACTTGTGGTATTGAAGAGTAGGTACTTCAAACTATGAGGACCTATGTTACAAGCTGGACAATGCACCTTTACCTTCAAGTGTTTTGCGGCTAATATTTCCTGACAAGGAATGGCATTGTGTAGTGTTATCCACATGAATACTGATCTTAGGTGGGTGTGCTAATTTCTACATAGGATCCCCAGTATCAGTGTTGGTGGAAGCTTCCGTGTTGGTTTTAATCTTATTGTCATATTGAAACTCCCACTCTGCATGATAGGCTGATCGGACTGAAAAAATCTCGGCTCTCGAGGGGCTCCATGCCACAATGTCGGTCATATCATATAAAGGTAGAGGCATAGCCAAGATACTATGGGCGTTTAGCAGCCAAAATGTTTGCCTCACCAACTGCTCATCCATGTCTCCTAAACTCGGATCTATGAGAACAGGCACATGTGAGGTTATCTCCATGAACAGTTACAACCTTTCTGGAAGATGACTGAGGTATCCACAGATCATTCCAAATGTTAACACTCTTACCGTCCCCAATTTTCCAAATATAGCATCTCCTTAATGTGTCCACTCCTGACATGATACTTTTCCATCTGTATGATATTTGTCTTTTCAAAGTAGCATTCATCATATCTCCCTTTGGGAAATACTATGCCTTGAGAATTACTGCGCATAAAGATTCTGGGTTGTCAATCAGTCCTCGGGCCTGTTTAGCTAACAGTGCGAGATTGAAACAATGGATATCCCTGAACCCCATGCCTCCTTGTTTTCTTGAATACACATCCTCCACCACGCCAACAATTGCATTTTTTTGTTTTGCATCATCACCCATTCAAAAACTTGATACCGCATTTGTGATTCCTTTGCAAATTTGTTTAGGAATTTTAAAGACCAACATCATGTAAGTTGGTATAGCTTGAGCAACAAATTTTAACATGATCTCTTTACTTCCTGAAGATAAACACTTCTTCCAGCCCGTCAATCTCTGAATAAGGTAGTCAATCAGATACTGGAAACTGTCACTTTTAACAGGGCCTAGGTTTGCTGGCACCCTCAAGTATTTATCGTTCAATGCTTCCGTCATTATATTAAGTGTAGTACATACCATTGCCTTCATATTCACTTGAGTGCTAGGGCTGAAAAAGTACTTGATTTATCCACACTTACAAGTTATCCTAACGCTGAACAATATCTATCAAGTATAGATTTCGAGCAAGCAATATTCCTCTCATTTGTCTTCATTAAAACAAATATAATTGTCAGGAAAAAAAGATTCATAACTTTAGGTGCTTCACGAAAAACCTTTACTCCCTCCAGCTCTCCAGTTTGTTCAACATGTGATAATAGGGGTGTAAGTCCTTCCGTACAGAGCAACGACATATAAGGTGATAAAGGATCACCCTACCGAAGCTCTCTAGAAGGCATGATAGTTTTTGTTTCAGATGGATTAAATCTCACGTTGTATTCCACCCGATGACACACAAGTGATAATCAGATGAACGCAATCGACATGAAAACCCAGCTTCAAGAGCATTGCTTCTACAAACACCCACTTGACTCTGTCATAGGCCTTATGCATATCCAGCTCCACCCACCTTCTTCTGCTTAATAGTATGTAAACTTTCATACGCAATTAGGACGTTATCTATAATAAGTCTTCCAAGAACAAAGCACTCTGGGTAGGACTAATTATATCTGGGAGGAGGATATTAATCCTGGCCGCTATCATTTTAGATATCACTTTGTACACTGATAACCCACAAGTACAGGAGATCAATTGTAGCCTCTTTCGATAAGTAAGAGTATCGAACCCAACGAGGAGCTAAAGGTAGAACAAATATTCCCTCAAGTTCTATCGACCACTGATACATCTCCACGCACGCTTGACGTTCGCTTTACCTAGAACAGGTATGAAACTAGAAGTACTTTGTAGGTGTAACGGGATAGGTTTGCAAGAAAATAAAGAGCATGTAAATAAAAACTAGGGGCTATTTAGATAAAGAAGCAATAAAGTTAGTATAGCGAGTGTCACTACAAAAAAAAGACACATCCGTGATATTTTGGGCCGAACGAAACTTTTTTCTATCATACTTATGACACTTCTATGACGATAATTGTGACAAAACCCGGTACATCATAGATGTGGTGGGCTCCTACTTCTATGACAAAAAATCATGACAGAAAATGGGCTTTTCATCCTGGGCGGGCCGGAGACGCAGCTGCATGACATTCTTTGGGCCGTCCATGACGGGAAAAACCGTGGTAGAAGCAAGGGCGAGGAAAATATCGGGGTGTTCCCGGTTACGGTGGGTTGTCGGGGCCGAGCGACGCGCGTTTCTCTCGTACACGCACGCGCGTGGGTGTGAGGCGTTGGGCTCTAATTGAACCCGAGTGAGGCATTGGGCTCTAACTGAACCCGAGCGATTGCACTGCAGGCTACGCGTTACTAAACCCGGGCGATCGATCGATCGATGGCTATTAACTGAACCTGATCGAGCGATTCCTTCGCTACTGCTGCTAACTGAAGCCGATCGATACTGCCTCTGCATGAACAGTGAGCGTTGCTGGGGGGGTTGGATGAACAGTTCCCGGTGGGGGGTGGCTGAACAGGACCCTGTGGTGTTTCCTCTGCATGAACAGGACCCCGTTCGATCGAGCCCATTGGGGCTGCATGAACAGGACCCCATGGAGGGCTGCATGAACAGGACCACCCCGTGGAGGGCTGCATGAACAGTGGACGGTGGAGGGCTGGATGAACAATAGCCCGTGGAGGGGTGGCTGAACATGAGCATGTGGAGAGGGCTGGTTGAACATTAGCCGGTGGAGTAGCGCGCGGTGGAGGCTGAACAGTCGCAGGTGGAGCCTGGAGGAGGTCGACGGTGGATGAACAGTAGCCCGTGGAGGCTGGAGGGGGTCGACGGTGGTGATGAACAGTATCCCGTGGAGTCTCGTTTTGCGGTACGCCACACCCTTCCCGATGAGCAGGACCCCTGTTTCGACCGTAGCGCTCCAACACAAGTCCGTTTCCTCCGTTTTGCGGTACGCCACACCCCTCTCGATGAACAGGACCCCTGTTTCGACCGTAGCGCTCCAACACAAGTCCGTTTCCCCCGTTTTGCGGTACGTCACACCCCTCCCGATCAACATGACCCCCGTTTCGACCGTAGGAGGTCCGTTTCCTTCGTTTTGCGGTACGCCAGACCCCTCCCGATAAATAGGATCCCGTTTCGAACGTGGCTGGTCGAACACAAGGTCGTTTCCTTCGTTCTGCGGTACGCCAGGCCTCGTTTCCATCGGTTGTTCTGTCCAAGCCCTCCCGATGAACACGACGACGCATTTCATTCCGACCCAGCCGGTTGGCTCCCCATGAACACGACGACGAAGCTGTTTCTCCGTTCCGACCCAGCCATGTACACGAGCCCTGGCCGTACATATGTGCGAGTAGGCGTTCGAGACCCTGTCCGTATGTACGTACATGGCCGTATTTTCATTCTTGCACACTGCCCGCTGTATGTACGTGTACATGCTATGTGCGCGCCTCTACTACGACACGTGCGCGCCTCTACATCGACCAGTATGTACGTACCCGTCCGCGACCAGAATGACAACGCTACGTACGCTTCGACCAGGTGGGTCCCGACTGTCAGGCACTTTCTTGCGTGCGAAGATATAGCTGGTGGGTCACAGCAGTCAGGGGGGCGAATCGTTTTTTATCCCGGACACACTTCCTTGCGTGCGAAGATGTAGCTGGTGGGTCCTAGCAGTCAGGGGGAAACGTTTTTTTTTCGCAAAATACGGTGGCCCGTCTGGTGGGTCCCCGCTGTCAGGTGGAGGAATAATTATTTTGCACGTAATAAGGAGGCACTTGCTTGCTGCGGCCGTCGACCCAGCTGTCAGCATCTCCATGTACAGTCCACGTCTGATGGAAACCATTCCTTGACCACGTTGGCCATGCCGCGCCGAGAGCTCCAGGGCGGTGGACGACGACGAGGCCTAGGAAGGGGACGACGCGGAGCCGGGGAAGACGCGGTAGTGGATGCCCACGCGTAGAGGAGTACGAGGGTTCACTGATTCGCTGCGGTGTGAGGTTGCCCTCGCTGCAGAATAATAGGGGGTGTGGGTGAGTAGAGGGATGGCCCGGCCAACGGTGGGAATAGTAGGGGGCGGTGAGGCCTCCGCGGCAGCGCAGCCGGCCACGGGAGGCAGGAGTATGCGGCACGACCGGCTCTGCTCTGGGCGGCTGGAGCAACAAGACCAGAGGTTGAAGAAGCAATATGGCCGTTGGATGGACATCCTACGGTCACTAGAGCTAGAATCATTCATATTGACTAAGTTGACAAAGCACACCGTCCCCGTCAACTTAGTAGGCCCACAAGTCATCCTCCCACCAAGGTGGGTCCCAACCACCAAGGGGAGTATTCATTTTTTTGTGCGTAATAAGGAGGTACTTCCGGTGGGTCCGAGCTGACAGAGGGGGGAACGTTTTTTTCGCGAAATACGGTGGCCCGTCCGGTGGGTCCCAGCAGTCAGGAGGGAAACATTTTTTTTGCCAAATACGATGGCCCGTCCGGTGGGTCCCTATTGTCAGGTGGAGGAATAATTATTTTTCGCGTAATAAGGAGGCACTTCCTTGCGGCTGCCGTGGACCTAGTTGTCAGCCTCTCCACGTACAATACTCTTCCTATGGAAGTCGTTCCTTGACCACGTTGACCACGCCGTGCCGAGAGCACCAGGGCGGTGGACAACAGCGAGGCCTAGGAAGGGGACGACGCGGAGCCGGGGAAGACGCGGTAGTGGAAGCCCGCACGGAGAGGAGTACGAGGGTTCACTAGTTCGGCTGCGGTGTGAGGCTGCCGTCGCCGTAGTGCCTAGCCAGCGGTGGGTATAGTAGGGGGCGGCGAGGCCTCCGCGGCATCACAGCCGGCCACAGGAGGCAGGAGCACGAGGCACGACCGGCGCTGGTTTGGGCGGCTGGAGCAAAAAGACTAGAGGTTGAAGAAGCACTACGGCCGTTGGATGGACATCGTACGGTCAATGGAGCTAGAATCGTGCATATTGACTAAGTTGACAAAGCCCTCCATCCCCGTCAACTTAGTAGGCCCGCAAGTCAGCCTCCCACTATAGTGGGTCCCAGCTAGCAGGGGGTTATTCATTTTTTTTGTGCGTAATAAGGAGGCACTTCTGGTGGGTCCGAGCTGACAGCGGGAGGAACATTTTTTCGTGAAATACAGTGGCCCGTCCGGTGGGTCCCAGCAGTCAGGGGGAAACTTTTTTTGCCAAATACGGTGGCCCGTCCGGTGGGTCCCCGCTGTCAGGTGGAGGACCAATTATTTTCCACGTAATAAGGTGGCACTTCCTTGCGGCTGCCGTGGACCCAGCTGTCAGCCTCTCCACGTACAGTACTCTTCCTATGGAAGTCGGTCGTTGACCAGATTGACCATGCTGCGCCGAGAGCACCAGGGCGGTGGACGACGGCGAGGCCTAGGAAGGGAACGACATGGAGGCAGAGAAGACTCGGCAGTTGTTTCCTCTATGGAGGGGAGTACGACTGTACGAGGGTTTACTGGTTCGTCTGCCGTCGCTAGAAAATAGCAACAGGTGTGGGTATGTAGAGGGATGGCTAGGCCATCGATGGGAGTACGGTGGGGCGGTGATGCCTACGCGGCAGCACAGCCGACCATGGGGAGGAGGGAGCAGGCAGTCCCGCCGGCGCTTGTTTGAGCGGCTGGAGCAGGAAGAGCAGAGATTGAAGAAGCACGACGACGGTTGGATGGAAATCCAACAATCATTGCTTGTGCGTCAACCTTTTTTTTTTAGGAAGGCCTCAAATCTGTGGAAAACATCATACAGCCCATCTACCATTATTTCTAATAATTTACATCCCATTTGCTAATTCTTAAGGGTTTTTGGGAGCCCATATTATTTTTGTTAGCATTATAGCCCATATTGTGGCCACGGTTAAAAAATTATACGAAATTTTGCATATTTCGATGCGGTCCGAACTGTTTTTAATACCGAAATTTCGAGTCACATTCAAACTGATTTTAAAAATAAATGCATATCAATATAAAATCCGACAAATTGGCCACGCATAAAAATCAATGCAATTTAAAATCTTGAAATGAAAAAAATATATTTGAAACTAATTACCGGTTTGATGTGTTTTAAAAATGTACAGCACATTTCTCATTACTCATAGGCCATTTTCTCGGCCAGCCGAATGGAGCTCTCCTCGTCTGGAAAGATTTGTAGCCCAACAGGCCTGACAAAGCGACTTATTTGGCAAATCACAAAAAAAACTGGGTTGTGGCCGTGGACCCAGCCGTCAGCCTCTCCAAGTACAATACTCTTCCGATGGAAGTCAGTCGTTGACCATATTGACCACGCCGCGCCAAGAGCACCAAGGCGGTGGATGACGGCGAGGCCTAGGAAGGGGACGACGCGGAGCCGGGGAAGACGCGGCAGTGGATGCCCACGTGGAGAGGAGTACGAGGGTTCACTGGTTCGGCTGCGGTGTGAGGCTGCCGGCACCGCTAAATAATGCTACCTCTTGAGATTGCGTTGTATTCCCTCAAAAAGGAAAGGGAGATGCAGCACAGTAGCGTAAGTATTTCCCTCAGTTTTTGAGAACCAAGGTATCAATCCAGTAGGAGACCACGCACCAGTCCCTTGCACCTGCACAAACAAATAAGAACTTCGCAGCCAACGCGATAAGGGGTTGCCAATCCCTTTACGGTCACTTACGAGAGTGAGATCTGATAGAGATGATAATTATATTTTTGGTATTTTTGGTTTAATAAAACAGCAAATAAAAGCAAGAAAGGTAAAGTAGATGTAGATTGATATGTTGAGAATAGACCCGGGGGCCATAGTTTTCTCTAGTGGCTTCTCTCATGATAGCAGTATTTTACGGCGGGTAAACAAATTATTGTCGAGCAATTGATAGAAAAGCGAATAATTATGAGACTATCTAGGCATGATCATTTTATATAGGCATCACGTCCGAGACAAGTAGACCGAAACGGTTCTGCATCTACTACTATTACTCCACACATCGACCGCTATCCAGCATGCATCTAGTGTATTGAGTTCATACGAACAGAGTAACGCCTTAAGAAAGATGACATGATGTAGAAGGATAAACTCAAGCAATATGATGTAAACCCCATCTTCTTATCCTCGATGTCAACAATACAATACGTGCCTTTCTGCCCCTACTGTCACTGGGAAAGGACACCGCAAGATTGAACCCAAAGCCAAGCACTTCTCCCGTTGTAAGAACTATAGATCTAGTAGGCCAAACCAAACCAATAATACGAAGAGACTTGCAAGGATATTATGAGCACACATAAAAAGTTCAGAGAAGAACCAAATATCTTTCATAGATAACCTTGATCATGAACTCACAATTCATCGGATCTCGACAAACACACCACAAAAAGATATTACATCGAATAGATCTCCTCGAAGACCGAGGAGAACTTTGTATTGAGATCCGGAGAGAGAGAAGAAGCCATCTAGATACTAGCTATGGACCCGGAGGTCTGTGGTAAACTACTCACAACTCATGGTGAGGGCGATGATTATGATGATGATGAAGGCCTCCGTGATGGATCCCCCTCCCGGAACAGGTTCCAAGATGGGATCTCCACGGGAACAGAAGCTACGGCGGTGGAATTAGGGGTTTCTCTCTGCGTATGGAGTTTCTGGGGTACGTAGGTATATATAGGAAGAAGGAGGGCACTGGGGGCCACATGGGCCAGCCTCCACCCTCGAGGGCAGCCCAGATGTCCCCTGACTTGGTCCCGACATTTCCCGTGCGTGATTTTCTCCAAAAATATCTCTCGCAAAGGTTTCATTCCGTTTGGACTCCGTTTGATATTCCTTTTCTGCAAAACCCTGAAATAGGAAAAAAACAGCAATCTGGACTGGGCCTTTGGGTTAGTAGGTTAGTCCCAAAAATGATATAAAAGTGAATGATAAAGCCCATTAAACATCCAAGACTTCATAAATAATAGCATGGAACAATCAAAAATTATAGATACGTTGGAGACGTATCAAGCATCCCCAAGCTTAATTCCTGCTTGTCCTCGAGTAGGTAAATGATAAAGAAAGAATTTTTGATGTGGAATGCTAACCAATATAATTTTTCAATGTAATTTTCTTAATTGTGGCATGAATGTTCGGATCTGAAAGATTCAAGACAAAAGTCTATATTGACATAAGAAATAACAATACTTCAAGCAATACTAACAATGCAATCATGTCTTCTCAAGATACTATGGCTAAAGAAAGTTATCCCTACAAAATCATATAGTGTTGGCTATGCTCCCTTATTATTACACAAAAACATTCATATCATGCACAACCCCGATTTCAGCCAAGCATTTGTTTTCATGCTCTATCTTTTCAAACCTTTCAACTTTCACGCAATACATGAGCGTGAGCCATGGACATAGCACTATGGGTGGAATAGAGGTGGTTGTGGAGAAGACAAAAAGGAGGGAGATAGTCTCACATCGACTAGGTGTATCAATGGGCTATGGAGATGCCCATCAATAGATATCAATGTGAGTGAGTAGGGATTGCCATGCAACGGATGCACTAGAGCTAAATATGAATGAAAGCTCAACAAAAGAAACTAGTGGGTGTGCATCCAACTTGCTTGCTCACGAAGACCTAGGGCATTTGAGGAAATCCATCGTTGGAATATACAAGCCAAGTTCTATAATGAAAATTCCCACTAGTATATGAAAGTGACTAAACATGAGACTCTCTACAATGAAGAACATGGTGCTACAAGTGTGGAAAAAGACAGTAGCAATTGTCCCTTTTTCTTTTCTTTTCATTTTTCCTTTTCCTTTTTGGGCCTTTTTTTTCTTTGGCCTTTCTTTTTTTTCTTTTTTTGCGAAGGGGCTTTATAGATTCAGCCTTTCCTCCCATGGCACAATGCTCTAATAATGATGATCATCACACTTTCATTACAACACAAAATTACAACTCGATACTACAACAACAAAGTATGACTCTATATGAATGCCTCCGGCGGTGTACCGGTATGTGCAATGAAACAAGAGTGACATGTATGAAAAATTATGCATGGTGGCTTTGCCACAAATACGAAGTCAACTACATGATCATGCATGGCAATATGATAATGTGATGCGTGTCATATAAACGGAACGGTGGAAAGTTGCATGGCAATGTATCTCAGAATGGCTATGGAAATGCCATGATAGGTAGGTATAGTGGCTGTTTTGAGGAACAATATGGTGGCTGTTTTGAGAAAGGATATATAGTGGGTTTATGGTACCGGCGAAAGTTGCGCGGTACAAGAGAGGCTAGCAATGGTGGAAGGGTGAGAGTGCGTATAATCCATGGACTCAACATTAGTCAAAAGAACTCATATACTTGTTGCAAAAATTTATGATTCATCAAAACAAAGCAATCAATGCATGCTCCTAGGGGGGAGGTTGGTAGGAGTTAACCATCGCGCGCCCCCGACCTCCACACAAAGGTTGGCACTCTACAAATACCTCATGTTTTAACTTAGTCGCACAACGGTTCACCATACGTGCATGCTACGGGAATCACTAACCTTAACACAAGTATTTCTCAATTTCATAATAACTCCACTAGCATGACTCTAATATCACTATCCTCATGTCTCAAAACAATTATCAAGCATCCAACATCTCTTTCTATTCAATGCACTTGATGTGAAAATTTTACTACATTGACGTTTGATGTCTATCATGTGAAGACTAGTTTCTTTAGCCTAAACACTTTACCATGCTGTTTTAATAGACTCTAAAATAGATCTATGTGAAGCATGAGAGTTCAACAGTTTCTACAAAATATTACCACCACCATGCTCTAAAAGATATAAGTGAAGCACTAGAGCAAAAACTATTCAACTCAAAAGATATAAGTGAAGCACATAGAGTGTTCTAACAATTTCTCGGCCATATTTAACTCTCTTAAATAGGTGTGTCCAGCAAGGATGATTGTGGCAAACTAAAAAGCAAAGACTCAAATTATACAAGACGCTCCAAGAAAAACAGATAGCATGTTGCGAATAAAAATATAGCTCCAAGTATAGTTACCGATGGATGAAAACGAAAGAGTGGATGCCTTCCCGGGTCATCCCCAAGCTTAGGCTTTTGATTATCTTGAATTTACTTGGGGTTCCTTGGGCATCCCCAAGCTTAGGCATTTGCTACTCCTTGTTCCATAGTCCATCAAAGCAATACTCAAAACTTGAAAACTTCACAACACAAAACTTAGACAAAAAATTTCGTGAGCTCCGTCAGTAAGAGAAAGCAAACCACTACTCAAAGGTACAGCAATGAATTCATTCTTTGTTTATTTTGGTGTTAAACCTACTGTACTCCAAGTTCTCTATGGTTCATATCCTCCAATATTACTCATAGATGCATCGGAATAAGCAAACAACACACGAAAAACAGAATCTGTCAAAGACAGAACAGTCTGTAGTAATCTGCAGGGTTCGCCTACTTCTGGAACTCCAAAAAAATCCAAATAAATTGGTAAATTTGCGCAATTTGTATACCAATCATAAGAAAAAAGAATCAACTAAAAATCATGCTCCAGTAAAATCCCACGACTACTTTAGCAAGCGCTAACGATTCTGTTTTTCACAGCAAGATCATATAAACTTCACACAAGTCTTACCAAAGGTTCTACTTGGCACAAACACTAAACAAAACATGAAAACACATCTAATCAGAGGCTAGATGCAATATTTATTCCATAACAGCAACAAAAACAAAAAACATAAAATTGGGTTGCCTCCCAACAAGCGCTATCGTTTTACGCCCCTAGCTAGGCACGATACAAGATAGATGTAGGTATTGCCATCTTTTGTCTTCGCCCTTTTAATGCTGTCAAGCTCGAATCCGGGAGGTTCTTTGCGTTTCCCTTCATATTCAGAAATCTTAAGATCTAAAGCATCCAACCGCTTATTGCAAAGAGTAATCAACATATTCATGCGGTGGAGATTCCCACTAACACTCTTAAGAGGTTCAAGAGATTTTTATAATATTTTCGTTACTTCGCAAATTTTCTCAAAAACTTGCGTCCCTTCCGGGGTTGAGTTTGACTCCCTTTGGGGAGGTAGTGTTCCCACTATTCCCTCTATGATTTCATGCACGAAACTAGGATCAACTTTGCTAAAATTTCCTTTGGCAACGCAATCCAAGAGTTGTCCATGAGACATATTCAATCCAACATAAAAATTGCGAAGCAAGATTCTAAAATTAACTTCTAAGGTGCACTTACGATAAGATTCCATCATCCTAAACCAAGCATCTTTTAAGTTTTCTCCTTGCCTTTGCTTGAGAAAAGTACCTCAAACTCAGGAGACGAAGGAGCGGATAAGGGGCTAGCCATAATGACAAGCAAGCAAGCAACACACAAGCAAACAAGGAGGCAAGCGAACAATAAACACACGGCGGAAGAAGGGCGAATAAAACGGCAAGGGTGAAGTGGGGGAGAGGAAAACGAGAGGAAAATAAATGTAATGCGAAGGATAAGGGTTTGTGATAGGTACTTGGTATATGACTTTTGCGTAAGCCTCCCCGGCAACGGCGCCAGAAATTCTTCTTGCTACCTCTTGAGCTTGCGTTGTATTCCCTCGAAGAGGAAAGGGAGATGCAGCACAGTAGCGTAAGTATTTCCCTCAGTTTTTGAGAACCAAGGTATCAATCCAGTAGGAGACCACGCGCCATTCCCTCGCACCTGCACAAACAAATAAGAACTTCGCAGCCAACGCAATAAGGGGTTGTCAATCCCTTTACGGTTACTTACGAGAGTAAGATCTGATAGAGATGATAATTATATTTTTGGTATTTTTGGTTTAATAAAACAGCAAATAAAAGAAAGAAAGGTAAAGTAGATGTAGATTGATATGTTGAGAATAGACCCAGGGGCCATAGTTTTCTCTAGTGGCTTCTCTCATGATAGCAGTATTCTATGGCGGGTAAACAAATTACAGTCGAGCAATTGATCGAAAAGCGAATAATTATGAGACTATCTAGGCATGATCATTGTATATAGGCATCACGTCCGAGGCAAGTAGACCGAAACGATTCTGCATCTACTACTATTACTCCACACATCGACCGCTATCCAGCATGGATCTAGTGTATTGAGTTCATACAAACAGAGTAACGCCTTAAGAAAGATGACATGATGTAGAGGGATAAACTCAAGCAATATGATTTAAACCCCATCTTTTTATCCTCGATGGCAACAATACAATACATGCCATGCTGCCCCTACTGTCACTGGGAAAGGACACCGCAAGATTGAACCCAAAGCCAAGCACTTCTCCCATTGCAAGAACTATAGATCTACTAGGCCAAACCAATCCAATAATTCGAAGAGACTTGCAAGGATATTATGAGCACACATAAAAAGTTCAGAGAAGAACCAAATATCTTTCATAGATAACCTTGATCATAAACTCACAATTCATCGGATCTCGACAAACACACCGTAAAAAGAGATTACATCGAATAGATCTCCTCGAAGACCGAGGAGAACTTTGTATTAAGATCCGAAGAGAGAGAAGAAGCCATCTAGATACTAGCTATGGACCCGAAGATCTGTGGTAAACTACTCACAACTCATGGTGAGGGCGATGATGATGATGATGATGAAGGCCTCCGTGATGGATCCCCCTCCCGGAACAGGCTCCAAGATGGGATCTCCACGGGAACAGAAGCTACGGCGGTGGAATTATGGTTTTCTCTCTGCGTATGGAGTTTCTGGGGTACGTAGGTATATATAGGAAGAAGGAGGGCACCGGGGGCCAGACGGGCCAGCCTCGAGGCAGGGGGGCGCGCCCTGGGAAGGGGGGCGCGCCCCCCACCCTCAAGGGCAGCCTAGCTGTCCCCTGACTTGGTACTGACGTTTCCCGTGCGTGATTTTCTCCAAAAATATCTCTCGCGAAGGTTTCATTCGGTTTGGACTCCGTTTGATATTGCTTTTCTGCTAAACCCTGAAAAATAGGCAAAAAACAGCAATCTAGACTGGGCCTTTGGGTTAGTAGGTTAGTCCCAAAAATGATATAAAAGTGAATGATAAAGCCCATTAAACATCCAAGACTTCATAAATAATAGCATGGAACAATCAAAAATTATAGATACGCTGGAGACATATCAAATAACAGGGGGTGCGGGTGAGTAGAGGGATGCCCTGGCCAGCGGTGGGAGTTGTAGGGGGCGGTGAGGCCTCCGTGGCATCACAGTCGGCCACGGGAGGCAGCAGCACGCGGCACGACCGGCGCTGCTTTGAGCGGCTGGAGCAAGAAGACCAAAGGTTGAAGAAGCACTATGGCCGTTGGATGGACATCGTACGGTCACTGGAGCCAGAATCGTTCATATTGACTAAGTTGACAAAGCCCTCCGTCCCAGTCAACTTAGTAGGCCCACAAGTCAGCCACCCACTTTGGTGGGTCCCAGCTAGCAGGGGGTTATTCATTTTTTTGTGCGTAATAATGAGGCACTTCCTTGTGTGCGAAGATATAGCTGGTGGGTCCGACCTGTCAGCGGGGGG
>LR738710.1:73811974-73893557 GCA_902687465.1 Secale cereale
GGGGGGGGACGTTTTTTCGCGAAATACAGAAGCCCTTCCCACGTACAGTCAAGGTACAATGCATAATAAGGAGGAACTTTCCTTGCGTGCGACCATGGACCTCGTGAGTGCCAGCCATCAGGCTCTCCACGTACAGTCCTCTTCCTATGACTCTCGTATGTTGACGACGCCGAGCCGAGCGCACCGGGGCAGTGGACGACGGCGAGGCCCCAGACTGGAACGACCCGGAGATGGGGAAGACGCGGTAGTGGAGTCACAGACGGAGAGGAGTGGGAAACTTGACTGGTTCGGGTGCGGGGTGGGCCTACACTCGGCAGGGAATAACAGGAGGTGCGGAGTGGAGGGATGGCCTGGCCGTCGGCGGGGTAGCGTTTCGCTGAGGAGCGCAAAACAACGCCACTGGACGCCGAAGGCTGGAGCAGGCGGTCCCGGCTGCGCTGGGGGAAGAAGACGAGAGATTAAAGAAGAATGACGGTCGTTGGATGTAAATCCAATGCCTTCTTAGGCTTCGACCTACTGGCCCACATGTCAGCCAATCCATTTGTTTTTTAGTCCATTTGGTGGGCTGGGTGAAACAATGATGTAGCATCTATGCAGCCCGTTTATATATATGGTAGAATTTAAATCCCATTTGCATTTTTCTCAAAATCTGCGGAATTGCTGGGATGGGTGAAAATATCATTTTGGGCTAGATGAAGAAATGTTATAAAAACATAAACACATGATTGCACGTCTATTACTGCATTGGTCAGTAAGATCTTTGCAAGCTTATGTACGCAATCACTAGGAGTTAACTTGCCAAGTTATATATAAACAATTATTATTATTATTTTGTAAGAATTTCCAACTTACGAAATAAAATATCATTTAAATTTGATGAGTTAATAGTATGTGGGGTATTATTATTATTTAGGCTAGACATGGGACAGTTGAGTTGGTTCTAGGGAAAAGTATTGGGAGAAAACTCAGTTTACATCGAAAATGAAAGTGGGAGAAAATTCAGATATAGGATTAATGAAAACAAAAAATAGAACCGAGCTGTGCGTCGTCTTGAAAAAACAAACATAACTTGGGCTGCTGATGTTATAGACAAGCTAGGTTGGGAGGCCCAGAGGCCGCTTGATACCTGCTGGATCCAAAAAATGTTGAAACATGTCGTGGGCTGCCCATGTTAAGCAACAAAACCTAGCCCATGGACCTCTGTGGGCCCGAGACTATCAGCCTCTCGATGAACCATTGTCTCCCGATTCCTCTTGTTTTGCTGACCATGTTGGGAACGACAGACGGCGGCGCCGCGGCTAGAGCACCAAGGTGGAGGACGATGTCGAGACCTCAGACCGAACGAACCGGAGTGGGGGAAGACGCATGCGGAGGGGACTACGAGGGTTGACTTGTTCGGGTACAGGGTGGATTCAGAGGTACCTCCCATGCCCTCCTCGCCGTGTAGGTTATGTAGGCTAGATTCAGAGGTACCTCCCACGTGTTCAGGTCATTGGTATCATTGTCTTCTTTCATGTTGGCGTATCAGGGGTCGATGATGGTCTCGGCGAGGTCAATGATACGTCCAAAACGTATCTATAATTTCTGCTTGCTCCATGCCACTTTTGGGTGATATTGCTTTGATATTCATACACTTCCATACAATTTTGATCATATTTGGACTAACCTACTAATCCAGTGCACCCCGGTGCCAGTTTCTGTTTTCGGCTGTTTTTGTATTTCAGGTTTTCACGTTACGAGAACTACCAGGAAAAATCCAGAAAAAATGTATAAAAAATCAGCGTTCCAGAACCTACCTTGCGCCCGAAGGACAGCCGGGGGGGGGGGGCACCAGGTCTCCAGGCGCCCTGGCGGCGCGCCCCCCCTGGGCCGCGCCGGGGGGCGCCTGGGCTCCCCGAGCCCCGTCTGGTACCCCCCTTCGGCATATATTTAGAGCGTCCTTCGAAACCCTCGGGACGGGAACTCTTTTTCGCGATCTCATCTCTGTTCCTTTGCCGCCGCCGCTTCCAAGATCGGGAGCACCAGGAGAACTCTTCCCGGCACCCTGCCGGAGGGGAGGATCACCATCGGGAGCCTATCCACCACCATGGACGCCTCCCGGATGAGTTGTGAGTAGTCTCCCTTGGACCATGAGTCCATGACCAGTAGCTATGTGATGTTCTCCTCCCGTTCTTGTGCTTCACTGATTAGTCCTAGTGAGCTGCCCTACATGATCGAGGCACATATGTAATCCTTATGTTGTTGCTATGATGAGTTTGCTGGGATCCGATGGATTATGAGATTATGTTCAGATTGTGATTGAGTAATATATTTGATCTACCTCTTTTATATTTATGTTCATAAGTAATTCTTGCATGTTCTCCGTTGTTATTTATTGCCTTGGCCAAGTAATACGTAGTGACTCCAAGAGGGAACGTTATGCTTGATTGTGGGTTCATGCCCCTCGATGACTAGCTTGAGTGACAGAAACATGAGTCTAGGGGATGTGTTGTTGCCACAAGGGGGAAAACAACGGTGCTTGTGCCCACGGGTGCAAGGATTGTTTACTTTACGCAAAGTTCTTTTAATGCAGTTGTCTGTTGCTTTGAGTTTACACTATGGGTGGGGCTCGCAAATTAATACCAGCGAGATGTTCTGGATAGATATCTCAAGGTGGATGATTATTAGTAGATATTGATGGATTTCGGTCTACTTACTTTGGCGTACCGCCCATGCTTTGAACCTCAACCTTTCTTGCAATGTAGTCAGCATTGGTTTGCGTTCGTGGTCCTGTCAATTGCCCAGCTGTAATTCGTTTACCTCACATAGCTGTTTTATCATCTTTTGGGAGAGAGACATCACTAGTGAACATCATGAGACTCCGGTCCATATTACCATCATTGATCACATCCGCTATTTACTTTTCGCTTTTACTTACTATTGCAAACATTATCTATCACTACTATCATTTGCGTTTAATCCTTTGTGAACTACAAGGCCGGAGGGGTTGACAACCTCTCTGTACTCGTTGGGAGCAAAGTTATTTGTATCTGTGTGCAGGTCCACGTTAATTGCTAATATCTGGCGCCGTTAGCAGTTGACACCTACTTGTTGAACCTAGGAGTCTCTGGGGATTCGATCCTTGGCATCTTTGCTAAGGGAAAAACTTCCACAACACTGCATCTCACACCTTCCACTTGGGGTAACCAACGAGGGGTTAGAGGCCCATCAAGGAGTTTTTCTGGCGCCGTTGCCGGGGACTCCACTCTTTAGGATAGGGGAGTTGCACGCTATCTTTTACCTTTGCTTTTTAGTCTTGTTAGTTTACCTTTCAGTTTTTTCTTTAGTATCTTTTATCAAAAATCACAAAAACAGTTATCTCGTTCTTTAGTTATCATTATGTCGGGTCCTTTTGTCTTTGACGAGGCAGAAGTTCTCACCTTTAAACAAAGAGGTGGGGAAAGTTTGAAAGATGCTTGGTATAGAATTAATGATTCACAAAAAAGAGCCACCAAGAAGCAACCTACTACTATCTTGCATAGAAATTTTTTTGTTGGAATTACTTCTTGGAATAGGTTTATTCTAGATACTGCTATCAATGGGAATTTCCTAGAAGCCCCAGTTTGGGAGTCTCTTAGTATTATTGAAAATCTTGTTGGGAATCTCCCTGTTGTTAGCATTCGAGAGGACATCACCCTAGCTCACATTATGAAAAAACTTGAAAAGATAGAGCTAGAGATGCCAAGCATTAATAAGATAAATGAGTTGGATCGTAAGATCCAAGGGAATTTGAATAGACTTGATAGCTCCATGCATAAATTTTTTAAAATTTTGGAGACCGTCAAATTCCATGACTTGGACTCTTCTAGGATAGACAAGATTGAGGAAATATTTGATACCCTAGGAACTACCTTCTCCTTGATCAAAACCAAAAAGGTAGAAACTCCGGCAAAGAGGGAGCCTAAGTTCGTTCACGTTCCAAAGGCTCCCCGTTCTAAAAGTAATCCATCTATTGCCAAAGGGGTTGAAACTGTAAAGACCTTGGAAGAAACACCTGTCTTTGATAGATTTATAAATGAATCTTCCCTTGACTTTTATCCTTTTGGTCTTCTACCTAGGAGTATCTCTATGAGGCCTTTATTTGAGAGTCCTCTTAAGACTAGTTGTATTATTGAAGAGCTTTTTGATGATCTTGATGATGGTTCAATTGATACAACTTGATCTATATGCATTATGCCTAGCTTAAAGGTATAAAAGAAAGCGCTTTTGGGAGGCAGCCCACATGAATAAATTTTTATATTTTGCTTTTGTTGTGTCTTGATGTTGTTTACTACAGTAGCATCATCATTGTACCTTTGCTTTTCATATTTGTGCCAAGTATAGCCTCTGATTGCTAGAAAGTTCAAAAGTTGTGAGTTGCTGTCCAGGAAACAGATTATGTCCTTGGATAGAAAAATTCGTATAAAATCACCAGATCATCTTTTTGGTCTGAATTGTATCGACAGCGTTCTCTATATAATTGTCTTTCGTGCGTATGTTCTGAGTTTTTTGATTTGAGTTGCAGAAGTGCCCCGAACAAATCAATTACTACCTGTTGTTCTGTTTTTCACAGATTCTGTCCTGTTTTGCCTTTCCTTCATTTTGCAAACCAAGAGCTTGCTTTTTATTTGCAAAAACCTTTTGGCAATCTTGAGAAACAGTAGACCTTCAAGAATATCTTTATTTCCAGCAAGGTACAATTATTTTATTAAGGGTACTAACCTCGCTAATCAGATTATGATGAGTTATGTATGAAAGGAGTTTTCAAGTGTGCGAGGGAAGATGATAAAAAGATTCAGGAGTGTCAAGCGCTCAAGCTTGGGGATGCCCCCATGCACCCCCAAGAAATATTCAAGGAGACTCAAGCGTCTAAGCTTGGGGATGCCCCCGTGCATCCCCTTCTCCATCAACATTATCAGTTCGTCTTTCGTTCCGCTATATTTTTATCACTTCATGTGCTATGCTTGGAGCGTCTTGCTTTTAGTTTTCTTTTTAGTTTTTCATAACGAGTCGGAACTCAGCGTTCTTTATGTGGGAGAGAAACACGCTCCACTTCTACCTAGAACATAACATAGAATTTTCATGTCCATCTTTGTTGTGTGTGTTCTTTGTCTTTTAATAGCTACTATCATGCTCTGCTCTTAGTATTCATGCTTATCTTTTCAAAGAGCTTTTGTTTAGTTGGTTGCTTGAACTCTCTTTAATTATCATGCTTATCTAATTAAGAGAGTTTGCTTCCGTTGCATTGGTTGATATGTCTATGATAAAGATGCTACGTGCATAATGGCGCTTAGTAGTTCAGGTTTTCTTATGGTTAGTCTCAAATAGCTGGGGGATTCCCAATGTGTTATTGGAGTACCAACTTGATTTGTTTGCCGATGATGTGGTATGGTTTAGTAATATCTTCCTTCGAGAATTTATTTTGATTGACTTGACGTATGCTCACGCATATTTAAGACGGTAAAGAAAGTCTGTCAAGCCTTGATGATCTTTTATTTCTGAGTAGCAATATAACTACCATGCCTGATTCAATGTTGCTTTGTCGCTCTGCATGATTATGACCGTCATTGCTCTCTTAGTTGGTCGCTCCCAGTCTTTTGCTAACCTCCACCTGTACTAAGCAGACTAACTTTGCAATACATAGTTCATGGGAAAGTAGCTTAAAAACTATTGTGGTAAAGAATATGTTGCCTATGTATCTTATTTCTTATAAGTTGCTTGCTGAGCGGTAACCATGTTTCTGGGGACGCCATCAACTGTCACACTTTTGTTGAGTATCATGTGAGTTGCTATGCATGTTCGTCTTGTCTGAAGTAAGGGTGATTTGCCATGGGTTGAATGAGTATGCATATTGTTAGAGAAGAACATTGGGCCGCCAACCAAAGCCATGCATCATGGTGGAAGTTTTAGCTTGGACATTAATCCTCAATCTCTTATGAGAATATGCTTATGCGTTAAAGAGGAGTCCATCATCTATTGTCTATGTTGTCCCGGTATGGATGTCCTCAAGTGGAGATCTATCAAAAACGAGAAATCAAATGCGATTTATCTCCTTGGACCTTTGTACAGGTGGCATAGACGTACCCCTTTGTGACACTTGGTTGAAACATATGTAATGCAATGATAACCCATGGAAATTCGAGCTAATTAGGACAAGTTGCGAGCACTATTGGTATTCGATGCATGAGGCTTGCAACTTATAGGATGTCTTATGCATGACACATATGAAGTACTACTACCGTTGACAAAATTGCTTCTATGTTTTCAAAATAAAAAGCTCTAGCACATAACCATTCTTTTACTTTCATGTTGAGTCTCCACCTTCTTTCTTCAAGCACCAACTACTGAGAGAATGATTGTCATTCTAAGTGTAATGTGCATTGTTCCAAAGTAGCATTGTCTTTTGCATGATTGTGATATCGTTTATTTTGAAATCATTGTATCTAGTCATCACTTAAACCTTGAAGGTGCCCCTGCATTTATGTTTTGCTTCACTAAAGGGGGCAAGCTAGATATCACTATATCATATTTGCACATCATGTTCATTGCAAATCTTTTTGATGCTTCAATGTCATGTTGTAAAAGTTTCAGTCCTTTGTGATTTTCTCATGAGGCAACTTAATTACTATAGAATCATTGTCTCAGTAAGCTTTTGTCATATGACTATAAAAAGTCCTATATGGTTAATAGCATGTCACCACAGAAATTATTCTTGTTATCATTTACCTACTCGAGGACGAGCAGGAATTAAGCTTGGGGATGTTGATACGTCCAAAACGTATCTATAATTTCTGCTTGCTCCATGCCACTTTTGGGTGATATTGCTTTGATATTCATACACTTCCATACACTTTTGATCATATTTGGACTAACCTACTAATCCAGTGCACCCCGGTGCCAGTTTCTGTTTTCGGCTGTTTTTGTATTTCAGGTTTTCACGTTACGAGAACTGCCAGGAAAAATCCAGAAAAAATATATAAAAAATCAGCGTTCCAGAACCTACCTTGCGCCCGAAGGACAGCCGGGGGGGGGGGCACCAGGGCTCCAGGCGCCCTGGCGGCGCGCCCCCCCGGGCCGCGCCGGGGGGGCGCCTGGGCCCCCCGAGCCCCGTCTGGTGCCCCCCTTCGGCATATATTTAGAGCGTCCTTCGAAACCCTCGGGACGGGAACTCTTTTTCGCGATCTCATCTCTGTTCCGCCGCCGCCGCCGCTTCCAAGATCGGGAGCACCAGGAGAACTCTTCCCGGCACCCTACCGGAGGGGAGGATCACCATCGGGAGCCTCTCCACCACCATGGACGCCTCCCGGATGAGTTGTGAGTAGTCTCCCTTGGACCATGAGTCCATGACCAGTAGCTATGTGATGTTCTCCTCCCATTCTTGTGCTTCACTGATTAGTCCTCGTGAGCTGCCCTACATGATCGAGGCACATATGTAATCCTTATGCTGTTGCTATGATGAGTTTGCTGGGATCCGATGGATTATGAGATTATGTTCAGATTGTGATTGAGTAATATATTTGATCTACCTCTTTTATATTTATGTTCATAAGTAATTCTTGCATGTTCTCCGTTGTTATTTATTGCTTTGGCCAAGTAATACGTAGTGACTCCAAGAGGGAACGTTATGCTTGATTGTGGGTTCATGCCCCTCGATGACTAGCTTGAGTGACAGAAACATGAGTCTAGGGGATGTGCTGTTGCCACAAGGGGGAAAACAACGGTGCTTGTGCCCGCGGGTGCAAGGATTTTTTACTTTACGCAAAGTTCTTTTAATGCAGTTGTCTGTTGCTTTGAGTTTACACTATGGGTGGGGCTCGCAACTTAATACCAGCGAGATGTTCTGGATAGATATCTCAAGGTGGATGATTAGTAGTAGATATTGATGGATTTCGGTCTACTTACTTTGGCGTACCGCCCATGCTTTGAACCTCAACCTTTCTTGCAATGTAGTCAGCATTGGTTTGCGTTCGTGGTCCTGTCAATTGCCCAGCTGTAATTCGTTTACCTCACATAGTTGTTTTATCGTCTTTTGGGAGAGAGACATCACTAGTGAACATCATGAGACTCCGGTCCATATTACCATCATTGATCACATCCGCTATTTACTTTTCGCTTTTACTTACTATTGCAAACATTATCTATCACTACTATCATTTGCGTTTAATCGTTTGTGAACTACAAGGCCGGAGGGATTGACAACCTCTCTGTACTCGTTGGGAGCAAAGTTATTTGTATCTGTGTGCAGGTCCACGTTGATTGCTAATATCTGGCGCTGTTAGCAGTTGACACCTACTTGTTGAACCTAGGAGTCTCTGGGGATTCGATCCTTGGCATCTTTGCTAAGGGAAAAACTTCCACAACACTGCATCTCACACTTTCCACTTGGGGTAACCAACGAGGGGTTAGAGGCCCATCAGTCAACCACGGAGTCCTTCTCCTGCCCGTTGCTGCTGATCTTGTAATGCTTCTGGATGTCGACAAGCTTGTTGCACCAGATGGCCGAATCATCGCGTTCTTCCTTCTCTCCACCGTAGCGAAGGTGTAGTCGGCGCTGTCGATGAAACGGGCGAATGCTCCAGAACCTCTGATGGCCCTACAGAATGGGTAGAAGAGAACCTCGTCCCACACACATACCTTGGCCATGGCGATCCGCTGGTCCCTGTCAAGAGACGAATGGATGGGCACAAGGTCTAGTCCTGCAACCTTGTGCATTCTCGTCCTGTGGGTACTGCTTGAACTCGACGAGGCAGAGCTTCACCGAGTCTGGATCGTTGGTGTACATCACATTCAACTTGGTTCAACTATAGGACTGAACGGCGAACTCAAAGGGGAACTCCTTTCTGAAGTCCATATCCAGCAGGCTCACCCCTCGGATTGCCATTGGAGTCTCTTCAAGTGAACGAGTGTGTAGGCGGCGGCAGCAGTTCATTTTTCAGCTCTTGGGGAACTGGATTCAACAATAAACTGAGTGTGTACAGGCGACAACAGTTACTACCCCTCCCTCGTCCACTACACGCCCGACAGAAGATGCACCCTCGGCGCATTCAAACGCCTCCATTAAGAAACCTACTCCGGCCACACGTCGGTTCACGAGCGGGTCTGTATTGGTACTATAATAACAGGAGTTAGTGGTCACTTTACTTAAATTTAATTAGCTTCAATAAAAAATTGTACTTATAACAAGCAATGCATTGGCTCCTTCTATCAGCGCCACAGGATCAACATGCACAACAATTAGAATTATTATTCTCAGGACACGTGCGATCAGCACATTTGTCGCACTTTCACAAAGATAATACTACCAAGTTTGAACTGTTTGTTATGGTTGTTGTCCTCTGCATCATCATGCCATGTTTCCCAGCTTGCAAGATTCAGAACCAACAAATAAGATCCAAATAATAAGTACAACAAAGATGCCTACGCATCTCATTGATTCCCAGCTTGCAAGATTCAGAACCAACAAATAAGATCCAAATAATAAGTACAAATAAGATGCCTACACATCTCATTGATTCAAAGCTTGCAAGATTCAGAACCAACCCATTAGAGCCTTTTTATAAAGTGAATATCGGGATTAAATCCATCTTGGCTAGCCGTGTCATACAACCCAAGAACTTGGCGAATGCTCTTGACCATCACAACATCTGTAATTGAGTATTCCTGTTTGCACAGATATAAAGAACATGATTACTATAATAGTGGCACTCATTGAAGCAAACTTTATTTCCAAAATGAGAAAATATTGCGATAAAATAGCTTTAATTAAAAAATAGAACATTAGCACAGTATGACAATAGCACAATCATGATGATAAAGGACAGTACTGACCGGTGTGAGGGGCCCTATGCCGCCACGACTCGATGTGGTGAACCTGCAAATCCACTCGGATTAGGCCAACCTGCATATCCATGATTCAATTCATGTGCATTTTTCTGCAGTTCACCTGAAATGAAGCAAATATTGCATCATTGAGCTAGCAAGAAGTACTTGCTCTTGTGAGATGGCAGGTTCTTCTTTAGTAGTTACACAAAAATTGAGCAACATTAAGGTTGGTTGTCCTGCTCATGTAAGGTGCAACAATAATTTGCTTATCCTTTTGTGCAGTTCCACTAAAATAAAGTGCCATTGTGGTGACAGTGATCTTGCAAAGACTAATAAAATGTTGCACGAGATTACCGGCAGAATTTGAAGGAGATTGTGAAAACTCCAATCACCATTTTGTGCAGTTCCACCAAAATTGAGAGATGTTGCCCACGTGACATTTTAGTTAAACTGCACAAGACACTCATTCAAAAAAAAATGTTTTGTGCAGTTCACCGAAAGGTCACAATAGCAACAAGGTGAAATGGATATCCCTACCTTCACAAAAAGATAGAAAGTAAACAGTTGCTGGTCAATAAGAATATATGAAACATATACAAAATGAAAAGAAGCATCTTAATTATGTTCATGGCAATCACGCAAGGACAGTAGAAATTTTAAAACGTTAGCAATGCTTCATGTTACCAGAAGCATTACGATCAACAATGAGATTCCTCAAATATGGGATTACTTTAATGGTGGCATTGCTTGTTTACTAGATATAGTAAATCAACAGCAGCTAAAGAGTTGGTTTAAGGGCATGGGACCATGGGACACCAGGACACTCAGCAGCGTAAAGGAGCAACTTACTTATCATACTGGGGAAAACAGCAGGAGTGCCATTTGTAACACAATTTAATTGCATCTTATCACTGGAAGCATTAGATTAACAATAACACTGGTTAGACATGTCCCTAAGATGACAGTGTGATCGCTTCATTTTACATGCGCCCTTACATTAATAACAGCAAAAGGTTGGTATAAGGACATGCGACAGTGGTGCATCAGCACAATGTACCTACAAGGAGGCATAAAGTGGTGATGCCAAGTTTGTTCATGCTATGTGAGGGCAGCAAATCTAATCCTGGAGACCTTCTACTATATGAGGGCAGCAAATCTAATCCTGGAGACCTTTTACTATGTGAGGGAAGGAAACCTAATCCTGGAGACCTTGTACTATGTGAGGGCAGCAAATCTAATCCTGGAGACCTTTTACTATGTGAGGGCAGCAAACTTAATCCTGGAGACCATTTACTATGTGAGGGCAGCAAATCTAATCCTAAGACCTTTTACTATGTGAGGGCAGCAATTCTAATCCTAGAGACCTTTTACTATGTGAGGGCAACAAATCTAATCCTGGACATACTCTATTGACTTGTCCACCAGCCACCACTTTCTATCCTTTTTTTCAACCAATAATAGATTTGTTCCTTATCCAGTTTGTACCGTGTTTTCCCATTATTTCCCTTTTCAACAAAGAGACCGGTTGGGTATCCGGTCTCTACTACTTTCACCATATTATTTCCTCTTTGAATCAAGTCCTAGATTCATGCTACAACTTTCCCCCCTTTCTTTGTTGTTTGAACAAAGCCCTAGATTCGAATGCATGAAGTAGCTTTACCTCTAATAATACTA
Source organism: Secale cereale (assembly GCA_902687465.1). Classification (NCBI taxonomy): domain Eukaryota; kingdom Viridiplantae; phylum Streptophyta; class Magnoliopsida; order Poales; family Poaceae; genus Secale; species Secale cereale. Next base: position 73,823,489 of record LR738710.1, read on the forward strand.
AAAATTTAGGTGGCTTTGGAAGAGCTGATGGGAGTAGAAAAAGATGCACATGCAGACACGTGGGGAGCTGGGGCAGTAGAGCAAGGCCGCTTTCGAAGAACTTATACCTGAGGGTCGTCGGAATGTCGGCGGCGGCAGATCGGATCTGCAGACAATACGGCAGGGAGGAAGAAGGGTCGGAGGACCTCCCGAGCCGGCGCTGTGTCGGAGAGAACGACACGGGCAGATGATCGGGCCCCTCCGGCAGTTGTGAGTTTCCTCCCTCGCCGGCGATGACCGCGTGAACGATGCACCTTTTAGTCCTCTACACACACCGGCCGAAGGGATCTGGCCGGATCTTTGACCAGCGGTGAGCAGAGAGAAAATGTCGCTACCGCTGTCTTGTTTAGATCTGGACAGGATGAGAGAATGAAGAGAGCAATGCTAGTAAAGCAAGCGCTCAGCCCCCTGCGTACATATATAGCGGAGTGATTATCATTTTCTCTCCACGACAAGCGTTTCAATTTGTGTATGTGGCATTAAAGAAAAAAAACTCTCTATTTAAGGTGACTACGTGTACGACTCCTACTTACTACTAGTAGTAGTATTGTTCACTTGTGCTCCCCGGCCCTCCATTCATTGAACAACCCCATGGGTGAATAAACATACAGTACTAGTATTAATATAGAACGAACAAGCTCGAATTATTTTCGCGTAGTTAAAAGTTGAGGGCGGGGCTTTTCCCGGGTAGTACGCGCGGCAGTGTTCGCGTAGGCGGTTTGACAGAGAGGCGAGTAGGGTGAGGGAGTAGTGGATTCAACTTACTTACTGCTGGAAAGGTCGAACTGTGCGATTTGACGGCGCGTTACTGTTTGGATCCATGTGTCAGAGTTAGTTTGGGTTAGTTTGAACTCAACTAACCCAAAAATATCCAAACAGGAGGGCTAGTTTGGGTTACTGTTTGGATCCATGTGTTAGAGTTAGTTTGTGTTAGTTTGAACTCAACTAACCCAAAAGAAATCTAACCCACCCAAGAGGTGCTTATTTGGGTTAGTTCTTCTCGAGACACTAAAAAACACATTTTTCTCTCGCTCTCCCCGCAGCAGATCCCTCCCCACTTCCTCGAAGGTTCTCGTCCTCTCCCTCCCTCCCTCTCGCACCACCCATGAAGGCACCTCGCCGTATCCGTGCCCCATCTAACCCTGTCATCCAAACACCTCTTTCGCTAGAGTTACTTCAGGGTTAGTTCAGATTAGAATCTAACTCTAACCTTTAACTGAGTTAGAGTATCCAATCAAGGCCAGGCGGTACGACCGGGGTGATGCCCCCCTTCCGTTCCGCACTCTAACCTGGTGCATGACACGTATTACGTCGACCCGGATGCTGCTGGCTGTCCCACATATCGGCGAAGTAGTACGTAGTAGTAAGAAGAAGCAAAGAATCATGTGGTATAAGTCTTTCTAGAGATTCCACCAAGTGACTACACCGCGTGCAGTATCTCAAATCTCCAATCTCCCTTCCGGTTTATAGGTCTCAAATCTCAAATCTCATCAACCAAGGCATTTTGTGATTGGAGGAATGTATCTCGTACTTTACAAAACTACCCTAATTAAACTCATGCATTAATTACGTAGTTCTCTCGTTTTCCTCTCCGCCTTGGTCGCGGTGCACAATATTGACCACTCCTATATGACTAGCCGCTCTATCTACATGCGGGACATCAAAGCATCCGGGCCCGCCTACCATCCACCAAATCACAGCGAGGTGCTACAGTCGAAACTCACCGGTCACCCCGGTGCGGCCGTCATGACCCGTCATATCACAAAACCCACACCTTTACCAGCAGTGGTAAAGTGGCCTCGAAGTTGGACTAGACGAAGCAACCATCATTTCACTGGAACGCTCGTTGAAGCCCTTTCTCCCCTTTCTTGAAGAAAACCTCACTCGAGGCTACTCACTTCTGCCATTTTTCTTCTGTACCGACAAAGGAAAGGTGGGCAAATCAGTGATGCTGCTATATTTTCATTCCAAGATTCTTCTTTTTGCGAAGCACCGACCAATTCTCACAGCCTATTCTTTTCACGTTTTCATTGCGATTGTGGTTTCTTTTCGATTGCTGTTTGTTTGTCAGTTCATTGATTGATCCTGGAGCACTAGGCAAAGAGTTGCCGGCGGACAACCCACTGGAGACAGCGATCTCCAGGAAGCGAGCACCGACCAACGAGTTGACCATGTTGGCGGGCCAACCCATGGAGACGAAGAACTCCAAGAAATAAGCAATGGCCAAAGAGTTGACGACGTTGGCGGACGAACTCCTCAAAGAAAGTTGGAAGAACAGCAAGGGCCCCACCGTGCCTACCCCAGAAACTCTGATGGCCACCTATGTGAGGCCCAAGGCCGAGTTTGAGGAGATAGTCGCCGTTGAGAAGTAGTATTCCCCTAGCAAGGTGATGGCCCCCATCGAGGACGAGGAGATGCCCCCCGGAGGGATGGGATCCCCTGGTGAGTTGCACAAGGTAAAAAATAATGGCTTATTACCGAAAGTTGTGATTTTTGATTATTTGTAATGTGCTTGCTAATATGTTAGGGCTGTGCAGGTGATGGTGGACGTCCTTGATGATTCCGATGTCGCGGCCTGTCCTGTGGATAACGCCCCAGAGATCATTTTCGATCCTATAAGAATAGCAAGGAAATGCGGGGAGTTGTGTTACCTTTGAGAGTTACACTGATATTAACAGTACCGCACCTTCAGTTGAAGAGAGCTGGTATCCGAAGCCTTTCTAGCCGTACCGGCAATAATAGCACATATATTCCAGCAAGTTCCACTTTGCTGATTTTACACTGATGCTTACGGTTTTCCCGTTATATCTACACTATGATCTGTGTAGTTGCTTTGTGTCGCACTAGCAACAGTCCACTCTTGAAGCTAAACACCGCAATGACTTACAAAATTGGCACCAAGGCATTGAGCGCCACTCTGGATGCAATGAAACCCATATGCTCCCCACGTGTTGACTCTTGTTCAGAATATGATCCTAACGACTCTTGTTCAAAATTGCCACATATAGAGAGACAGCATGGAATTGCATATTTTTGGGCGCTGTGATTCATCATGAGTGGGCAACCAACATTGTATGCAATTAAGCGGAACCTCAAGAATATGCTTCCTCTTCTGTTCTTTAACATGTTCCTCTTTTGTTATTCTGGATTTAGTACGTACAATATGTTCCTTGTTAGGAAGGGGAGCAGGGACATCTGCAGTCAACAGCTGATAGAGTTGGCATGTACTTGATCGACAGGCTTTCAATTACTAGCGGCAATACAACACCATATTTTCAAGCCAGTTCCACTTTCCCGATTTATATATAGTGGTTATGGTGTACCCCTTTTATGTACACTATGATCTACCTAGTTGCTGTGTGCTCTTGTTATCATGGTTTGGCAATAAACTCTCTATACAGTATATTTTGAACCTATCATCTGCCAACTATCCTAACTTCTGGAGCCTATTTTTTGTGTACTTGTGCTAGATTATATAAATGCACGCACCATATTACAGCACACATGAGCTCTCTCATCAGAATTCAGTGATAGCACACAAGTGTTTACAGGGGCGCCCCTGTTGGGAACATAGTATTTCAAAATTTTACTACGATCACACAAGATCTATGTACTAGATGCATAGCAACGAGAGGGGAGAGTGTGTCTACGTACCCTCGTAGACCGGGAGCGGAAGCGTCTAGTGACGCGGTTGATGTAGTCGAACTTCTTTGTGATCCAACCGATCAAGCACCGAATGTACGGAGCCTCCGCGTTTAGCACACGTTCAGCTTGATGACGTCCCACGAGCTCTTGATCCAGTAGAACCTCGCGGGAGAGTTTTGTCAGCACGACGGCGTGGTGACGGAGATGATGAAGCTACCGGCGCAGGGCTTCGCTTAAGCACTGCCACGATATGACCGAGGTGTGTTTCTGTGGAGAGGGGCACCGCACACGGTTGGGAGAGATCAACTGATCAACTTGTATGTCTATGGGGTGCCTCTACCCCCGTATATAAAGGAGGAGGGGAGGGGAGGGGCCGGCCCTCTCTATGGCGTGCCCTAGGGAGTCCTACTCCCACCGGGAGTAGGATCCCCCCTTTCCCTAGTAGGAGTAGGAGAAGAAGGAAGGAGGAGAAGGAGAAGAAGGAAAGGGGGGCCGGCCCCCGTCCCAATCCAGATTGGGCTGGTGGGGGGCGCGCCCCCACCTTGGCCGTCTCCTCTCCCTTTCCCCTATGGCCCATTAAGGCCCATTAACTCCCCGGGGGGTTCCGGTAACCCCCCGGTACTCCGGTATATGCCCGAAACCTCCCGGAACCCTTCCGGTGTACAAACATAGTCGTCCAATATATCGATCATTATGTCTCGGACATTCCGAGACTCCTCCTCATGTCCGTGATCTCACCCGGGACTCCGAACTACCTTCGGTACATCAAAACTCATAAACTCATAATACCGATCGTCATCAAACGTTAAGCGTGCGGTCCCTACGGGTTCGAGAACTATGTGGACATGACCGAGACTCATCTCTGGTCAATAACCAACAACGGAACCTGGATGCTCATATTGGCTCCTACATATTCTAAATATATTTATCGGTCAAACCGCATAACAACGTATGTTGTTCCCTTTGTCGTCGGTATGTTACTTGCCCGAGATTCGATCATCGGTATCTCAATACCTAGTTCAATCTCATTACCGGCAAGTCTCTTTACTCATTCCGTAATATATCATCTCGTGAGTAACTCATGAGTCATTTGCTTGCAAGGCTTATTATGATGTGCAATACCGAGAGGGCCCAGAGATACCTCTCCGACACTCGGAGTGACAAATCCTATTCTTGATCTATGCCAACACCACGAACACTTTCGGAGACACCTGTAGAGCATCTTTATAGTCACCCAGTTACATTATGACATTTGATAGCACACAAGATGTTCCACCGGTGTTTGGGAGTTGCATAATCTCATAGTCATAGGAACATGTATAAGTCATGAAGAAAGCAATAGCAGTAAAACTAAACGATCATAGTGCTAAGCTAATGGATGGGTCTAGTCCATCACAACATTCTCCTAATGATGTGATCTCGTTGATCAAATGACAACTCATGTCTACGGTTAGGAAACATAACCATCTTTGATCAATGAGCTACTCTAGTAGAGGCATACTAGGGACACTCTGTTTTGTCTATGTATTCACACATGTACTAAGTTTCCGGCTAATACAATTCTAGCATGAATAATAAACATTTATCATGATATAAGGAAATAAATAATAACTTTATTATTGCCTCTAGGGCATATTTCCTTCAGTCTCCCACTTGAACTAGAGTCAATAATATAGATTACAAAGATATGATTCTAACACCCATGGAGTCTTGGTGCTGATCATGTTTTGCCCGTGGAAGAGGCTTAGTCAACGGGTCTGCGACATTCGAATCCGTATGTATCTTGCAAATTTCTATGTCTCCCTCCTTGACTTGATCGCGCATGGAATTGAAGTGTCTTTTGATGTGCTTTGTTCTCTTGTGAATCCTGGATTCCTTCGCCAAGGCTATTGCTCTAGTGTTGTCACAAAAGATTTTCATTGGACCCGATGCACCAGGTATTACACCTAGATCGGATATGAACTCCTTCATCCAGACTCGTTCATTTGCTGCTTCCAAAGGAGCTATGTATTCCGCTTCAAACGTAGATCTCGCCACGACGCTCTATTTGGAACTGCACCAACTAACAGCTCGACCATTTAATTAAAATACATATCCGGTCTGTGACTTAGAGTCATCCGGATCAGTGTCAAAACTTGAATCGACGTAACCGTTTATGATGAGCTCTTTGTCACCTCCATACATGAGAAATATATCCTTTGTCCTTTTCAGGTACTTCAGGATGTTCTTGACCGCTGTCTAGTGATCCACTCCTGGATTAATTTGGTACCTTACTGCTAAACTTATAGCAAGGCACACATCAGGTCTAGTACATAGCATTGCATACATGATAGATCCTACGGCTGAGGCATAGGGAATGACTTTCATTTTCTCTCTTTCTTCTGCAGTGGTCGGGCATTGAGTCTTACTCAACTTCACACCTTGTAACACACGCAAGAACCCTTTCTTTGACTGATCCATTTTGAACTTCTTCAAAACTTTATCAAGGTATGTGCTTTGGGAAAGTCCAATTAAGCGTCTTGATCTATCTCTATAGATCTTGACGCCTAATATGTAAGCAGCTTCACCGAGGTCTTTCAATGAAAAATTCTTATTCAAGTATCCTTTTATGCTATCTAAAAATTCTATTTCATTTCCAATCAACAATATGTCATCCACATATAATATCAGAAATGCTACAGAGCTGCTACTCACTTTCTTGTAAATATAGGCTTCTCCAAAAGTCTGTATAAAACCATATGCTTTGATCACCTCATCAAAGCGTATATTCCAACTCCGAGATGCTTGCACCAGTCCATAGATGGATCGCTGGAGCTTGCGTACTTTGTTAGCACCTTTAGGATCGCCAAAACCTTCAGGTTGCATCATATACAACTCTTCTTTGAGATATCCATTCAGGAATGCAGTTTTGACATACATTTGCCAGATTTCATAATCATAAAATGCAAAATTGCTAACATGATTCGGACAGACTTAAGCATCGCTACGGATGAGAAAGTCTCATCGTAGTCAACTCCTTGAACTTGTCGAAAACCTTTCGCAACAAGTCGAGCTTTGTAAAAAGTAACATTACCGTCAGCGTCGGTCTTCCTCTTGAAGATCCATTTATTTTCGATGGCTTGCCAATCATCGGACAAGTCAACCAAAGTCCACACTTTGTTCTCATACATGGATCCCATCTCAGATTTCATGGCCTCAAGCCATTTTGTGGAATCTGGGCTCATCATCGCTTCCTCATAGTTCGTAGGTTCATCATGGTCTAGTAACATGACTTCTAGAAGTGGGTTGCCGTACCACTCTGGTGCGGAACGTACTCTGGTTGATCTACGAAGTTCAGCAGTAACTTGATCCGAAGTTTCATGATCATCATCATTAGCTTCCTCACTAATTGGTGTAGGAATCACTGGAACTAGTTTCTATGATGTACTACTTTCCAACTCGGGAGAAGGTACAATTACCTCATTAAGTTCTACTTTCCTCACACTCACTTCTTCGAGAGAAACTTCTTCTCTAGAAAGGATCCATTCTTAGCAACAAATATCTTGCCTTCGGATCTGTAATAGAAGGTGTACCCAGCAGTTTCCTTTTGTTATCCTATGAAGACATATTTCTCCGACTTGGGTTCGAGCTTATCAGGTTGAAGCTTTTTCACATAAGCATCGCAGCCCCAAACTTTAAGAAACGACAACTTTGGTTTCTTGCCAAACTATAGTTCATAAGGTGTCGTCTCAACGGATTTAGATGGTGCCGTATTTAACGTGAATGCAGCTGTCTCTAAAGCATAACCCCAAAACGATAGTGATAAATCGGTAAGATATATCATAGACCGCACCATATCTAATAAAGTACGGTTACGACGTTCGAACACACCATTATGCTGTGGTGTTCCGGGTGGCGTGAGTTGTGAAACTATTCCACATTGTTTCAAATGAAGACAAAACTCGTAACTCAAATATTCACCTCCACGATCAGGTCGTAGAAACTTTATTTTCTTGTTACGATGATTCTCTACTTCACTCTGAAATTGTTTGAACTTTTCAACTGTTTCAAACATGTGTTTCATCAAGTAGATATACCCATATCTGCTCAAATCATCAGTGAAGGTCAGAAAATAACGATACCCGCCACGAGCTTCAACACTCATTGGTCCACATACACCAGTATGTATGATTTCCAACAAATCGGTTGCTCGCTCCATTGTTCCGGAGAACGGAGTTTTAGTCATCTTGCCCATGAGGCATGGTTCGCAAGCACCAAGTGATTCATAATCAAGTGATTCCAAAAGTCCATCACTATGGAGTTTCTTCATGCACTTTACACAAATATGACCTAAACGGCAGTGCCACAAATAAGTTGCACTATCATTATTAACCTTACATATTTTGGCTTTAATATTATGAATATGTGTATTACTACAATCGAGATCCAACAAGAATAGACCACTCTTCAAGGGTGCATGACCATAAAAGATATTACTCATATAAATAGAACAACCATTATTCTCAGATTTAAATGAATAACCGTCTCGCAATAAACAAGATCCAGATATAATGTTCATGCATAACCTTGGCACCAAATAACAATTATTCAGGTCTAAAACTAATCTCGAAGGTAGATGTACAGGTAGCGTGCAGACGGCGATCACATAGACTCTGGAACCATTTCCCACGCGCATCGTCACCTCGTCCTTAGCCAATCTTCGTTTAATCCGTAGTCCCTATTTCGAGTTACAAATATTAGCAATCGAACCGGTATCAAATACCCAGGTACTACTACGAGCATTAGTAAGGTACACATCAATAACATGTATATCACATATACCTTTGTTCACCTTGCCATCCTTCTTATCCGCCAAATACTTGGGGCAGTTCCGCTTCCAGTGTCCAGTCCCTTTGTAGTAGAAGCACTCAGTTTCAGGCTTGGCTCCACACTTGGGTTTCTTCGTAGGAGTAGCAACTGTCTTGCTATTCTTCTTGAAGTTCCCCTTCTTTCCCTTGCCTTTTTTCTTGAAACTAGTGGTCTTGTTAACCATCAACACTTGATGCTCGTTTTTGATTTCTACCTCCGCAGCCTTCAGCATAGCGAAGAGCTCGGGAATTGTCTTCTGCATCCCTTGCATGTTATAGTTCATCATGAAGCCTTTATAGTTTGGTGGCAGTGATTGAAGAACTCTATCAATAACACTATCTTCATCAACTTTGCAACCAAGTTGAGTCATGTGATTGTAGTACCCAGACATTCTGAGCAAGTGTTCACTGATAGAACTGTTCTCCTCCATCTTACAGCTGTAGAACTTATTGGAAATCTCATATTTCTCAATCCGAGCATTTGCTTGAAATATCAACTTCAACTCCTAGAACATTTCATATGCTCCATGACGTTCAAAACATCGTTGAAGTCCCGGTTCTAAGCCGTAAAGCATGGCACACTGAACTATCGTGTAGTCATCAGAATGAGCTTGCGAGACATTCATAACGTCCGGGGTTGCTCCTGCAGCAAGCTTGTCACCCAGCGGTGCTTCAAGGACACAATTCTTCTGTGCAGCAATGAGGATAATCCTCAAGTTATGGACCCAGTCCGTGTAATTTCTACCATCATCTTTCAACTTAGCTTTCTCTAGGAATGCATTAAAATTCAAAGGAACGGTAGCACGGGCCATTGATCTACGACAACATAGATATGCAAAAAACTATCAGGATTAAGTTCATGATAAATTAAAGTTCAATTAATCATATTACTAAAGAACTCCTACTTAGATAGACATCCCTCTGGTCATCTAAATGATCACGTGATCCAAATCAACTAAACCATGTCCGATCATCACGTGAGATGGAGTAGTTTGAAGGAAATATGCCCTAGAGACAATAATAAAGATGTTATTTGTATTTCCTTATATCATGATAAATGTCTTTTATTCATGCTAGAATTGTATTAACCGGAAACTTAGTACATGTGTGAATACATAGACAAAACAGTATGTCCCTAGTATGCCTCTACTAGACTAGCTCATTGATCAAAGATGGTTATGTTTCCTAGCCATAGACATGAGTTGTCATTTGATCAACGGGATCACATCATTAGGAGAATGATGTGATGGACAAGACCCATCCGTTAGCATAGCACTATGATCGTTTAGTTTTACTGCTATTGCTTTCTTCATGACTTATACATGTTCCTATGACTATAAGATTATGCAACTCCCGAATACCGTAGGAACACCTTGTGTGCTATCAAACGTCACAACGTAACTGGGTGATCATAAAGATGCTCTACAGGTGTCTCCGAAAGTATTCGTGGTGTTGGCATAGATCAAGATTAGGATTTGTCACTCCGAGTGTCGGAGAGGTATCTCTGGGCCCTCTCGGTAACACACATCACAATAAGCCTTGCAAACAAAAGACTAATGAGTTAGTCACGAGATGATGTGTTACGGAACGAGTAAAGAGACTTGCCGGTAACGAGATTGAACTAGGTATAGAGATACCGACGATCGAATCTCGGGCAAGTAACATACCGTTTGACAAAAGGAACAACGTATGTTGTTATGCGGTTCTGACCGATAAAAGATCTTCGTAGAATATGTAGGAGCCAATATGAACATCCAGGTTCCGCTATTGGTTATTGACCGGAGATGAGTCTCGGTCATGTCTACATAGTTCTCGAACCCGTAGGGTCCGCACGCTTAACGTTTGATGACGATCGATATTATGAGTTTATGAGTATTGATGTACCGAAGGTAGTTCGGAGTCCCGGATGAGATCACGGACATGACGAGGAGTCTCGGAATGTCCGAGACATAAAGATTGATATATTGGACGGCTATATTCGGACACCGGAAGTATACCGGAAAAGTTTCGGATTTATCGGGAATGCCGGAAGGGGTTACCGGAACCCCCTACGAGAGGGGATGGTCCATAGTGGGCCTAAAGGGAAAGAGAGAGGCAGCCCATAGGGCTGGCCGGCGCCCCCACCTAGGGTTCCTAGTTGGACTAGGATTGGGGGGGGCGCCACCTCTCCTATTCCTTTCCCCCTTCTTCCTTTCGGTGAATCCTACTAGGAATAGGATTGCAATCCTATTCCTAGTAGGACTCCCTCCCTAGCCGCACCAGGAAGGGCCGGCCGGCCTCCCTCCCCTGCTCCTTTATATACGGGGGCAGGGGGCACCCAAAGACACACAAGTTGAATTGTTTTAGCCGTGTGCGGTGCCCCCCTCCACAGAATCACACCTCGGTCATACCGTCGCGGAGCTTAGGCGAAGCCCTGCGCCGGTGAACACATCATATCCGTCACCACGCCGTCGTGCTGACGAAACTCTCCCGTGAAGCTCAACTGGATCAAGAGCTCGTGGGACGTTATCAAGCTGAACGTGTGCTGAACGCGGAGGTGCCGTACGTTCGGTGCTTGATCGGTTGGATCGCGAAGAAGTTCGACAACATCAACCGCGTCACTTGACGCTTCCGCTCCCGGTCTACGAGGGTACGTAGACACACTCTCCCCTCTCGTTGCTATGCATCTGGTAGATAGATCTTGCGTGATCGTAGGAAAATTTTAAAATACTACGTTCCCCAACACCGTTAGCATAGCACTATGATCGTTTAGTTTAACTGCTATTGCTTTCTTCATGACTTATACATGTTCCTATGACTATGAGATTATGCAACTCCCGAATACCGTAGGAACACCTTGTGTGCTATCAAACGTCACAACGTAACTGGGTGATCATAAAGATGCTCTACATGTGTCTCCGAAAGTATTTGTGGTGTTGGCATAGATCAAGATTAGGATTTGTCACTCCGAGTGTCGGAGATGTATCTCTGGGCCCTCTCGGTAACACACATCACAATAAGCCTTGCAAGCAAAAGACTAATGAGTTAGTCACGAGATGATGTGTTACGGAACGAGTAAAGAGACTTGCCGGTAACGAGATTGAACTAGGTATAGAGATACCGACGATCGAATCTCGGGCAAGTAACATACCGTTTGACAAAAGGAACAACGTATGTTGTTATGCGGTTCTGACCGATAAAAGATCTTCGTAGAATATGTAGGAGCCAATATGAACATCCAGGTTCCGCTATTGGTTATTGACCGGAGATGAGTCTCGGTCATGTCTACATAGTTCTCGAACCCGTAGGGTCCGCACGCTTAACGTTTGATGACGATCGGTATTATGAGTTTATGAGTATTGATGTACCGAAGGTAGTTCGGATTCCCGGATGAGATCACGGACATGACGAGGAGTCTCGGAATGTCCGAGACATAAAGATTGATATATTGGACGGCTATATTCGGACACCGGAAGTATACCGGAAAAGTTTCGGATTTATCGGGAATGCCGGAGGGGGTTACCGGAACCCCCTACGAGAGGGGATGGTCCATAGTGGGCCTAAAGGGAAAGAGAGGGGCAGCCCATAGGGCTGGCCGGCGCCCCCACCTAGGGTTCCTAGTTGGACTAGGATAGGGGGGCGCCACCTCTCCTATTCCTTTCCCCCTTCTTCCTTTCGGTGAATCCTACTAGGAATAGGATTGCAATCCTATTCCTAGTAGGACTCCTTCCCTAGCCGCACCAGGAAGGGCCGGCCGGCCTCCCTCCCCTGCTCCTTTATATACGGGGGCAGGGGGGCACCCAAAGACACACAAGTTGAATTGTTTTAGCCGTGTGCGGTGTCCCCCTCCACAGAATCACACCTCGGTCATACCGTCGCGGAGCTTAGGCGAAGCCCTGCGCCGGTGAACACATCATATCCGTCACCACGCCGTCGTGCTGACGAAACTCTCCCGTGAAGCTCAACTGGATCAAGAGCTCGTGGGACGTCATCAAGCTGAACGTGTGCTGAACGCGGAGGTGCCGTACGTTCGGTGCTTGATCGGTTGGATCGCGAAGAAGTTCGACAACATCAACCGCATCACTTGACGCTTCCGCTCCCGGTCTACGAGGGTACGTAGACACACTCTCCCCTCTCGTTGCTATGCATCTGGTAGATAGATCTTGCATGATCGTAGGAAAATTTTAAAATACTACGTTCCCCAACAGTGGCATCATGAGCCAGGTCTATGCGTAGATGATATGCACGAGTAGAACACAATGAGTTGTGGGCGATACTAGTCATACTGCTTACCAGCATGTCATACTTTGCTTCGGCGGTATTGTGAGATGAAGCGGCCCGGACCGACATTACGCGTACGCTTACGCGAGACTGGTTTCACCGTTACGAGCACTCGTTGCTTAAAGGTGACTGGTGGGTGTCTGTCTCTCTCACTTTAGCTGAATCAAGTGTGGCTACGCCCGGTCCTTGTGAAGGTTAAAACAACACATACTTGACGAAACATCGTTGTGGTTTTGTATGCGTAGGTAAGAACAGTTCTTGCTAAACCCGTAGCAGCCACGTAAAACTTGCAACAAACAAAGTAGAGGATGTCTAACTTGTTTTTGCAGGGCATGTTGTGATGTGATATGGTCAAGACATGATGAGTTATACGGTTTTGTATGAGATGATCATGTTTTGTAATGTTATCGGCAACTGGCAGGAGCCATATGGTTGTCGCTTTATTGTATGAAATGCAATCGCCATGTAATTGCTTTACTTTATCACTAAATGGTAGCGATAGTCGTAGAAGCAATAGTTGGCGAGACGAGAACGATGCTACGATGAAGATCAAGGTGTCGTGCCGGTGACGAAGGTGATCATGACGGTGCTTTGGAGATGGAGATCAAAAGCACAAGATGATGATGGCCATATCATGTCATATATTTTGATTGCATGTGATGTTTATCTTATTATGCTTCTTATTTTGCTTAGAACGACGGTAGCATTATAAGATGATCCCTTACTAAATTTCAAGGTATAAGTGTTCTCCCTGAGTATGCACCGTTGCGAAAGTTCGTCGTGCCGAGACACCACGTGATGATTGGGTGTGATAAGCTCTACGTTCAAATACAACGGGTGTAAGCCAGTTTTGCACACGCAGAATACTCGGGTTAAACTTGACGAGCCTAGCATATGCAGATATGGCCTCGGAACACTGCAGACCGAAAGGTCGAGCGTGAATCATATAGTAGATATGATCAACATAAGATGTTCACCATTGAAACTACTCCATCTCACGTGATGATCGGACATGGTTTAGTTGATTTGGATCACGTGATCATTTAGATGACTAGAGGGATGTCTATCTAAGTGGGAGTTCTTAAGTAATATGATTAATTGAACTTTAATTTATCATGAACTTAGTCCTGGTAGTATTAGCATATATATGTTGTAGATCAATAGCTCGCGATGTTGCTCCCCGTTCATTTTTCATATGTTCCTAGAGAAAACCAAGATTGAAAGATGTTAGTAGCAATGATGCGGAATTGTTCCGTGATCTGAGGATTATCCTCATTGCTGCACAGAAGAATTATGTCCTTGATGCACCGCTAGGTGACAGACCTATTGCAGGAGCAGATGTAGACGTTATGAACGTTTTGACAAAAGCTCGGTATGATGACTACTTGATAGTTTAAGTGCACCATGCTTTACGGCTTAGAACCGGGACTTCAAAAACGTTTTGAACGCCATGGAGCATATAAGATGTTCCAAGAGTTGAAATTAGTATTTCATACTCATGCCCGTGTCGAGAGGTATAAGACCTCTGACAGTACTTTGCCTACAAGATGGAGGAGAATAGCTCAACCAGTGAGCATGTGCTCAGATTGTCTGGGTACTACAATTACTTTAATCAAGTGGGAGTTAATCTTCCAGATAAGATAGTAATTGACAAAGTTCTCTAGTCACTATCACCAAGTTAGTAGAACTTCGTGATGAACTATAATATGCAAGGGATGACGAAAGGAATTCCCAGCTCTTCGCGATACTGAAGTAGGCGAAGGTAGAAATCATGAAAAAGCATCAAGTGTTGATGGTTAACAAGACCACTTGTTTCAAGTAAAGGGCAAAGGGATAGAAGGGGAACTTCAAGAAGAATGACAAGCAAGTTGTCACTCCCGTGAAGAAACCCAAAGCTAAACTCAAGCCTGAAACAAGTGCTTATACTGCAAAGGAAATGGTCACTAAAAGTGGAACTGCCGTAGATACTTGGCGGATAAGGAGGATGGCAAAGTGAACAAAAGTATATTTGATATACAGATTATTAATGTGTATTTTACTAGTGTTCATAGCAACCCCTCGGTATTTGATATTGGTTCAGTTGCTAAAGAGTAGTAACTCGAAGCGGGAGTTGCATAATGAACATAAACTAGTTAAAGGATGAAGTGACGATGTGTATTGGAAGCAGTTCCAAGATTGATATGATCATCATCGCACACTCCCTATACTTTCGGGATTAGTGTTGAACCTAAATAACTGTTATTTGGTGTTTGTGTTGAGCATGAATGTGATTTGATCATGTTTATTGCAATACGGTTATTCATGTAAGTTAGAGAATAATTGTTGTTCTGTTTACATGAATAAAACCTTCTATGGTCATACACCCAATGAAAATAGTTTGTTGGATCTCGATCGTGTGATACACATATTCATAATATTGAAGCCAAAAGATGCAAGGTTAACAATGATGGTGCAACTTATTTGTGGCACTGTCGTTTAAGTCATATTGGTGTAAAACGCATGAAGAAACTCCATAATGATGGACTTTTGGAATCACTTGATTATGAATCACTTGGTGCTTGCGAACCATGCCTCATGGGCAAGATGACTAAAACTCCGTTCTCCGGAACTATGGAGCGAGCAACATATTTGTTGGAAATCATACATATTGATGTATGCGGACCAATGAGTGTTGAAGCTCGCGGCGGGTATCGTTATTTTCTGACCTTCACTGATGATTTGAGCAGATATGCGTATATCTACTTAATAAAGCACAAGTCTGAAACATTTGAAAAGTTCAAAGAATTTCAGAGTGAAGTAGAGAATCATCGTAACAAGAAAATAAAGTTTCTACGATCTGATCGTGGAGGAGAATATTTGAGTTACGAGTTTGGTCTTCATTTGAAACAATGTGGAATAGTTTCACAGCTCACGCCACCCGGAACACCATAGCATAATGGTGTGTCCGAACGTCGTAACCGTACTTTATTGGATATGGTGCGATCTACGTCTCTTACCGATTTACCACTATCGTTTTGGGTCATGCATTAGAGACAGCTGCATTCACGTTAAATAAGGGCCTCATTTGAATCCGTTGAGACAACGCCTTAAGAACTGTGGTTTGGCAAGAAACCAAAGTTGTTGTTTCTTAAAGTTTGGGACTGCGATGCTTATGTGAAAAAGTTTCAACATGATACGCTCAAACCCAAACCGGAGAAGTAAATCTTCATAGGATACCCAAAAGAGACTGTTGGGTACACCTTCTATCACAGATCCGAAGGCAAAATATTCGTTGCTAAAGACGGATCCTTTCTAGAAAAAGAGTTTCTCTCGAAAGAAGTGAGTGGGAGGAAAGTAGAACTTGATGAGGTAATTGTACCTTCTCCCGGATTGGAGAGTAGTACATCACAGGAAATTGTTCCAGTGATTCCTACACCAATTAGTGAGGAAGTTAATGATAATGATCATGAAACTTCGGATCAAGTTTCTGCTGAACGTCGTAGATCAACCAGAGTACGTTCCGCACCAGAGTGGTACGGCAACCCAGTTCTAGAAATCATGTTACTAGACCATGATGAACCTACGAACTATGAGGAAGCGATGATGAGCCCAGATTCCGCAAAATGGCTTGAAGCCATGAAATCTGAGATGGGATCCATGTATGAGAACAAAGTGTGGACTTTGGTTGACTTGCCCGATGATCGGCAAGCCATCGAAAATAAATGGATCTTCAAGAGGAAGACCGACGCAGACGGTAATATTACTGTTTACAAAGCTCGACTTGTTGCGAAAGGTTTTCGAGAAGTTCAAGGAGTTGACTACGATGAGACTCTCTCACCTGTAGCGATGCTTAAGTCTGTCCGAATCATGTTAGCAATTGCTGCATTTTATGATTATGAAATCTGGCAAATGGATGTCAAAACTACATTCCTGAATGGATATCTCAAAGAAGAGTTGTATATGATACAACCAGAAGGTTTTGTCGATCCAAAAGGTGCTAACAAATTATGCAAGCTCCAGCGATCCATCTATGGACTGGTGCAAGCATCTCGGAGTTGGAATATACGCTTTGATGAGGTGATCAAAGCATATGGTTTTATACAGACTTTTGGAGAAGCCTGTATTTACAAGAAGTGAGTGGGAGCACTACAACCTTTCTGATAAGTATATGTGAATGACATATTGTCAATTGGAAATGATGTAGAATTTTCTGGAAAGCATAAAGGAGTGTTTGAAAGGATTTTTTTAAAAGAAAGACCTCAGTGAAGCTGCTTACATATTGAGCATCAAGAATCTATATAGATAGATCAAGACGCTTGATAAGACTTTCGATGAGTACATACCTTGATAAGATTTTGAAGTAGTTCAAAATGGATCAGTCAAAGAAGAAGTTCTTGCCTGATTTGTAAGGTGTGAAGTTGAGTAAGACTCAAAGCCAGACCACGACAGAAAAATATAGAGAGAATGAAAGTCATTCCCTATGCCTCAGCCATAGGTTCTATAAAGTATGCCATGCTGTGTACAAAACACGTTGTGTACCTTGCCAAGAGTTTGACAGGGAGGTACAATAGTGATCCAGGAGTAGATCACTGTACAGCGGTCAAAATTATCCTTAGTAATTGGATGACTAAGGAAATATTTCTCGATTATGGAGGTGATAAAGAGTTCGTCGTAAAGGGTTACGCCGATGCAAGCTTTGACACTAAATCCAGATGACTCTAAGTATCAATCTGGATGCGTATTGAAAGTGGGAGCAATTAGCTAGAGTAGCTCCATGCAGAGCATTGTAGACATAGAAATTTGCGAAATACATAGGGATCTGTATATGACAGACCCATTGACTAAACTTCTCTCACAAGCAAAACATGATCACACCTCATTACTCTTGGGTATTAATCACATAGCAATGTGAACTAGATTATTGACTCTAGTAAACCCTTTGGGTGTTGGTCACATGGTGAAGTGAACTATGGGTGTTATTCACATAACGATGTGAACCATCGGTATTAAATCACCTGGCGATGTGAGCTAGATTATTGACTCTAGTTCAAGTGGGAGACTGAAGGAAATATGCCCTAGAGGCAATAATAAAGATGTTATTTGTATTTCCTTATATCATGATAAATGTCTTTTATTCATGCTAGAATTGTATTAACCGGAAACTTAGTACATGTGTGAATACATAGACAAAACAGTATGTCCCTAGTATGCCTCTACTAGACTAGCTCATTGATCAAAGATGGTTATGTTTCCTAGCCATAGACATGAGTTGTCATTTGATCAACGGGATCACATCATTAGGAGAATGATGTGATGGACAAGACCCATCCGTTAGCATAGCACTATGATCGTTTAGTTTAACTGCTATTGCTTTCTTCATGACTTATACATGTTCCTATGACTATAAGATTATGCAACTCCCGAATACCGTAGGAACACCTTGTGTGCTATCAAACGTCACAACATAACTGGGTGATCATAAAGATGCTCTACAGGTGTCTCCGAAAGTATTCGTGGTGTTGGCATAGATCAAGATTAGGATTTGTCACTCCGAGTGTCGGAGAGGTATCTCTGGGCCCTCTCGGTAACACACATCATAATAAGCCTTGCAAGCAAAAGACTAATGAGTTAGTCACGAGATGATGTGTTACGGAACGAGTAAAGAGACTTGCCGGTAACGAGATTGAACTAGGTATAAAGATACCGACGATCGAATCTCGGGCAAGTAACATACCGTTTGACAAAAGGAACAACGTATGTTGTTATGCGGTTCTGACCGATAAAAGATCTTCGTAGAATATGTAGGAGCCAATATGAACATCCAGGTTCCGCTATTGGTTATTGACCGGAGATGAGTCTCGGTCATGTCTACATAGTTCTCGAACCCGTAGGGTCCGCACGCTTAACGTTTGATGACGATCGGTATTATGAGTTTATGAGTATTGATGTACCGAAGGTAGTTCGGAGTCCCGGATGAGATCACGGACATGACGAGGAGTCTCGGAATGTCCGAGACATAAAGATTGATATATTGGACGGCTATATTCGTACACCGGAAGTATACCGGAAAAGTTTCGGATTTATCGGGAATGCCGGAGGGGGTTACCGGAACCCCCTACGAGAGGGGATGGTCCATAGTGGGCCTAAAGGGAAAGAGAGGGGCAGCCCATAGGGCTGGCCGGCGCCCCCACCTAGGGTTCCTAGTTGGACTAGGATTGGGGGGGCGCCACCTTTCCTATTCCTTTCCCCCTTCTTCCTTTCGGTGAATCCTACTAGGAATAGGATTGCAATCCTATTCCTAGTAGGACTCCTTCCCTAGCCGCACCAGGAAGGGCCGACCGGCCTCCCTCCCCTGCTCCTTTATATACGGGGGCAGGGGGGCACCCAAATACACACAAGTTGAATTGTTTTAGCCGTGTGCGGTGTCCCCCTCCACAGAATCACACCTCGGTCATACCGTCGCGGAGCTTAGGCGAAGCCCTGCGCCGGTGAACACATCATATCCGTCACCACGCCGTCGTGCTGACGAAACTCTCCCGTGAAGCTCAACTGGATCAAGAGCTCGTGGGACGTCATCAAGCTGAACGTGTGCTGAACGCGGAGGTGCCGTACGTTCGGTGCTTGATCGGTTGGATCGCGAAGAAGTTCGACAACATCAACCGCGTCACTTGACGCTTCCGCTCCCGTTCTACGAGGGTACGTAGACACACTCTCCCCTCTCGTTGCTATGCATCTGGTAGATAGATCTTGCGTGATCGTAGGAAAATTTTAAAATACTATGTTCCCCAACAGTGGCATCATGAGCCAGGTCTATGCGTAGATGATATGCACGAGTAGAACACGTAGACCTGGCTCATGATGCCACTGTTGGGGAACATAGTATTTCAAAATTTTCCTACGAACACGCAAGATCTAGCTACTAGATGCATAGCAACGAGAGGGGATAGTGTGTCTATGTACCCTCGTAGACCGGGAGCGGAAGCGTCTAGTGACATGGTTGATGTAGTCGAACTTCTTCGCGATCCAACCGATCAAGCACCGAACGTACGGAGCCTCCGCGTTTAGCACACGTTCAGCTTGATGACGTCCCACGAGCTCTTGATCAAGTAGAACCTCGCAGGAGAGTTTTGTCAGCACGATGGCGTGGTGACGGAGATGATGAAGCTGCTGGCGCAGGGCTTCGCCTAAGCACTTCAACAATATGACCGAGGTGTGTTTCTGTGGAGAGGGGCACCGCACATGGTTGGGAGAGATCAATTGATCAACTTGTGTGTCTATGGGGGCCTCTACCCCCGTATATAAAGGAGGAGGGGAGGGGAGGGGCCGGCCCTCTCTATGGCGTTCCCTAGGGAGTCCTACTCCCACCGGGAGTAGGATTCCCCCCTTTCCCTAGTAGGAGTAGGAGAAGACGGAAGGAGGAGAAGGAGAAGAAGGAAAGGGGGTCGGCCCCCCTCCCAATTCGGATTGGGCTGGTGGGGGCGCGCCCCCACCTTGGCCTCCTCCTCTCCCTTTCCCCTATGGCCCATTAAGGCCCATTAACTCCCCGAGGGGTTCCGGTAAATCCCCGGTACTCCGGTATATGCCTGAAACCTCCCGGAACCCTTCCGGTGTCCAAACATAGTCGTCCAATATATTGATCATTATGTCTCGGACATTCCGAGACTCCTCATCATGTCCGTGATCTCATCCGGGACTCCGAACTACCTTCAGTACATCAAAACTCATAAACTCATAATGCCGATCGTCATCAAACGTTAAGCATGCGGACCCTACGGGTTCGAGAACTATGTAGACATGACCGAGACTCATCTTTTGTCAATAACCAACAGCGGAACCTTGATGCTCATATTGGCTCCTACATATTCTACGAAGATCTTTATCGGTCAAACCGCATAACAACGTAGGTTGTTCCCTTTGTCATCGGTATGTTACTTGCCCGAGATTCGACCGTCGGTATCTCAATACCTAGTTTAATCTCGTTACTGGCAAGTCTCATTACTTGTTCCGTAATATATCATCTCGTGGCTAACTCATTAGTCATTTGGTTGCAAGGCTTATTATGATGTGCATTACCGAGAGGGCCCAGAGATACCTCTCCGACACTCGGAGTGACAAATCCTATTCTTGATCTATGCCAACACCACGAACACTTTCGGAGACACCTGTACAGCATTTTTATAATCACCCAGTTACGTTGTGACGTTTGATAGCACACAAGGTTTTCCTCCGGCATTCGGGAGTTGCATAATCTCATAGTGATAGGAACAGGTATAAGTCATGAAGAAAGCAATAGCAGTAAAACTAAACGATCATAGTGCTAAGCTAACGGATGGTTCTAGGCCATCACATCATTCTCCTAATGATGTGATCTTGTTGATCAAATGACAACTCATGTCTATGGTTAGGAAACATAACCATCTTTGATCAATGAGCTAGTCTAGTAGAGGCATACTAGGGACACTTTGTTTTGTCTACCTATTCACACATGTACTAAGTTTCTGGTTAATACAATTCTAGCATGAATAATAAACATTTATCATGATATAAGGAAATAAATAATAACTTTATTATTGCCTCTAGGGCATATTTCCTTCAGCCCCTATATTAGAATATCCTCTGCATTACAAAGATAATCTCACAACTATTTATGTTTTCATGGTTCTCAGATATTATACGTAATTACAGTGAATATCAGAATCTGCGCATCAGAAGAATATTGTGGAACACTACAATGACTTACAAAATTGGCACCAAGGCATTGAGTGCCATTCTGGATGCAATGAAACTCATACGCTCCCCACCTGTAGATTCTTGTTCAGAATATGATCCTAATGACTATTCTAACCTCGAGGAGTCAAAGGCAGATGGCATGTCATGTTCACCCATCAAGGTGCCTGCTCTAATTTGGCAAGGTTTTATTGATTGCGTGTATCTTGCATATGTTGTCTTGCATTTCTTCTACTTTGTTGCACCGCCATCTGCTTAGTTTACTCATCATATATGTCGAGATGCCATGCCCATCCATTATCAATACATATTCCATCTGTCATCATACCATGTGTTTCCACTCAAATGTTGTTCTTGTGCATCAGATATCAAAAAGGGAGAGGGTGATTGCCGAACCTGAAGGAGCACCAGCAAAGTCCTTGAAAAATGTGGTTATGCCGGAGAAATCAGACAGCACCCCACTTATATTGGTTGTACAACCAGTGACACTAAACGTAGGAGCGACTCCAGCAGACTATACCCATACTTCACTGGCCACACCACTAGCCCCACCACACAGGACCTGCACTCCGGCAAAAGGTATGCCGATTTCAGTTGCCATAGCACCAGCCGTACCACAGAAAAATCACACTCCAGCAAAAAGTACAGCAAGTCCACCGGCCGAAGACCTATCCCAACTGCAGAGACGGCCAATTCCTGCAGATTGGAACCCTATTCCAGTTATTCTCAGTTTAAAAGACAATGATTTCAATGTTGTTAGGGACTACGTGCGTATATTCCCATCATTGGAATATTATAGTGAAGACAAACACCATTTTCACATCTTCCTGTAAACACCATTTTCCTGTTTTCTTCTGATTGAACACATCAATGTTTTACATTACATTGTTGTAAGTAGGCGAGGTTCAATTTGGATAGTCATGACAAACAAAGCTTGCTTGCGCTTTTCAAGGAAGCATTGCAGCAGTATTGGTGTTACCTGAGGAAATCACACTTTGATGGCAAGTCTATAAACGAATTTCTGGTGAAGTATCTTGGTGCTAAATTTAGAAGACATTGAATGCAAAAATCTTGTTATGCACTGATCTCATTCCGAGGATGAGGTACTGTCTATGATATCACATGACAATTTGAACTTCTACTTTTCCGCATGTGCCTTACGGATCTTTTTTGCAGGAAATCTGCTCGAAAAAGAATTCCGGTTTGAAAAGAACGACTGGATATCGCAAATATGCTGCCCGCTGCTTTGCTATTGTTAGTACCTGTTGTCCTGTATCACTGTACTTACATACATACCTGGTTCATTATGTGACAGCAGTATGCATGATAGCTTGCTTATCAATTGTTCGCTCCAAATTATCTGATCTGTATGAATGGTTACATTAGTGTAGAATATATCCAATGCCAATGAATTTTTTTAGCTCTGCATTGTTCTTGTAAGTACCTGCTGTCCTTTATCAGTGTACTTATATTGACATGTAGTTGTTCATGTACCATCACTCTGCAGCTTATTTTCCTTTTCCCTTCATTTTCTACACATAAGATCTATATTTACTCTTACCATAAGGTTGGATAACACCGATGGTACTGAAGAAGTTTAGCTCTGCATTGCCCTTGGCTGTACCTTTTGCCTGTATCGTTGTACTTACATTTATAGCTACTTGGTTATGTAGCATCACTCTTCATCTTATCTTAAATATTCTCCATTTTTTCTTATATTGTCACATCTATATTTACTCTTAACAAAATGTAGAATAAAGGCAATGCTTATGAAGAACATTCTGTGGTAAACTTCTTGAATTGCCCCCCCATCAGAATGGACAAGGGCTTTATAGAGCCCACCTTCACCAATAATGTAAGTTTGTCCTTCTCAAGCCTTCAAACTTTGTTGTGTATATTTGGTTAGGCATGACTACAACAGCTGTTTATTTTTGGTGTTTGCATCAAATTGCATGTTTAAAGTTTATTATGTACTCCCGTTAATAAACAAAAGTTTGTCCTTCTCAATTTAAGTTTTATTTGTACAACGAACTTCCTTCTTCATACCATGTAAATTAAACTATATAGAGCAAGTGATCTTATTTTGCCAATCTGAAATGGGATAAATTGACAGCACACTAACCATTGATACTTATGAGTTCTTGATCTGTAATCCAGTGGTGTCGTGAAGCTGCCAACTCCTTTACAATGTCATTTCTTGCCATGTCTTGACCTGAACAATACCATATTGTGTTAATGCTATTTTAAACGGTGTCACTTTATTTGTCAGTAAGAAATGTGATGAACTGTCAGCACTTATACTTATATGTGCAAAACCTGTCATTTGTCTGCTTGTTTATCTTTCAGAGTGAGGAGGATATAAGTGTCAAACAAGTGCAGTCTCACCAGCTTGCTCAGCTGCTTGTGCTGCAGCTCCCGAGCAGGGCCAACCTTTCTTGAACTTTATTGAAGTGTTGTCGGTTTTGTATATTATTTTGTCGGCATGTTTAGTTGCACTGGTCGCGAACTTTGATGCCAAGTGTATGTAGTCTGCTGTCTGCTTGTGCTTTATTATCATAGTGGCGAACTTTGATGCCCAGTGGATGTAATATGCCATAATTTCTTTATTGTATAGTCTAGGTTTTTTTCTTATTCACGATGCTGCAGATATTTTACTGTATATATATCCTGTCTTCGCAATAAACCGGCCAAACCGTAAAATTACGGGTCATAATCAGGCCGTCATGCAAATCACCATGTATGATCCGCATCATGGCCCCCGTCATCTTGGTCCGTTAACAGGCCTAAATGTAAACTGGCCCACTAGTAGATTCGGGCCTTTAATAGGCCGAGTAAACCGTCGGCCCTATTTTCCCAAGAAAACTCAATGGGCCTTTAGGAGGCTGAAAAGTAGGTTGGGCCTGAATCGTGCCGAACAGCTCATGGGCCGGCAGCAGGCCAAAATAGACCCCAGCCCATGAATGCGCCAATCAAATCACGGGCTTATAACAGGCCAAAATTGTCTCGGTCCTTGTTTGGCCCAATCAGATTATCGGCTGCGAGCAGGCCGGATGCAAACCGGGCCGTAGTTAGGCCCAACTATATGACAGGCTTTTAACAGGTTGTTATTAATATAGGGCCGAAATGTTAAACGAGCCCTTAATAGGCCAAAACTAATATCAGGCCGAATTACTAAATGGGCCTTTAGCAAGTGGGCCCAAAAGCATAGCGTCCAGTTGATGGGCCGAATCAGATATGGGCCATAATTTAGCCCAAAGCCACTTAAAGGGCCGGACCTGATCTGGGCCTTAATTAGGCCCAAAAACTGGTAGGCTTTTAACGGGCCAGATCTCATATGGGCCATTATTAGGCCCGGAACGTGGCAGGCCATTAATGGACCGGATCAAATATGGACCGACATTTGGCCCAAAATATGGCAGCCCGTTAATGGGCCGGCCTACTAGGGTCTTCAAAATCTTGTGGGCCTACAGCTGGGCTGGCCCATTAATGTCGGTGAAATATCGTGGGCCTTTAGCTGGGCCGGCCCATTGTGGTACAAAAAAATTGTGGGCCTTCACCTAGGCCGGCCCATTATGGCCGGCAAAAATCTTGTGGGCCTTTACCTAGGCCGGCCCATTATGACCCGCAAAATCTTGTGGGCCTTTAGCTGGGCCGGCCCATTATGGTTCGCAAAATCTTGTGGGCCTTTAGTTGGGTCGGCCCATTATGGTCTGCAAAATCTTGCGGGCCTTTAGTTGGGCTGGCCCATTTAAACTTTATGGGCCACTTTTGGGCCGGTGCACGTGTCAACATATCATAGGCGCATCTCGCCCATTGGATGAGTGACACCTGTGCCAACGCGGAGCTGACACCTGCTTCCGCCAGCCAATCAAAATTTTACACGTGGAAAATCCCCATTGGTCGGGGCTGTTAACGGGTTATCGGATCTAAAATCGGACCCGGTAGCTTAACGACGTTCCGTTACGGTGGATGCCACGTGTCGGTCACCCTTGACGAAAGCACTTATGTGACGCGCGATTTATCGTCATGGAAGTGGACACTTCCGTTATGATAATATTGGTAATGTCATGGAACACTTCTACGAAAGCACAGGTATGACTATCTTGATTCTATCATAAAATCATCTTGGATGTACATGCATGACAGAAAACGTGACCTACTGTGACAAACACGTATCATCACGGAAGTGTATTTTTTTGTAGTGTGTGGAAAAGTGGTGGTAGGAGTTGCGAAATTGTCCCTAAGCAGTTGACTACGTTACTAGACCGATAGCAAGTTTTATGTGGGAGAGGACACTACTAGCATGTCATCCCTGACTTGGAATTCTATGCACTTATGATTGGAACTATTAGCAAGCATCCGCAACTACTAACGTTCATTAAGGTAAAATCCAACCATAGCATTATGATATATTGGTCCCCCTTCAATCACGTATGCATCAATTTCTATGCTAGGTTGAAGCTTCTGTCACTCTTGCCCTCCAATACATAGTCCTATCAACATACATCTAACCCTAAGGTGTGATCCACGCACGTGCTCATATGATGGGCACCAAAGCACAACAACATAGCCACAAGCAAATTAAACCAATCATAGCAATTCACCAATTACCGATAGGACAACGAAAATCTACTCAGACATCATAGGATGGCAACATATCATTGGATAATAACATGAAGCATAAAGCACCATGTTCAAGTAGAGGGTACAACGGGTTGCGAGAGAGTGGACCGATGTAGATAGATGGGGGAAGTTGATGAAGA
Source organism: Secale cereale (assembly GCA_902687465.1). Lineage (NCBI taxonomy): Eukaryota > Viridiplantae > Streptophyta > Magnoliopsida > Poales > Poaceae > Secale > Secale cereale. Next base: position 73,849,749 of record LR738710.1, read on the forward strand.
TGTTGGTGAAGATGACGGAGGTGTTGGTGTAGATCGTCATCACACGATGATGGCCCCGGTGGCGTTCTGGCGCCACCGGGAGAGAGGGGGAGAGAGCCCCCTCCTTTTTATTCTTCCTTGACCTACCCCCAAGATGGGAGGAGTGTTTCCCCTCTGGTCCATGGCCTCCATTGCGGCGGAGGGGTAGGAACCCCTCCAAGATTGGATCTGTCTCTCTGTTGATATGTCTCCAATGTAGCTACTTTTCCTCACACTTTTCCTCTTTTTTCGACTCTAGTTTGCATGATTTGAATGAAACTAACCCTGGGCTGATCATGTTTTCAGCAGAACTACCATGGTGTTGTTTTTGTGCAGAAATAAAAGTTCTCGGAATGAAACGAAACTTTGCGAGGATTTTTTTATGGAATAAAAGAGAATTACTGTAGCCAAGACCCACCAGAGAGGGGCCCATGGGTGGGCACAACCCACCAGGGCGCGCCCCCTCTCCTGGCGCGCCCAGGTGGGTTGTACCCACCCGATGGGCCCGCAGACGACAACACTGACCCTATAAATTCCTATTTTTGGAGAAAATATGTGGGAGAAAGAATTATCGCGATCCACGAGACGGAGCCGCCGTCACCTCCTGTTCTTCCTCGAGAGACCAGATCTGGAGTCTGTTTGGGGCTCCGGAGAGGGGGGGTCTTCATTCTTCGTCATCACCAACCCTTCTCCATCGCCAATTCCATGATGCTCCCCGCTGGGAGTGAGTAATTCCCCGCAGGCTCGCTAGTCGGTGAGGAGTTGGATGAGATTCATATGTAATCGAGTTAGTTTTGTTAGGGCCCGATCCCTAGTATCCACTATGTTCTTAGATTGATGTTGTTATGACTTTGCTGTGCTTAATGCTTGTCACTTTTGGCCCGGGTGCCATGAACTCAGATTTGAACCGTTTATGAATTCATTATTATATCCATGTTTTAAATCCGATCTTGCAAGTTGTAGTCACCTACTACGTGTTATGATCCGGCAACCCCGGAGGGACAATAACCGGAACCACTCCCGGTGATGACTGTAGTTTGAGGAGTTCATGTATTCACTATGTGTTAATGCTTTGTTCCGGTTCTTTATTAAAAGGAGGCCTTAATATCCCGTAGTTTCCAATATGGACCCCGTTGCCACGGGAGGGTAGGACAAAAGATGTCCTGCAAGTTCTTTTAATAAAGCATGTATGACTATTTACGGAATGCATACCTACATTATATCGATGAATTGGAGCTAGTGACGTATCGCCCTAGGTTATAATTGTCACATGATGAATATCATCCAACAAATCACTGATCCAAAGCCTACGATTATTTACATATTGATCTTGCTGCATTACTATTGCTATCATCGCCGTTACATTTGCTACAAAACTACTGCTACCACTGTTACCGTTACTGTTGTCATTGTCACTACTATCAAAACTATCAAACTACTTTGCTACTGATCACTTGCAGCAGATAACTAATCTCCAGGTGTGGTCGAATTAACAATTCAGCTACTAATACATTCAAATATTCTTTGGCCCCCATTGTGTCGAATCTATAAATTTGGGTTAAATACTCTACCCTCGAAAACTGTTGTGATCCCCTATACTTGTGGGTTATCAAGACCTTTTTCTGGCGCCATTGCCGGAGAGCATAGCTATATTCGTTGAGTCACTTGGAATTATTATCAATTTATCACTATAAATAATCTAAAGGATTTAAAGACTAAGATATTTCCATCGAAGACGAGGGGAGGTAAGGAACTGACATCCAGTTCTGCTTTAGATTCACCTTCTATTATGAGTAAACTTGCAACACCACCACATGCTATCAATTATAATATGTCGCAAGTTATTGATGATGCTACTTCTACTATGAATTATGTTTATGATGATGCTAGTACCTTTCTTGATAATTATGATGTGCCACTTGGTAAATTTCTTAATGATCAAGTTGATAGAGTAATACAACATGACGTTGTTGAATCTGATGATGAGCTTGAAACTGAAACTCCCGAAACACCTGCTAGAACTAGCCTTCCTAGATATGAATTGCCTAAGGTACCGGAAGGTTATGTTATGAGTGAAGAAGAAGCAACTAGAGATATTCTTGCTTGTAATGATAGAGATGATCTAGAGAAATTACTACACAAGTATAAAGAAAAATCTCTGAATGCTAGAATGAAATGTGATCCAAAGTTTGCTACTTCACCTATCTTTATTGATGATAAGGATTATGAATTCTCTGTCGACCCAGAGTTAATCACTTTGGTTGAATCTGATCCGTTCCATGGTTATGAAACTGAAACTGTTGTGGCACATCTTACTAAGTTAAATGGCATAGCCACCTTTTTTACTCATGATGAGAAAACTCACTACTACTTTATTCTCAAATTATTTCCGTTCTCATTAAAGGGTGATGCTAAAGCTTGGTACCATACTCTTACTCCTGGTTGTGTGCGTAGTCCCCAGGATATGATTTATTACTTCTCTTAAAACTATTTTCCTGCTCATATGAAACAAGCTGCCTTACAGGAAATATTTAACTTTGTGCAAACTAAAGAAGAGAGTCTCCCACAAGCTTGGGGGAGGCTTTGCCAGTTACTTAATGCTTTGCCTGATTATCCTCTTAAGAAAAATGAAATACTTGATATCTTCTATAATGGACTAACCGATGCTTCTAGGGACTTCCTAGATAGTTGTGCCGGTTGTGTTTTCAGGGAACAAACTATTGGTCAAGCTGAAGAATTATTGAATAATATATTGAAAAACTGTGATGATTGAACTCTTCCTAAACCGCCGGCTAAACCCACTCCAAAGAAGAGGGGTATATTATATCTCAGTCCTGAAGATATGCAAGAGGCAAAGAAATCTATGAAGGAAAAATGTATTAAAGCTGAGGATGTGAAAATTTTACTTCCTATTGAAGAAATATATGGGCTTAATTGACCACCACTGCCTAAGGTGGTAGAGGTAAATTCTTTATGAAGTTCTATGAAAATAACAATCCTCACAATATGCATCCTAGTCAATGCCTTTATGAGTTTGAAAACTATATTAGCAAACGAGATCACTTCAATGCAAATGTTATGAAACAATTGAAACATAATTCTGATATGATTGCTCGCTTGAGTGACTTGTTATTTAGAACTTCAAATGATGTTAGAGGTGTCGGAAAACATGCTTCTATGGTTCAAACCTATTTAGAACAAGTTGCTAAATCACAAAGAGAATTGCTTGATGAAACGAATAGTAATATGCATGACTTTGCTGTTAGAGTTGCAACTAGAGGAGGTAAAATGACTCAGGAACTACTTTATCCTGAGGGACACACAAAAAGAATTGAACAAGATTCACAAAGAAATAGCACTACTGCACCTAGTCCTTTTAAAAAGAAAAAGAAAAAGAGAAAGAAAAAGAAAAATGATAGGACTATGCATGCCACTAGTGAACCTGAAGTAGAAAACCTCCTGACAATGATAATGATATTTCTATCTCTGATGCTGAAACTCAATCTGGTAATGAACACTCACCCATTGATAATGAAAAAGATAATGATGAGGTTCATGAAGATGCTCAACCAAATGAAAAAGAACCAGATAATGATGTTGAGATAGAACCACCTGTTGATCTTGATAATCCACAACCTAAGAGTAAAACATATGATAAAATAGACTTCATTGCTAGAAAACACGGTAAAGAAAGAGAACCGTGGGTTCAAAAACCTATGCCTTTTCCATCCCAGTCAACTAAAAAGAAAGATGCTGAAGAATTTGAATGCTTTGCTGAAATGCCGAGGCCAGTCTTTTTGCGTACTCATTTAACTGATATCTTAAAGATGCCTCTGCATGCAAAGTATATGAAAGACATCATCACAAATAAGAGAAAAAAATCCAGAAGCTGAAATCTCCACTATGCTTGCTAATTATACTTTCAAAGATGGAGTACCTAAAAATCTTGGAGATCTGGGTATACCAACAATACCATGCTCTATAAAAAAGAATTATGTGAAAACTGCTTTGTGTGATTTAGGAGCTGGTGTTAATGTTATGCCTTTCTCTTTATATAAAAGACTTGACTTGAATAAACTCACACCTACTGAAATATCTTTGCAAATGGCTGACAAGTCAACTACCTTACCTATCGGTATCTGTGAGGATGTGCCCATTGTTGTTGCTAATGTTACTATTTTGACTAACTTTATTATACTTGAGATGCCCAAGGACGAGAATATGTCGATTATCCTCGGTAGACCCTTCTTAAAAACTGCAGGGGCTTTTATTGATTGTAATAAAATCAAGGTCACTTTTCATATTAATGGTAATGAGCATATGGTGCACTTTCCAAAGAAACAATTCTAAGTGAATGGTATTAATGTTATTGAAAAATCTCTGACAATCACTATTGGAAGTTTTCAAATACCTCTACCTACTGTCAAAAAGAAATATGAAATGCTTATTGCTGGGGATATCCATATCCCCATTGAGGTAACTTGGTGATTTACGAAAGCTCTTCGGTTTCATGCTAATCGGAAGTGGTTGTTAATAAGACATGATCAACCTTACTAATGAATCATTTTTTAGCGATATGAAGTTGATGAATTTAGTAAGCACTACCTACTATCATTACTTTTTATTTTCTGTTTTACTAGTTAAATAAAATAAAATGCCATGTTTAGTCTGTTTTCTGAATTTTTCGTGCAATAAAAAATGACCCAAAAATAAAAGTTCTTAGAATGCCCTGAAAACTTTATACTTTTTTTTCTGAATATGTAAGAATGTTTTATGCAAATAATACCAGAGGGGCTGCACCAGGTGGGCACAACCCATCTGGGCGCCCCACGACCCCCAGGCGCGCCCACCAGGCACGCCCTGGTGGGTTGTGGTCCCCATGTGGGCCCCCTCACTTACCTCTTTAGCCCGCATCATCACTTACCTCTAGAAAAAAATCTCTATTGCCATCTCTCCCGTATTCTTGAGCTCCAACCCGCGGATTTCGATCTCTTTGCTCGGAGCTCCGTTTCCGAAACTGTTTCGGGGGATTGTTGCTTGGTATGTGGCTCCACCATTTGTCCAATTAGTTTTTGTTTTAGCGGTTTATACTTTGAATATTTAGCTATTCTTGGCGCTGCTGTAGATGGGCTTGCATGTTGAATTCTTAGTGTTCTAAGTAGTTTGAATGCTTGCTATGGCTTCTATGTATCCCTATGAGTAGTTGCTACCAATCTTGTGAAGTTTTGTTGAGAAAATTTGTGGACTAAAATTTCAGATTTTTGTTCATAGGAAAAATTGTACGCGAACATGAATATCTTCATGAAGTTTGACTCAAAGAAGAACTCCAAGGGTGTTATTGGGGAATCTTCTGACAATGATCTCCACCCTCAGAGGTTGACGGAAGTACGGCCGTGTGAGTAGCCGCACATCCCGTTCCTGCAAGAGGCTGGAATCCTTGAGGAGTTCATGCAATATATTGCTAATGCCGGCATCACTAACTTCATTGCAGATCAGTGTGACCAACACCAAATACTCACAAACATCTTTGTTCAAAGTTTTACTTTCCTGCCTAGAAATAATCCTCCTGAAGTGAGCTTTGATTTATATGCTGAAAACCATCAGATACCACTTACTGAGTTTTGTGACATATGCATGATCCCGTCTGATGTGAGCTTGGCTGAAACTAGGCCTGCCGAGTTTGAGGCCTTTTGCCGCACTTTGGCAGTGGGTGATGAGAGAGGAGTGTCAGCCATCACTGCCGCTGGCTTACATTTTCCTGTTGTTCGTTACTTTACACATTTTATTACCAAATGCTTGCTTGCTAGGGAGAAGGTGGGTGCACTTAGTTCACCAGACCTTGTTGTTTTGTGTCGTGCATTGGGGGGCGAAAACACGCATAGCTTGGGAGCTATCGTGCCTCTTCGCCTGCATCTTAATAAATCCCAGGGCAAAATACATGGTGGGATTTTTGCCACTCGTTTGGCAGATCATTTCGGGGTTGTGAGACGCCCTCATGATTACCCTCTGCCTAAGGTTTACCTAGACCATGCAGCCATGGATCACCATCACTTTCTTGCACATGATCGTCCTGATATTGCTATTCCTTACAACCTGGTCTATATCATTAACACTCATGATGTTATTCCATTACATGCGCCTGCTTTCTTTGATTCAACTGCCAGGGGCGGATACCGGATTATGCCTGCAGACATCATCGCCTACTGGAATGCCCACGCTGTTGGAGAAGCTGCGGAGGAGCCTCAGCAATGGGATGAGTGGATGCCTGCTCCTCAGGATCCCTACTATCCTCCAGGCTACTGATTGACTACCAAGCTAGGCCAAAAGCCTAAGCTTGGGGGAGTACGTGTTTCTCACCGACATTACATTTATGTTCATGTATCATTCTATTTGTCGGTGCTCACACTTTTTCACTACATCATCCATGCTTAGATTTATTTTCTTGCTTTCTTCTTGTGTGTTTGAAAAACTTTAGAAAACCCAAGAAATAGTTGTAGTAATTTACTTTCCATGCATGCTTAGTAGTAGCACCAAAAAGAAAATCCAAAAAGATTTCCTTGTTCTTCTTTTGCTTGTTGGGAGCTTTCCCCTGTAAATAGTTTTTCTAGTTTTTGCTTTTTCCTTGTACTTGTGTGTTTAAGAAAACCAAAAAATCCAAAAATATTTCAGTGTGTTTCTCTGAATTTGTTCTCCTTTTATTCGAGTTGTACCGAGGAGAAGACCATGATGAAAATGTTGAGTGGCTCTCATATGAATAAATGTTAACCTAATAAAGAGCCCATTTTACCTTGTCTTATCCTGTTGAATAAAATGTTTTGCAGATTCCAGCTTAGTTCACATCACTCTTGCATTATTATTATTTTCACATCATTCTGTCATGCAAGTGAAAGGCAATAATGACGATATTCGATGAACTGACCGTGGCAGAGAGAAACTGGTATGAACTCGACTTGTTCTTTTTGGATAAATATGTTTAACCTAGTGTCCATGATTCAGCCTATTATGATTAAACATGTTTGCAATGACAATTAGAGATTATAGTTTCTCATGCCACGCATAAGTAGCTAGGAGTTGATAATGACTTATCTTGGACATCAACATAGCGTTAAAATGATTGTGATATAGTATGATGATATGGTATCCTCCTCTGAATGTTCGAGTGGCTTGACTTGGCACACGTTTATGCATGTACTTGAATCAAAACCAACATAGCCTCTATGATATTTATGTTCATGGTGTCCATATCCTACTCATGCGGGTGTCCAATATTTATTATGCAAGATGCATGTTCATGACCATTATTGCTCTCTAGTTGGCCGCTTCCCAACCTATTTTGCTAGCCTTCACCTGTACTAAGCGGGAATACTGATTGTGCATCAAATTCAAAAACTCAAAGTTATTCCAGATGAGTCCACCACACCTACCTATATGCGGTATTACCCTGCCGTTCCAAGTAAATTTGCATGTGCCACCTCTAAAAACTTCAAATAAATATCCCTTTTGTGTGCCTGGACCGTTCATGGAACGACAGGAGGTGGTCGGTATTTTCCATGCTAAGCTAGTTATTCTCAGGTTGAGTGTTTATTCACTCGCCATTGCACGAGAAAAGGGCGGTAATAGGGTTTCCCATTCCCAAATTGCAAAACCAAAAAGCTTACAAGTAAACAAACTAAAACTCCCAATGGAGTTCCACCATTTACTTTTTTGCTTGGGAACCGCCACTAGCTTATTTAGCATGGGAAATATTGATAGCTGATTGTCGTGAAGTGAATGAGAAGGGTGCACCTCTCAAAAAATTATTTACCTCTGTTTTAAAAACTTGAGCTCTGGCACCTCTGCAAATCACTGCTTCCCTCTGCGAAGGGACTTTCTATTTACTTTTATGTTGTGTCATCACCTTCTCTAATTAGTGCCAGATCTGAGAGCACTATTGTCATGCATATGCATTGTGTGTAGTGAATGTTGGGTATTAGCATGACTGGATCTTTTCTACCATGAATTACAATGTTTAGTCGCTGCTTGAACTTTGGAGGTGCTATGCATTTATGTTTTGCGGTCTCAGAAAGGGCTAGCGAGATACCACTATTGTGATATTATATCATGGTTATTTTGACAACGTGTTGCTGTTTGAGATCTCTTATTATCGCTCGCTAATTGATTGCGTCATTGATATGAGTTAATATAATCTTTAAATGTTATTGTTGACATGGTTAGCTATAATGGTGGCTGAAAACCTGGGTGTTGTTTAAACTTATTTACGCAAACAAGAGCAAAAGAGTTCGTAAAAGTTTTTCTTTCTCACTTTCAGTTTATCAACTGAATGGCTTGACGACAAGCAACGGCTTAAGCTTGGGGGAGTTGATACGTCTCCAACGTATCTAATTTTCCTCACGCTTTTCCTCTTATTTTGGACTCTAATTTGCAATATTTGAATGAAACTAACTTCGGACTGACGCTCTTTTCAGCAGAACTACCATGGTGTTGTTTTTGTGCAGAAATAAAAGTACTCGGAATGAAACAAAACTTTGCGAGAATTTTTTATGGAATAAAAGAGAATTACTGGAGCCAAGACCCACCATAGAGGGGCCCCTGGGTGGGCACAACCCGCCAGGGTGCGCCCCCTCTCCTAGCGCGCCCAGGTGGGTATTACCCACCTGGTGGCCCCGCAGATGACAACCCTGACCCTATAAATTCCTATTTCTGGAGAAAAAAATGTGGGAGAAAGAATTATCGCGATCCATGAGGCGAAGCCACCGTCACCTCATGTTCTTCCTCGGGAGGCCAAATCTGGAGTCTGTTTGGGGCTCCGGAGAGGGGGATGTTTGTTATTTGTCATCACCAACCCTTCTCCATCGCCAATTCCATGATGCTCCCACCGGGAGTGAGTAATTCCTTTGTAGGCTCGCTAGTCGATGAGGAGTTGGATGAGATTCATCATGTAATCGAGTTAGTTTTGTTCGGGCCCGATCCCTAGTATCCACTATGTTCTTAGATTGATGTTGCTTTGACTTTGCTATGCTTAATGCTTGTCACTTTGGGCCCGGGTGCCATGAACTCAGATCTGAACCGTTTATGAATTCATCATTATATCCATGTTTTAGATCTGATCTTGCAAGTTATAGTCACCTACTACGTGTTATGATCCGGCAACCCCAGAGTGACAATAACCGGAACCACTCACGGTGATGACCATAGTTTGAGGAGTTCATGTAATCACTATGTGTTAATGCTTTGTTTCGGTTCTCTATTAAAAGGAGGCCTTAATATCCCCTAGTTTCCAATATGGATCCCGCTGCCACGGGAGGGTAGGAAAAAAGATGTCATGCAAGTTCTTTTAATAAAGCACGTATGACTATTTACGGAATACATGCCTACATTATATCCATGAACTGGAGCTAGTGTCGTATCGCCCTAGGTTATAACTGTCACATGATGAATATCATCCAACAAATCACCGATCCAATACCTATGATTCTTTACATATTGATCTTGCTGCATTACTATTGCTATCATCATTGTTACACTTGCTACAAAACTACTGCTACCACTGTTACCGTTAGTGTTGCTGTTGTCACTACTATAAAAACTATCAAACTACTTTGCTACTGATAACTTTGCTGCAGATAATTAATCTCCAGGTGTGGTTGAATTGACAACTCAGCTACTAATACCTTCAAATATTCTTTGGCTCCCCTTGTGTTGAATCTATAAATTTGGGTTAAATACTCTACCCTCGAAAACTGTTGTGATCCCCTATACTTGTGGGTTATGATGTGTCTCCTTCTATTTATGCGCTCCCAGATTCTGGCCTTTCACCGTTTCTTAAATTCCCGGAGATCCGTAACTCCGATTGGGTTGAAAATTGAACATGATTTTTATCCGGATATTGGATTTCTTGCGGTGAAAGAATGGAACCAACCGCCTTATAGGGTGGCCATGCTACTTCTTGAGCTTGCGTTGTATTCCCTCGAAGAGGAAAGGGTGATGTAGCACAGTAGCATAAGTATTTCCCTCCGTTTTTGAGAACCAAGGTATCAATCCAGTAGGAGACCACGCGCAAGTCCCTCGCACCTGCACAAACAAATAAGAACTTCGCAGCCAACGCGATAAGGGGTTGTCAATCCCTTTAGGGTCACTTACGAAAGTGAGATTTGATAGATAGGATAGTTTGATATATTTTGGTATTTTTGGATATAAGAACAGAAAGTAAAAAACGGTAAAGTAAAGTAGATTGTAGATTGATATGTTGAGAATAGATCGGGGGGCCATAGGTTTCATTAGTGGCTTCTCTCATGATAGCAGAATTCTACAGTGGGTGAACAAATTACTGTCGAGCAATTGATAGAAAAGCGAATAATTATGAGAATATCTAGGCATGCATGATCATTATATATAGGCATCACGTCCGTGACAAGTAGACCGAAACGATTCTGCATATACTACTATTACTCCACACATCGACCGCTACCCAGCATGCATCTAGAGTATTAAGTTCATAAGAACAGAGTAACGCCTTAAGCAAGATGACATGATGTAGAGGGATAAACTCAAGCAATATGATATAAACCCCATCTTTTTATCCCCGATGGCAACAATAAAATACGTGCCTTGCTGCCCCTACTGTCACTAGGAAATGACACCGCAAGATTGAAACCAAAGCCAAGCACTTCTCCCATTGCAAGAACTATAGATCTAGTAGCCAAACCAAACCAATAATTCGAAGAGACTTGCAAGGATATTATAATCATACATAAAAGAAATTCAGAAAAGAACCAAATATTTATCGTAGATAATCTTGATCATAAACCCACAATTCATCGGATCTCGACAAACACACGGGAAAAAGAGATTACATCAAATATATCTCCTCGAAGACCGAGGAGAACTTGGTATTGAGATCCAAAGAGAGAGAAAGCCATCTAGGTACTAACTATGGACCCGGAGGTCTGTAGTAAACTACTCACAACTCATGGTGAGGCGATGGTGTTGATGTAGAAGCACTCCGTGGTAGATCCCCCCTTCGGCGGAGCTCCGGAACAGGCCCCAAAGTGGGATCTCACGGGAACAAAAGGTTGCCGCGATGGAATTAGGGTCTTCTCTCCTCTTCTGATGTTTTCGGGGTACATGGATATATATAGGAGGAAGGAGGACATCGGGGGACCAACGTGGGGCCCACGAGGCAGGGGGCGCGCCCTGTAGGGGGGGCGCGCCCCCCACCCTCGTGGACGCCACGTGTGCCCTATTTCGTGGTCTTCAAGTCTCCCGTGAAGATATCGCTCCAAAAATATCTCTCCCGAAGGTTTCATTCTGTTTGGACTTTGTTTGATATTCCTTTTCTGTAAAACCCTGAAATAGGAAAAAAATAGCAATCTGGACTGGGCCTTTGGGTTAATAGGTTAGTCCCAAAAATAATATAAAAGTGTATAATAAAGCCCATTAAACATCCAAAACATCATAAATAATAGCATGGAACAATCAAAAATTATAGATACGTTGGAGACGTATCAAGCATCCCCGAGCTTAATTCCTACTCGTCCTCGAGTAGGTAAATGATAAAAACAGAATTTTTGATGTGGAATGCTAACCAACATAATTTTCAATGTAATTCTCTTTATTGTGGCATGAATGTTCAGATCCAAAATATTCAAGACAAAAGTCTATATTGACATATGAAATAATAATACTTCAAGCATACTAACAAAGCAATCATGTCTTCTCAAAATACCATGGCTAAAGAAAGTCATCCCTACAAAATCATATAGTCTAGCTATGCTCCCTCTTCATCACACAAAATATTCATATCATGCACAACCCCGGTTTCAGCCAAGCACTTGTTTTCATACTCAATTTTTTCAAACCTTTCAACTTTCACGCAATACAAGAGCGTGAGCCATGGATATAGCACTATGGGTGGAATAGAGTGGTGGTTGTGGAAAAGACAAAAAGGAGGAAGATAGTCTTCACATCGACTAGGCGTATCAACGGGCTATGGAGATGCCCATCAATAGATATCAATGTGAGTGAGTAGGGATAGCCATGCAACGGATGCACTAGAGCTAAAAATGTATGAAAGCTCAACAAAAGAAACTAAGTGGGTGTGCATCCAACTTGCTTGCTCATGAAGACCTAGGGCATTTGAGGAAGCCCATCATTGGAATACACAAGCCAAGTTCTATAGTGAAAATTCCCACTATTATATGAAAATGACTAAACATGAGACTCTCTATCATGAAGAATATGGTGCTACTTTGAAGCACAAGTGTGGAAAAGGATAGTAGCATTGTCCCTTCTCTCTTTTCTCTCTTTTTTGGAGGGGCTTTCTCTTTTTTTAGGCCATCTCCCTTTTTTTGGCCTTTCCTCACATGGGACAATGCTCTAATAATGATTATCATCACACTTTTATTGATTTACAACTCGATACGAGAACAAATTATGACTCTATATGAATGCCTCCAGCGATGTACCGGGATGTGCAATGAATCAAGAGCGACATGTATGAAAAATTATGCATGGTGGCTTTGCCACAAATACGATGTCAACTACATGATCATGCATGGCAATATGACAATATGAAGCGTGTCATATGAACGGAACGGTGGAAAGTTGCATGGAAATATATCTCCGAATGGCTATGGAAATGCCATGATAGGTAAATATGGTGGCTGTTTTGAGGAAGGTATATAGTGGGTGTATGGTACCGGCGAAAGTTGTGCGGTACAAGAGAGGCTAGCAATGGTGGAAGGGTGAGAGTGCGTATAATCCATGGACTCAACATTAGTCATAAAGAACTCATATACTTATTGCAAAAAATTACGACTCATCAAAACAAAGCAATCAACGCATGCTCCTAGGGGGTAGGTTGGTAGGAGTTAACCATCGCGCGCCCCCGACCTCCACACAAAGGATGACACTCTACAAATACCTCACGCTCTAACTTCGTCACATAGCGGTTCACCATACGTGCATGCTACGGGAATCAAAAACTTTAACACAAGTATTTCTGAAATTCATAATAACTCCACTAGCATGACTCTAATACCACTATCCTCATATCTCAAAACAATCATCAAGCATCAAACTTCTCTTCATATTCAATGCACTTTGTATGAAAGTTTTTACTACATTCATCTTGGGTGCCTATCATGTTAAGGCTAGTTTTATAACCAAAGCACATTACCATGCTGTTCTAATAGACTCTCAAAAGGATACAAGTGAGGCATGAGAGATCAACAATTTCTACAAAATAAAATCACCACCGTGCTCTAAAAGATATAAGTGAAGCACTAGAGCAAAACTATTTAGCTCAAAAGATATAAGTGAAGCACATAGAGTGTTCTAACAATTCCTAGGCCATATTTATCTCTCTCAAAAAGGTGTGTCCAGCAAGGATAATTGTGGCAAACTAACAAGCAAAGACTCAAATCATACATGACGCTCCAAGTAAAACAAAAATCATGTGGTGAATAAAAATATAGTCCCGAGTATAGTTACCGATAGATGAAGATGAAAGAGGGGATGCCTTCCCGGGGCATCCCCAAGCTTAGGCTCTTGGTTGTCCTTGAATTTTACCTTGGGGTGCCTTGGTAATCCCCAAGCTTAGGCTCTTGCCACTCTTTGTTCCATAGTCCATCAAGGCAATACTCAAAACTTGAAAACTTCACAACACAAAACTTAGCCAAAAATCTCGTGAGCTCCATTAGTATAAGAAAACAAACCACCACTCAAAGGTACTGTAATGAACTCATTCTTTGTTTATATTGGTGTTAAACCTACTGTATTCCAACTTCTCTATGATTTATATCCTCTAATACTACTCATAGATTCATCAAAACAAACAAACAACACACGAAAAACAGAATCTGTCAAAAACGGAACAGTCTGTAGTAATCTGTAACTATCGCATACTTCTGTAACTCCAATAAAACTGAAATTTTTTGGTAAACATGGTGTCGGTGTACTAAGATAGGGGTACCTTAGTACCCCAACTTGTGCACGGGCAGTAGCAGCTTCTCGTGGCAGGGCTTACCACGCGCTCGCCGGGAACCTTTCTGGTCCCTATGAAGCCATTCAAGAACAAAGTATACAAGTCAGAAGATCAAGGCCCCGGCAAGAGGAGCTTGCCGGGAAGGCCGCACCAGGCTCAAGGTTATCACTTTAACACAAGACCCTGGCAAGAGGAGCTTGCCAGGAAGGCCAAGGAATGCGTACCTCAAGAGATGCCTCGGCGCGTCATGCGCCCCGGCAGGACCCGGAGAGCGACAAGCTTCCGGGCCCGGCAAAATCACTACCCCGGCAAGGTGCTTGCTGGGGGAAACCTACGCTGTGTGCCCGTGCTCCAGCTCATATGCCCACGCGTCGCCCTGGGGCCCTTCCAGGGGCACGTGGCAGACGGCTGAGCAGCCTGGGGCACACGGTGGCGAGCCACGGTGACGAGGCTACCGCCGTGGCGAACGGAGAAGCATGGACGGACACTTTTGGGGTCGACGGCGACGGGCATTTAATGCCCTTGTCCCTCACTGTCAAAGTTAGGTGAAGACCAGTGTTCATGCACTGTTACAACTACCACCAAATTTACACTTTTACCCTCCTCTACGTTGACACCTGTCGGTGACCCCTTTGAGCTATAAAAGGAGGCCCATGCACAACGTAGGGGGGGGGGGGTTTGGTTCGAAACCTAGACAACTCTCTCGCTCGGTGTAGCTAGTACGGTAGCTCTTCAAGCTCCCGAGCTCAAGAACTCAATACAGCCTAAGCAGGAGTAGGGTTTTACGCGTCCGCGCGGCCCGAACCTGGGTAAACTGCCCGCGTGCGCCCCTCGATCTGCTCTCCGTGCTCCCTCCGCTCCCTTACCGCAACGTAGAAGGGGCTCCGGTCCCATAGGTGCTCGTAGGAGGACAGTTTCCCCCGACACATGGGGAATTTGTCTATTAATCATCTTCAAAAAGAATCAACTAAATAGCACTCTCCAGTAAAATCTGGTGACTATTCTATTGAGCGCTAACATTTCTGTTTTTTATAGCAATATCATATAAACTTCACACAAGTCTTCCCAAAGGTTCTACTTGGTACAAACACTAATTAAAACACAAAGCCACATATAAACAGAAGTTAGATGCAATATTTATTCCTAAACAGAAGCAAAAACAAAAAATATAAAATTGGGTTGCCTCCCAACAAGCGCTGTCGTTTAACGACGTTAGCTAGGTACGATACAAGGATAGATCTAGGTATTGCCATCTTTGGAAGGCAATTCTTTAATTAAGCACTTGTGATTCTTAGGAACTTCTTTATTCCTATTGATAATCAAACTTTTGGGCAAGAAATCAAGAAATTCATTCGTGTCAAAAGGTTCTCTTGCAAAAGTAAGAAAATTAGGATGAACACTTGTAGATTTAAGATCCGTGATTCCTTTACTATATGGTTCACCCTTGTTTTTAGGAACATACATGAACTTGGACAATTTAGTGGTAGAAGGATTTGAAGTAGTTTTCATAGCCGAAAGAGCAGACCCTACATTAGTAATAATATCCTCAAGTTTATCGATTCTAGTAGAATCTTAATCTAATTTTTCTTTAACTATGGGTTCCTTTTCTTTACAAAAATCAGAAAAACTCCTACCTTGGATCCATATCGGGTAATTTCATTGTCGATATTTCTATCCAAATTCTCTACCAACTCTACCGTAGCAACTTTGTTTTCAATGATTTCTAGCCTTTGCATAACATGTTCCAGAGTTACAACAGTCCCATTAACCATAAGAGGTGGTCAACCAAATAATTCAGTCATAGCATTATAGGAATCAAAAGTATGACTACCCAAGAAATTCCCTCCGGTAATGGTATCTAAAATATATCTATTCCACGGAGTTAGGCCAACATAAAAATTGCGAAAAAGCACGAAAGTGGAAAGCTTCCTAGTAGATCTATTTTGAGTATTGCAAATTCTATACCATGCATCTTTTAAGTTTTCCTCCTCCCTTTGTTTAAAATTAAGAACCTCACTCTCGGGAGTATTGATAATGATAGGTGTACTAGACATGATGACAAGCAAGCAATCCAACACACAAGCAAACAAGAAGCAAGCGAACGGAAAACACACGGAAAAAAGAAGGGCAAATAAAACGGTAAGGGTGAAGTGGGGGAGAGGAAAACGAGAGGCAAATAAATGTAATGCGAAGGATAAGGTTGTGATAGGTACTTGGTATATGACTTTTGCGTAAGCCTCCCCGGCAACGGCGCCAGAAATTCTTCTTGCTAGTTCTCGAGCTTGCGTTGTATTCCCTCGAAGAGGAAAGGGTGATGCAGCACAGTAGCGTAAGTATTTCCCTTAGTTTTTGAGAACCAAGGTATCAATCTAGTAGGAGACCACGCGCGAGTCCCTCGCACCTGCACAAACAAATAAGAACTTCGCAGCCAACTCGATAAGGGGTTGTCAATCCCCTTACAGTCACTTACGAAAGTGATATATGATAGTTTGATATTTTTGGTATTTTTGGATATAAGAACAGAAAGTAAAAACGGTAAAGTAAAGTAGATTGTAGATTGATATGTTGAGAATAGACCCGGGGGCCATAGGTTTCACTAGTGGCTTCTCTCATGATAGCAGAATTCTACGGTGGGTGAACGAATTACTGTCGAGCAATTGATAGAAAAGCGAATAATTATGAGAATATCTAGGCATGATCATTATATATAGGCATCACGTCCGTGACAAGTAGACCGAAACGATTTTGCATATACTACAATTACTCCACACATCGACCGCTATCCAGCATGCATCTAGAGTATTAAGTTAATATGAACAGAGTAACGCCTTAAGCAAGATGACATGATGTAGAGGGATAAACTCAAGCAATATGATATAAACCCCATCTTTTTTTCCTCGATGGCAACAATACAATACGTGCCTTGCTGCCCCTACTGTCACTGGGAAAGGACACCGAAAGATTGAACCCAAAGCCAAGCACTTCTCCCATTGCAAGAACTATAGATCTAGTAGGCCAAACCAAACCAATAATTCGAAGAGACTTGTAAGGATATTATAATCATACATAAAAGAATTCAGAAAAGAACAAAATCTTTCTCATAGATAATCTTGATCATAAACCCACAATTCATCGGATCTCAACAAACACACTTGAAAAAGAGATTACATCGAATTGATCTCCTCGAAGACCAAGGAGAACTTGGTATTGAGATCCAAAGAGAAAGAAGAAGCTATCTAGGTACTAACTATGGACCCGAAGGTCTGTAGTAAACTACTCACAACTCATGGTGAGGCGATGGTGTTGATGTAGAAGCACTCCGTGGTAGATCCACCCCTCCGGCGGAGCTCCGGAATAGGCCCCAAGATGGGATCTCACGGGAACAGAAGGTTGCGGCGGTGGAATTATGGTTTTCTCTCCTCTTTTGATGTTTTCGGGGTACATGGATATATATAGGAGGAAGGAGGGCATCGAGGGACCAACGTGGGGCCCACGAGGTAGGGGCACGCCCTGTAGGGGGGGCGCGCCCCCCACCCTCGTGGACGCCACGTGTGCCCTATTCCGTGGTTCTCAAGTCTCCCATGAAGATATCGCTCCAATAATATCTCTCCCGAAGGTTCCATTCCGTTTGGACTCCGTTTGATATTCCTTTTCTGTAAAACCCTGAAATAGGCAAAAAAAGCAGCAGTCTAGACTAGGCCTTTGGGTTAATAGGTTAGTCCCAAAAATAATATAAAAGTGTATAATAAAGCCCATTAAATATCCAAAACATCATAAATAATAGCATGGAACAATAAAAAATTATAGATATGTTGGAGACGTATCAGGCCACAAGGGTCTAGGGTATGCCCTACCCCTGGGGCGCGCCCCCTACCTTGTGGCCCCCTCGGGCATCGCCTCTCGTTGATTCTTCTTCCCAAAAATTACATATATTCCAAGAAAAATCTCCTTAAGTTTTTCTCCCATTTGGACCCCATTTGATATGGATTTTCTGCGAAACAAAAAACATGCAACAAAAAGGAACTAGCACAGGGCAGCGGATCAATATGTTAGTCCCAAAAATAGTAGAAGAAGTTGCCAAAAGTATGTAAAAGTTGTAGAATATTGGCATGGAACAATAAAAAATTATAGATACGACAGAGACGTATCAGCATCCCCAAGCTTAATTCCTGCTCGTCCTCGAGTAGGTAAATGATAAAAAGATAATTTTTGATGTGGAATGCTACCTAGCCTAATCTTGATCATGTAATCTAATCATGGCATGAATATTAAGACACAAATGATTCAAAGCAATAGTCTATTATTTGACATAAAATAATTTAATACTCGGGCATCCCAAGCCTTTCAAAATATCAGTGCTAAAGAACATTATCCCTACAAAATCATATAGTCTTTATGCTCCCTTTTCTTAACACAATATACCTGTCATGCCCATCCTGATGCCAGCCAAGCAATTGCTTTCATATTCTTCCTTTTCAAGCCTTTTTCAATATTTCACGCAATATATGAGCATGAGCCATGGACATAGCACTATGGGTGGAATAGAAGGTGGTTATAGGCAAAACGAGTGAGAAAGTCTCATGTCAACTAGGCAAATCAACGGACTATGGAGATGTCCATCAACCGATATCAATGTGAGTGAGTAGGGATTGCCATGTAACGGATGCACTAGATCTATAAGTTTATGAAAGCTCAAAAACTAACTAGTGGGTGAGCGTAAACTTGCTTGCTCATGAAGACCTAGGGCATTTTTGGAAGCCCATCATTGGAATATACAAGCCAAGTTCTATAATGAAAAATTCCCACTACCATATGAAAGTGACAACATAGGAGACTCACTATCATGCAGAATATGGCGCTATTGTGAAGCACAAGTGTGGAAAAATATAGTAACATTGTCCCTTCTCTCTTTTTCTCTCATTGTTTTCCTTTTTTATTTTATTTTTATTTTGGGCGCTTTGGCCTTTCTTTTTTTGTGTGGGCTTCTTTGGCCTCTTTTATTTATTTGGGCTTCATTGGCCTCTTTTATTTATAATCTCACATGGGACAATGTTCTAATAATGATGATCATCACACTTATCTTTACTTACAACTCGATATTACAACTCGATACCTGAACAAAAATATGACTCTCTATGAATGCCTCCGGCGGTGTACCGGGATGTGCAATGATCTAGCATAGTAATGACATCAAAAAACAGACAAGCCATGAAAACATCATGCTAGCTATCTTACGATCATGCAAAGCAATATGACAATGATGGTGCGTGTCATAATAAACGGAACGATGGAGTTACATGGCAATATATCTCGGAATGGCTGTGGAAATGCCATAGTAGGTAGTTATGGTGGCTGTTTTGAGGAAGGGTGTAAGGTGGTTTGATGCACCGGCGAAAGTTGCGCAACACTAGAGTGGCTAGCAAGGTCGAAGGGTGAGAGTGTGTATAATCCATGGAGTCAACATTAGTCATAGAGAACTAACATACTTATTGCGAAAAATCTACTTAGCCCTCAAAGTAAAAATACTGAGATGCATGCTCCTAAGGGGGAGGTTTGTAGGAGTTAACCATCGCGCGCCCCCGACCTTCACGCAAAGATAAACAATCAAGATACAATGCACACCAATTTGGTTACATAGTTAGGAGACCATACGTGCATGCTACGGGAATCACAAACCTTAACACCGATATTATTACTAAACTAATACCTCCCACATATTAGCATCTCCATATTGCAAAACTATTCCAAGGAATCAAATATATCATATTCAGCGATCTACAAGTTTTACATAGGATTTTATGACTAACCATGTGAATGACCAATTCCTGTAAACTCTCTAAATAGATATAAGTGAAGCAAGAAAGTTTTAGTTCTTTCTACAAAATATATGCCCATGCTCTAACAAATACAACTGAAGCAAAAGAGCATTCTTCAAATGGCGGCTTTTCTGTGTAGAGAAACAAGCAATCCAAACTTCAAATGGTATAAGTTAAGAACATGAAGCATTCTATAAAGCCATACTCAAAAGATATAAGTGAAGTGCAAAGAGCATTCTATAGATAAACCAAGGACTATCTCATACCAGCATGGTGCATTATTACAAGAAAATTAAAAAACACACTACGCTCCAAGATTTACGCATATCATGTGAACAAGACAAAAAATCAAAACATACCGATAATTGTCGAATAAAGATGGGGTGCCTTCCGGGGCATCCCCAAGCTTAGACGTTTGAGTCTCCTTGAATATTTACTTGGGTGACTTGGGCATCCCCAAGCTTTAGCTCTTGCCTCTCCTCATTCTTATCATATCAATACCTCCTCGATCTTCGAACACTTAATCCACACAAAACTTAACAAAAAAATTTATTAGAGGGGTTAGTACATATAACATCAAATCCCATTATGTACTGCTCTAACATTATTGTATAATTATAATCAAACATTACCCACTGTATGCTATCACAATTCTATGGACCCAAGTCAAAGGAGGCTCAACAAGATTTCAAACATAAGCGAATAATAAAACTATAACAGCAATATGTGAAAACAGGACATTCTGTAGTAATCTAAACATTAACCATAATTACGTACCTCTAAAAATTCTGAATAATTAGGACATAATAAATAATTTTTATAGAAGTATTGTCCAGAAAGTTTCAGAAGCATTTGACTTTCCAGCAAAAATTATAAAATCACGCACTACCGCCAAAGTTTCTGTTGTTGCACCACACAAACCAAACAAGCAATCTAATCATCCTAAAGGAAAATCTTGGCACATTATTTTTATAATACAATGGATTTGTACGAGGGGATAATTACTTTTGTGAGAAACTTCCATGAAAAAATCTACATTGTTTCCATGAGCATGAACGCAAGTGTTCAAGGTCGACCCTCACTTCTTCAATGCATAACCTTCCAATCGCTTCTCTTTTTGAAAAAGTTTTTAGGTTCCCCTCTTTATTTTTATTTTTTAAAACTTATTAAAAGCACTCAACAGAAATAAATGACTCTCTTAAACTGCCAAGTTGTCTCCCTGGCAGTGCTTTCTTTAAAGCCATTAAGCTAGGCATATAGTGCTCAAGTAATGGAATCACCCGAATGTTGGGAACGTAGCAGAATTCAAAAAAATTCTACGCTTCACCAAGATCAATCTAAGGAGTTCATCTAGCAATGAGCATAAAGGAGTGCATCTACATACCCTTTGTAGATCGCGGGCAGAAGCGTTCAAAGGAACGTGGATGATGGAGTCGTACTCGTCGTGATCCTCGTCATCGATGATCCCAGCGCCGAATGGACGGCACCTCCACGTTCAACACACGTACGGTACAGTGACGTCTCCTCCTTATTGATCCATCAAGCGGGAAGGAGAGGTTGACGGAGATCCAGCAGCACGACAGCGTGGTGGTGCATGCAATGGGAAAAGCTGCAGGGCTTCGCCGAGACCCTGCGGGAGGAGTAAGAGGTGTAACGGGGGAGAGAGGCGCCAGGGGCTGAGGTGTGGCTGCCCTCTCCCGCGCCCCCCCCCCCACTATATATAGGGGGCCAGGGGGGCGCCGGCCCTAGGAGATCCAATCTCCTAGGGGGGCGGCGGCCAAGGGGGGTTTCTTACCCCCCCCCAAGCCAAAGGGGGCGCCCCCACCCATAGGGTTTTAACCCTAGGCGCATGGGGGGGAGCCCATGAGGGGTGCGCCAGCCCACTAAGGACTGGTCCCCCTCCCCCTACGGCCCACGGGGCCCTCCGGGATGGGTGGCCCCACCCGATGGACCCCCGGGACCCTTCCGGTGGTCCCGGTACACCACCGGCGACCCCCGGAACGCTCCCGGCGGCCGAAACTGGACTTCCTATATATAATTATTTACCTCCGGACCATTCCGGAACTCCTCGTGACGTCCGGGATCTCATCTGGGACTCCGAACAACATTCGGGTTTCTGTGTGCATATATCTCTACAACCCTAGCGTCACCGAACCTTAAGTGTGTAGACCCTGCGGGTTCGGGAGACACGCAGACATGACCGAGACGACTCTCCGGTCAATAACCAACAGCGGGATCTGAGTATCCATGTTGGTTCCCACGTGTTCCTCGATGATCTCATCGGATGAACCACTGTGTCAAGGATTCACTTAATCCCGTATGTAATTCCCTTTGTCTATCGGTACAGTACTTGCCCGAGATTCGATCGTCGGTATGCCCGATACCTTGTTCAATCTCATCATGGTAAGTCTCTTTACTCGTTCCGTAATCCATCATCCCGTGACTAACTCCTTAGTCACTTTGAGCTCATGATGATGATGTCTTACCGAGTGGGCCTAGAGATACCACTCCGTCATACGGAGTGACAAATCCCAGTCTCGGTTCGTGCCAACCCAATAGACACTTTCGGAGATACCCGTTGCGTACCTTTATAGCCACCCAGTTACGTTGTGACGTTTGGCACACCCAAAGTATTCCTACGGTGTCCGGGAGTTGCACAACCTCATGGTCTTAGGAACAGATACTTGACACTGGAAAGCTTAAGCATTACGAACTATACGATCTCGTGCTAGGCTTAGGATTGGGTCTTGTCCATCACATCATTCTCCTAATGATGTGATCCCGTCATCAATGACATCCAATGTCCATTGTCAGGAAACCGTGACCATCTGTTGATCAACGAGCTAGTAACTAGAGGCTTACCAGGGACATGTTGTGGTCTTTGTATTCACACATGTATCACTGTTTCCGTACAATTCAATTCAATCATGAATAATAGACAATTATCATGAACAAGGAAATATAATAATAATCCTTTTATTATTGCCTCTAGGGCATATTTCCAACAGTCTCCCACTTACACTAGAGTCAATAATCTAGTTACATTGTGATGAATCGAACACCCATAGAGTTCTGGTGTTGATCATGTTTTGCCCGTGGAAGAGGTTTAGTCAACGGATCTGCGACATTCAGATCCATATGCACTTTACAAATATCTATGTCTCCATCTTGAACATAATTCCGGATGGAGTTGAAACGGCGCTTGATGTGCTTGGTCTTCTTGTGAAACCTGGGCTCCTTGGCAATGGCAATAGCTCCAGTGTTGTCACAGAAGAGAGTCATCTGGCTTGACGCGCTTGGAATGACTCTCTAGGTCGGTGATGAACTCCTTCATCCAGACTCCTTCTTGGGCTGCTTCGCAAGCAGCTATGTACTCCGCTTCACATGTAGAATGCGCCACGACGCTCTGCTTGCAACTGCACCAGCTGACTGCTCCTCCATTCAAAATATACATGTATCCGGTTTGTGACTTGGAGTCATCCAGATCTGTGTCGAAGCTAGCATCGGCGTAACCCTTTACGACGAGCTCTTCGTCACCTCCATAAATGAGAAACATATCCTTAGTCCTTTTCAGGTACTTCAGGATGTTCTTGACCGCTGTCCAGTGTTCCATACCGGGATCACTTTGGTACCTCCCTACCAAACTTATGGCAAGGTTCACATCAGGTTTGGTACACAACATGGCATACATAATAGAACCTATGGCTGAGGCATAGGGGATGACACTCATCTTTTCTCTATCTTCTGCCGTGGTTGGGGACTGAGTCGTGCTCAATCTCATACCTTGTAAAACGGGCAAGAACCCTTTCTTGGACTGATCCATATTGAACTTCTTGAATATCTTGGCAAGGTATGTGCTTTGTGAAAGACCAATGAGGCGTCTCGATCTATCTCTATAGATCTTGATGCCTAATATATAAGCAGCTTCTCCAAGGTCCTTCATTGAAAAACTCTTATTCAAGTAGGCCTTTATGCTTTCCAAGAATTCTATATCATTTCCCATCAGCAATATGTCATCCACATATAATATGAGAAATGCTACAGAGCTCCCACTCACTTTCTTGTAAATACAGGCTTCTCCCCAAGTCTGTATAAAGCCAAACGCTTTGATCACATCATTAAAGCGAATATTCCAACTCTGAGATGCTTGCACCAGCCCGTAGATCGAGCGCTGGAGCTTGCATACTTTGTTAGCATTCTTTGGATTGACAAAACCTTCCGACTGCATCATATACAACTCTTCCTTGAGGAAGCCATTAAGGAATGCTGTTTTGACGTCCATTTGCCATATCTCATAATCATAGAATGCGGCAATTGCTAACATGATTCGGACGGACTTTAGCATCGCTACGGGAGAGAAAGTCTCGTCGTAATCAATCCCTTGAACTTGTCGATAACCCTTAGCGACAAGCCGAGCCTTATAGATGGTCACATTACCATCCGCGTCTGTCTTCTTCTTGAATATCCATTTATTTTCTATGGCGTGCCTATCATCGGGCAAGTCCACCAAAGTCCATACTTTGTTTTCATACATGGATTCTATCTCGGATTTCATGGCTCCAAGCCATTTATTGGAATCCGGGCCCGCCATCGCTTCTTCATAGTTCGAAGGTTCACCGTTGTCCAACAACATGATTTCCAAGACAGGGTTGCCGTACCACTCTGGTGCGGAACGTGTCCTTGCGGACCTTCGAAGTTCAGTAGTAACATGATCTGTATGTTCATGATCATCATCATTAACTTCCTCCATTGTCGGTGCAGGCACCTCGGGAACAATTTCCCGTGCTGCGCTACTTTCCGGTTCGGGAAGGGTGACTGTCACCTCATCAAGTTCTACTTTCCTCCCACTTACTTCTTTCGAGAGAAACTCTTTCTCCAGAAAGGATCCATTCTTGGCAACAAAAATCTTGCCTTCAGATCTTAGGTAGAAGGTGTACCCAATTGTTTCCTTTAAGTATCCTATGAAGACGCATTTTTCCGATTTGGGTTCGAGCTTTTCAGGTTGAAGTTTCGTGACATAAGCATCGCAACCCCAAACTTTCAGAAACGACAGCTTAGGTTCTTGCCAAACCAAAGTTCATACGGTGTCGTCTCGACGGATTTTGACGGAGCCCTATTTAATGTGAATGCGGCAGTCTCTAAAGCAAATCCCCAAAAAGATAGCGGTAAGTCGGTGAGAGATATCATAGATCGCACCATGTCCAACAAAGAACGATTTCGACGTTCGGACACACCATTACGCTGAGGTGTTCCTGGCGGTGTCAATTGTGAAACAATTCCACAGTTCCTTAGGTGCGTGCCAGATTCATGACTCAAATATTCACCCCCACGATCTAATCGTAAGAACTTTATTTTTCTGTCACGTTGATTCTCAACCTCATTCTGAAATTCCTTGAACTTTTCAAAGGTCTCAGACTTGTGCTTCATCAAGTAGACATACCCATATCTACTCAAGTCATCTGTGAGGGTGAGAACATAACGATAGCCTCCGCGAGCTTCAACACTCATTGGCCCGCACACATCGGTATTTATGATTTCCAATAAGTTGGTTGCTCGCTCCATTGTTCCGAAGAACGGAGTCTTGGTCATCTTGCCCAAAAGGCATGGTTCGCACGTGTCAAATGATTCATAATCAAGAGACTCCAGAAGCCCATCTGCATGGAGCTTCTTCATACGCTTGACACCAATATGACCAAGGTGGCAATGCAACAAGTATGTGGGACAATCATTATCAACTTTACATCTTTTGGCATCCACACTATGAATATGTGTATCATCACGTTCGAGATTCATCAAAAATAAACCATTGACCCACAGGGCATGACCATAAAACATATCTCTCATATAAATAGAACAACCATTATTCTCGGATTTAAATGAGTAGCCATCTCGTATCAAACGAGATCCAGATACAATGTTCATGCTCAAAGCTGGTACTAAATAACCATTATTAAGGTTTAAAACTAATCCCGAGGGTAGATGTAGAGGCAGCGTGCCGACGGCGATCACATCGACCTTGGAACCATTCCCGACGCGCATCGTCACCTCGTCCTTCGCCAGTCTCCGCTTATTCCGCAGCTCCTGCTTTGAGTTACAAATGTGAGCAACTGCACCGGTATCAAATACCCAAGAGCTACTACGAGCGCTGGTAAGGTACACATCAATAACATGTATATCATATATACCTTTGACGCTGCCGCCCTTCTTATCTGCTAAGTATTTGGGGCAGTTCCGCTTCCAGTGACCCGTTCCCTTGCAATGAAAACACTCAGTTTCAGACTTGGGTCCATTCTTTGGCTTCTTCCCGGCAACTGGCTTACCGGGCGTGACAACTCCTTTGCCGTCCTTCTTGAAGTTCTTCTTACCCTTGCCTTTCTTGAACTTAGTGGTTTTATTGACCATCAACACTTGATGTTCTTTCTTGATATCCACCTCCGCTGATTTCAGCATTGAATACACCACGGGAATGGACATCTCCATCCCCTGCAAATTGAAATTTAACACAAAGCTCTTGTAGCTAGGTGGGAGCGACTGAAGGATTATGTCAACGACCGCTTCGTCTGGGAGATTCATTCCCAACTGAGACAAGCGGTTGTGCAACCCAGACAACTTAAGTATGTGCTCGCTGACAGAAATATTCTCCTCCATCTTACAACTGTAGAATGCGTTGGAGACATCATATCTCTCGACTCGGGCATGAGCTTGGAAAACCATTTTCAGCTCTTGGAACATCTCATATGCTCCGTGGTGCTCAAAACGCTTTTGGAGCCCCGACTCTAAGCTGTAAAGCATGTCGCACTGAACCAGGGAGTAATCATCACAACGTGACTACCAGGCATTCATAACGTCTTGGGTCGCCGGGAGAACGGGTGCATCACCTAGCGGTGCTTCAAGGACATATGATCTCTTGGCAGCTATGAGGATAATCCTCAGGTTACAGACCCAATCCGTATAGTTGCTACCATCGTCTTTCAGCTTGGTTTTCTCTAGGAACGCGTTGAAGTTGAGGGCAACTTGAGCATGGGCCATTTGATCTACAAGACATATTGTAAAGATTTTAGACTAAGTTCATGACAATTAAGTTCATCTAATCAAATTTTAATGAACTCCCACTCAGATTGACATCTCTCTAGTCATCTAAGTGATACATGATCCGAATCGACTAGCCCGTGTCCGATCATCACGTGAGACGGACTAGTCATCAACGGTGAACATCTTTATGTTGATCGTATCTTCTATACGACTCATGTTCGACCTTTCGGTCTTCCGTGTTCTGAGGCCATGTCTCTACATGCTAGGCTCGTCAAGTGAACCCTAAGTGTATTGCGTGTGTAAATCTGGCTTACACCCGTTGTATGCGAACGTTAGAGCCTATCACATCCGATCATCACGTGGTGCTTCGGAACAACGATCCTTAGCAACGGTGCACAGTTAGGGGGAACACAATTCTTGAGATTTTTAGTGAGAGATCATCTTATTTACTACCGTCGTTCTAAGTAAACAAGATTCATAAGCATGATAAACATCACATGCAATCAAATAAAGTGACATGATATGGCCAATATCATTTTGCTCCTTTGATCTCCATCTTCGGGGCACCATGATCATCTTTGTCACCGGCATGACACCATGATCTCCATCATCATGATCTCCATCATCGTGTCTTCATGAAGTCGTCTCGTCAACTATTACTTCTACCACTATGGCTAACGTTTAGCAATAAAGTAAAGTAATTACATGGCATTATTCAGTGACACGCATGTCATACAATAAATAAGACAACTCTTATGGCTCCTGCCGGTTGTCATTTTCATCGACATGCAAGTCGTGATTCCCTATTACAAGAACATGATCAATCTCATACATCACATATATCATTCATCACATCTTCATGGCCATATCACATCACATAGCACGTGCTACAAAAACAAGTTAGACGTCCTCTAATTGTTGTTGCAAGTTTTTACGTGGCTTCTATAGGTTTCTAGCAAGAACGTTTCTTACCTACGCCAAAACCACAACGTCATATGTCAATTTCTATTTACCCTTCATAAGGACCCTTTTCATCGAATCCGATCCGACTAAAGTGGGAAAGACAGACACCCGCCAGCCACCTTAAGCAACTAGTGCATGTCAGTCGGTGGAACCAGTCTCACGTAAGCGTACGTGTAAGGTCGGTCCGAGCCGCTTCATCCCACGATGCCGCAGAATCAAGATTGGACTAGTAGCGGCAAGAGAATTGAACAAAATCAACGTCCACAACTTGTTTGTGTTCTACTCGTGCAAGATGCTACGCAAAGACCTAGCTCAGATGCCACTGTTGGGGAACGTAGTAGAATTCAAAAAAAAAAATCTATGCTTCACCAAGATCAATCTAAAGAGTTCATCTAGCAACGAGCATAAAGGAGTGCATCTACATACCCTTTGTAGATCGCGAGCGGAAGCGTTCAAAGGAACGTGGATGATGGAGTCGTACTCGTCGTGATCCTCGTCAAATGGCGGTTTTTCTGTGTAGAGAAATAAGCAATCCAAACTCCAAATGGTATAAGCTAAGCACATGAAGCATTCTATAAAGCCATACTCAAAAGATATAAGTGAAGTGCAAAGAGCATTCTATAAATAAACCAAGGACTATCTCATACCAGCATGGTGCATTATTACAAGAAAAAAAACACACTACGCTCCAAGATTTACGCATATCATGTGAACAAAACAAAAAATCAAAACATACCGATAATTGTCGAATAAAGATGGGGTGCCTTCCGGGGCATCCCCAAGCTTAGACGTTTGAGTCTCCTTGAATATTTACTTGGGGTGCCTTGGGCATCCCCAAGCTTTAGCTCTTGCCTCTCCTCATTCTTCTCATATCAATACCTCCTCGATTTTCGAACACTTAATCCACACAAAACTTAACAAAAAAAATTATTAGAGGGGTTAGTACATATAACATCAAATCCCATTATGTACTACTCTAACATTATTGTATAATTATAATCAAACATTACCCATTGTATGCTATCACAATTCTATGGACCCAAGTCAAAGGAGACTCAACAAGATTTCAAACATAAGCGAATAATAAAACTATAACAGCAATATGTCAAAACAGGACATTCTGTAGTAATCTGAACATTAACCATAATTCTGTACCTCTAAAAATTCTGAATAATTAGGACAGAATAAACAATTTTTATAGAAGTATTCTCCAGAAAGTTTCAGAAGCATTTGACTTTCCAGCAAAAATTATAAAATCACGCACTACAGCCAAAGTTTCTGTTGTTGCACCACACAAACCAAACAAGCAATCTAATCATCCTAAAGGAAAATCTAGGCACATTATTTTTATAATACAATGGATTTGTACGAGGGGATAATTACTTTTGTGAGAAACTTCCATGAAAAAATCTACATTGTTTCCATGAGCATGAACGCAAGTGTTCAAGGTCGACCCTCACTTCTTCAATGCATAACCTTCCAATCGCTTCTATTTTTGAAAAAGTTTTTAGGTTCCCCTCTTTATTTTTATTTTTTAAAACTTTTTAAAAGCACTCGACAGAAATAAATGACTCTCTTAAAATGCCAGGTTGTCTCCCTGGCAGTGCTTTCTTTAAAGCCATTAAGCTAGGCATATAGTGCTCAAGTAATGGATCCACCCGAATGTTGGGGAACGTAGCAGAATTCAAAAAAATTCTACGCTTCACCAAGATCAATCTAAGGAGTTCATCTAGCAATGAGCATAAAGGAGTGCATCAACATACCCTTTGTAGATCGCGAGCGGAAGCGTTCAATGGAACCTGGATGATGGAGTCGTACTCGTCGTGATCCTCGTCACCGATGATCCCAGCGCCGAACGGACGGCACCTCCGCGTTCAACACACGTATGGTACATCGACGTATCCTCCTTCTTGATCCAGCAAGGGGGAAGGAGAGGTTGATGGAGATCCAGCAGCACGACGGCGTGGTGGTGGATGCAACGGGAAAAGCTGCAGGGCTTCGCCGAGACCCTGCGGGAGGAGTAGGAGGTGTAACGGGGGGGAGAGGCGCCAGGGGCTGAGGTGCGGCTGCCCTCTCTCCCCCCCACTATATATAGGGGGCCAGGGGGGGCGCCGGCCCTAGGAGATCCAATCTCCTTGGGGGGCGGCGGCCAAGGGGAGTTTCTTACCCCCAAGCCAAAGGGGGCGCCCCCACCCCTAGGGTTTTAACCCTAGGAGCATTGGGGGAGCCCATGAGGGGTGCGCCAGCCCACTAGGGGCTGGTCCCCCTCCCCCTACGGCCCACGGGGCCCTCCGGGATGGGTGGCCCCACCCGGTGGACCCCCGGGACCCTTCCGGTGGTCCCGGTACACCACCGGTGACCCTCGGAACGCTCCCGGTGGCCGAAACTGGACTTCCTATATATAATTCCTTACCTCCGGACCATTACAGAACTCCTCGTGACGTCCGGGATCTCATCCGGGACTCCGAACAACATTCGGGTTTCCGTGTGCATATATCTCTACAACCCTAGCGTCACCGAACCTTAAGTGTGTAGACCCTGCGGGTTCGGGAGACACGCAGACATGACCGAGACGACTCTCTGGTTAATAACCAACAGCGGGATCTGGATACCCATGTTGGTTCCCACGTGTTCCTCGATGATCTCATCGGATGAACCACTGTGTCAAGGATTCACTTAATCCCGTATGTAATTCCCTTTGTCTATCGGTACGGTACTTGCCCGAGATTCGATCCTCGGTATTCCCGATACCTTGTTCAATCTCGTCATGGCAAGTCTCTTTACTCGTTCCATAATCCATCATCCCATGACTAACTCCTTAGTCACTTTGAGCTCATGATGATGATGTCTTACCAAGTGGGCCCAGAGATACCTCTCCGTCATACGGAGTGACAAATCCCAGTCTCGGTTCGTGCCAACCCAACAGACACTTTCGGAGATACCCTTTGCGTACCTTTATAGCCACCCAGTTACGTTGTGACGTTTGGCACACCCAAAGTATTCCTACAGTGTCCGGGAGTTGCACAACCTCATGGTCTTAGGAACAGATACTTGACACTGGAAACCTTAAGCATTACGAACTATACGATCTCGTGCTAGGATTAGGATTGGGTCTTGTGCATCACATCATTCTCCTAATGATGTGATCCCGTCATCAATGACATCCAATGTCCATGGTCAGGAAACCGTGACCATCCGTTGATCAACGAGCTAGTAACTAGAGGCTTACCAGGGACACGTTGTGGTCTATGTATTCACACATGTATCGCTGTTTCCGTACAATACAATTCAAGCATGAATAACAGACAATTATCATGAACAAGGAAATATAATAATAATCCTTTTATTATTGCCTCAAGGGCATATTTCCAACACCGAATCCCAAGGTATATCAAAGACAATTTTAATTACTGATACCTTGTGATTTAGTAGTGAGCACAAAGTAATATATATCATGCAACAACGAAGTCTAACTCTCTTCTTATGCATCGGCATGTCATAAAAGAACAATTCATGCACATCAATCAAAGGCCAATGCATAGTATAAACAGTTTCTTGCAATTTTATCGTATTGGAAACTGTCAGGACCGGTTTTTCAGTAAAATAATTACCGAGAGACCGACCTTTTTCTCGAACCAGCAAGGAAGAATACTTCTTGCTGATAGACAATTCCTTGATACAGAATTCCAGAGTACTGAATATTATACATGGTTGAGCTGAGGTCGCTCAACAATTTATTACAAGCACGCCTTTATAATACATAAGGGCGGATATGACACAATGGTAGGGTGGCATACTACTAACTCATAATAAAAAGGTGGTGGGTATGTCACAGTGTGGTGGGTGATGTGACTCCAATATCTCACAGTTCATCGAGTGTCGGAGTGAGACCCGATGAATTTATTTGGTGGTTGGCGGAAGCGGTTATATAACAGTGATCAACTCCAGGATCGCAAGAGACTGACTGGGACTCCACTAGACGTCGGACTCGCTATCGAACTTTTCATCCATGAGATCGCCTTTGTCAACATCTGGACAAATGAACAAGCCAGGTGAGTACTTTGAATGTACTCGCAAGACAGTTTGGACATAAGATATAATAAATGCAAACATGAAGCATGTGAGTACTCTAGCAATATGTATCCGAATAATATAATTTCTGCTGCGAGAAAAATAGAAGTCGGGTGCTAATCCTCCCAAATCCATAAGATAAATAAAAGAAAGCCAAACGAGTGTCTGAGTGACGCCTCCTGAGGAAAATGGATAAAAACATGCCACAGTCGGACGTCTGATCGACATCACATAAAGGGCTTGTAATGAAAATAAATAACAAGAATGCCACAGTCGGACGTCTGAGCGACATCACCTAAAGGGCTTATAGTGAAAATGAATAACAAGAATGCCACAGTCGGACGTCTGAGCGACATCACATAAAGGGCTTATAATGAAAATAAATAGCAAGAATGCCACAGTCGGACATCTGAGCAACATCACATAAAGGGCTTATAATGAAAATAAATAGCAAGAATGCCACAGTCGGACGTCTGAGCGACATCACATAAAGGGCTTATAATCAACAGTGGTATAACGGTAAATTACTTCAGGAGGTAAATCAATAAAGGGATAACTGGTTAGTTCATCTACCAAAATGAACTTGGCAAAAATGACCACTCTTGTTACTATCATAGAGTTACTAGAGACGGTCACCAGGGTTGACACAAAGATTGACTCTAGGCCATAAACATGGCTACTAAGAAGGTTTGACTCTGCAGAGATTGTACTATTAAATCATAGCCGACGGATTCCACTAGCCACAAGGACTAGTTCCGTCTACTGTGTTTTAGCAGAAACACAACTGACCAGGACACACCCATTTCACATCTTGCTGTCCGGAATTACCCGCGACAACATTCACGAAAAACATTAAGACGGGGAGGCTACAACCTCGAATAGCATGGGATCAAATTTATATATGCGCGCTCTAAGGGGTGCCCCCCTCTCGGTCCCAACCGGAAACACCCATTCCCCCTGACCGGATGACGGGCTTTAATCCGGGGCCATGGAACCCTCATCCCGGCCCCTCTACTTGGTGTGTACACGGAAAGAGGTTTGCAACTGACTAAACCGTAATCTTAACAGACGGCACATGACAGTACCAAAAAGGAGACGAACGGAATCATGACTTGATCCATGGTGATACTAGAATTAACCATTGACTGGCATGCTCCAACAATACCAGTACATGACCCATCATGTCACCACATGACCGGGGTGTTTCAATCAACATTCGGGTTCACCCGAAGCATGCTTGCATGAAATATAATCATCCACAAATGCTTATATGGTCATGCCATGAAGAAGAACTACTCGAGAAAACATGCAACACACTCATCATATCAAAGGTTCAAACATGCTTGCCTGGTTTGGAGTAGTCGGAGTCTAACTCGGTGAGGTTCGCGGCTCCGTCACGTCCTTCGGTAACTACGTATTCAAAAAAAACGAATACTAACATAAATACCATGCGTGCAAAAAATTTGCTCCAAATATTTTTCAAATAAATATGACAAAAAACTAGACAGAAAAATAAAGAGGATAGAAAAAGAATCAACTCAAAATCATCTTTAGTTAACAAGATATTATAGTTTCTGTCCAGGGACTCATCTGTAATGAAACAGAAAGTTTCCTGGGGCTAGAATAGAAAACAGAAAAGCAAACCGGTATGCAGTACGCCAGCTGAATAGGAAGACGTACTTTGCCCGAAGGCGCTTTCCAGAAAAACATTTCAGAGGGAAAAGAGAGGCTGACGAGGGGGTCCCACTCGTCGGGTTTAAAAACTGAAACAGAGTCGCGCCGGCGCCAGAAGGCTGCGGTGGTCGCCGGCGCCGATCCACGGCGAGGTAGGGGAAGGGAGTGGTACCTACGGGTTCCTGGTGTTCTTCCGCGTCGGTGGGTGGTGGAGTCGAGCGTTGGCGAGCCCCACGTCGACGGCGACCCTATCTCCGGCGGACGGCGGCTCGGGTGGTTGTGGGCCTCGTCAGAGAGAGTCTTTGGGGTCAAATTGGAGTGGGGGTTAGTCTCCTAGAGGTGCCAGGAGGTTACGCTCGAGTCCAGGGCGGCGAAGGAGTTCTCACCAGAGAGAACGTTGCTGGAGCCCGAGGCGGACGGAGTTGGTCGGAGTTGAGGAAGAAGGGCCCCTCGAGGCTCTTCCAGTGGCTGGGCGTGGTCTAGTGAGGTGGTGGAGGTGTGCGGGCTCGAGAGTGAGCTCGGAGGCACTATATATAGCTGGCCCGAGGCGGTTGCCGTGAACGGGATAAGTCCGGCGATCGATTACGGCGGCACTGTGGCTGGACGGTTGGTTTAGGAGCTTGAGCATCGACTAGGAGGTGTACTGGTTCCATTTCAGTGCCTAACTCAGCAACGGAGGGGCGGTTACGGTCTGTCCTCGACGGAACGACCGCGCGGCACGTCGGCGGCAGAGAGCGCGCCCTATGCGTGCCAGGCCACGACGACGGTGCTGCAGGCGTGCGCTGGCGAGGGAGAAGGCCACGCGGAGCTCCCGGGTGGCTTGGGCGGTGCCTAACGGCATTATGCCGCAGGGTGCCTACTGTCGGCCGCCACGGGTGGCTCTGCCGCCGCGGAAGACGCCGGCGCTGGCGGGCCAGGGTGCCACCGACGCCAGCAATGGGCCAAGCGAGCGTGCGGCGCTCTGTATAAGTGCGAGGTGCAGTGAGCATCGCGCCAGGGCAGGCACTGGTGAGATTGACGCCGCGACTCTGACGAAACTGACGAAGCTGCACTGTCGACTGTGATCTTCAGTTAGCTTTTCCTAAAACTGACAAAACAGTGCATGCCACGTGTTTGACGAAATGATTTTGGCATGTGGAAAATATTGCTGGAGCTGATATTTGGTGTAGTGGCCTCTTTATGCATCTAGAGGCTGCCTGAATTTTCACAGAATTTTTGGAAGAACGAAAATATGAATTTCACCAAAATTTGTAAATCTGGTCCAAACTTGCAGCAGGTGAAATTTGAAAATTTTGAACTGTGGACCAGTGAAACAAGATGGATCTAGGTTGTGGGTACTAAGGACTATCCAGGGAAGTTAGTTTGAAATCAAATATCAAGGTGGACATGGTGGTTCCTTTGTAAATCACCATAGTACACTTTAATGGACAGATCTGGATGACTCCAAGTCACAAACCGGATACGTGTATATTTTGAATGGAGGAGCAGTCATCTGGTGCAGTTGCAAGCAGAGCGTCGTGGCGCATTCTACATGTGAAGCGG
The DNA here is from genome assembly GCA_902687465.1 of Secale cereale. Classification (NCBI taxonomy): domain Eukaryota; kingdom Viridiplantae; phylum Streptophyta; class Magnoliopsida; order Poales; family Poaceae; genus Secale; species Secale cereale. The sequence continues at coordinate 73,884,849 of LR738710.1, forward strand.
AGTACATAGCTGCTTGCGAAGCAGCCCAGGAAGGATTCTGGATGAAGGAGTTCATCACCGACCTAGGAGTCATTCCAAGCGCGTCAAGCCCGATGACTCTCTTCTATGACAACACTGGAGCTCTTGCCATTGCCAAGGAGCCCAGGTTTCACAAGAAGACCAAGAACATCAAGCGTCGTTTCAACTCCATCAGGAATTATGTTCAAGATGAAGACATAGATATTTGTAAAGTGCATACGGATCTGAATGTCGCAGATCCGTTGACTAAACATCTTCCACGGGCAAAACATGATCAACACCAGAACTCTACGGGTGTTCGATTCATCACAATGTAACTAGATTATTGACTCTAGTGCAAGTGGGAGACTATTGGAAATATGCCCTAGAGGCAATAATAAAAGGATTATTATTATATTTCCTTGTTCATGATAATTGTCTGTTATTCATGCTTGAATTGTATTGTACGGAAACAGCGATACATGTGTGAATACATAGACCACAACGTGTCCCTGGTAAGCCTCTAGTTACTAGCTCGTTGATCAACAGATGGTCACGGTTTCCTGACCATGGATATTGGATGTCATTGATAACGGGATCACATCATTAGGAGAATGATGTGATGGACAAGACCCAATCCTAAGCCTGGCATAAGATCGTGTAGTTCGTAATGCTTAAGATTTTCCAGTGTCAAGTATCTGTTCCTTAGACCATGAGGTTGTGCAACTCCCGGACACCGTAGGAATACTTTGGGTGTGCCAAACGTCACAACGTAACTGGGTGGCTATAAAGGTACGCAACGGGTATCTCTGAAAGTGTCTGTTGGGTTGGCACGAACCGAGACTGGGATTTGTCACTCCGTATGACGGAGAGGTATCTCTGGGCCCACTCGGTAAGACATCATCATCATGAGCTCAAAGTGACTAAGGAGTTGGTCACGGGATGATGGATTACGGAACGATTAAAGAGACTTGCCATGACGAGATTGAACAAGGTATCGGTATACCGACGATCGAATCCCGGGCAAGTACCGTACCGATAGACAAAGGAATAACATACGGGATTAAGTGAATCCTTGACATCGTGGTTCATCTGATGAGATCATCGAGGAACACGTGGGAACCAACATGGGTATCCAGATCCCGTTGTTGGTTATTGACCGGAGAGTCGTCTCGGTCATGTCTGCGTGTCTCCCGAACCCGTAGGGTCTTCACACTTAAGGTTCGGTGACGCTAGGGTTATAGAGATATATGCACATGGAAACCTGAATGTTGTTCGGAGTCCCGGATGAGATCCCGGACATCACGAGGAGTTCCGGGATGGTCCAGACGTAAAGAATTATATATAGGAAGTCCAGTTTCGGCCATCGGGAGAGTTCCGGGGGTCACCGGTAGTGTACCGGGACCACCGGAAGGGTCCCGGGGGTCCACCGGGTGGGGCCACCCATCCCGGAGGGCCCCGTGGGCCGTAGGGGGAGGGGGCCAGCCCCTAGTGGGCTGGCGCACCCCCTATGGGCCTTCCCCCATGCGCCTAGGGTTGAAACCCTAGGGGTGGGGGCGCCCCCTTAGGCTTGGGGGGCAAGCCACCCCCTTGGCCGCCGCCCCCCCTAGGAGATTGGATCTCATAGGGCCGCCGCCCCCCCTGGCCCCCTATCTATAGTGGGGGGAGAGAGGGCAGCCGCACCTCAGCCCCTGGCGCCTCTCCCCCCCCCCCCGTTACACCTCCTACTCCTCCCGCAGGGTCTCGGCGAAGCCCTGCAGCTTTTCCCGTTGCATCCACCACCACGCCGTCGTGCTGCTGGATCTCCATCAACCTCTCCTCCCCCATGCTGGATCAAGAAGGAGGAGACGTCGTTGTACCGTATGTGTGTTGAACACGGAGGTGCCGTTCGTTCGGCGCTGGGATCATCGGTTTACGAGGATCACGACGAGTACGACTCCATCATCCACGTTCCCTTGAACGCTTCCGCTCGCGATCTACAAAGGGTATGTATATGCACTCCTTTATGCTCGTTACTAGATGAACTCCTTAGATTGATCTTGGTGAAGCGTAGAATTTTTTTGAATTCTGCTACGTTCCCAACAGTGGTATCAGAGCTAGGTCTTTGTGTAGCATCTTGCACGAGTAGAACACAAACAAGTTGTGGACGTTGATTTTGTTCAATTCTCTTGCCGCCACTAGTCCAATCTTGATTCGGCTGCATCGTGGGATGAAGCGGCCTGGACCGACCTTACACGTACGCTTATGTGAGACTGGTTCCACCGACTGACATGCACTAGTTGCATAAGGTGGTTGGTGGGTGTCTGTCTCTCCCACTTTAGTCGGATCGGATTCGATGAAAAGGGTCCTTATGAAGGGTAAATAGAAATTGACATATCACATTGTGGTTTTGGCGTAGGTAAGAAACGTTCTTGCTAGAAACCTATAGAAGCCACGTAAAAACTTGCAACAACAATTAGAGGACGTCTAACTTGTTTTTGTGGCATGTGCTATGTGATGTGATATGGCCAAGAAGATGTGATGAATGATATATGTGATGTATGAGATTGATCATGTTCTTGTAATAGGGAATCACGACTTGCATGTCGATGAAAATGACAACCGGCATGAGCCATAGAAGTTGTCTTATTTATTGTATGACCTGCGTGTCACTGAATAACGCCATGTAATTACTTTACTTTATTGCTAAACGTTAGCCATAGTGGTAGAAGTAATAGTTGGCGAGACGACTTCATGAAGACACGATGATGGAGATCATGATGATGGAGATCATGGTGTCATGCCGGTGACAAAGATGATCATGGTGCCCCGAAGATGGCGATCAAAGGAGCAAAATGATATTGGCCATATCATGTCACTTTGATTGCATGTGATGTTTATCATGTTTATACATCTTGTTTACTTAGAACGACGGTAGTAAATAAGATGATCTCTCACTGAAAATTTCAAGAATTGTGTTCCCCCTAACTGTGCACCGTTGCTAAGGATCATTGTTCCGAAGCACCACGTGATGATCGGGTGTGATAGGCTCTAACGTTCGCATACAACGGGTGTAAGCCAGATTTACACACGCAATACACTTAGGGTTCACTTGACGAGCCTAGCACGTACAGACATGGCCTCGGAACACGGAAGACCGAAAGGTCGAACATGAGTCGTATAGAAGATACGATCAACATGAAGATGTTCACCGTTGATGACTAGTCCGTCTCACGTGATGATCGAACACGGGCTAGTCGATTCGGATCATGTATCACTTAGATGACTAGAGAGATGACAATCAGAGTGGGAGTTCATTAAATTTGATTAGATGAACTTAATTATCATGAACTTAGTCTAAAATCTTTACAATAAGTCTTGTAGATCAAATGGCCCATGCTCAAGTTTCCCTCAACTTCAACGCATTCCTAGAGAAAACCTAGCTGAAAGACGATGGTAGCAACTATATAGATTGGGTCCGTAACCTGAGGATTATCCTCATAGCTGCCAAGAGATCATATGTCCTTGAAGCACCGCTAGGTGATGCACCCGTTCTCCCGGCGACCCAAGATGTTATGAATGCCTGGCAGTCGTGTTGTGATGATTACTCCCTGGTTTAGTGCGGCATGCTTTACAGCTTAGAATCGGGGCTCCAAAAGCGTTTTGAGCACCACGGAGCATATGAGATATTTCAAGAGCTGAAAATGGTTTTCCAAGCTCATGCCCGAGTCGAGAGATATGATGTCTCCAACGCATTCTACAGTTGTAAGATGGAGGAGAATAGTTCTGTAAGCGAGCACATACTCAAGTTGTTTGGGTTGCACAACCGCTTGCCTCAGTTGGGAATGAATCTCCCAGATGAAGCGGTCATTGACAGAATCCTTCAGTCGCTCCCACCTAGCTACAAGAGCTTCGTGTCGAACTTCAATATGCAAGGGATGGAGAGGTCCATTCCCGAGGTGTATTCAATGCTGAAATCGGCGGAGGTGGATATCAAGAAAGAACATCAAGTGTTGATGGTCAATAAAACCACTAAGTTCAAGAAAGGCAAGGGTAAGAAGAACTTCAAGAAGGACGGCAAAGGAGTTGTCGCGCCTGGTAAGCCAGTTGCCGGGAAGAAGCCAAAGAATGGACCCAAGCCTGAAACTGAGTGCTTTCATTGCAAGGGAACATGTCACTGGAAGCGGAACTGCCCCAAATACTTAGCAGATAAGAAGGCCGGCAACGTCAAAGGTATATATGATATACATGTTATTGATGTGTACCTTACCAGCGCTAGTAGTAGCTCCTGGGTATTTGATACCGGTGCAGTTGCTCACATTTGTAACTCAAAGCAGGAGCTGCGGAATAAGCGGAGACTGGCTAAGGACGAGGTGACGATGCGCGTCGGGAATGGTTCCAAGGTCGATGTGATCGCCGTCGGCACGCTGCCTCTACATCTACCCTCGGGATTAGTTTTAAACCTTAATAATTGTTATTTAGTACCAGCTTTGAGCATGAACATTGTATCTGGATCTCGTTTGATACGAGATGGCTACTCATTTAAATCCGAGAATAATGGTTGGTCTATTTATATGGGAGATATGTTTTATGGTCATGCCCCGCTGGTCAATGGTTTATTTTTGATGAATCTCGAACGTGATGATACGCATATTCATAGTGTGGATGCCAAAAGATGTAAAGTTGATAATGATAGTCCCACATATTTGTGGCATTGCCGCCTTGGTCATATTGGTGTCAAGCGTATGAAGAAGCTCCATGCGGATGGGCTTCTAGAGTCTCTTGATTAGAAATCATTTGACACGTGCGAACCATGCCTTTTGGGCAAGATGACCAAGACTCCGTTCTCCGGAACAATGGAGCGAGCAACCAACTTATTGGAAATCATACATACCGATGTGTGCGGTCCAATGAGTGTTGAAGCTCGCGGAGGCTATCGTTATGTTCTCACCCTCACAGATGACTTGAGTAGATATGGGTATGTCTACTTGATGAAGCACAAGTCTGAGACCTTTGAAAAGTTCAAGGAATTTCAGAATGAGGTTGAGAATCAACGTGACAGAAAAATAAAGTTCTTACGATCAGATCGTGGGGGTGAATATTTGAGTCATGAATTTGGCACGCACCTAAGGAACTGTGGAATTGTTTCACAATTGACACCGCCAGGAACACCTCAGCGTAATGGTGTGTCCGAACGTCGAAATCATACTTTGTTGGTCATGGTGCGATCTATGATGTCTCTCACCGACTTACCGCTATCTTTTTGGGGATTTGCTTTAGTGGTTGCCGCATTCACTTTAAATAGGGCTCCGTCAAAATCCGTTGAGACGACACCGTATGAACTTTGGTTTGGCAAGAAACCTAAGCAGTCGTTTCTGAAAGTTTGGGGTTGCGATGCTTATGTCAAGAAACTTCAACCTGAAAAGCTCGAACCCAAATCGGAAAAATGCGTCTTCAAAGGATACCAAAGGAAACAATTGGGTACACCTTCTACCTAAGATCTGAAGGCAAGATTTTTGTTGCCAAGAATAGATCCTTTCTGGAGGAAGAGTTTCTCTCGAAAGAAGTAAGTGGGAGGAAAGTAGAACTTGATGAGGTGACAGTCACCCTTCCCGAACTGGAAAGTAGCACGGGAAATTGTTCCCGAGGTGCCTGCACCGACAAGGGAGGAGATCAATGATGATGGTCATGAAGATACAGATCAAGTTACTACTGAACTTCGAAGGTCCACAAGGGCACATTCCGCACTAGAGTGGTACGGCAACCCTGTCTTGGAAATCATGTTGTTGGACAACGGTGAACCTTCGCACTATGAAGAAACGATGGCGGGCCCGGATTCCAATAAATGGCTTGAAGCCATGAAATCCAAGATAGAATCCATGTATGAAAACAAAGTATGGACTTTGGTGGACTTGCCCGATGATCGGCACGCCATAGAAAATAAATGGATATTCAAGAAGAAGACAGACGTGGATGGTAATGTGACCATCTATAAGGCTCGGCTTGCCGCTAAGGGTTATCGACAAGTTCAAGGGATTGACTATGATGAGACTTTCTCTCCCGTAGCGATGCTAAAGTCCGTCTGAATCATGTTAGAAATTGCCGCATTCTATGATTATGATATATGGCAAATGGACGTCAAAATAGCATTCCTTAATGGCTTTCTCAAGGAAGAACTGTATATGATGCAGCCGGAAGGTTTTGTCGATCAAGAGAATGCTGACAAGGTGTGCAAGCTCCAGCGCTCGATCTACGGGTTGGTGCAAGCATCTCAGAGTTGGAATATTCGCTTTAATGATGTGATCAAAGCGTTTGGCTTTATACAGATTTGGGGAGAAGCCTGTATTTACAAGAAAGTGAGTGGGAGCTCTGTAGCATTTCTCATATAATATGTGGATGATATACTACTGATGGGAAATGATATAGAATTCTTGGAGAGCATAAAGGCCTACTTGAATAAGAGTTTTTCAATGAAGGATCTTGGAGAAGCTGCTTATATATTAGGCATCAAGATCTATAGAGATAGATCGAGACGCCTCATCGGTCTTTCACAAAGCACATACCTTGACAAGATATTGAAGAAGTTCAATATGGATCAGTCCAAGAAGGGGTTCTTGCCTGTTTTACAAGGTATGAGATTGAGCACGGCTCAGTCCCCGACCACGGCAGTAGATAGAGAAAAGATGAGTGTCATCCCCTATGCCTCAGCCATAGGTTCTATTATGTATGCCATGCTGTGTACCAGACCTGATGTGAACCTTGCCATAAGTTTGGTAGGGAGGTACCAAAGTGATCCTGGTACGGAACACTGGACAGCGGTCAAGAACATCCTGAAGTACCTGAAACGGACTAAGGATATGTTTCTCGTTTATGGAGGTGACGAAGAGCTCATCGTAAAAGGTTACATCGATGCTAGCTTCGACACAGATCTGGATGACTCCAAGTCACAAACCGGATACGTGTATATTTTGAATGGAGGAGCAGTCAGCTGGTGCAGTTGCAAGCAGAGCGTCGTGGCGCATTCTACATGTGACGCGGAGTACATAGCTGCTTGCGAAGAAGCCAAGGAAGGAGTCTGGATGAAGTATTTCATCACCGACCTAGGAGTCATTCCAAGCGCATCAAGCCCGATGACTCTCTTCTGTGACAACACTGGAGCTATTGCCATTGCCAAGGAGTCCAGGTTTCACAAGAAGACCAAGCACATCAAGCGCCGTTTCAACTCCATCAGGAATTATGTTCAAGATGGAGACATAGATATTTGTAAAGTGCATACGGATCTAAATGTCGCAGATCCGTTTACTAAACCTCTCTCACGGGGAAAACAAGATCAACACCAGAACTCTATGGGTGTTCGATTCATCAGAATGTAACTAGATTATTGACTCTAGTGCAAGTGGGAGACTGTTAGAATTTTCCCCTAGAGGCAATAATAAAAGGATTATTATTATATTTCCTTGTTCATGATAATTGTCTGTTATTCATGCTTGAATTGTATTGTACGGAAACAGCGATACATGTGTGAATACATAGACCACAACGTGTCCCTGGTAAGCCTCTAGTTACTAGCTCGTTCATCAACAGATGGTCACGGTTTCCTGACCATGGACATTGGATGTCATTGATAACGGGATCACATCATTAGGAGAATCATGTGATGGACAAGACCCAATCCTAAGCCTGGCATAAGATCGTGTAATTCGTAATGCTTAAGCTTTTCCAGTGTCAAGTATCTGTTCCTTAGACCATGAGGTTGTGCAACTCCCGGACACCGTAGGAATACCTTGGGTGTGCCAAACATCACAACGTAACTGGGTGGCTATAAAGGTATGCAATGGGTATCTCCGAAAGTGTCTGTTGGGTTGGCACGAACCGAGACTAGGATTTGTCACTCCGTATGCTGGAGAGGTATCTCTGGGCCCACTCGGTAAGACATCATCATCATGAGCTCAAAGTGACTAAGGAGTTAGTCACGGGATGATGGATTACGGAACGAGTAAAGAGACTTGCCATGACGAGATTGAACAAGGTATCGGTATACCGACGATCGAATCTCGGGCAAGTACCGTACCGATAGACAAAGGGAATTACATACGGGATTAAGTGAATCCTTGACATCGTGGTTCATCCGATGAGATCATCGAGGAACACGTGGGAACCAACATGGGTATCCAGATCCCGCTGTTGGTTATTGACCGGAGAGTCATCTCGGTCATGTCTGCGTGTCTCCCGAACCCGTAGGGTCTACACACTTAAGGTTCGGCGACGCTAGGGTTATAGAGATATATGCACACGGAAACCCGAATGTTGTTCGGAGTCCCGGATGAGATCCCGGACATCATGAGGAGTTCCGAAATGGTCCGGAGGTAAAGAATGATATATATAGGAAGTCCAGTTTCGGCCATCGGGAGAGTTCCGGGGGTTACCGGTAGTGTACCGGGACCACCGGAAGGGTCTCGGGGGTCCACCGGGTGGGGCCACCCATCCCGGAGGGCCCCGTAAGCCGTAGGGGGAGGGGGACCAGTCCCTAGTGGGCTGGCGCACCCCCCACGGGCCTCCCCTCATGCGCCTAGGGTTGAAACCCTAGAGGTGGGGGCGCCCCCCTTAGGCTTGGGGGGCAAGCCACCCCCTTGGCCGTCGCCCCCCCTAGAAGATTGGATCTCCTAGGGCCAGCGCCCCCCCTTGGCCCCTATATATAGTGGGGGGAGAGAGGGCAGCCGCACCTCAGCCCCT
>LR738710.1:73893646-74093734 GCA_902687465.1 Secale cereale
CCCCCCCCCCCGTTACACCTCCTACTCCCCCCGTAGGGTCTCGGCGAAGCCCTGCAACTTTTCCCGTTGCATCCACCACCACACCGTCGTGCTACTGGATCTCCATCAACCTCTCCTCCCCCCTTGCTGGATCAAGAAGGAGGAGATGTCGTTGTACCGTACGTGTGTTGAACGCGGAGGTGCCGTCCGTTCAGCGCTGGGATCATCGGTGACGAGGATCACGACGAGTACGACTCCATCATCCACGTTCCCTTGAACGCTTCCGCTCGCGATCTACAAAGGGTATGTAGATGCACTCCTTTATGCTCGTTGCTAGATGAACTCCTTAGATTGATCTTGGTGAAGCGTAGAATTTTTTTGAATTCTGCTACGTTCCCCAACAGCTTGCCTCCCAACTGGTTCCATTGGTGAGGACACATGCCCTTAGCATGTCTTCTAGTATTTGATTTACCCATTCCGTTTGTCCTCCGGTCTGGGGGTGATAGGCTGTACTGAACATTAGTTGCGTTCCGAGGGCTTGCTGCAACTGATCCCAAAATTTGGAGATGAACTGAGTGCCTCTGTTGGATATTATAGTCTTTGGAACTCCATGTAGGCATACTATACGGGCGAGGTAAAGCTTGGCAAGCTTTTGGGTGGTGTCGATTGTCTTGACTGGAATGAAGTGTGTCACCTTGGTTAGCCTATCTGTGATGACCCATAGGGCATCATTTCCGTGTTGTGACCGTGGCAGTCCAACAATAAAATCCATCCCAATATCATCCCATTTCCACTCAGGTATCTTGTTTGGCTGTAATAGTCCTGCGGGTTTTTGGTGCTCGACTTTAATGCGTTGACATGAATCGCAGCATGCAATGTATGTGGCTATATCCCTCTTCATACCGTACCACCAAAATCTTTCATGAATGTCCTTGTACATTTTGGTACCTCCAGGGTGAATTGAGTACGGAGCGGTGTGGCTCTCTGCTAGAATTTGCTGTTTGAGGTCTTTGCTATTTGGTACGCAAAGCCTGTCTCCGAACCATAATATTCCCTCACCGTCTATGGTGAATTCTGAGGCCTTGCCCTGACTTACTTTTCTTTTTATTCCTTCAATGTTGGGGTGTCCATGCTGAGCCTTCTTTATTTGTTCTATTAGCGTAGGCCGTGTTTCCATATTTGACACTTCGCCTTCAGTGACCATCATTAAGTTGAGCTTGGCGAATTCTCGCTAAAATTCGGGTCTTGGGTTCTGTAGGCTGTTGTTTTCCGGGCTGGGGTTATGGCTGAGAGCATCTGCCACCACGTTTGCCTTTCCTGGGTGATAGTGGATGCCAACGTCATAATCTTTTACCAGTTCCAACCAGCGCCGTTGTCGTAAATTGAGTTCTGGTTGTGTGAAAATATATTTGAGGCTCTTATGGTCCGTATATGTTTCACAACGATTCCCAAGCATAAAGTGCCTCCACTCCTTGAGTGCATGAATGACTGCTGCCAATTCCAAATCGTGAGTAGGATAATTTTCTTCATGTTTCCATAGTTGCCGGGAAGCGTAGGCGACCACTTTGCCTTCTTGCATTAGTACGCATCCGAGGCCTTTCCGGGATGCGTCACAATATACTTCAAAACTCTTGTGTATGACTGGTACAACCAATACTGGGGTTGTTGTTAATTTCTTTTTGAGTTTCTGGAAGCTTTTCTCACACGCTTCGGTCCACACGAATTTCTTATCCTTCTTGAGTAACTGTGTCATTGGTATGGCTATGGTGGAAAATCCTTCAATAAACCTCCGGTAATATCTAGTCATTCCGAGGAAACTTCGTATATCTGTTACATTGGCCGGTGACTCCCAACCAAGTACAGCCTTGACCTTTTCCGGGTCCACAGCAACTCCCTCTTGTGTCAATACGTGGCCTAGAAAACCAACTTGTCTTAACCAAAATTCACATTTGCTGAATTTGGCGTAGAGTTGATGTTTCATTAATTCTCCCAGTACAATACGGAGCTGTTCAGCATGCTCTTCTGGTGTCTTTGAATATACCAAGATATCATCAATAAATACTACCACAAATTTGTCCATAAATTTCATAAACACTTTGTTCAGGAGGTGGACAAAATATGCGGGGGCGTTGGTCAGTCCAAACGGCATCACTGTAAATTCATATAGTCCGTATCTGGAGGTGAATGCTGTTTTCGGGATATCTTCTATCCGTACTTTTAATTGATGATAGCCTGACCTTAAATCAACTTTTGAGAAAACCTTGGCTTGCACGAACTGGTCAAATAAATCATTTATCCGTGGCATTGGATATTTGTTCTTGATAGTGACCATGTTGGGAGCTCGGTAGTCTATACACAATCTCATAGTCCCATCCTTCTTTTTGGCGAATAATACCGGCGAACCCCAAGGTGAGGAGCTGGCCCGTATAAATCCTTTGTCCAATAATTCCTTTATTTGCTTCTTTAGTTCAACCAACTCGGATGGTGCCATTCTGTATGGTTTCTTGTATATGGGGGTGGTTCCAGGTGCTACCTCAATGATGAATTCTATTTCTCTGTCTGGTGGCATGCCTGGCAGTTCCTCGGAAAATACGTCTGGAACCTTGCTTAATTCCGTAGTGTCTACCTTGTTTAATTTTGGTTGCCGCGATACTGGTCTTTCTTGAGCTGCGACTCTTATTGTCTTTCCGTGATGATGAGTAAGAATCACGGTTCGGTTGAAGCAGTCGATAAATCCTTTGTTGGTGGTTAGCCAGTCCATACCCAGGATAACATCCAGTACCTTGTTTTCCAACACGATGAGGTTTGCGTGAAACTTTAACCCTTCAATTTCAATGGTTATACCTTGGCAGTAATTTTGAGTGTTCTGCTTACTTTCGGGGGACTTGATGGTCACTGACTTTCCCAAGGGAAGCATCGAAAAACCATGTTGCAAAGCAAAACTCTTCGAAATGAACGAATGAGAAGCTCCAGAATCAAAAAAAACGTGGTAGGTATTGTGTTGACAGGGAACATACCGAGTACGATATCTGGGGCATCCTGTGCTTGCTCCTTGGTCACATGGTTCAGGTGGCCTTTCTTGTGGTTGTTATTGGGGTTGAAGTTGTTACTCTTGGGCGCGGAATTGTTTCCGTTGCTGTTTGGCTTCGGTGTTGAGTTTCTTGGCTTCGGGCACTGTTTAGCATAGTGTCCCTCTTCTCCACAAGCGTAGCAAGTAACACCTGGGCGATATGTGAAATCCTTGTCCCTTGCATGAAATTTTTTGCTTGGACGTGTGTCATTTGTCATGGATTTATTCGCCCCATTTTTCTGAAAATTTACCTTATTCCTGTTGTTGCGAGGGTGGTTGGTCTGATCCCTTTTTCGCTTGCGAATGTCTTCCAGATTGCGACGCTCTTTTTCCAAAGTAATAGCCTTGTCCACCAGTGTCTTGAAATCTGGAAAAGTGTGTACGACTAACTGGCATTTAAGTGCTGGTGCCAGACCGTCCAGGAATTTTTCCATCTTCTTATTTTCAGTCATACGCTCTTTGTTGGCATAACGGGATAATTGAGTAAACTGGCTGTTGTACTCAGTTACAGTCATGCCCCTTTGCTTGAGGTCATCAAACTCTCTTTTCTTGATCTTCATAATGCTTCTAGGGATGTGTGCCCCATGAAAGCCTTCCTTAAAATCTTCCCAGGTGATATCATTTTCGTTGGGGTGCATATGCAGAAAATTCTCCCACCATGACGTGGCTGCTCCAGTAAAATAATGTGGTGTGTAAAGTACCTTTTCACGGTCTGAGCATTGTGCCACAATTAATTTTCTCTCAATGTCTCGAAGCAAATCATCGGCCTCAAGAGGTCTGTCTGTGTGAGAAAATGTTGGCGGACGTGTCTTCTGTAATTCAGATAATTTTGAATGCTGCTGGTATGGCCCACGATGATTTCCCATGTTAATGACATGGTTCATCATTTCCTGATGCTGCTGCTGACTTTGCTCGTAAAGACGGCATACTTGAGAAAATGTTGTTTCGGTGCCCTGCTGACTTGACTGCCCCTGCGTGAAATTGTTACCTGATTGTGTGCCGTAATTTTCCTCTGGCAGACTTGGCATGGAACGTGTCCAGGGACGAGTCATTTCTCACTCTGGGGGTATTATTGCAGAAATCATGAGAAGAACTGAGCGGCAAGAATAAACCAAGATTTGCAAAAGCAGCAAAAACACGAGCTCCAAAGATTTTTAAAATAAAAGCTTGATTGCGCACGGAGAAGGACCGCTTAATACATATCTTACACGCGAGTCGTAATTATACATACGTCACTCAGGATGTGCGTACACATTCCTGACATGTTATTTATGCTAGTGCACTTCTCCAAGTTCCTACATGATGCGCAAACAGACTACTCCCCAAAAACCTATTTTACATATCACACAAATCATACAAGCGAGCATAACGCGTCGCGGACAGGCGCACTAGTCAGAGATTGTAGGATCGAAAGTATGTCTAGAGGGGGGGTGATTAGACTACTTGTAATTATAAAAATTCTGCCTTTTGATCAATAACAGTTTTTGGCAGATTCTCAATTATGATCAATACAAGCATCACCCTACACATGCAATTCTAGAGTATAAGCAGCGGAAAGTAAATTGCACATGTAGTAAAGAGAGGTGGAGAAGAGCAAACGCAATTTTGGGGACACGAAGATTTTTCCCGTGGTTCCAATAGGTGGTGCTATCGTACATCCACGTTGATGGAGACTTCAACCCACGGAGGGTAACGGCTGCGCGAGTCCACGGAGGGCTCCACCCACGAAGGGTCCACGAAGAAGCAACCTTGTCTATTCCATCATGGCCTACGGCCACGGAGGGCTAGCCTTACTCGGGGTAGATCTTCACGAAGTAGGCGATCTCCTTGCCCTTACAAACTTCTTGGTTCAACTCCACATCTCGATGACGGAGGCTCCCAAGCGACACCTAACCAATCTAGCAGGCACCACCCTCCAAAAGGTAATAGATGTTGTAGATGATGATGAACTCCTTGCTCTTGTGCTTCAAATGATAATCTCCCCAACACTCAACTCTCCTCACTGATTTGGTTGTGGTGGAAGAAAGGATTGAGTGGAAAGCAACTTGGGAAGGTTAGAAATCAAGTTTCATATGTTGGGAGTGGAGCAACTTGATCTCAACACAAGGGTAGGTAGTTCTCTTCTCAGAAAGTGTAAGGTAGGAGTGGTAGTTCTTTCTGATGGCTCTCTCCATGAATGAAGAGGAGGTGGAGGGGTATATATAGCCTCCACACAAAAATCCAACCGTTACACACATAATTGAGCAATCTCGGTGAGACCGAAGTGGACAACTCGGTCAGACCGAAAGTTCAAATATAGTGAATGTTGGGGTTTTCGGTGGGACCGAAAATACCATCTCGGTTAGTCTGATTTGATCAAAGACATGAGCTTGCCAGTCTCGGTGAGACCGAAAATATCATCTCGGTTATTCCGATATGATGACAGAAGGTAACAGAAGCTTGGCAGCCCATGTTTCGGTGAGACCGATCTCAAACTCGGAATGACCGATTTTTCTAGGGTTTGGCTTATGGCTGAGGTGGTTCATCTCGGTGTGACTGAGTTTGGAAAATTGGTTGGTCCGAGATTACTTATGAGTGTGTATTGTAGTGAAAGTTGCTGATAGCTGAAGGAGATATATCACTAAGCACTTGAGCAACCAGATCATCAACACAACCTCATCCCCTTTTAATAGTATTGGCTTTTCCTATGGACTCAATGTGATCTTGGATCACTAAACCAAAAATGGAGTCTTGAGCTTTTGCCAATGCTTGCCTTAGCATTTTGAGGGGTCCACTTCTTCAGTCATTGCCATACCCATATCACTGAACTTCTCTGAAATGATTCTCAAATAGCTATTAGTTCAATGATATATATGTTGTTATTAATTGCCAAAACCACCCGGGGATTAGTTGCACTTTCAATCTCCCCCTTTTTGGTAATTGATGACAACATATAGATCAAAGCTTCGACAAAGGATATAATCAATGAATAATATCGTCGCTTTGAGAAGTATGTGATAAGCAAGAGCTCCCCCTAAATTTGTGCATTATTTAAGATTTGCGTTTGAATGCAAATGCACAATCGATTAGGATCATGGGTCACTCTTCCATGTCACATACATCTTGGTGGAGCGCACAAAATGATAAGAATGAATAACATGCACCCAATCACCAAGACATGAGTAAATGATCATACAAGATAGGAATAGCATATGATAAGCATTAAGCACACATTAAAGCATAGTACGACCAAGCACTCATTAAGGTAGCATCAAACGTAGTATCAAGCACACTGAAAGTATCGAAAACCAAAAGTATCTCAAAGAAACCGCAAAAGAACGAAAGAGCACTCTCTCTCGAAGCCCTATGATCTATACAATTTCTCCCCCTTTGGCAACAAGTTACCAAAAAGTTTGAAAAAGCATAGAGCTAAACGTCACTGTGGGCTCTGCTGGCGGCTCCCGTCTGGGTAGATGTCGGAGTAGATATGACGGCATCGGCGAAGACTTCAGCAGAAGTCTGTGCTGGAGGAGTGGATGCTGGAGCTGTAGCTGGAGTGACTGTTGGAGCTGTGGGAGGTGCTGAAGTTGTAGTCCTGGAGTCAGTCACTGGAATAGCAGCTGATCGGGATCCTCTGGGAACCGGAGCAGTCTGGCGATGAGAGTCCTGGACTAAGTCATCCTGCATGAGCTCTGCCCTGTCCTGCTTTGCTTCCTCCATGTCTGCCTCAAGCTTGTTGACGGTCACCTGAATTTCAATCAGCTTCACGTCCAGAGCATGGATCTTCTCGTCAACAATCCTCTCTAGGCTCTCCTGAGATTGTTCAATGCTGGCCAGGCGTTGTTCAATCCTTTGGGTAGCTTCAAGAATCTGCTCTCCGAAGCTCTTTGGTTTAGCTGCTGCTGCCGCTTCTTTATCAGCTTTGGCTTTCCTAGCAGCTTCAATCTTGGCTTGACCTTCAACCGATGTTGGATCCTCCTCATCCATCACAACAACATTGTCTTCATGCTCTGGCTGCAGGGGTAAGTGCTTCCTATCCAACAAGAATTTGCCCGTGCCAAACTTGGCATTGATAAGCATCTGAATCTGTGGGGCAAATCCACATGACCTCTTCTGGTCAGCTGCAGTCCTCTTAATGGTCTCTACCATTAAGTCCATCACCTTGAAAGGTGCCTTCTCATCAAGTATATGCAGCATGTTGATAGAATAGCCTCTGATCATGCGATGATCTCCAGACTTGGGCATCAAGGTATGCCTCAGAATAGTGTTAGTGGTAGGTAAACCTGCCTGGAGATAGTAAACTGAGCCGAGCTTCCACACTTCCAAATCTGCTGTGGGAATCTCCTTATACATGTTCTTCATGGAATCATGGTTCTTCTTTGGAATCCCATAGACATCAATGTCATCCTCTCTTTGCACTGGAGCATTCAGAAGTTCTGCCCATTCTTCAACAAAAGAAGAAAACCTTTGACCTTCAGTCATCCAGGTGATCTTCCCATCAGGATAGAAATGAGCTGTGGCATAGAACTGCATAATCATCTCATCGTTCCAATCTGTCAGTTTCTGACCCACAAACTCAGCAACTCCACATGCAGTGAAGCTCTCATGCACATGGGGAAAGAAGTCTCTGTGCTCTTCACTGTCAATGTACTTCCAATCAACGTATCTGGTATCTGCAACTATTGGCTTCTTGTCCATCAGCACAGTCTCATAGAAGTCCTGCTGCTCTCTAGTGTGAAATCTGGGATCTACAGCAGTCCTTCTCCTCACGGCATATGGATCAGCTTGTCTCCATAGCCTGAGACCTCTATCTTTCCTTGCCTTCATATCCTCGGCTTGAGGATGAGCATCGTTGTGAAGTGGCAGTTTTGGACGGAGTTTCAGCAACACTTGTTCTTCCTCATCAGAATCTGCTGGTGGCACATCACCCTTGTTCTTCTCAGATGCTGGAATGTTCCTGGTAGTCCTCTTGGGCTTGGCAGTAGGCTTTGCTGGAGCTGCCTTGGCTTGAGCAGGCTTCTTGGGCTTTGAAGTGGCTCCAGCCCTAATAGCATCACCCATGAGCTTAGCCTTCTGAGGAGGAGGCTGGGGTGCATCTTCTTCTTCTTCTTCTTCGGCTGCTGCATCTGCATGAGGATCAGCATACACTACCCTCTTCCTCTTGGAAGTTTTCTTCACTTTGCTTGGGGCTGGCTCTCCCAAGTTCAGCTTCTTGGCAACAGCTGACTGCTTGACCTTGCTGGTGCCCTTCTTTGACTGCTGCCCTTGTTGCTCTTTGGCAACAACCTTTCTCTTAGGCTTGGAGGACACTTCTTCCTCAGCAATGAAATCAGAATCCTCATCATCAGAATTCCTCTCCTTTCTGGCTCTGGTGGCTGCAGGAGGCAAGCCACTAGGTGTACTCCTCTCACCATCATCAACTAGACTACTAGCCTCAGGACTAGTGTCTGCTTCCGGAATGTCCGCAAAAGGTGACTCTGACCTGTTCTGGCTGTCACTGGCATCTGACATGGCTGACAACCTGTGAATAGATAAGGTATAGGCAGAAAAGAAGAGTTATCACAAACTGCAGAAGTTTTTGCAAACAAAGTGAGTTCAGATCTTAGTTTTAAGTTTTCACAGAAGGCATTTCGGTCAAACCGATTCTCAGTTTCGGTGAATCCGAAGTGTATAACAAAAACTTTACACACCACTTTCGGTCGGACCGAAGTGGGTTTCGGTCCTGCCGATTCACTAGGGTTTCACTAAAACTCTACTTTGGTCACAACGATTTGCACGACTCGGTTGGACCGAAAGGTGCAGTGCAATGGCCAGAGGCCGAATCGGTCACACCGAAAATTTAAAATCGGTTTCACCGAGATGTATTCCGTGGAAACCTAACCCTAAGAATTTTACTCGAAACTAGAACCGATCTGGTGGAGAAGAAGTTTTCAATCGTGGCCAGATATAGAGCAAACCAGACGTGCAATGAATTAGATGGGAGCACGAGAGGGATCGAGACTCACCCTAACTTGGTGGAGTCCCTCTACGGCGGCAACGGCGCGGAGGAGAAGACCGTTGACGGCGGCGGAGACCTGCGGCGAGGGCGCACAGGCGACGACGGCGACGATCCGGAGATCAGGGCGACGGCAGCAGGGGACGTGGGAGCGAAAATGTTTGAAGGAATAATCAACGCGCGCTGCCCTCAGTATTTATATCCCCTTGCTGTCGGTGGGACCGAGTTGAAAAACTCGGTGACACCGAGATGGATAACTGCTATGCAGTTACGCATTTCGGTCACGCCGAGATTTAGAACTCGGTTTCACAGAGATTAAACCTAGATCAGTCTAAGTGCTTTCAGTTTGACCGAGTGGGAGAAAGTTGGTCTGACCGAAATTTACTTAGAAGGTTTTGGAAGTCAGCCTTAGACGGATCGGTGGCTCCGAGTGCTCCTCACTCGGAGGGTCCGAAAATGACTTGTTCAAAGTTTGTGATATAAGCATGAATAGAATTTGAGACAAGAAAGCATAGATAGCTAGGGGAGGTACTTAGGCATTCTTGTCCATCCATTTGGCCAGAAAAATCAAAACAACCAAAACAACAAATGGATGTCCTCGAATGGATAAAATCATGCATTCAACATGCTCACACAATAAGATAGCAAATGAAATATGTGTCAAACATGCACAACCAAAACTCTAGCTACTAGCACACAATTTGTCGATGACTAGGTCATCTTTATATGAGTATTTTGACTTAGGAGCCAAATGAGAACATTTGATCATAGGTCATACTCATCGTTTAAGCACAAGTGGGGTTACCACTTTTACATAAAGCATTGATGTGTTCACATCATTTGAAGATGCTTTAGCTCAATTTTTAGAGCAAAGCCCCCCCTAGATGTGAGAACCCCTTTTAAACGGTCAAACTAACCTTGGGTTGTCGTAGAAGACTTCATGTAGATGTTGAAGATGTGGATGCTCAATGTTGATGTAGATCATCAAGAGTTGGGAGCTATCCTTTGGATTAGGGCACTTTCAATACCTACATGGGTTAGTCCCACAAGGAACAAACAAGGATATCCATAGACATAGATTGAAGTTCACAATAGATGATGTCCATGAAAGCAATGATTACCTTGTCCCTTGACTTACCAACAAGAGGGTTTGTGACTCCATGAACTAGTGCATGATGTGGAAGTTGATTGCACAAGTTGCCAAAATGAATGTGAGTGAAGTATGTTGGCGGAGTCACCCTCAAGAACCTTCTAGTTCTTCTTCTTCGGGATCCACATCATCTTGATGGGAATCCTTGGGGTTGTAGTTGAGCTTGACGAAGTAGAACTTGACGTGTCCTTGGGAACCCACTTGACCATGGCTTGAGGTGCTTCAATGAATGCATCAATCTCCTCTTGAAGCTTGTCCTTGGCTTTTAGCTTGTGGTCTTGTGGTGGAAGGTCATCTTGAGCTTGTTCCACATTGGAAGAAGTAGGATCATACTTCTCCTTTTGAGAAACAAACTGTGGAGTAGGGTATTGACCTTCTTCCCACTCAACACCATCGGCGTTGAACTTTCGCTCAAAACCAATCCCTTGATTCTTCCGGTGCCTTCCTTGCTTGCGAACAATTTCCTCAAAGTTCTTGCTTCCGGCAAGACTCTTGTAGCCACCTTTCTCTATGATTCCCTTCAATAAGCTATTCTCTTGCTCAAGTGTAACTTGGCTTGAAACATTGTTAGTGGAATCAAGAGAACTACTAGAAGCAACAATATTAGATTTAACATGGTTATTGTTACTACTAGAGGAAGAATTTTTCTTATGCTTGTCATGCTTAGTCTTAATAGGTGGCAAGAAATTAGACAAGAGAAGTCGTTTGGCAAGATATGAAGAACTCTTCTTTCGAAGATCGTCATTGATTGCTTTTAGAAACTCATGTTCTTGCTCTAGAGTGAGCTTCTCGAAGCGTAGCTTCTCATGAGATCTTAGGAGCTCTCTATGATCTTCTTGAGTTGTTTCATGAGCTAACTTAAGAGTGTTTAGTTCTTTAGTTAGACGCTCAATCTCCTTCATAGCATTGTCATTCGACTCTTCTCGACTATAAAGACTACTAGCATTTTCATCGTTACTAAGCTCACTAGATTTATCATGCAAGAGCTCATCTTCACCAAGCAAGTCATCCTCATCACTATCAAAGTCAATGAATTCAGGATGTGTTACCTTGGGGCCTTTAGCCATGAAGCATCTTCCAATTCCCTCATTTGGTGAATCAAATAAGTCGTAGGAGTTGGAGTTGGAGGATACGAGTGCAAGACCGGCAACACCTTCATCTTGACTGTAGTCGGAGTCGGAGTGATAGCTTCCATCGGATTGATTGTCGGAGTCGGAGCCGGAGACCCATTCACCTACATGAGCTTGATGTCTTCTTCTTGTGTAGCTCCTTGATGACTTGTCTTTCCTCTCCGAATCCTTGCTTCTCCGAGAGGGTCTTCGTTCATAACGATCATCTCTACTCCTTCTCTCTTTCCGAGGTGACTCGTCTCTTGATCTTCTTCTTGGAGATTCTTCTCTTCTCTTGTGGGGAGCCGTACACTCATTTGAGAAGTGTCCGGGTCTTCCACAATTGTAGCAGTTTCGATCACGACTAGAAGATCTCTTTTCATCATATGATCTAGACTTTGAGCTTCTCTCTTTGCCTCTATTCTTGTAGAATTTGTTGAAGTTCTTAACCATTAGGCTTATCTCTTCATTGGAAATTAACTTGTCACTTGAGGTTGTGGGAGCATCACTTGTAGCTTTGTAAGCACCACTTGACTTGTTGTGAAGCTCTTCCTTATCCTTAAGTGTCATCTCATGAGCAACAATTCTTCCAATGACTTCAGTTGGCTTGAGAGTCTTGTAGTTTGGCATCATTTGGATCAAAGTGCACACGGTGTCGTACTTTCCATCCAAAGCTCTGAGAATCTTCTTAATGATGAATCGGTCGGTCATTTCTTCGCTTCCTAAGCTGGCAATCTCATTTGTGATGAGAGCAAGCCTAGAGTACATTTCAGCGACTCCTTCACCATCCTTCATCTTGAACTTGTCAAGTTGACCTTGAAGAATATCTAGCTTTGATTCCTTCACAGACTCGGTACCTTCATGCATTTCAACCAAAGTATCCCAAATCTCTTTAGCATTCTCAAGACGGCTGATTTTGTTGAACTCCTCGGGACACAAAGCATTGAAGAGAATGTCACAAGCTTGAGCATTGTTTTGCAACATCCGCAACTCTTCCGGTGTAGCTTCGCGATCCGGAACTTTTCCTTCCTCGAAGAATTCACCTTGCATGCCAACACAAATAATGCCCCATGCGGCTGGGTTATGACCAAGAATATGCATTTTCATTTTATGCTTCCAACTAGCAAAATTTGTACCATCAAAGTAAGGACCTCTACGATAATTACCCTCACTAGACGCCATACTCTCCTAGGTTGTGAAACCAAGCTTATGGAGTCCAATGCAATGGAAACCAATACAATGGAGACCAAAGCTCTGATACCACTTGTAGGATCGAAAGTATGTCTAGAGGGGGGGTGATTAGACTACTTGTAATTATAAAAATTCTGCCTTTTGATCAATAACAGTTTTTGGCAGATTCTCAATTATGATCAATACAAGCATCACCCTACACATGCAATTCTAGAGTATACGCAGCGGAAAGTAAATTGCACATGTAGTAAAGAGAGGTGGAGAAGAGCAAACGTAATTTTGGGGACACGAAGATTTTTCCCGTGGTTCCGATAGGTGGTGCTATCGTACATCCACGTTGATGGAGACTTCAACCCACGGAGGGTAACGGCTGCGCGAGTCCACGGAGGGCTCCACCCACGAAGGGTCCACGAAGAAGCAACCTTGTCTATTCCATCATGGCCTACGCCCACGGAGGGCTAGCCTTACTCGGGGTAGAACTTCATGAAGTAGGCGATCTCCTTGCCCTTACAAACTTCTTGGTTCAACTCCACATCTCGATGACGGAGGCTCCCAAGCGACACCTAACCAATCTAGGAGGCACCACCCTCCAAAAGGTAATAGATGTTGTAGATGATGATGAACTCCTTGCTCTTGTGCTTCAAATGATAATCTCCCCAACACTCAACTCTCCTCACTGATTTGGCAGTGGTGGAAGAAAGGATTGAGTGGAAAGCAACTTGGGAAGGTTAGAAATCAAGTTTCATATGGTGGGAGTGGAGCAACTTGATCTCAACACAAGGGTAGGTAGTTCTCTTCTCAGAAAGTGTAAGGTAGGAGTGGTAGTTCTTTCTGATGGCTCTCTCCACGAATGAAGAGGAGGTGGAGGGGTATATATAGCCTCCACACAAAAATCCAACCGTTACACACATAATTGAGCAATCTCGGTGAGACCGAAGTGGACAACTCGGTCAGACCGAAAGTTCAAATATAGTGAACGTTGGGGTTTTCGGTGGGACCGAAAATACCATCTCGGTTAGTCCGATTTGATCAAAGACATGAGCTTGCCAGTCTCGGTGAGACCGAAAATATCATCTCGGTTATTCCGATATGATGCCAGAAGGTTACAGAAGCTTGGCAGCCCATGTTTCGGTGAGACCGATCTCAAACTCGGAATGACCGATTTTTCTAGGGTTTGGCTTATGGCTGAGGTGGTTCATCTCGGTGTGACTGAGTTTGGAAAATCGGTTGGTCCGAGATTACTTATGAGTGTGTATTGTAGTGAAAGTTGCTGATAGCTGAAGGAGATATATCACTAAGCACTTGAGCAACCAGATCATCAACACAACCTCATCCCCTTTTAATAGTATTGGCTTTTCCTATGGACTCAATGTGATCTTGGATCACTAAACCAAAAATGGAGTCTTGAGCTTTTGCCAATGCTTGCCTTAGCATTTTGAGGGGTCCACTTCTTCGGTCATTGCCATACCCATATCACTTAACTTCTCTGAAATGATTCTCAAATAGCTATTAGTTCAATGATATATATGTTGTTATTAATTGCCAAAACCACCCGGGGATTAGTTGCACTTTCAATCTCCCCCTTTTTGGTAATTGATGACAACATATAGATCAAAGCTTCGACAAAGGATATAATCAATGAATAATATCGTCGCTTTGAGAAGTATGTGATAAGCAAGAGCTCCCCCTAAATTTGTGCATTATTTAAGATTTGCGTTTGAATGCAAATGCACAATCGATTAGGATCATGGGTCACTCTTCCATGTCACATACATCTTGGTGGAGCGCACAAAATGATAAGAATGAATAACATGCACCCAATCACCAAGACATGAGTAAATGATCATACAAGATAGGAATAGCATATGATAAGCATTAAGCACACATTACAGCATAGTACGACCAAGCACTCATTAAGTTAGCATCAAACGTAGTATCAAGCACACTGAAAGTATCGAAAACCAAAAGTATCTCAAAGAAACCGCAAAAGAACGAAAGAGCACTCTCTCTCGAAGCCCTATGATCTATACAATTTCTCCCCCTTTGGCAACAAGTTACCAAAAAGTTTGAAAAGCATAGAGCTAAACGTCACTGTGGGCTCTGCTGGCGGCTCCCGTCTGGGTAGATGTCGGAGTAGATATGACGGCATCGGCGAAGACTTCAGCTGAAGTCTGTGCTGGAGGATGGATGCTGGAGCTGTAGCTGGAGTGACTGCTGGAGCTGTGGGAGGTGCTGAAGTTGTAGTCCTAGAGTCAGTCACTGGAATAGCAGCTGATCGGGATCCTCTGGGAACCGGAGCAGTCTGGCGATGAGAGTCCTGGACTAAGTCATCCTGCATGAGCTCTGCCCTGTCCTGCTTTGCTTCCTCCATGTCTGCCTCAAGCTTGTTGACGGTCACCTGAATTTCAGTCAGCTTCACGTCCAGAGCGTGGATCTTCTCGTCAACAATGCTACAAATGCAAAAATGCTGAATAGCACTTATTACGCTAATAATCGATTAGCGATCGCACCTAGTGGCTTCCTACAGTCAGCCTGGCTCTGGTACCAAGGTTGTCAGGACCGGTTTTTCAGTAAAATAATTACCGGGAGACCGACCTTTTTCTCGAACCAACAAGAAAGAATACTTCTTGCTGATAGACAATTCCTTGATACAGAATTCCAGAGTACTGAATATTATACATGGTTGAGCTGAGGTCACTCCACAATTTATTACAAGCACACCTATATAATACATAAGGGCGGAAATGACACAATGGTAGGGTGGCATACTACTAAATCATAATAAAAAGGTGGTGGGCATGTCACAGTGTGGTGGGTGATGTGACTCCAATATCTCACAATTCATCGAGTGTTGGAGTGAGACCTGATGAATTTATTTGGTGGTTGGCGGAAGCGGTTATATAACAGTGATCAACTCCAGGATCGCAAGAGACTGACTGGGACTCCACTAGACGTTGGACTCGCTATCGAACTCTTCATCCATGAGATCGCCTTTGTCAACATCTGGCCAAATCAACAAGCCAGGTGAGTACTTTGAATGTACTCGCAAGACAGTTCGGACATAAGATATAATAAATGCAAACATGAAGCATGTGAGTATTCTAGCAATATGTATCCGAATAATATAATTTATGATGCGAGAAAAATAGAAGTCGGGCGGTAATCCTCCCGAAATCCATAAGATAATTAAAAGAAAGCCAAACGAGTGTCTGAGTGACGCCTCGTGAGGAAAATGGATAAAAACATGCCACAGTCGGACGTCTGAGCGACATCACATAAAGGGCTTGTAATGAAAATAAATAACAAGAATGCCACAGTCGGACGTTTGAGCGACATCACATAAAGGGCTTATAATGAAAATGAATAACAAGAATGCCACTGTCGGACGTCTAAGCGACATCACATAAAGGGCTTATAATGAAAATAAATAGCAAGAATGCCACAGTCGGACGTTTGAGCGACATCACATAAAGGGCTTGTAATGAAAATAAATAGCAAGAATGCCACAATCGGACGTCTGAGCGACATCACATAAAGGGCTTATAATGAACAATGGTATAACGATAAATTACTTCAGGAGGTAAATCAATACAGGGATAACTGGTTGGTTCATCTACCAAAATGAACTTGGCAAAAATCACCACTCTTGTTACTATCATAAAGTTACTAGAGACAGTCAACGGGTTGACACGAAGATTGACTCTAGGCCATAAACATGGCTACTCAGAAGATTTGACTCTGCAGAGCATGTACTATTAAATCATAGCCGACGGATTCCACTAGCCACAAGGACTAGTTCCGTCTACGGTGTTTTAGCAGAAACACAACTGACCAGTACACACCCATTTCACATCCTGCTGTCCGGAATCACCCGCGACAACTTTCATGAAAAACTTCAAGACGGGGAGGCTACAACCTCGAATAGCATGGGATCAAATTTATATATGCGCACTCTAAGGGGTGCCCCCCTCTCGGTCCCAACCGGAAACACCCATGCCCCCTGACCGGATGACGGGCTTTAATACGGGGCCATGGAACCCTCATCCCGGCCCCTCTACTTGGTGTGTACAAGGAAAGAGGTTTGCAACTGACTAAACCGTAATATTAACAGACGGCATATGACAGTACCAAAAAGGAGACGAACGGAATCTTGACTTGATCCATGGTGATACTAGAATTAACCATTGACTGGCATGCTCCAACAATACCAGTACACGACCCATCATGTCACCACATGACTGGGGTGTTTCAATCAACATTCGGGTTCACCCGAAGCATGCTTGCATGAAATATAATCATCCACAAATGCTTATATGATCATGCCATGAAGAAGAACTACTCGAGCAAACATGCAACACACTCATCATATTAAAGGTTCAAACATGCTTGCCTGGTTCGGATTAGTCGGAGTCTAACTCGGTGAGGTTCGCGGCTCCGTCACGTCCTTCGGTATCTACGTATTCAAACAAAACGAATACTAACATAAATACCGCGCGTGCAAAAAAGTTGCTCCAAATATTTTTCAAATAAATATGAAAAAAACTAGACAGAAAACTAAAGAGGACAGAAAAAGAATCAACTCAAAATCATCTTTAGTTAAAAAGATATTATAGTTTCTGTCCAGGGACTCATCTGTAATGAAACAGAAAGTTTCCAGGGGCTAGAATAGAAAACAGAAAAGCGAACCGGTACGCAGTACGCCTGCTGAATAGGAAGACGTACTTTGCCCGAAGGCGCTTTCCAGAAAAACATTTCGGAGGGAAAAGAGAGGCTGACGAGGGGGTCCCACTCGTCGGGTTTTAAAAACTAAAACAGAGCCACGCCGGCGCCAGAAGGCTGCGATGGTCGCCGACGCCGATCCACGGCAAGGTAGGGGAAGGGAGTGGTACCTACGGGTTCTTGGTGTTCTTTCGCGTCGGTGGGTGGTGGAGTCGAGCGTCGGCGAGCCCCACGTCGACGACGACCCTATCTCCGGCGGACGGCGGCTCGGGTGGTCATGGCCTCGTCGGAGAGAGTCTCTGGGGTCAAATTGGAGTGGGGGTTAGTCTCCTAGAGGTGCCAGGAGGTTACGCTCAAGTCCAGGGCGGCGGAGGAGTTCTCACCAGAGAGAACGTTGCTGGAGCCTGAGGCGGACGGAGTTGGCCGGAGTTGAGGAAGAAGGGCCCCTCGAGGCTCTTCCAGTGGCTGGGCGTGGTCTAGTGAGGTGGTGGAGGTGTGCGGGCTCAAGAGTGAGCTCGGAGGCACTATATATAGCTGGCCCGAGGAGGTTGCCGTGAACGGGATAAGTCCGGCGATCGATTACGGTGGCGCTGTGGCTGGACGGTTGGTTTAGGAGCTTGAGCATCGACTAGGAGGTGTATTGGTTCCATTTCAGTGCCTAACTCAGCAAGGGAGGGGCGGTTACGGTCTGTCCTCGATGGAACGGCCGTGCGGCACGTCGGCGGCAGAGAGCGCGCCCTGTGCGTGCCAGGCCACGGTGGCAGTGCTGCAGGCGTGCTCTGGCGAGGGAGAAGGCCACGCGGAGCTCCCGGGTGGCTTGGGCGGTGCCTAACGGCGTTGTGCCGCAGGGTGCCTCCTGCCGGCCGCCACGGGTGGCTCTGCCGCCGCGGAAGACGCTGGTGCAGGCGGGCCAGGGTGCCACAAACGCCAGCAACGGGCCAAGCGAGCGTGCGGCGCTCTGGATAAGTGCGAGGTGCAGTGAGCATCGCGCCAAGGCGGGCACTGGTGAGATTGACGTCGCGACTCTAACGAAACTGACGAAGCTGCACTGTCGACTGTGATCTTCAGTTAGCTTTTTCTGAAACTGACAGAACAGTGCATGCCAGGTGTTTGACGAAATGATTTTGGCATGTGGAAAATATTGCTGGAGCTGATATTTGGTGTAGTGGCCTATTGATGCATCTAGAGGCTGCCTGAATTTTCACTGAATTTTTGGAAGAAGGAAAATATGAATTTCACCAAAATTTGCAAATCTGGTCCAAACTTGCAGCAGGTGAAATATGAAATTTTTGAACTGTGGACCAGTGAAACAAGATGGATCTAGGTTGTGGGTACTAAGGACTATCCAGGGAAGTTAGTTTGAAATCAAATATCAAGGTGGACATGGTGGTTCCTTTGTAAATCACCATAGTTCACTTTAATGGACAGAAATTGTTTTTGGAGCAAAATAAATAGAAGAAAATTTCTAATAAGGTTGAAGCTCACTGGAATTGATGAGAGACTTGTCCTCAGGTGAAGAGGAGGTCTTGGAGAGAAATATTTTTATTGGGTGTCATGGCAAGAGGAAAGTTGGAGAGGAAGACAAGCCCAATGTTATTCCTATGATGGTTAATCAAGCAGGGAAAAGAATCAAACAAACCCCTTTGAAAATCAACTTGTGTTTGAGCTAACACAAGAATAAAACCTTCAAGACCAAAAATCAAGCTTGAGAAGAACACACAAACCTTGGTCAGAAAGATTTTAGAAGGGTTTTCAAGAGAAGATCAAATATCCCCCTTCCAAAAGACCAAAAGTTTGGAAGAAAAACAAAACCAAAAAATTGGAGTGTTACAGAAACATAGAGAGCCTGAGATGTAGTTTCTCTCTCATAATAATTACAAGTAGGAGCATCAAGCACATGCATATTAGATTCATCCAAATCATCATGTGTAGTAGTAAGACGCAACCCATCGATATAACCCTTAATAAGAGCAAACTTCTCCGATATAGTGTAGTTGGGAGAATTCAAAAAGATAATAGGACTATCATGTGTGGGTGCAATAGCAACAATTTCATTCTTAACATAAGGAACTATAGCATGTTCATCTCCATAAGCATAATTCATATTGGCATCTTGGCCACAAGCATAGCAAGCATCAAGTTCATCAAAAAGGGATATTTCAAACGAATTCAAGGGATCATAGTAATCATCATAGCATTCATCCTTCGGTAATCACAAAGGGAAACTAAACAATGTATGAGTTGAAGAGTTACTCTCATTAAAGGTGGTCACGGGTATCTAATTTGCTCTTCCTCCTTTATTCTTCGCTCTCTTCGTCATCTTTTTCATCTAATGAGCTCATAGTGTCATCAATTTCTTCTTCCATAGTTTCCTGCAAAATATTAGTCTCTTCTTGGACAGCAGAGACTTTCTCAATAAACTCATCAATATCTGAATTATATTCATAATTCTCATAGCAATATTTCAATATAGCAAAATTTTCAGGCCTATAAACATCATCATCAAAAGCTTCATACTTTTCAAACAAAGATTCAATTTCATAAGCACCCTTAAAAGCAACAAATTCTTAAATTTGTTCAACATCATAGTAATCATATATACCATTAGCATAAGAAGCTAAGGTTTCATTATCATTAAATTTGCATGAAAATGGAAGGTGTGGAGCCTTCATCCTAGACCAACAAGTATATCATATCTCAAGCATAGTTGCCGAGTATACGAATGCAACATATAAATATGATCCCATAATAGTTTCCCTTTTTTAGTCAAGCGATAATCCCTAAAGTATTCACGTTGATCCAACTTTACTCCCATCATATATTTGAATGGGGTTTTCTCAGGATTATCAAAGTAGTACATAATATCTTTCACATAATGAGCATCGAGGGTTTTAGGAGGTTCCCAATCTCCATGAGTAGCAAGTACACCTATTTTTTGGTATTTTGTGTTCCATATCCATAACTGAAGATAGAGAACAACTTAGAACAGAAAATAAAATCTACTTAGTGATAAAGCAAACAAGCACACACGAGAATATTCACCCCACGGTGTTGCTCCCCGGCAATGGCGCCAGAAAAAGGTCTTGATAACCCACAAGTATAGGGGATCAATTGTAGCCTCTTTCGATAAGTAAGAGTATCGAACCCAACGAGGAGCTAAAGGTAGAACAAATATTCCCTCAAGTTCTATCGACCACCGATACAACTCTACGCACGCTTGACGTTCGCTTTACCTAGAACAAGTATGAAACTAGAAGTACTTTGTAGGTGTAACGGGATAGTTTTGCAAGAAAATAAAGAGCAAATAAATAAAAACTAGGGGCTTTTTAGATAAATAAGCAATAAAGTGAGTATAGCGAGTGTGGAAAAGTGGTAGTAGGAGTTGCAAAATTGTCCCTAAGCAATCGACTACGTTACTAGACCGATAGCAAGTTTTATGTGGGAGCGGCCACTACTAGCATGTCATCCCTGACTTGGAATTCTATGCACTTATGATTGGAACTATTAGCAAGCATCCAAAACTACTAACGTTCATTAAGGTAAACCCCAACCATAGCAGTAAGATATATTGGTCCCCCTTCAATCATGTATGCATCAATTTCTATGCTAGGTTGAAGCTTCTGTCACTCTTTCCCTCCAATACATAGTCCTATCAACATACAACTAACCCTATGGTGTGATCCACGCGCGCGCTCATATGATGAGCCCCAAAGGACAATAACATAACCACAATCAAAGTAAACCAATCATAGCAATTCACCAATTACCGATAGGACAACGAAAATCTACTCAGACATCATAGGATGGCAATACATCATTGGATAATAATATGAAGCATAAAGCACCATGTTCAAGTAGAGGGTACAGAGGGTTGCGGGAGAGTGGACCGCTATAGATAGATGGGAGAAGGTGATGAAGATGTTGGTGAAGATGACGGAGGTGTTGGTGTAGATTGCCGTCACACGATGATGGCCCCGGCGGCGTTCCGGAGCCACCGGGAGAGAGGGGGAGAGCCCCCATCCTTCTTCTTCTTCCTTGACCTCCCCCTAGATGGGAGGAGGATTTCCCCTCTAGTTCATGGCCTCCATGGCGGCGGAGGGGCAGGAGCCCCTCCGAGATTGGATCTGTCTCTTTGTCTCCTTCTGTTTATGCGCTCCCAGATTCTGGCCTTTCACCGTTTCTTAACTTCCCGGAGATTCGTAACTCCGATTGGGCTGAAATTTTAACACATTTTTATCCGGATATTGGCTTTCTTGCGGAGAAAGAAGGGCACCAACCGCCTTAATGGGTGTCCACAAGGGTCCAGGGCGCGCCCTACCCCCTGGGGTGTGCCCCCCTACCTTGTGGCCCCTCGGGCATCATCTCTCGTTGATTCTTCTTCCCAAAATCACATACATTCCAAAAAAAATCTCTGTAAGTTTTTATCCCGTTTGGAATCTGTTTGATATGAATTTTCTGCAAAACAAGAAACATGCAACAAATAGGAACTGACACTAGGCACTGGATCAATATGTTGGTCCCATAAATAGTATAAAAAGTTGCCAAAAGTATGTAAAAGTTGTAGAATATTGGCATATAACAATCAAAAATTATAGATACGACGGAGACGTATCATACACCACATTGCACAAGCTGGTGGGTCTAAATTGTGTTACCCCTTCTGGAATTTGAACTTTAGGGATCATGACCATTGTAGTATTATTCCATCCTTGTGGCATTACTCGACTATTCACCGCCTGCCGGACCTCCAAAACCAAGTCATCACCAAGCATCGGCTAGAACCTCTTGTAAAAGATGGCATGAAGACCATCTGGACCGGGTTCATTGAAATCCCTAATGGAGAATATGAACTTTCTCACGTCTTCAGTTGTGTAAGGGGGCAATAGAATTACGTTCATATCCTCACTAACTCTATTATTCACCTGATTCAAGATATTCATATCTTGCACATGCACCTGCGAGGTAAATAGTTCAGAAAAATAGCATGTGATGATCGAGTTTAGATCATTCATGTCCTCTTTCCATACCCCGATATCATCTAATAGGTGTTTTATGCAATTTCTCTTTTTACGTGTTGACACCTCTATGTGAGAAAATGTTGTTTCCGTCCCCGCGGACTAACCAATTCACCCTTGCTCGTTGCAAGCAAAATAACTCCTCCTGGTCAAGTAGATTTTCAATCAAAATTTGCAACTATTTCGGTTTTTTCGGTTTTGCACTGTCATCTGTCTACTCCAAAAAAATCATCTTTTTCTGAGACTATTAATCCTTCTCTTCGGCCCCTTTAGAACCTCCATGTCCCACTAAAAATATCGTCTTTTACGTATTTTGTATGAGCTGCGAGTGACGGTCTAATGACCCACAAGTATAGGGTATCAATCGTAGTCCTTTAGATAAGTAAGAGTGCCGAACCCAACGAGGAGCAGAAGGAAATGACCAGTGGTTTTCAGCAAGGTAATGTCTGCAAGCACTGAAATTTTTGGTAACAGATAGTTTGATAGTTAGATAATTTGTGACGAGTAAGTAACGGTAAAGGTAGACAAAGTGCAGCATGGTAGCCCAATTATTTTATGGCAAAGGACATGCCAAAACGGTCTCTTATAATAAGCAAAGTGTTCTTGAGGGCACACGCGGGAACTTCATCTAGTCACTTTCATCATGTTGGTTTGATTCACGTTCGCTACTTTGATGATTTGATATGTGGGTGGACCGGTGCTTGGGTGTTGTTCTTACGTGAACAAACCTCTCACTAATGATTAAACCCCTCGCAAGCATCCGCAACTACGAGAAAAGTATTAAGATAAAATCTAGCCATAACATTAAACATATGGATCCAAATCAGCCCCTTACGAAGTAGCGCATAAACTAGGGTTTAAGCTTCTGTCACTCTAGCAACCCATCATCTAATAACTACTCCACAATGCATCCCCTTAGGCCCAAAGATGGTGAAGTTCCATGTAGTCATGTTCACATGACACCACTAAGGTAATCTCAACATACATATCATCAAAATATCAAACACATATCAAATTCACAAGATTACTTGCAACATGATTTCTCCTATAGCCTCAAGAACAAACGTAACTACTCACAAATAATATTCATGATCAAGATCAGAGGGGTATTAAATAGCATAATGGATTTGAACATGTAATCTTCCACCAAATAAACCATATAGTAAAGAAGTACAAGATGTAATCAACACTACTAGTCACCCACAGGTACCAATGTGAGGTTCCGGTACAAAGATTGAACACAAGAGATGAACTAGGGTTTGAAAGGGGATGGTGTTGTTGGAGATGTTGATGGATATTGGCCTCCCAAATATGAGAGGTTTGTTGGTGATGACGATGGGATTTCCCCCTCGGGGAGCGAAGTTACCTCGGCGGAATCGCTTTGCCGGAGTGCAAAAGTGCTCCTGCCCAAATTCCGCGTCAAGACGGCGGCGCTTCGTCCCAAAAGTTCCCTCCTGAAATTTTTCTAGGTCAAAAGACCTTAAGTACCAGAAGATGGGCACCGGAGGTGGGCTGGGTTGAGCACAACCCACCAGGGCGCGCCTGGGGGGCCTGGCGCGCCCTGGTGTATTATGCTCACCATGTGGCCCCCCTCCGGTAGTTATTTGCTCCATTATTTTTTTATTCCAAAATAATTCTTTGTAAATTTTCAGCTCATTTGGAGATGTGTAGAATAGGTGGCCTGACATAGCTTTTTCCAGGTCCAGAATTCCAGTTGCCGGTATTCTCCCTCTTTGTGTAAACCTTGCATATTATGAGAGAAAGGGCATTAGAATTACTCCATGAAGCATTATTAAACATAAAAACATTGTAAATAACAGTAAGAAAACATGATGCAAAACGGACGTATCAACTCCCCCAAGCTTAGACCTCGCTTGTCCTCAAGCGAAAGTCGATATCGAGAATCATGTCCACATGTTTTGAGAGAGAGGTGTCGATAAAAACAAAATACGGACATAGTAGCATCATGCTTATTATTATAACATCAACAAACTGAATATCGAACTCTAACAAACCATGTAACTGTTATCATATAACTTCTCATGAACAAGTAAGAATTCATCACAACATCGAAGTAGAAGCATAAACTTTATTGAAAACCAACAAACTATGTTTTCAGTCAACTTTGCAACCTCAATTCATCATATTTTCAGGAAGGGTCACGTGTTGGAGCCTTTTGGCAAGTCCGCATACTCAACTATCATTTAGTATTCTATGATTGCTAACACTCACAGCATACCCATGAGCAAAAAGTTTCAACCGGACACATAGAAAGATAGGGGCTTAAAGTTTTGCCTCCCAACATATTCACCTCAAGGGTGATCTCAACAATAATAACTCATGCTCACTCATATCCAACTGGATATATGTGCCTAGATCTTTCCCCCATCACATAATGCTTAAAAAGGGAGAAAATAAAAAGAAATAGGGAAGAATACTTTTACTCTTGCATAAAAGTAAAAACATAAAAGTAAAAGATATGCCCTTCACAGAGGGGAGCAGATGTTGTCATGGGCTTTTTGTTTGCATCCTCAATCCCTTTATGTAAAATAACGTCACGTTATATTGCCCCTTATGATAGCAACCTTTATTATGCAGTCTATCACTTTTATTACTTTGCCATCACAAGTTCGTACAATGCTCAATTTTCTCTTACACTAAATGATCAAACACATTTAGAAGCAATTTTTATTGCTTTATTGCACCGATGAACACTTACTTGAAGTATCTTACTCAATCCATAAGTAGGTATGGTGGACTCTGAAATAAAGAGTTGGGTTTAGGGTTTTTGGATGCACAATTAGTATCTCTACTAAGTGCGGAGTTTTTGGCTAGAAAAGATATTGAGCAAGCACCACATGTTGGAGTTCTATGACAATATAACTTCTATGTGGATATGAACAAACATAACTGATTACGTTGTCTTCCTTGTCCAACGTCAACAATTTTGACATATATTAATTAATGGGGCTCACAATCATAAAAGATGTCCAAGATAGTGTATTTGCATGTGAATCTTATCTTCTTTTACTATTTCTTTCATGAGTTGCATCACTGACCAATGATATGTTTGTCAACCTTCAACAAATTTTACCACTTATACTTTCCCTTATGTGATGTCATCACTTACCATAAGATTAGCATAAGATCTTTTTCTTTATTTCTTTTTATTTGATAACAGCTTAAAAATAAAGAGACAAAACTCAAGCTAAACTTTATTATATAACTCTCACTCGATTACATAGATAGATATATCATGAAACTAAAACTTGAAAATAGATCATACTAAACTTTTATTCAACTAAATCACGAAATCACTAAGGATCGAATTAAGATAGGTAAAGGTAAATAAAAGTGATGGTGATACGATACCGGGGCATCTCCCCCAAGCTTGGCACAAGCCAAGGGGGGTGCAGATACCCATGTACTCAAGTCTCCTTTGGTGGTGAAGAAGAGGAAGGTGGTGGTGCAGTAGTAAGCTTCTTCTTCAGTTTATGTCTCAGACTAAAAATTTCCTCCCTTAGATCTTTATTTTCCAACTCAAGATTGAATATCTTCTTGCATAATGTTGCCTTACTATCCTGTAGAAAACGAGAAGGGATAGATTGGTTCTTAATTTTGTTGGGGAGGATTGACTTCTTGAATTCCACATTCATATCTCCAGGTTGAGGTAATGGATCTTCCTCTTCCTCAGAGCTATCATCCATTGTTTCCTTCATATCGTCGTCTTCGTCCTCCTTCGTGGTCCAACCGTAAGGATCCACCTCCCCATAGGATTTAGGGTTTGCGATATAATCAACAACATATCTCTCTCCCGTTGAATATTGAGACGACATATTTTCAGATCTGCTAGCAAAACTGCCCAAAATAAGAATAGAGGATTTTTCTACGATGCGGTGGTCAAATCTTCCGGCGGTATATACAAAGACTTTTTTATCTTGGGAAACAAGAATATGGGACGAAACCGGAGTCGGGAAGGTTCCCGAGTGGGGCACAACCCACCTGGGAGCGCTAGGCAAGGCAGGTGCGCCCTAGTGTATCGTGCACTCCTCGGTTGCCTTCCTGGTTGTTTATTATTTTCCTAATTTTTGTAATATTCCAAAACTGACAAAAAATATTTTTACGGATTTTTCGGAGTCCGTTTACTTACCGTATCATGTACCTCCTCTTTTTCAGGGTTCTGGAGTGTTCTGTAAGGTTTCTTTATATGTTCCTTTGGTGTCATAGTTTGTATAACATTGCTTTCAACATTAATAGGCGTACCTGAGATATAGTGTTTAATCCATTGACTACCTTTGGGTTAGTACCTTCGGCATTATTAATTTAGATAGCTCCAGAGCGATAAACCTCTTCGATAATATATGGTCCTTCCCATTTGGAAAGAAGTTTGCCTGCAAAAATACTAAAACAAGAGTTGTACAAAAGAACATATTCTCCAACCTTGAACTCTCGCTTTTAGATTATTTTATCATGCCATCGTTTAACCTTTTCCTTAAATAATTTGGCATTTTCATAAGCTTGGGTTCTCCATTCATCTAGCGAGCTATCAAATAGCCTCTTTTCACCAGC
This sequence comes from Secale cereale, assembly GCA_902687465.1. Classification (NCBI taxonomy): domain Eukaryota; kingdom Viridiplantae; phylum Streptophyta; class Magnoliopsida; order Poales; family Poaceae; genus Secale; species Secale cereale. Next base: position 73,920,423 of record LR738710.1, read on the forward strand.
AAGTTTGAAGTCATAGTTGAGTTCTTTCATTGCCCAAAATGCTTTATGTTCTAACTCAAGAGGCAGATGAAAAGCTTTTCCATACACCATTTTATATGGAGACATAACCATAGGATTTTTATAAGTTGTTCTATAAGCCCAAAGTGTATCATCTAGTTTCTTAGTCCAATTCTTTCGGGACCTATTGACAGTTTTTTGTAATATAAGTTTTATTTCTCTATTGCTAAGGTCAACTTGACCACTAGATTGAGGATGATAGGTGATACGTCTCCAACGTATCTATAATTTTTTTATTGTTCCATGCTATTATATTATCTATCTTGGATGCTTTATATGCATTTATATGCTATTTTATATGATTTGGGGGACTAGCCTATCACCCAGTGCCTAGTGCCAGTTTTTGTTTTTCCTTGTTTTTGAGTTTCGCAGAAAATGAATATCAAACGGAGTCCAAACGGAACGAAACTTTTTGGTGATTGTTCATGGACCAAAAGAAGCCCACGGAGTGTCGGAGGTGGACCAAAAGAGCCGCCAGGCCACTACAAGGGTGGGGGCTCCCCCTACCTTGTGGTCACCTCGTGGGTCCCCCTGACTTGCCCCCGACGCCAAAAAATCCTATAAATGGTGAAACCTCCGAAAACAAACCTAGATCGGGAGTTCCGCCACCGCAAACCTCTGTAGCCACCAAAAACCAATCGAGACCCTGTTACGGCACCCTGTCGGAGGGGGAAATCATCATCGGTGGCCATCTTCATCATCCCGGCGGTCTCCATGACGAAGAGAGAGTAGTTTACCCTCAGGGCTGAGGGTATGTACCGGTAGCTATGTGTTTGCTCTCTCTCTCTCTCTCTCTCTCTCTCTCTCTCTCTCTCTCTCTCTCTCTCTCTCTCTCTCTCTCTCTCTCTCTCTCGTGTTCTTGATTTGGCACGATCTTGATGTACCACGATCTTTGCTATTATAGTTGGAACTTATGATGTTTCTCCCCCTCTACCTCTTGTAATGGATTGAGTTTCCCTTTGAAGTTATCTTATCGGGTTGAGTCTTTAAGGATTTGAGAACACTTGATGTATGTCTTGCATGTGCTTATCTGTGGTGACAATGGGATATCCACGTGATCTACTTGATGTATGTTTTGGTGATGAACTTGCGGGTTCAGTGAGCTTGTGAACTTATGCATAGGGGTTGGCACACGTTTCCGTCTTGACTCTCCGTTAGAAACTTTGGGGCACTCTTTCAAGTTCTTTGTGTTGGTTGAATAGATGAATCTGAGATTGTGTGATGCATATCGTATAATCAAACCCGCGTATACCTATGGTGACAATGGAGTATCTAGGTGACATTAGGGTTTTGGTTGATGTGTATCTTAAGGTGTTATTTTAGTACGAACTCTATGGATGTTTGTGACAATTATAGGAATAGCCCAATAGATCGATCAGAAAGAATAACTTTGAGGTGGTTTCGTACCCTATAATTATCTCTTCGTTTGTTCTCCGCTATTAGTGACTTTGGAGTGACTCTTTGTTGCATGTTGAGGGATTGTTATATGATCTAATTATGTTATCATTGTTGAGAGAACTTGCACTAGTGAAAGTGTGAACCCTGGGCCTTGTTTCTAAGCATTGCAATACCGTTTTTGCTCACTTTTATCATTAGTTACCTTGCTGTTTTTATATTTTCAGATTACAAAAACCTATATCTACCATCCATATTACACTTGTATCACCATCTCTTTGCCGAACTAGTGCACCTATACAATTTACCATTGTATTGAGTGTGTTGGGGACACAAGAGACTCTTTGTTATTTGGTTGCATAGTTGTTTGAGAGAGACCATTTAACATCCCAAATTTTCAATTTGGAATGTTTTACAATTATTAGCTAAACATCTATGCAATTTTTTTATTTGAGTGTCATTTGGAAATTACAGAGTCATTTGAGTTTTATCTGACTTTAGATTCAACTTGGCATCTGAAATTTATTTCAAAAATCCCTAACAAACACTTGTTCAAAAGTGTGAGAGGAGCTAACATGACACTCCAAAAAGTCAGAAGAAATCAATGCCAAAAGTTTTGAATTCAAATTTAAGTGTCATTTGGATTTTAGAAAAATGTATTTTATAAAAAAATTATTTAGCCTCTGAAAAATAGTTCATCTTGTAGGATATATTTTTTTGAATTTTTTGATATATATATATGTCCTATATAATTTATTTATTTCTATCTTTATATTTTTTTCTGTTTTTTTTGGGCCTCGCTTTTATTTATTTATTTTTTTACTAAGGCCCATATCTTCCAGCCCAACCGATGGCCATCTTCCTCCTCTCATCGTTACAGGAACATGAACAGCAACAGCCATGGACGCATGTACCTCGATCCCTCCCTTCCTCTCCCTCTCCCAACTCAATAACTGCCGGAACCGGTTCCCCTTACCTCCCTCGACCCCTCCCATCCCCTAGTGCGCCTCCTAGACAGCCATAATGGACACCACGAACGTTTCATACTGCAGCCATTAAACACATCAATTCCGGCAACGCCCCGCTCTCCTCTGGCTTCCCCTGACCCTCTATAAAAGCCCAGAGTGTTGCCCCAGTTTCCCTCGTCCGAAGCCCTCTCCTTCTGGAGCTTTTCCCCCTCCCTAATCTCGCCAATTGCTCGCCGGAGTTCGTGAATTCCGGCGACCTCTCACCGTGTGTACATGAAGCTATCTACAACTAAAACTTGATCAAGTGGTTCACCTCATCGTCCTCTACACCGTCCCGCACGCGTCCTTCACCGAGGCACACCGGAGCCGCCTTCTTCCTCGTCTCCGGCGACAAGTCCGGTGAGCACCCAGCCAGCCAATCAGAGAGTGCCACTTGTCTCTGGCCGAATTATTTTTTATTTTTTAAGAATTTTTCCAATCTCAGATTCTATATCAAATCTTGTTTCTAGTATATCTTTTAGTCTATAGATCCGATTTAGTTGATTCTTTTTCCTACGGTTTCGTAGAAATATCCTATATCCAGAGAACCAAATGAAAAATATTTTTTAAAATTTTAAAATTTGAATTCAAACTTCGTTAGGCCATAACTTGAGTTTCGTAACTCCGTTTTGGGTGATTCTTTTTGCAAATCGAAGCTTGTGACATGTACCTTTTGTTAAAACCAAAACCATTTATTATTATTTTGCAGTGAAAATTTCATTCTGTACAGAAACTTTATTTTGGTGTTTTTGGAGTTTTTCGAAGTCTTTTATTTGTTTTCTTTTTGGATCTTTGCTTGTATGCTTATGTATGTTATTGCTTGCTTACGCTAGATCATCCGGAGTGCGAAGCTTGCTACTATGAATCTTTAGAGTTCAATGAACGTCAGCAAGGCAAGTTCACACTTTGATCATAATTTTCAATACCCAGTTTTTACTATGCATTAGTTTCACCCTCAAAGAATGCATGAGTAGGATTGGGAACATGTGATTATGGTATGTAGTTTATGTGGTAGGAACCTATGACCTTTTATCACCCCGGGAAATATTCGTTATGTCATATATTGCTTAGCCATGCTCGTAGACGGGGATTGGTATGTGTGATACATGCAAGTTGCGAGAGATAATAATTTATCGGGACAACATAAGGTGGCAACTTTAATACAAATCTGGGTGGATTGTTTGGGGCACCTGGAGAAACCAGTGCTTGCCCAAGGGGAATCCCGGAGTACCCGTGCGATTACCCTAGGTCCGCCACCCAGGCTCAAAGGGATCATAAGATATTTCATGCCTAGAAACTTCCGTGTGCAGCCACAAGCCATTATGGGCTCTGGCATAGTTGAGTAAGTTGTGTGACCTCTTTCCGTGGTAGTCTAGCTGATGTAGGGGAAAGTAGGTGTACCGGTCTACCTAGGGTTTGGAGGAAATACTTCAGAAAGACTATGTCTCGATCTTCCGATCATGGAGGTGGTCGAGTCTTGTGGGGAAAAGTGCACAAACCTCTGCAGAGTGTACAAACTAATCATGATTAGCCGTGTCCTCGGTTATGGACAACTTGAGTATCTAGAAGTGAATTGTTGGTTGATCTCATCACTCTATTTAATGAAATTATTGGGTTACTAATAAATTGGGAATTTTGGGATTGAGTTGGAGGAACCTTCTCAATAATGGCATTTTAATTTTGTAGTAAATAAAAATTTATTCCTTTGAGGTAGGGTAAAATTGGCTTTATGCAAAAATTAAACTTAGAGCCTCCACCAGCTAAATTTGCATATAGAGATAGTTTTTTTCATTATTATTATTATTTCTATGGTGTGACATTGCCAGTATATTCCATGTGCTGACCTACACGGCTGCAACGTCTCATGTTGCAGAGTTTTCCGACGAGGAGTAAAGGTGCGATAGGTCGTTGTTCTGCACTCAGTTTGTCGTGGAGTTGGATGGACTCATTTACCTTCGATGCTTTCGCAATTACTTTTATCTAGATGGCCTTTGGCCATATTATTGTAATAAATACTCTTTTGAGGACCTCGATGTAATAAACTGTGGGATTGAACTCTGCTATAATTCATCGAGTACTGTGTGTGTCAGCATACCGATCCAGGGATGACACTTAAGCACAGAGACTTCGATCCATTTGGGTCGGGTCGCTACAAGATGGTATCAGAGCACACACTAACTGTAGGACGCGACCACTAGGAAATGGAAAGCCATAGGAAGAAAATTATATTTTACCACTTCCTTATATATCCGTTGGTCTATACTCTTCTCTATTCATTTCTATATCTTCTCTACTTCAATTCAATAGTTGTTGAACCTCATGACAAAGTTGCTCAGCTGATGAGAGCAAGACCCATGAAGACATCATTGACAAAGAAGAAGAAGCTAGAATTGACTTTGATTTGAGAAGATTTAGTTCAGACCACCACTACCAAATGGAGTCCAACGAATGATTGTGGTAGTATGAAGAGATCATATCTCTTGTGGATATGACCTTACCTGTAGGTTTTGCTTGTGTGGTGTAATTTGTGTGAATTGCTTGATTTGAAGTTTTATTGCTATCATAAGCATATGGGTAGTGATTTCTCTCATTAGGCCCTTATTCTATTCTAATTTCTCATCCACTCTAAACCTAACTGATGCCTCCGAGATGTTACCCGGAACTCCCACCGGAACTTACCCAGTTGATCCAGAACCAGAATGCTCTCATGCAGCTACTCATCCGGAATCAGAACCTGAACAACAACAACAACCCACCGCCACCAGCCCCGGTCGACAACCTTACCCGTTTCCTGAGGTTGAACCCACCCGTGTTCTCTAGCAGCATAGAGCCGATCATCGCAGATGACTGGCTTCGCAAGATCGGAAGGGAGCTGACCACCGCAGGATGTACTGACGCTGAGAAGGTGCGCTTTGCCGCACATCAACTGGATGGACCAGCAGCTTCGTGGTGGGAGAATTACACCACCACATTCCCCATAGCAAATGTGACTTGGGATCAGTTCCAACAGGCGTTTCGTACTGCACATGTTTCAGCCGGAGCTATGAGTCTGAAGAAGCGTGAGTTCCACAACTTACGCCAGGGTAATCGTTCTGTTGGTGATTATGTGGAGGAATTCAGCAAGTTATCCAGGTATGCTCCCAGAGACGTGGCTGATGATGCCGCTAAGCAGGAGAAATTTCTGGAGGGACTAAACGATGATCTGGGACTTCAGTTGACCGTGGCTACCTTTAACAATTATCAAGAGTTGGTTTACAAGGCTCTCATTCTGGAAGGCAAGCAGCAGCAGGTGGAAAACCGCAAGAGGAAGTACGGACAGGGAAAGTACAACTCTGGAGTTCAGCAGAAGCCCCGCTATACCCCGTACTCGGGAAATAATGGATCAGGATCTGGCAAGTATGGTGGACACACTCACCATAACCATGGAGGACATTCACATCATGGAGGGAATGGACACAACCATAATGGCCATAGGAATGGCAATGGAAACGGAGGAAACAACAATCAGCATCACTCCAGCCCCGCTACACCGACAAAGAAGGATCTGAGCCACATTAACTGTTTCAAGTGCGGGAAGACCGGACACTGCGCCACTGAATGTCCCGAGGCGAAGAATCGGAATGGCAATGGAAGCTCTGGAAAGAAGCCAAATCCTTTTACCAGAGGTCAGGTGAACCATGTCAATGTGGAGGAAGTTTATGACCAGCCTGACGCCGTTGTTGGTAAGTTCTTGATTAATTCATTTACAGCCCTTGTTCTTTTTGACACTGGTGCATCGCATTCATTCGTATCAAGGGGGTTTGTGGATAAGTTTAAGTTGCCGACCGTAGCCCTTAAAACACCAATGCTAGTGAGTTCCCCAGGAGCAGAGAACATGGCTAGTCGGGGATGCTTTCAGTTGCCCTTGACCGTAGGGAGACACGTTTTCCCCACAGACCTCATCATCCTAGAATCACAAGGATTGGACGTAATTCTAGGCATGGACTGGCTATCCAAGTACGAAGGGAATATTGATTGTGCCAGTAAGTCGATTCTTCTCACCACCCCAGAGGGGAAACGGATCAAGTATGTGTCGAGGCATACGCCAAGGAGGACTCAAGTGAATTCTCTTTCGGGAGTTGTTCAGGAAAAAGTACCAGTTGTGAAGGATTATCCCAATGTTTTTCCGGAGGAACTACCAGGCATGCCACCGGATCGGGACATAGAGTTTTTGATTGAATTGTTACCAGGCACCGGACCAATATCCAAGAGACCGTATCGGATGCCCGCAAATGATCTGGAGGAAATTAAGAAGCAGATTAAGGAATTATTGGAGAAAGGTTATATTCGACCGAGTTCACCACCTTGGGGAGCCCCAGTGCTTCTAGATGAGAAGAAGGATGGATCCTTTAGAATGGTTGTGGATTACCATGCGTTGAATGAGGTGACGATCAAGAACAAGTACCCTCTACCGATGATCAATGATTTGTTTGACCAGCTACAAGGAGCAAAAGTTTTCTCAAAGATCGATCTTCGATCTGGATATCACCAGCTAAAGATTCAAGAACAGGATATACCCAAGACAGCCTTTACCACGAGATATGGGCTTTATGAGTATACGGTCATGTCTTTTGGTTTGACTAATGCCCCTGCCTATTTTATGAGTATGATGAATAAGGTATTCATGGAGTTCTTGGATAAGTTTGTTGTGGTATTCATTGATGACATATTGATTTACTCGAAGAATGAAGAAGAACACAAGGAACATTTGCGCTTGGTTCTTGAGAAGCTCAGGGAACATCAGTTATATGCAAAGTTCAGCAAGTGTGAAATCGGGTTGAAGGAAGTTGGATTTCTCGGACATGTTATATCAGGAGAAGGAATAGCAGTGGATCCTTCGAAAGTTGAAGCCGTCACCGAATGGAAGGCACCCACCTCAGTCGGAGAGATTCGCAGTTTCCTTGGACTTGCAGGATATTACCAAAGATTTATTGAGAATTTCTCCAAGATCGCAAGGCCCATGTCAGAGTTATTGAAGAAAGACACCAAGTTTAATTGGACCGAGGAATGTGAGGCCAGTTTTCAGGAGTTGAAGAAACATTTGGTCACAGCCCCAGTGCTAATTCTTTCGAATATACGCAAGGATTTTCAGGTATATTGCGACGCTTCTCGTCAGGGACTTGGAGGTGTTCTTATGTAAGAAGGAAGCGTTGTTTCATATGCCTCACGTCAGCTTCGACCCCATGAGCGGAATTATGCCACACATGATTTGGAGTTAGCAGTCGTAGTGCATGCGCTCAAGACCTGGAGGCATTTTCTTATTGGAAATCATTGTGATGTTTACACGGATCACAAGAGTTTGAAATACATCTTCATGCAAAAGGAGTTGAACCTCAGGCAGAGAAGATGGTTGGAGCTCATAAAAGATTATGACATGAAATTGCACTATCACCCAGGAAAGGCCAATGTTGTGGCAGATGTATTGAGCCGCAAGAGTTATGTCAATACCCTCACAGCAGGAGGATTACCTCAGGAGTTAATTGATGATCTCAGAGATCTCCGATTGGAGATAGTACCATGAGGTTTTGTTACCGCAATGGAAATTCAATCCACCTTATTGGGAAAGATCCGAGAAGCCCAGAAGTTAGACAAAGGTATTTCAGAAATAAAGGAAAGGATGAACCAAGGAAAGGCAGAAGGATTTCGTGAGGATGAACACGGAACCTTATGGTTTGAGCAGCGTATTTATGTGCCAAATGACACAGAGATCAGGAAGTTAATTCTTCACGAGGCTCATGATTCGCCTTATTCGATACACCCAGGCAACACCAAGATGTATTTGGACTTGAAGGAAAGTTTCTGGTGGACAGGTATGAAGAAGGATATTGCCGAGTATGTAGCAGTATGCGACGTATGTCAGAGAGTTAAGGCAGAGCACCAGAAACCAGCAGGATTACTTCAACCTTTGCCGATACCGGATTGGAATTGGGACAAGCTTGGCATGGACTTTATTATAGGATTACCCAGGACACGATCAGGCTATGATTCTATTTGGGCAGTAGTTGATCGCTTGACCAAGGTAGCTCACTTCATCCCCGTGAAAACCACATATACAAGTGCTAAATTGGCCAAGATATACATGACCAGGATCGTATGTCTACATGGAGTTCCGAGGACCATCGTATCAGATAGAGGAACACAATTTACCTCAAAGTTTTGGCATCAGTTACACGAAACTTTGGGTACCAAGCTAGAGTTCAGTACAGCCTTTCATCCGCAGACAGATGGGCAGACCGAGAGAGTCAATCAGATTCTGGAGGACATGTTGAGAGCTTGTGTGCTAGATTATGGATCTAGTTGGGATGATAATTTGCCATACGCGGAATTCTCATATAACAACAGCTATCAAGCTAGTTTCAAGATGGCCCCTTTCGAAGCTTTGTACGGAAGGAGGAGCAGGACACCATTGATGTGGGATGAAGTTGGAGACCGTAAATTATTCGGACCAGATTTAATTAAAGATTCAGAGGAGAAAGTCAAGTTGATCCGTGACAGACTTAAGATAGCCCAATCCAGACAGAAGAGTTATGCCGATACTAAACGCAAGGAAGTAACTTATGAAGTCGCAGATAGAGCATATCTTCGTGTGTCTCCACTTCGAGGAGTTAAACGGTTTGGAGTTAAAGGCAAACTAGCACCACGATTTGTAGGGCCATACAGAATTTTGGAACGCATGGGTGAAGTTGCCTACAAGTTGGAATTACCCGAAGCCTTGTCAGGAGTTCATGATGTGTTTCACGTTTCCCAGTTGAAGAAGTGCCATGCGGAGATGGCCGATATTCCTTTGAGAGATACAGTGCCACTAGAAGCCATACAGTTGGATAGTGATCTGACCTATGAGGAGAAGCCCGTCAAGATTCTTGAAACAGCAAGCAGGGTTACCCGCAGCAAGGTCATCAAGTTTTGCAAGGTTCAGTGGAGTCATCATACTGAGGAAGAAGCCACCTGGGAACGCGAAGAAGATCTTTGACAGGATCACCCACACCTTTTTGCTAGCCCACCCGAATCTCGAGGGCGAGATTCATCTTAAGGGGGGTAGGTTTGTAACATCCCAAATTTTTAATTTGGAATGTTTTACAATTATTAGCTAAACATCTATGCATTTTTTTATTTGAGTGTCATTTGGAAATTTCAGAGTCATTTGAGTTTTATCTGACTTTGGATTCAACTAGGCATCTGAAATTTATTTCAAAAATCCCTCACAAACACTTGTTCAAAAGTGTGAGAGGAGCTAACATGACACTCCAAAAAGTCAGAAGAAATCAATGCCAAAAGTTTTGAATTCAAATTTAAGTGTCATTTGGATTTTAGAAAAATGTTTTTTATAAAAAATTTATTTAGCCTCTGAAAAATAGTTCATCTTGTAGGATTTATTTTTCTAAATTTTTTGATATATATATATATGTCCTATATAATTTTTTTTTTTCTATCTTTATATTTTTTCCGGTTTTTTTTTGGGCCTCGCTTTTATTTAATTTTTTTTCACTAAGGCCCATATCTTCCAGCCCAACCGATGGCCATCTTCCTCCTCTCATCGTTACAGGAACATGAACAGCAACAGCCATGGACGCATGTACCTCGATCCCTCCCTTCTTCTCCCTCTCCCAACTCAATAACTGCCGGAACCGGTTCCCCTTACCTCCCTCGACCCCTCCCATCCCCTAGTGCGCCTCCTAGACAGCCATAATGGACACCACGAACGTTTCATACTGCAGCCATTAAACACATCAATGCCGGCAACGCCCCGCTCTCCTCTGGCTTCCCCTGACCCTCTATAAAAGCCCAGAGTGTTGCCCCAGTTCCCCTCGTCCGAAGCCCTCTCCTTCTGGAGCTTTTCCCCCTCCCTAATCTCGCTAATTGCTCGTCGGAGTTCATGAATTCCAACGACCTCTCACCGTGTGTACATGAAGCTATCTACAACCAAAACTCGATCAAGTGGTTCACCTCATCGTCCTTTACACTGTCCCGCACGCGTCCTTCATCGAAGCACACCGGAGCCGCCTTCTTCCTCGTCTCCGGCGACAAGTCCGGTGAGCACCCATCCAGCCAATCAGAGGGCGCCACTTGTCTCTGGCCGAATTATTTTTTATTTTTAAGAATTTTTCCAATCTCAGATTCTATATCAAATCTTGTTTCTAGTATATCTTTTAGTCTATAGATCCGATTTAGTTGATTCTTTTTCCTACGGTTTCGTAGAAATATCCTCTATCCAGAGAACCAAACGAAAAATATTTTTTAAAATTTCAAAAATTGAATTCAAACAGATCTGAATTCAAACTTCGTTAGGCCATAACTTGAGTTTCGTAACTCCGTTTTGCAAATCGAAGCTTGTGACATGTACCTTCTGTGAAAACCAAAACCATTTTTTTTGTGAAAATTTCATTCTGTACAGAAACTTTATTTTGGTGTTTTTGGAGTTTTTCGAAGTCTTTTATTTGTTTTGTTTTTGGATCTTTGCTTGTATGCTTATGTATGTTATTGCTTGCTTACGCTAGATCATCCGGAGTGCGAAGCTTACTACTACGAATCTTTAGAGTTCAACGAACGTCAGCAAGGCAAGTTCACACTTTGATCATAATTTTCAATACCCAGTTTTTACTATGCATTGGTTTCACCCTCAAAGATTGCATGAGTAGGATTGGGAACATGTGATTATGGTATGTAGTTTATGTGGTAGTAACCTATGACCTTTTATCACCCCCGGAAATATTCGTTATGTCATATATTGCTTAGCCATGCTCGTAGACGGGGATTGGTATGTGTGACACATGCAAGTTGCGAGAGATAATAATTTATCGGGACAACATAAGGTGGCAACTTTAATACAAATCTGGGTGGATTGTTTGGGGCACCTGGAGAAACCAGTGCTTGCCCAAGGGGAATCCTGGAGTACCCGTGTGATTACCCTAGGTCCGCCACCCAGGCTCAAAGGGATCATTAGATATTTCATGCCTAGAAACTTCCGTGTGTAGCCACAAGCCATTATGGGCTCTGGCATAGTTGAGTAAGTTGTGTGACCTCTGTCCGTGTGATACGTCCAAAACGTATCTATAATTTCTGCTTGCTCCATGCCTCTTTTGGGTGATATTGCTATGATATTTATACACTTCCATACACTTTTGATCATATTTGGACTAACCTATTAACTCAGTGCACCCCAGTGCCAGTTTTTGTTTTCTGCTGTTTTTGTATTTCAGGTTTTCCCATCACGTAAACTGCCAGAAAAATCCCGGAAAAATTATATAAAAAACCAGCATTCCGGAAGCTTCCATGCGGCCAAAGTAGGGCCAGAGGGGGGCCACAGGGGCTCCAGGCGGCCTGCCCAGGCGGCCCCCTCCTGGCCGCACCGGGGGGGCGCCTGGGCCCCCCAGACCTCCGCTGATGCCCCCCTTTGGCATATATTTAACACCCGTCACAGAAACCCTGATTCCGGACCCCTTTTCTCCAGACGCAATTTCGATCTCCGCAGCCATCGCCATCAAGCTTCGGGGGACCAGAATTCCTGTGTCGGCACCCTGCTGGGACGGGGAAGTGCCCCCGGATTCATCTCCATCGACGTTGCTTCCTCCCTCCATGATGCGGGAGTAGTTCCTCCTCGGGGCTGAGGTTTCTACCAGTAGCTATGTGGTCAATTCTCTCTCCCATGATGTGATCTTCGTTGTGATCATAGGCTATGTTAATCTAGGGTGATCCCATGATATTTCCCCTTCCTCTATGTATTGGATTGATGTACTCACTTGTCTTTATCTAGTATAATCCCCGAGACCAAGGTGACAGCGGTCTATTGGACATGGATTAGAAAAATATTTTCATGAGTGATTTCCTCTCTTGTGTGTTGATTGAAGATTGAGAGTCCCTTGGTGCTTGTCTTTGACTATCCTTTAGATATGTTGTGGTGATTGTGGGACTCTCTTTGGATGGCCGCGGTGACATTGGGAAATCCTTAGATTGAGAACTACGAACTTTGAGGTGTGCTTTTGTAGCCCTACATAATTCTCGTCCTCTCTTGACCACGAAGGAATGACCTCCGAGTGTGTCCCCTTTGCATGTTTTATGGGAAATATCATGTGATTCGATTATGTTAATGTTGTTGGGAGTTGCCACTAGTGAAAGTATGAAGCCTAGGCCTTGTTTCCACCATTGCAATACCATTTGTGCTCACGTTTACCACTTGTTCATTTGCTGCACTTTTTATTACAGATTTATATTACTTTGTTTTGCCATCCATATCACTTGCCATTTAACATCTCTTCGCCGAACTAGTGCACCTATACATCTGACAAGTGTATTAGGTGTGTTGGGGGACACAAGAGACTTCTTGTATTTTAGTTGCAGGGTTGCTTGAGAGAGACCATCTTCAACCTCTACTTCCCTGAGTTCGATAAACCTTAGGTCATCCACTTGAGGGAAATTGCTGCTGTCCTACAAACCTCTGCGCTTGGAGGGCCAACATAGTCTACAAGAGTAGAAGCGTGTGTAGACATCAAGCTATTTCTGGCGCCGTTGCCGGGGAGGTGAGTGCTTGAAGGTATATCTTTAGATCTTGCAATTAAATCCTTTTGTGTCTTGTTTTTATTTCACTAGTTATGCTTATGGACAACCTTGCTATTCGATCGTTGCTTGCGGGAAGACGCCCCACACCTGTGGTGGTTGCTCCTCCCCCTACTGAAATTGTGCCCTATAAAATACCAGCTGGTATTATCGATTATGTCTTGGCTAATCGTTATGCAGGAGACAGACATCCCGGTGAACACTTGTTATATTTGTCACAATTATGTTCATTATTTAAGCTTGCAGGTGTATCAAGGGAGTTTGTCATGAGGAAATTGTTCGCCGTATCACTTATAGATAAGGCTTCAGATTGGTATAAGCTTCTTGATAACTCGCACTTGCTTGATTGGCAAGAGCTTATGTCTCTCTTTTATACTAAGTTTTATCCTCTTCATGAAGTCCATAAAAATAGGAATTATGTTTATAATTTCTATCCTCATGACGGAGAGAGCATAGCTCAAGCTTGGGGGAGACTGAAAACGTTAATGCTAAAAAGTCCTAACCATGGGCTCCCCAAAGATATGATTATTACTAATTTCTATGCGAGGCTCTCTCGACAGGATAAAGATTTGCTCGATGCTTCCTCTATGGGTTCTTTCACAAACGAAAAGACTGATGCTAAATGGGAACTCCTTGAAAGAATTCAACGCAACATTGAAGATTGGGAGATCGACAAAGGTAAAGAGTCAGGTATAATTTATGAGTATGATTGCATTAAGTCCTTTGTTGAAACTACAAGTTTTAATAAGTTTAGTGCTAAGTTTGGACTTGATTCTCAACTCCTTGTTGATTTCCTCAAATCTTTTGCTTCACATCTTAATATGCCTAAGGAGGATTGGATCAAGTACCATAAACCTTTTAAAGAGACTTGCAAAGAAAATGAAATTGTTCATGATGATTGCAACATGCATGATCCAATTCCTAAAAATGAAGTTTTATATAAGCATGTTAATTTTTGTGGAGTGGATAGACCTTGTGAAAGGCCTATGATTGAAGAAGAGAAGTATTGTAAGCAACATAAGCATGAAAGAACAATCACTTGGGTCAGAGATTTAAATGAAATTGCTAGAGAATTGTGTGACCTTTATCCTTTTACTTGTGAACTTTGCCGTATAGAGGGTCACTTTAATTTTCAATGCATGAACTTTCAAAACATAACTGTTAACCGGTTGTGTGATAACATGATCACCTCTGATCTTTATGATGAGCTTATGTTATTTTTGATGTGTGAAGAGTTATCAGAAAAGACTTCTTGGCTAGATGTTAATGCCATAGGAATAAAAAACACTTTGCAAAATTTCCATCTCTATTGTGTTGTTAATTGCCATGAAAATGATTACAGAAGTAAGATTAGAAAGGAGGGGACTTTACCAAAGTATAAAAATGTCTCTTATATTTCTGCTAATAAAAATTAGAGTTTCTCCCAAGTTTCCCCTATTGTTTCTAATGATAAACCAGGATATGTGGAGAAGCTTCATCTCCAACCACTCCCTCCTAAGGTTAAGAAGAAGAAAAAGAAGAGGAGGAGGAAGAGGAGCAAGAAAGAAGAAGAATGGGTATCAACCTGGCCTGAGCATATTCCTCCCATCAACTTTTATCCTAACGGTTGTAAGTTTAAAGAAGAAGGTGAAGTTTATTGCCTTAATTATCATCTTGATGATACGTCCATAGGTACTATTGAAGATGATTTTTATTATGATATGCATGTTACTTATTGTGATTGGGAAAATGATGATAATGCTACTTATGATCTTGAAAATCTTTTTGGTACCAACTCTGAAAGTGATGATATGGGAAGTTCTAAGCTTGGGGATGATAGGATTGCAAATCCTTTACCCACTAGTGATGTGATAATTGATAATTCTTTTGCTAGTAAGAATAAAGACAACATGTTTACAAATATAGTTGCTAGCAATGATAATGCTCTTCTCTACCATGATGATGTTATAACTCCAATCTATAGTGATTATAAAGGTACCTATGACATAAGGAGAAATTATCCTTATGAAACTTGTCATAATCATGGAGGGAATTACTCCCTTGTTGAACACCATCTTCCTAATACACAATTAATCTATAGTGTTCAAGTTGTTTATGATAGTCCTACTCCCACTATTACCAATGAGAAAGATTATGCTTATGTGGAGAGTAAGAGTACCTTTTTGCATGTGGATCATGGTAACAATGCTTTATGTGATGCTTATATTGTTGAGTTCATCCATGATGCCACTGAAATTTATAATGAGAGAGGGAGACTTGGTTCTAAATATCTTAATAATAAGAAGTTTCCTCTCTTTATGGTGAATATTTTGAAGTTGCACTTGTTTTGTCTTCCTATGCTTATTGCTTTGTGCTTCAATGAATTATTCTATTGCAATATTCCTATGCATAGGAAGCATGTTAGGCTTAAATGTGTTTGGTATTTGCTTCTTGATGCTCTCTTTTGTTCTTCAACTCTTATTCCTACGAGAGCATCATTAAAGTCTTATGCCTAGCTTAAAGGCATAAAAGAAAGCGCTTTTGGGAGGCAGCCCACATGAATAAAAATTTATTTTGCTTTTGTTGTGTCTTGATGTTGTTACTACAGTAGCATCATCATTGTATCTTTACTTTTCAACTTTGTGCCAAGTGTAGCCTCTGATTGCAAGAAAGTTCAAAAGTTGTGACGTGCTGTCCAGGAAACAGATTCCGTCCTTGGATAGAAAAATTCGTATAAAATCACCAGATCATCTTTTTGGTCTGAATTGTTTCGACAGCGTGCTCTATACAATTGTCTTTCGTGCGTCTGTTTTGAGTTTTTTTATTAGAGTTGCAGAAGTGCCCCGAAAAAATCATTTACTACCTGCTGGTCTGTTTTTCACAGATTTTGTCCTGTTTTGCCTTTCCTTCATTTTGCAAACCTTGAGCTTGCTTTTTCTTTGCAAAAACCTTCTGGCAATCTTGAGAAACAGTAGACCTTCAAGAATATCCTTATTTCCAGCAAGGAACAATTATTTTATTAAGGGTACTAACCTCGCTAATCAGATTATGATGAGTTATGTATGAAGGGAGTTTTCAAGTGTGCGAGGGAAGATGATAAAAAGATTCAGGAGTGTCAAACGCACAAGCTTGGGGATGCCCCCATGCACCCCCAAGAAATATTCAAGAAGACTCAAGCGTCTAAGCTTGGGGATGCCCCCGTGCATCCCCTTCTCCATCAACATTATCAGTTCGTCTTTCGTTCCACTATATTTTTATCACTTCATGTGTTATGTGCTATGATTGGAGCGTCTTGCTTTTAGTTTCCTTTTTACTTTTCTTTAGCTTTGCTTGCTGTTCATAACGAGTTGGAACTCATCTTTCTTTGTGTGGGAGAGAAACACGCTCCACTTCAACCTAGAACATAACATAGAATTTTCATGTCTATCTTTGCTGTGTGTGTTCTTTGTCTTTCAATAGCTACTATCATGTTCAGCTCTTAGTTTTCATGCTTTACTTTTTAAAGAGCTTTTGTTTAGTTGGTTGCTTGAACTCTCTTTATTTATCATAATTATCTTATTAAGAGAGTTTGCTTCTGTTGCATGGTTGATATGTCTATGATAAAAATGCAACGTGCATAATGGCACTTAGTAGTTCATGTTTTCTTATGGTTAGTCTCAAATAGCTGGGGGGTTTCCAATGTGTTATTGGAGTACCAACATGATTTGTTTGCCTATGATGTGGTATGGTTTAGTAATATCTTCCTTCAAGAATTTATTTTGATTGACTTGGCGTATGCTCACGCATATTTAAGACTGTAAAGAAAGTCTGTCAAGCCTTGATGATCTTTTGTTTCTGAGTAGCGATATAACTACCATGCCTGGTTCAATGTTGCTTTGTCGCTCTGCATGATTATGACCGTCATTGCTCTCTTAGTTGGTCGCTCCCAGTCTTTTGCTAACCTCCACCTGTACAAAGCGGACTGACTGCTTGTGCATCCAAATTCTTTTAAACCAGTTATGCCATATGAGTCCACCATACCTTCCTACATGGTATTTACCTGCCATTCCTAACGGAGACTTGCATGTACCATCTCGAAATTATTCAAAGAAAAAAATGCATTCCTATTTTGTGCCTCTGTTTTAAGTTCATGAGGAAGTAGTAGTTAATTCATGATCTTTTTAAGTTGGACAAGCTTCACCCCGGGATTGCATGTCTAATGTGCAAACCCATAACACGAGAAGGAACTGGCATTGAGTGCGCCCGGCTCAAAATTAATATAACAAACAAACCCTCCTTCACGCTTTGTTCATGAGAAATCAGAAAACTTTGGCAGTGATAAACAAAGGAGATTAAGAGGATGTGATCGTCCTCATTCGGGAGCCGTTCCTCGAAACTTGTCCATCTCAAGAAGTGATTGAGCTATATGCTAGCATTCGTTGACGAAACATGCATGATTTAAGAAAAAAAATATTATTACCTCTGTTTTTAAAACCAAGAGCTCTGGTACATGTTTTGTCTTTGTTTCCGACTACTGGTTTTCAACCTTGCCAACAAAAGCCACGGTTCGAGAGTCTCCACCTTCTTTTAAAGCACCAACTACTGAGAGCATGATTGTCATTCTGAGTGTAATGTGCATTGTCCCAAAGTAGCATTGTCTTTTGCATGATTGTGATATCGTTTATTCTGAAATCATTGTATCTAGTCGTCACTTAAACCTTGGAGGTGCCCCTGCATTTATGTTTTGCTTCACTAAAGGGGGCAAGCGAGATATCACTTTATCATATTTGCACACCATGCTCATTACAAATCTATTTGATGTTTCAGTATCATATTGTAAAACTTTCAGTTCTTTGTGATTTTCTCATGAGGCAACTTAATTACTACAGATTCATTGTCTCAGTAAGCTTTTGTCATATGACTATGAAAAGTCCTATATGGTTAATAGCATGTCACCACAGAAATTATTCTTGTTATCATTTACCTACTCGAGGACGAGCAGGAATTAAGCTTGGGAATGTTGATACGTCCAAAACGTATCTATAATTTCTGCTTGCTCCATGCCTCTTTTGGGTGATATTGCTATGATATTTATACACTTCCATACACTTTTGATCATATTTGGACTAACCTATTAACTCAGTGCACCCCAGTGCCAGTTTATGTTTTCTGCTGTTTTTGTATTTCAGGTTTTCCCATCGCGTAAACTGCCAGAAAAATCCTGGAAAAATTATATAAAAAATCAGCGTTCCGGAAGCTTCCATGCGGCCAAAGTAGGGCCAGAGGGGGGCCATAGGGGCTCCAGGCGGCCCCCCTCCTGGCCGCGCCGGGGGGGGCGCCTGGGCCCCCCAGACCTCCGCTGATGCCCCCCTTTGGCATATATTTAACACCCGTCGCAGAAACCCTGATTCCGGACCCCTTTTCTCCAGACGCAATTCCGATCTCCGTCGCCATCGCCATCAAGCTTCGGGGAACCAGAATTCCTGTGCCGGCACCCTGCCGGGACGGTGAAGTGCCCCCGGATTCATCTCCATCGACGTTGCTTCCTCCCTCCATGATGCGGGAGTAGTTCCTCCTCGGGGCTGAGGTTTCTACCAGTAGCTATGTGGTCAATTCTCTCTCCCATGATGTGATCTTCGTTGTGATCATAGGCTATGTTAATCTAGGGTGATCCCATGATATTTCCCCTTCCTCTATGTATTGGATTGATGTACTCACTTGTCTTTATCTAGTATAATCCCCGAGACCAAGGTGACAGCGGTCTATTGGACATGGATTAGAAAAATATTTTCATGAGTGATTTCCTCTCTTGTGTGTTGATTGAAGATTGAGAGTCCCTTGGTGCTTGTCTTTGACTATCATTTAGATATGTTGTGGTGATTGTGGGACTCTCTTTGGATGGCCGCGGTGACATTGGGAAATCCTTAGATTGAGAACTACGAACTTTGAGGTGTGCTTTTGTAGCCCTACATAATTCTCGTCCTCTCTTGACCACGAAGGAATGACCTCCGAGTGTGTCCCCTTTGCATGTTTTATGGGAAATATCATGTGATTCGATTATGTTAATGTTGTTGGGAGTTGCCACTAGTGAAAGTATGAAGCCTAGGCCTTGTTTCCACCATTGCAATACCATTTGTGCTCACGTTTACCACTTGTTTGTTTGCTGCACTTTTTATTACAGATTTATATTACTTTGTTTTTCCATCCATATCACTTGCCATTTAACATCTCTTCGTCGAACTAGTGCACCTATACATCTGACAAGTGTATTAGGTGTGTTGGGGACACAAGAGACTTCTTGTATTTTAGTTGCAGGGTTGCTTGAGAGAGACCATCTTCAACCTCTACTTCCCTCAGTTCGATAAACCTTAGGTCATCCACTTGAGGGAAATTGCTGCTGTCCTACAAACCTCTCGCTTGGAGGCCCAACATAGTCTACAAGAGTAGAAGCGTGTGTAGACATCACCGTGGTAGATTAGGTGTTGTAGGGGAAAGTAGGTGTACCGGTCTACCCAGGGTTTGGAGGAAATACTTTAGAAAGACTATGTCTCGATCTTCCGATCATGGAGGTGGTCGAGTCTTGTGGGGAAAAGTGCGCAAACCTCTGCAGAGTGTACAAACTAATCATGATTAGACGTGTCCTCGGTTACGGACAACTTGAGTATCTAGAAGTGAATTGTTGGTTGATCTCATCACTCTATTTAATGAAATTATTGGGTTACTAATAACTTGGGAATTTTGGGATTGAGTTGGAGGAACCTTCTCAATAATGGCATTTTAATTTTGTAGTAAATAAAAATGTATTCCTTTGTTGTAGGGTAAAATTGGCTTTATGCAAAAATTATACTTAGAGCCTCCACCAGATAAATTTTCATATAGAATAGTTTTTTTCATTATTATTATTATTTCTATGGTGTGACATTGCCAGCATATTCCATGTGCTGGCCTACACGGCTGCAACATCTCATGTTGCAGAGTTTTCCGACGAGGAGTAAAGGTGCGATAGGTCGTTGTTCTGCACTCAGTTTGCCGTGGAGTTGGATGGACTCATTTACCTTCGATGCTTCCGCAATTACTTTTATCCAGATGGCCTTTGGCCATATTATTGTAATAAATACTCTTTTGAGGACCTCGATGTAATAAAGTGTGGGATTGAACTCTGTTATAATTCATCGAGTACTGTGTGTGTCAGCATACCGATCCAGGGATGACACTTAAGCACAGAGACTTCGATCCATTTGGGTCGGGTCGCTAGAGACCATCTTCATCCTACGCCTCCCACGGATTGATAAACCTTAGGTCATCCACTTGAGGGAAATTTGCTACTGTCCTACAAAACTCTGCGCTTGGATTCCCAACACGAGTCTACAAGAAGAAGGTTGCATAGTAGACATCAATATGGTGATGCAATTTTATGGTTAACATCATATTTAGCAAGCATTTTCTGAAAAGCACCATGAATGAAGTGTGAACCACCATCAGTCATTAGATATCTAGGGACTCCAAACCTTGGGAAAATAACTTCTTTAAGCATTTTAATGGATGTGTTATGATCAGCACTACTAGTTGGAATGGCTTCTACCCATTTAGTGACATAATCAACATCAACCAAAATATGTGTATATCCATTAGAGGAAGGAAAAGGTCCCATATAGTCAAAACCCTAAACATCAAATGGTTCAACAACAAGTGAAAAAATCATAGGCATTTCCCGACGCTTACCGATATTACCTATTCTTTGACATTCATCACAAGACAAGACAAATTTATGGGCATCCTTGAAGAGAGTAGGCCAATAAAAACCAGATTACAATACCTTGTGAGCAGTCCTATCTCCTACATGATGTCCTCCATAGGCTTCAGAGTGACATTTCTGTAGGATTTGTTCCTAATCATGCTCAGGTACACAACATCTAATAATATCATCTACTCCTTCTTTATAAAGATGTGGGTTATCCCAAAAGTAATGTCTTAAGTCACAGAAGAATTTTTTTTCTTTTGTCGATAAGTGAAACTAGGTGGTATGTATTCTGCAACAATATAATTAGCATAGTCAGCATACCAAGGAGTATTACGTGAAACATTTGTTGCAGCTAGTTGCTCATCAGGAAAGCTATCATCAATAGGTAGTGGGTCATCAAGAATATTTTCTAACCTAGACAACTTATCAGCTATAGAGTTCTCAGTAAGAAGTAAATAAAATTCTTGTAGCAAGAGAACCCACCTGATGAGTCTAGGTTTAGCATATTTCTTTTCCATAAGATATTTTATAGCAGCATGATCAGTGTGAACAATTACTTTGGAATCTATGATGTAAGATCTGAATTTATCACAAGCAAACACAACTTCTAAAAAAATATTTTTCTGTGGTAGCATAATTTCTTTGAGCATTGTCTAGAGTTTTGCTAGCATAATGGATAACATTTAATTTCTTATCAACTCTTTGTCCTAGAACAGCACCAAAAACATAATCACTAGCATCACACATAATTTCAAGAGGCAAGTTCCAATCAGGTGGTTGAACAATAGGTGCAGAGGTCAAGGCTTCCTTAAGTATTTCAAAAGCTTCTCTGCAATCATCGTCAAAAACAAAAGGAACATCCTTCTGTAATAAATTGGTAAGAGGCCTAATTTTTTTAGAGAAATCTGTAATAAACCTCCTATAGAAACCAGCATGACCAAGGAAACTATGAATACCTTTAATATCTTTAAGACATGGTATTTTATCAATTGTGTCAAATTTAGCTTTATCCACCTCAATACTTTGTTCAGAAATTTTATGCCCCAAGACAATAAATTCACTAACCATAAAGTGGCACTTCTCCCAATTCAAGACAAGATTAGTTTGTTAACATCTCAGCAAAACTCGATCAAGGTTGCTTAAGCAATCATCAAAAGAAGTTTCGTAAACAGAAAAATCATCCATGAAAACCTCAACAATCTTTTCACAAAAGTCGGAGAATATAACAGTCATACATCTTTGAAAGGTAGCAAGTGCATTGCATAAACCAAAAGGCATATGTCTATAAGCATAGCTTACAAAAGGACAAGTAAAGGTGGTGTTCTCCTGATCAGGTTGTGATACAGGTATTTGAGAGAAACCAGAATATCCATCAAGAAAGCAAAAGTGTGTGTGCTTAGATAGTCTTTCTAGCATTTGATCAATAAAAGGCAAAGGGTAATGATCTTTTCTAGTAGCCTTATTTAGTTTTTTGAAATCAATTACCACTCTATATCCAGTAACAATTCTTTGTGGAATAAGTTCATTTTTATCATTAGGAACAACAGGGATACCTCCCTTCTTAGGGACACAATGAACGGTACTTACCCATCTTCTATCAGCTATGGGATAGAATATACCTGCTTCCAGAAGTTTTAGTATTTAAGTTCTTACCACTTCTTTCATCTTAGGATTCAATCGTTGTTGATGATCAACAACGGGTTTAGCATCAGGCTCCATATTAATCTTGTGCTGACAGCGAGTGGGACTAATGCCCTTATGATCATCAAGAGTATATCCAATAGCAGCACGGTGCTTCCTCGGAATTTTAATAATCTTTCTTCTACATGTTCTGAAAGGTTAGCACTAATAATCATCAAGATAAGCATACTTCAAAGTGTTTGGCAATTGTTTTAATTCAAACACAGGATCACCCTTAGGGGTAGGAGGACCTCCTAGAGTTTCAGTAGGCAAATTGGGTTTAAGGAGAGGTTGTTGTTCAAAGAATATTTTATCTATTTCATTTCTTTCATGCATGTGCATATCATTTTCATGGTATAGAAAATATTATTCTAGAGGATCAGTAGGTGGCACGGCAATAGAAGCAAGGCCAATTATTTCATCTTTGTTAAACGATTCTTCATTTCGCGGTTGCCTATGAAACTTGGAAAAATTAAACTCATGAGATACTTCACCAAAACTAACACCAATTGTTTCTTTTTCGCAGTCTATGTTAGCATTGATAGTGTTTACGAAAGGTCTACCAAAGATAATGGGACAAAACTGATCTTGTGGGGAACCAAGAACTAGAAATTCAGTATTATATTTTATTTTCCCACACAAGACTTCAACATCTCTAACTATCCCAAGTGGTGAGATGGTGTCTTGGTTTGCATGTTTAATAGTAACATTTATGTCTCCTATTTCAGCGGGTGCTATGTCATTCATAATTTCTTGGTATAAGGTGAAAGAAATAGCACTCACACAAGCACTCAAATCACTTAAGCCATGATAGCAGTGATCTCCTATTTTAACTAAGACAACAGTCATGGCAACTACAAGTCTATGTTTATCTTTTTCATCGGGTTTGGCAATTCTAGCGGCTTCACCGACGAACTAAATAACATGCCCATCAATATTATTGTCCAAGAGATCTTTAACCATAGCAACACTAGGCTCTACTTTAATTTGTTCAGGTTTTTTTTTATTCTTTAACATCACATTTGCGAACCATGGCTTAAACCTTAGCATGTTCCTTCATCCTAATAGGAAAAGGTGGTTTTTCAATATAAGGAGTAGGCACAACTTGATCAACGTTGTAAATGATAGTTTCATCTTTAGCTAATATTGGTTCTCTAATTTCTTCTTTAACATGGGGATGATATTTGAACCACTTCTCCTTAGGGAGATCAACATGAGTAGCAAATGATTCAGAGAAAGAGGATGATATCTCATAGTCAAGACCATATTTAGTGCTAAACTTCTGAAAAGCATTGGTATTCATAAAAGATTTAACGCAATCAAACTCAGGCTTAATACATGACTCTTTACCTTCGTCGAGTTCCCAATCTTCATAGTTGTGTTTAATCTATACGTACTATTAAAGGGAATATGTATTCTTGGTTTGGTTTAGTCCTTTTCGTTTGGTTTGAGTGCACGCTAAAGTTTCTTACTGTCTCGTACACAGGCTAAGCGATCTGAGCCAGGTACTTGTATGTTGATGGGCCTTTTACGGGCTTCCATAGAGACTGTGAAAAATAATTGGGTCCAAATAAAACAACATTGTGGGAATTGAAAACAGAACCTAATGTATGGATCTTCGATGTAAAAACCATAGAACCTATGCACTATTCTTATTTGCAAATCCCAACTCGCTCTAAATATACGAGTGGCATTCATCATGTTTAGGGTGAGCTAATTAACAGAATGAGCTAACTAAAGAAAGGATTGTGGGCTTAAATAAAATATTTAAACGGATGTGGCTAATTAAAGAAAAGATTATAGGTAAATCGGTGGAATAATTAAATGAAAGATTGCGGTCTTAATAAATATAATATTTAAATAGATGAGGCTAATTAAAGGAAGGACTTGAGGTAAAAAGGTAGGATAATTAAAAGGGAGGATCTGTAGACTTCAATGTGTTGGGGCAACTAAATTAGAAAAGGAAGGATTTGATTCCCGGCTAAAATGGGTAAGGACATCATGGGAATTAAAGGAAGAATTATACTTAAATGGAATCAGTGGGCAATTATGCCCGACAATGAAAATGTAACATGGCTAAATTGCATCTTATTTTTTTATGTTCATTTTGTGGAAGGATGCTGCATTGCAGCATGTTCTTCGTAGTGAATACGGTGTTGTGGAACATTATGTTTGCACGAAACATCATTTTTTTCGTTGCAACGCACGGGCATATATGCTAGTTCTTTCTAAAAGATCTCACCTGAATTCAATAGTCTTCTTCATAAAGGAACCAACCAACACAAGAAGTGTTGAGCATGGATTGATCATTACGAGAAAGTCGAGCATAAAAACTATGAATGATAATTTCTCTCGAGAGCTCATGATTGGGGCATGAATATAACATTGACTTAAGCCTCCCCCAAGCTAGAGCGATACTTTCTCCTTCACGAGGCCAAAAATTGTATATATAATTCTGATCATTATGAACTAGATGCATATGATAATTTTTTTGGTGAAATTCCAATTTCAATCGATTCCAGATCCAATATCATCGCATAGCCTATACCATGTCAATGCTTTTCCCTTCAAAGATAAAGGGAAAACCTTCTTCTTCGCTTCATCTCCGGGCAAACCTGCAAGGTTAAATAATCCACAAATTTCATCCACATATATTAAGTGTGCATCAATATGTTCAGTTCCGTCTCCTGCATAAGGATTACCTAGCAGTTGTTCTATCATACCCGAAGGAATTTAATAACCAATATTCTTAGTAGGTGCAGTAGGTTGAGGTTCAACTAATTGTGCTTTCAGTTGGGGTGAAGATATCTCGAACAAACCCCTCAAAGGATTGTTCCCCATAGTAACAAGTGACAATAAATTTCAGCACGTAATATCAATTTTTCCTTACCGAGTTCCACTTAGCAAGAGCGCTTCACTCCCTAGAAACGGCGCCAGAAAAGAGTTTTGATGACCCACAAGTATAGGGGATCACTCGTAGTCCTTTTGATAAGTAAGAGTATCGAACCCAACGAGGAGCAGAAGGAAATGACAAGTGGTTTTCAGCAAGGTAATGTCTGCAAGCACTGAAATTGTCGGTAACAGATAGTCTGATAGCAAGATAATTTGTGATGAGCAAGTAATGGTAACGGTAGATAAAGTGCAGCAAGGTAGCCCAATCCTTTTGTGGCAAAGGACAGGCCAAAATGGTCTCTTATAATAAGCAAAGTGTTCTTGAGGGGTAACATGATTTCTCCTGTGGCCTCAAGAACAAAGGTAACTACTCACAAATAATATTCATCCTCAAGATCAAAGGGGTATTAAATAGCATAATGGATCAGAAAATGTATTTCCACCAAATAAACCATATAGTAATCAACTACAAGATCTAATCAACACTACTAGTCACCCGCAGGTACCAATCTGAGGTTCTGGTACAAAGATTGAACACAAGAGATGAACTAGGGTTTGAAAGGACATGGTGATGTTGGAGATGTTGATGGAGATTGGCCTCCCAAAGATGAGAGGGTTGTTGGTGATGACGATGGCTTCGGTTTCCCCTCCGGGAGGGAAGTTCCCTGATGTCTGCTAGAACTACGTCGATATTTCCCCAAAGAGGAAGGGATGATGTAGTATAGCAGCGGTAGGTATTTCCCTCAGTGATGAGACCAAGGTTATCAAACCAGTAGGAGAACAAAGCAACACAACATAAGCAGCACCTGCACACAAATAACAAATACTCGCAATCCGACGTGTAAAAGGGGTTGTCAATCCCTTTCGCGTAACGGACGTGATAGAGTTGTAAATATTGATAGATTGAATGATAAATAAGATAAATTGCACCAAGGTATTTTTGGATTTTTGGTTTAGTAGATCTGAAAATAAAAGCAAAGGAAAATAGATCGCAAATGCAAATAATATGAGAAAGAGACCCGGGGGCCATAGATTTCACTAGTGGCTTCTCTCGAGAAAATAGCAAACAGTGGGAAAACAATTACTGTTGGGAAATTGATAGAACTTCAAATAATCATGACGATATCCAGGCAATGCTCATTATATAGGTGTCATGTCCAAGATTAGTAGACCGACTCCTGTCTGCATCTACTACTATTACTCCACACATCGACCGCTATCCAGCATACATCTAGTGTATTAAGTTCATGGAAAAATGGAGTAATGCAATAAGAACGATGACATGATGTAGACAAGATCTATTTATGTAGAAATAGACCCCCATTATTTTATCTTTAGTAGCAACGATACATACGTGTCAGTTCCCTTTCTGTCACTGGGATCAAGCACCGTAAGATCGAACCCACTACAAAGCACCTCTTCCCATTGCAAGATAAATAGATCAAGTTGGCCAAACAAAACCCAAATATCGGTGAAGAAATACGAGGCTATAAGAAATCATGCATATAAGAGATCAAAGAAGACTCAAATAACTTTCATGGATATAAAAAGATAGATCTGATCATAAACTCAAAGTTCATCAGATCCCAACAAACACACGCAAAAGAGTTACATCATATGGATCTCCAAGAGACCATTGTATTGATAATCAAAAGAGAGGGAGGAAGCCATCAAGCTACTGACTACGGAACCGTAGGTCTACAAGGAACTACTCACACATCATCGGAGAGGCACCAATGGAGGTGGTGAACCCCTCCGTGATGGTGTCTAGATTAGATCTGGTGGTTCTTGACTTTGCGGTGGCTGGAATAGAATTTCGTCGATTCCTCTAGGGTTTCTGTAATATATGAGTATTCATAGAGTGAAGAGGCGATGCGGGAGGCCACCGAGGTGGGCACAACCCACTTGGGCGCGCCAGGGGGGCCTCGCGCACCCTGGTGGGTTGTGCCCCCCTCGAGGCACCCCCCCCAGGTGCGGCTCTAGCCCATTGGATGACTTCTGGCCCATAAAAATTCTTCAAAAAGTTTTGTGGTGTTTGGGCTCCGTTTGATATTGATTCACTGCGATGTGAAAACATGCAGAAAATAGCAACTGGCACTTGGCATTATGTCAATAGGTTAGTTGCAAAAATTGATTAAAAAATGACTATAAAACGATCGTAAAACATCCAAGAATGATAATATAACAGCATGGAACAATAAAAAATTATAGATACGCTGGAGACGTATCAGCATCCCAAAGCTTAATTCATGCTCTTCCTCGAGCAAGTAAATGATAAAAACAGAATTTTTTATGTGGAATGCTGCCTATCATGTCATATCATATTCTTTTCTTTATAGCATGGACATTAGGACTTTTATATGGTTCGAAGCAATAGTCTAGTTTTGACATGAGATTTAAATACTCAAGCATATCAACAAGCAACCATGTCTTTCAAAATATCAATGCTAAAATAAGTTATCCCTAGCCCATCATGCTCAACCATTGATCCATTCATGAAACACATTGGTATATTAGTTACACCCAATGCTCAAGTACGATCATAGTGTTTCCTAGTTGGTGCTTTATAAGAGAACATGGAGACTCAAATTCAAAAATAAAAATTGTATAAGTAAAAGAAAGGCCCTTCACAGAGGGAAGTAGGGATTTGTAGAGGTGCCAGAGCTCAAAGCTTAAATTGAGAGATAAAAAATTGTCGGTGTACTAAGATAGGGGTACCTTAGTACCCCAACTTGTGCACGGGCAGTAACAGCTCCCCGCGGCAGGGTCTACCACGTGCTTGCCGGAAACCTTTTCGGCCCTTATTAAGCCATTCAAGAACAAAGTATACAAGACAGAAGATCAAGACCCCGGCAAGTGGAGCTTGCCGGGAAGGCCGCCCCAGGCTCAAGACTATCACATTAACACAAGACCCTGGCAAGAGGAGCTTGCCAGGAAGACCAGAAGACTGCATCTCAGCAGACACGCCTCGGCGCAACATGCGCCCCGGCAGGGCCCGGGGAGCGGCAAGCTTCAGGGTCCGGCAAGGTCAAGGCCCCGGCAAGGTGCTTGCCGGGGGAGAGCTACGCTGTGTGCCCACGCTCCAGCTCATCCGCCCACGCGTCGCCCTAGGGCCCTTCCAGGGACGCGTGGCGGAAGGCTGTGCAGCCTGGGGTACACGATGGCGATCCACGGTGACGAGGCTACCGCCGTGTCGAACGGAGACGCATGGACGTGTGCTTTTGGGGTCGACGGTGACGGGCATTTAATGCCCTTGTCCCCCACTGTCAAAGTTAGGTGATGACCACTGTTCATCCACTGTTCATGCACTGTTCCCGCACTATTACAACTACCACCAAAGTTACATTTTTACCCTCCTCTACGTTGACACCTGTCGGTGACCCCTTGGGCTATAAAAGGAGGCCCATGCACAACGTAGAGGGGGTTCGGAACCTAGACAGCTCTCTCGCTCGGTGTAGCTAGTTCTTCGAGCTCCCGAGCCCAAAAGCTCAATATAATCCAAGCAGGAGTAGGGTTTTACGCGTCCGCGCGGCCCGAACCTGGGTAAACTGCCCGCGTGCTCTCCTCGATCTGCTCTTCGTGCTCCCTCCGCTCCCTTACCGCAACATAGAAAGGGGCTCCGGTCCCATAGGTGTTCGTGGTGGACAGTTTCCCCCGACATCTTTGGCGCGCCAGGTAGGGGGCGTCGAGGTTGTGCGAACCTGATCCGGCGCTCACGCGGGCGCATTCTTCATCAACCTCTCTAGCCACATCAACTTCATCAGCAACAACATGGCCCCGAAGAAGAAAGCTTCGGAGGTCGCAGGCCCGTCTGCATCGATACCACCACCACCAGAACCAACGGTTGGTGGAGGAGATGCTGGCGGAAGGGTGGTCGCCGGCGAGGAAACTCGCGGCACCACCAAATCTAAGGACAAGACGGACGACCGAGCCTCGGTCTCCGTGGACGCGCCACGTCCATCTCAGCAGACGACAGGCCAGCAACGCCGTGGTACAGGAGGTACCATCCGCTTGCTGGGCCAAGGACAGACTGGAGGATCGCGGGACGCTCAGGGCCATCGCCCTGGCACGAGCAAGGCGCGGTCGCCGAGGCGGGAAACTGCTCCTTCTAACCCCGTTAGGAGTCCGAGCATATCCCGCTCCTCGCACCGCTCGCCCCCGCTCCCCTCCTCTCCAGCAGAAGCTCTCGCAAGAGCGCAACTGCTCCTTGACTTCCCTCCAGCGGCAGACAAAGCCGAAGACTGGAGGGCGACGATTCAGAGCCTCATCGCTTCGCCAATAACGACACGCCGCAGCAGCCGGCGACGTCGCGGCCACGGCAAGTCGACCAGACGAAGGCCGATGGCAACAAGACCGCCGGGGGTGCAACCACCGTGCACTCCCCGCCGCGGAAGCAGAAGACGCCACCCCGCCGGATTAACGTCGACGACGACTCCACGGCGTCGTCGGATCCGCGGGCTCGTCGGGACCAGCGCCAAGTCCTTGACGATCGGCGACAAGAGGATGCTCGGACAACAATCGAGCCCCGACGAGAAGCCCGGCGACAATCAGATCAGCGCGCTGGGACCGCTGTCGACACGCACGCGCCCGGTGAACCAGGCGACTTGCCGTACGCGGCAGGTTGTCCTGCGTTCACCCGTGAGCTGCGGCGCGTCCAGTGGCCCAGCATGAAAAATTTCAAGCCCGACGTACCCGAGAAGTACGACGGCAAGACGCACCCCTCGGAGTTCCTCAGCATCTACACCATCGCGGTGCAGGCTGCCGGGGGGCGCGACGAGAAGATATTGGCGAATTACTTCCCGCTAGTGCTTAAGCCAAACGTCCGCTCTTGGCTTATGCACTTGCCGGAAGGCTCCATTTCTTCATGGGCAGATTTGTGCCATCAGTTTGTTGGCGCCTTCACGGGCGGCCACAAACCCCACGGCCAGGAGAGTGATCTCCACATCTTGGCCCAGAAGGAAGGAGAACCCCTGCGCAAGTACATTCAGCGATTCAGTCGGGTGCAACACAACATTCCCGACGTCCACCCTGCTACGGTTATCAGCGCGTTCCACCAGAACGTGCGTAACCGCCGCATGCGTGAAGAGATGGCCATGACCAAGATACGGGATGTCAGCGAGCTCTACACTCTGGCTGACAAGTGTGCGCGCGCCGAAGAGGGGAGGAGACTCCCCGGGGAGGATACTGGCGCAGGGGGAAGCGACAGCGACGACGCCGCCCCGGCAAAGAAGATCCGGCGGCGAAACAACAGAAGGAAAAAGAGCAAGGAAGTGCTAGTCGTCGAGCAGTCCGGCAAGGAGGCTCCCGCCAAGAAGGCACAGGCTGGCGGCTCCGGCAAGGAGCCTGCCCCTGTAGCGGCAGCCGACAAGCAGGACGGCTCCAACAAGCAATATTGCAAGATCCACCGCACCAAGGGTCATGATCTTTCGAACTGCAAGCGCGTCGAGTATCTCGTAGAACAGCAGAAAGCTGAATACGAGCGGCGCGACAAGGAGAAGGCCCAGGGTGGCGGAGGAGAACCAAGCAAGAAGCGGCCGTTCAATGGCCGGGGAGGACGCCGCGGCAAGGCCAAGCAGCGGCAAGGAGATCGACCTCCCCAGGGCCGCGACAAGGATGAAGAGGAAGACGACGACGACGACATGGAGGAAGGTGATAACAGCGAGCAGGAGTTCCAGAAGGCCACAGAAGTGCTGTGTGTCGACGGGGGCGCCTCTCTGCATACTTCCCACCGCCAACTCAAGCAGTGGGTGCGGGAAGTCAATGCAGCGGAGCCGCCCGTTGAGTCACGCAGGCTCCTGAAGTGGTCCAGCACGCCCATCATTTTCGATCTTGAAGATCACCCTGACCGCACCACAGCGGTCGGGTGCTTGCCGATGTTGGTCTCACCAACCATCCGCAACCTCAAGGTCACCAAAATGTTGGTTGACGGCGGGGCCGGCCTGAACTTGATCTCCTCAGCTGTGATCAAGAAACTCCAGATCCCAGATGGCGAGCTCGAAGAAACCGGTTCGTTCCAAGGAATAAATCCGGGGAGGAGCAAGCCCAAGGGGAAGATCACTCTGCCAGTGACCTTTGGCGGGGAACTTAACTTCAGGACGGAGAGGATAACCTTTGACGTGGCCGATATCCCATTGCCA
Organism: Secale cereale; assembly: GCA_902687465.1. Lineage (NCBI taxonomy): Eukaryota > Viridiplantae > Streptophyta > Magnoliopsida > Poales > Poaceae > Secale > Secale cereale. Next base: position 73,951,880 of record LR738710.1, read on the forward strand.
TACAATGGGATACTTGGACGTCCTGCCCTCGCCAAGTTCATGGCAGCTTCCCACTATGCCTACAACGTACTCAAGATGCCGGGGCCGATAAGCATCATCTCTGTCCATGGCGACAAGAAGGACGCGCTTATCTGCGCCGACAAGATATACCGGGATGCAGCAGCCGCAGCAGAGAGCAACGCACTTGCCGCTGAAGCTCCCGGGGGGAAGAAGACCAAGACAAAGTTCGGCAAGTGCTCTGGGGCCCACTCCGGCAAACGCACCTCTTCGGAGTGCTGCGCTGCCGTCGAGGACGTCCCATCGAGCTCCACCGGCAAGTGCAAGAAGGGGATAGCCGCTCCACCGGCAACCAAGAAGGTGTCCGCCAAGGAGGATGGCACTAGTGGTACCTTCACCATCAGTGCTACACTTGACAACAAATAGGAAAGCGCGCTCGTTGCCTTCCTGCGGGCGAATGTCGATGTGTTTGCGTGGCAACCATCTGACATCCCCGGCATTCCCAGGAATGTAATTGAGCACAAGCTTGTTGTTTGTCCTCATGCGCGGCCCGTCAAGCAGAAGGTCAGGAAGCAAGCCGTGGAGCGCCAAGAATTCATCGCCGAAGAAATCAAGAAGCTAGAAGCAGCAGGCCTGGTTAGAGGCGTGATCCATCCAACGTGGTTAGCAAATCCAGTTGTCGTGCGTAAGGCCAACGGGAAGTGGAGACTGTGTATAGACTTCACTGATGTGAATAAAGCATGTCCCAAGGATCCATTTCCCTTGCCGCGTATTGACCAGATTGTTGACTCCACTGCCGGATGTGAGCTACTTTCCTTCCTTGATGCATATTCAGGCTACCACCAGATATTCACGGCCAAGGAAGACGAAGAGAGGACTGCATTTATCACTCCATGTGGCACATATTGCTTCATACGCATGCCCTTTGGATTGAAGAATGCAGGCTCAACATTTGCAAGGGTGGTACACACTGCTTTTGAGCCACAGATCCACAGAAATGTAGAAGCCTACATGGATGACATAGTAGTCAAGAGCAAGAGCAAAGATACCCTGATCCAAGACTTGGAAGAAACGTTTGCAAATCTGCGCAAGATCTAGCTTAAGTTGAACCCCGAGAAGTGCATCTTTGGAGTCCCCTCCGGCAAGCTTCTCGGGTTCTTTGTGTCCCAGAGGGGGATTGAGGCCAATCCCGACAAGATAAAAGCCATCGAGCAGATCGAAGCCCCGAAGCGCATCAAGGATGTAAGGAGACTTGCAGGTTGTGTAGCTGCTCTCAGTAGGTTCATTTCAAAGTCTGCAGAACGCACCCTACCTTTCTTCAAAATCTTGAAGAAGGCAGGACCCATGAAATGGACTCCGGAAGCGGAGGCAGCGCTGCAAGACTTGAAAGGATACCTATCCTCCACTCCAATACTTGTCGCACCTAGGCCACAAGAGAAGTTGCTGTTGTATCTTGCAGCAACCAATCAAGTGGTTAGTGCTGCGTTAGTAGCGGAGAGGGAGGCCGACGAGGAGTCTACACCACCGGCAAGTGAATCCAGCGACAAGCAGGGGGTTTCCCCGACGAGCTCTGGCCCCGACAAGGACAACTCTGCGCAGGAACAAGGAGAAGTGCGGAAGAAGATGGTGCAGCGCCCAGTGTATTTTGTAAGTTCCCTTCTACAGGGGGCTAGATCAAGATACTCTGGGGTGCAGAAATTGCTTTTCGGCCTCCTCATGGCCTCGAGAAAGCTGCGCCATTACTTCCAAGCACACGAGATGACGGTGGTCACTCGCTTTCCGTTGAAGAGGATATTGCACAATCCAGAAGCAACAGGCAGGATCGTCGAGTGGGCACTAGAGCTGTCAAGCTTTGGTCTCAAGTTTGAGAGTACTTCAACTATACAGAGCCGAGCCTTGGCAGAATTCATAGCTGAATGGACCCCAACGCCCGATGAAGAAGTTCTAGAGACAAGTGTCCCCGTACAAGAAACAAGCAGTGAATGGGTAATGTACTTTGATGGTGCCTTCTCGCTGCAAGGCGCCGGTGCCGGCGTGGTACTCATAGCGCCCACCGGAGAACAACTCAAGTATGTTATCCAAATGCACTTTCCCAGGGAGCAAGCGACAAATAATACTGTTGAGTATGAAGGTTTTGTTGGGGAACGTAGTATTTTAAAATTTTCCTACGATCACGCAAGATCTATCTACCAGATGCATAGCAACGAGAGGGAAGAGTGTGTCTACGTACCCTCGTAGACCGGGAGCGGAAGCGTCAAGTGACGCGGTTGATGTTGTCGAACTTCTTCGCGATCCAACCGATCAAGCACCGAACGTACGGCACCTCCGCGTTCAGCACACGTTCAGCTTGACGACGTCCCACGAGCTCTTGATCCAGTTGAGCTTCACGGGAGAGTTTCGTCAGCACGATGGCGTGGTGACGGATATGATGTGTTCACCGGCGCAGGGCTTTGCCTAAGCTCCGCGACGGTATGACCGAGGTGTGATTCTGTGGAGGGGGGCACCGCACACGGCTAAAACAATTCAACTTGTGTGTCTTTGGGTGCCCCCCTGCCCCCGTATATAAAGGAGCAAGGGAGGGAGGCCGGCCAACTTCTCCTGGTGCGGCTAGGGAAGGAGTCCTACTAGGAATAGGATTGCAATCCTATTCCTAGTAGGATTCACCAAAAGAAAGAAGAGGGAAACGAATAGGAGAGGTGGCGCCCCCCCCCCCCCCCAATCCAAGTCCAACTAGGAACCCTAGGTGGGGGCGCCGGCCAGCCCTATGGGCTGCCTCTCTCTTTCCCTTTAGGCCCACTATGGACCATCCCCTCTCGTAGGGGGTTCCGGTAACCCCCTCCGGCAATCCCGATAAATCCGAAACTTTCCCGGAACACTTCCGGTGTCCGAATATAGTCGTCCAATATATCAATCTTTATGTCTCAGACATTCCGAGACTCCTCGTCATGTCCGTGATCTCATCCGGGACTCCGAACTACCTTCGGTACATCAATACTCATAAACTCATAATACCGATCGTCATCAAACGTTAAGCGTGCGGACCCTACGGGTTCGAGAACTATGTAGACATGACCGAGACTCATCTCCGGTCAATAACCAATAGCGGAACCTGGATGTTCATATTGGCTCCTACATATTCTACGAAGATCTTTTATCGGTCAGAACCGCATAACTACATACGTTGTTCCTTTTGTCAAACGGTATGTTACTTGCCCGAGATTCGATCGTCGGTATCTCTATACCTAGTTCAATCTCGTTACTAGCAAGTCTCTTTACTCGTTCCGTAACACATCATCTCGTGACTAACTCATTAGTCTTTTGCTTGCAAGGCTTATTGTGATGTGTGTTACCGAGAGGGCCCAGAGATACCTCTCCGACACTCGGAGTGACAAATCCTAATCTTGATCTATGCCAACACCACGAATACTTTCGGAGACACCTGTAGAGCATCTTTATGATCACCCAGTTACGTTGTGACGTTTGATAGCACACAAGGTGTTCCTACGGTATTCGAGAGTTGCATAATCTCATAGTCATAGGAACATGTATAAGTCATGAAGAAAGCAATAGCAGTTAAACTAAACGATCATAGTGCTATGCTAACGGATGGGTCTTGTCCATCACATCATTCTCCTAATGATGTGATCCCGTTAATCAAATGACAACTCATGTCTATGGCCAGGAAACATAACCATCTTTGATCAATGAGCTAGTCTAGTAGAGGCATACTAGGGACATACTGTTTTGTCTATGTATTCACACATGTACTAAGTTTCCGGTTAATACAATTCTAGCATGAATAAAAGACATTTATCATGATATAAGGAAATACAAATAACATCTTTATTATTGCCTCTAGGGCATATTTCCTTCAGTCTCCCACTTGAACTAGAGTCAATAATCTAGCTCACATCGCCATGTGATTTAATACCGATAGTTCACATCGTTATGTGAATAACACCCATAGTTCACATCACCATGTGACCAACACCCAAAGGGTTTACTAGAGTCAATAATCTAGTTCACATCGCTATGTGATTAATACCCAAGAGTAATGAGGTGTGATCATGTTTTGCTTGTGAGAGAAGTTTAGTCAACGGGTCTGTCATATACAGATCCCTATGTATTTTGCAAATTTCTATGTCTACAATGCTCTGCATGGAGCTACTCTAGCTAATTGCTCCCACTTTCAATACGCATCCAGATTGATACTTAGAGTCATCTGGATTTAGTGTCAAAGCTTGCATCGGCGTAACCCTTTACGATGAACTCTTTATCACCTCCATAATCGAGAAATATTTCCTTAGTCATCCAATTACTAAGGATAATTTTGACCGCTGTACAGTGATCTACTCCTGGATCACTATTGTACCTCCCTGTCAAACTCTTGGCAAGGTACACAACGTGTTTTGTACACAGCATGGCATACTTTATAGAACCTATGGCTGAGGCATAGGGAATGACTTTCATTCTCTCTATATTTTCTGCCGTGGTCTGGCTTTGAGTCTTACTCAACTTCACACCTTACAAGTCAGGCAAGAACTTCTTCTTTGACTGATCCATTTTGAACTACTTCAAAATCTTATCAAGGTATGTACTCATCGAAAGTCTTATCAAGCATCTTGATCTATCTATATAGATCTTGATGCTCAATATGTAAGCAGCTTCACCGAGGTCTTTTGTCGGGGGAAACTGTCCGCCACGAACACCTATGGGACCGGAGCCCCTTGTCTGTGCGGTACGAGGGCGGAGGGAGCACAAAGAGCAGATCGTAGCGAGCACGCGGGCAGTTTTACCCAGGTTCGGGCCGCGGTAGACGCGTAAAACCCTACTCCTGCTTAGTTGTGTATTGAGTTGGAGTGCTCGGGAGCTTGAAGAAGCAGCTACACCGAGCGTGAGAGTGATCTAGGTTCCGAACCCCCTCCACGTTGTGCATGGGCCTCCTTTTATAGTGCAAGGGGTCACCGACAGGTGTCAACGTAGGAGAAACGGGTAAAAACGTAAGAAAGGTGGTAGTTGTAACAGTGCGGGAACAGTGGAGCTACAGTACAGAACAGTGGTCTATACCTACTTTAACAGTGGGGGACAAGGGCATTTAATGCCCGTCGCCGTCGACCCCAAAAGCTTCCGCTCTTGCGTCTCCGTTTGCCACGGCGATGGATCCACCGCCGTGGAGTGCCACCGTGTACCCCAGGCTGCACAGCCATCCGCCACGCGTCCCTGGATAGGCCCCAGGGCGACGCGTGGGCCGATGAGCTGGAGCGCGGGCACACAGCGCAGCCTTCCCGGCAAGCACCTTGCCGGGGCCTTGATCTTGCCGGGCCCGGGAGCTTGCCGCTCCCCGGGCCCTTGTCGGGTCTTCTATGATGGAATCTTCTAGTCTTCCTGGCAAGCTCCTCTTGCCAGGGCCTTGTGCTAGCGAGGTAGTCTTGAGCCTGGTACGGCCTTCCCGGCAAGCTCCTCTTGCCGGGGTCTCGATCTTCTTCCTTGTATACTTTGTTTTTGAATGGTTTGATAGGGAGCAGGAAGGTCTCCGGCGAGCACGCGGTAAACCTTGCCGCGGGAAGCTGCAACTGCCCGTGCACAAGTTGGGGTACTGAGGTACCCCTACCTTAGTACACCGACAGGAGCCCCCGGTCCTGGGCCACACACGGTGCCGAGCGCTGTTGGGCCAGGCCCAAAACAGTGCACGGGCACCCGAGGCCCGCGGCGCGCCGAATCCACTTCCGTATCCGCCGCACCCCACCGTAACGGCACGCGTCGATCGCGGCGTCGTGGGATGGGACGTGCCCACGATCTCTTAATGGAAAGGGCGAAACGCCCCCCACTCCCCCATAAAAGCAGAGGAAGCGGGCGCGGTTCCCCTCCTTGCGCTTTCATTGCATCGTCTCCTTCCTCCAGAGATCTCTCTTGCGCTCTGCCTCCACACCTCCGCCGCCGCCAAGCTCTTCGTCCCCCTCCTTCCGCCGCGCCCGCCATGGCCCCAAAGACCGACAAGGCGAAGGCGGAGAAAGCCAAGAGGGAGAAGTCGGAGCAAGCGGCGAAGCTCGCCGCGTACCGGAAGAAGCACCTCGTCTTCCCGCCGAAGCTCGGCGTGCGGGAGCTCTGGAACAAGTACTACTTGTTCTGGGCCAAGGAAACCAAGGCGCACCCCCGCACCCTAGCGTATCCGGCCGCCGCCAAGGACAGCTATCCCGGCGGGTATTACTTCTTCGCAGCCTTCTTTCACTGTGGTCTCTGCCCTCCTTTCTCAAACTTCTTCTGCGACATTATGAACACATACGGCCTCCATCTGCTTGACTTCACCCCCAACGCCATCCTCACCATGGCGGTTTTCGCACACATGTGCGAAAACTTCATAGGAGTACACCCAAACGTAGCGCTTTTTAGGCACTTCTTCACTCCTAGAGCCGAGGCCGATGCCCCCCTCTCCGGAGGAATTTCTTGGGTTTTCCGTCTGAATAAGAAGGGTGCGTACTTGCCGGGGGAGCTCCGCGGCAAGTGGGAGGAATGGCGAGCGGAGTGGTGCTGGATCGTCGAAGACCAACCGCAAGCTTTCACCGCGCCGCGCACAACGCCCATCGTGCGCGGCAGGGACTGGAGCGAACTAGATTCGGACGACATCAAGCTCGACATCGCCCTCGTCCGGATTCTTCGTCTTCGGATGGCCAAGCTGTCAGTTGCAGAGGTGGGCGCAGATTTCCTCCGCCGGCGCATCGCCCCTCTCCAAGACCAGAAAAGGCCGGCCTGGGAGTACGGCGGCCCGGCAGACATAATGAGGCTGCGCCCCGGGCTCAACTTCAACTTCACCACGCTGGAGCTGAAGGGGATGGTCCGGGAACTCTTCAAGTATGACCCGGCACACCCTGAGTGGTTCAGGCCTCCCCGGGAAGTGGTGCCGCTCTGCAACAACATCGTCCGGGACCGTATCCTCGCCATGATGCCCGCGTGCGACTCGCACGGCGTGGACCGCACGTGGATCGCGCCCAAGCCCATTGACGTCCTCAACTTCTACGACAACCTCGCGGAGGTGGCGAAGAACAAGAATGACCTCAAGGAGCATACGCGGGACACCACCGACCAGGAGATTGCCTACATGGCTTCTCGGGCTGAAGAGGCCGCTGCAGCCGCAGCGGCAGGAATTTTTGGATACACGCCTGAAGAGGCGGAGGTTGCGGATGCGACCAGCCAGGCTGAGGAGGCGGAGATCCGCAGATTGCTGCAGCTCCCTCCCGACGCGCTCGCCGGGGTCCCCTCGCTGAGGCACTCCGGAATCCACGGGATCGTGGCCGAGGCCGCGGCGATGGAGGGTGCCGCCGGAGGGAATAGAGGCGCCGCGAGGAGCGGAGGCGCTGGAGGAAGCGGAGGCGGCAAGGGAAAAGAGGCCGCAGCGCAGGGCGCTGGGCCCAGCGAGCCGGCCGGGGAAGAGGAGGAGGAGGAGGCCGAGGACTCCGGTGGATCCACGGAGCTCTACGCCGACGACCTCTCCTCGTCGGAGAGCTCCCCGCCCCCGGCAAGCCCAAGGCAGTCTCCGCCGAAGCGTCTCCGCAAGACGGCGACGGGGGAGAGGGCGCAGGCGCCCCGGCAGCAACCAGCTCGCCGGGCAGCTCCCCGGGGGAGCCAAGCCGCGCCAAGGGCGACCGGCGTACCAGCCGCAGCAGAGGCGGCCCGCGCGCGGGCCACGACGGAGGCGCCTCGCAGGCCGGCGCCGAGCCGACAGGGGTCTTCTCGGAGCGGAGCAGCGGCTCCGCCCGCTCCTCGGGCGCCGGCTACTACAGGGGCTGGGTCTTCGCAGCCCCCAGCCCCGGTGAACACCAAGCGCGCGAGGGAGTCTTCGTCTTCCGCTCCTCGCGCCGACGCGCCCACGGTGGAGTACGACTTCTCCGCCCTGAGCGAGGACGACGAGGAGGACCAGGAGTAAGGATCCAGGACCTTACGCCTTCTCGAGTTTTGTCTTGATTTCTGTTGATGCTGACTCTGTTCATTGCTTTGATTTCAGGACCTTAACTCAGCGCGCGGCGAAGAGGGCCAAAGCGCCTGTGGTTGAGGCCGCGGAAGACTCAGCCGCCGCGGCAACAGGAGGTGTGCCGGAGCCGAGCCTGCCGGACCCGAGCGCTGCTCCGAGGAGCAGCCCCCAGCGCAGCCCCCAGCGCAGCCCCCAGCGTAAGTCTGGGGTTTATTCTTTCGCTTGTCGGGGTACGCCTGAGGATTTCGTCTTCTTTCATTATCTTGACGTTTTCTTATCTTGACTTGTGCAGAGGTGGAGCCACAGTGGGAAGAGCGCCCGGAGACCGTCGTCGAGGAGCCGCAGGCCCCGCCGTCCCCGCCAAGGCCGAACTCTCCGGCGAGGGAGAGTGCTCCGCCAAGGGCGGGTACTCCGCCAAGGCAGAGTACCCCGCCAAGGGCGAGCAGCCCGGCGAGGGTGGCTACTCCGACAAGGCCGAGCTCCCCGGCGAGGGAGCCCGCCGCTGAGGAGGTCCGCCAAGGTATGTTCTGTAGCTTGTCTTCTTGGCTTTGTCTCTTTTTGGATATTTGCTTGAATCTTGAACTTCTTTTTCTTCTTCTTCTTTTTAGATCTTCCTCCTCCTGAGCCCATGGAGACGGAGGTTATCAACCTCGAGGAGGAGGGTGCGCAGGGCGGCGGCGGTGACGTCCCTGCCACCGAGGAGATGGCTGAGGCCGCCGAGCCGGCCGCGCAGGAGACTGCTCCGGCTGCGGACGCAGCGGCCGGGGAGGGGGACGGCGACCGCACCGCCGACCCGGAGGCGGCGGGAGCATCAGATGCTGCACCGGCCGCCGACCCCTCCACCAGCAAGGAGCAGGGGTACTACCTTGAGGCCCCCAACGGCGTCTTCATCCAGATGCCTTGGGGGTCTTCATCGCGAGCTCCCACGGAGGGCGAGGCGTTTGACGGAGAAGTCCTCGCCTCCGCGGGCCTGAAAATCGTCGAGGCGCCCGGCGGGAGTGAGGGGCCCGAGGAGGAGAAGCTGCTCCACCAGCTCCTGGCCCTTTACCGGGCCAGGCAGGCGAAGCTCGCCTCCCGGGAAGCCCTTGCCGCCAAGGCCGCCGCGGAGATGGAAAAGCGCGCGGCAGAGCTCAGCGCCGCCAACCAGGCGGCCCTCCGCGAGGTGGCGGAGGAGCGCGAGCGTCTTGCCGGCGAGTACCAGGAGTGGGTGCTCGAGAAGGCTGAAGCTGAGGAACAGCAGCGGCTCGCCGGGGTGGAGCTGTCCCGGCGAGAGGGAGAGCTCGCGCAGCGGAAGGTCGAGCTGGACTCCCATGAGGAGGACCTTGCCGCTCGCGAGGCGGCTCTTGGCGGGGAGTTGAAGGAGGCGAAAGCCGCCGCGGTTGCCGCGGAAGACGCCAAGAAGGAGCTCGCCGCCAAGGTCATACAGCTGGAGAAGGCGCTGAAGGTGAGCGCGGAGAAGGTTGCCGCGCTCATCACGGAGCGCGAGAAGGACGCCCACACAAATTCTGAGCTCCAGGTGAGCCTTTCCAAGAGGGGCGACGAGTTGAAGGCCGCCAAGGACTCCATCGAGGATTTGGAGCTGAAGGTTACTACTCTGAAGGATTCGCTCGACGCTGCCCGGGCTCAGGAGAACAAGCTGAAGAAGGAGCTCCGCAAGGAGCGGACCTTGGTGGACAGCGTCAACAAAGCATCCGAGCTCTTCCGCCAAACCATTGAGGTATGGACCGAAGACTTGGTATCCTCTGCGTCCAACATTGACCAGGAGCTGCTGGCGCTGAAGGTTGAACATCTCATCTACTCGCCGGATCCGGATCTCCCGCACAGCGCCAAGCTCAGCCTCTTCTTCAGAGGGATCGCGCCGGCCCTGGCAGGTCTCCGGAACCGAATCCCCGCGCAGCTGGCCGAGGAGTCGCGCCTGCTCTGCGCGGGAACTCTGGAGCGGGTGCTGACGAAGATCGTGTACCGCAACCCGGGGATCAATCTCACCAACGTTCTTCGCAGCCTGCCGGCTGATGCGGACACGGAGGCCCTGAAGGAGCAGGTCGCCCATATCATCGCCAAGGTGGCTAAGCTCGGCAGGAAGGAGGGCGACCGCGTAGATTAGGCCTCCATTATCTTTATCTCTTTTTTGCTGCTGCACATTATGTTATGAACTCATTAGTCCATTGCGACAAGTTACCCTTTGTAAGATATTTACCTTATTTTGATCAATCAGTGCAATGTTATCTTCCTTGTCTTAATCCTTGACTTTGTATGTTTTTCACCCTACGCTCCCGGGGAGCTTGCCGGCAAGGGACCTTGCCGCGAGCGCTGAGTGCTGGACTCTGAGCAGCCTGCTGGCCAAGGTCCTCGCCGGCAAGCAACCTCGCCGCGACTAGTCGCAACACACTTAGCTTGCTGAGCGTACTCAGAAACGAAGCAAGGGCGCGACACTTGTCGCAGCTCACTTAAATCGTTGAGCGAACTCGGAAGCAAGATAAGGGTGCGGCAAGCTACGGGTAGGTTCCTCCGCGCATAGGTTTTCCATACAAAGTGTGATTGTTCAAGGAAGACAACTAGAATTTAAAATTTGAACTGGTCAAACTCTAACAACTTAGCTTTCATATGTTGCTTGCTTTCCGGTAAGGCTTCTCTTTCTTGAACAGCACTTGGTTCCTCCTCCACCTCCTTCCCCCCCGGCAAACTTGTGCGCGAGGAACGTTCCTTCTGTTTAAGAGGAAAGAAAAGGGAGAGGGAAACAAGCATATGGCCTTTCGGCGTGCTAATGCTTACCGTATACTTGAGTGTTGCACCAAATGCCAAACAGAACACGCGAATAGCAAAGAGAAGCATGCAAAAGGCAATCGGTGCGAAAAACACAAAAACTTTACTGATGCACGGGGTCTGCGCCCGGCTTTGTACAAAGGGTTACATGCAACATCGGCAAAGCTTGTACAAAAGGTGGTTGCCGGAGCGGATCACGGCAACCGCGCCTTATGGGTGAAACTTGCGAAGATGCTCTATGTTCCAGGAGTTGCTCACTGGTAAGCCTTCTTCGGTCTCGAGGCGGACAGCGCCGGGCCTCGTGACTTGCCTCACCCGATAAGGGCCTTCCCACTTCGGCGTCAACTTGTTGGAATTCTTGGCGGACTGAACACGCCGAAGAACAAGGTCGCCTTCCTCGAGACTCCTGGCCTTGACCTTGCGGCTATGGTAGCGACGCAAGGCTTGCTGATATCGAGCAGCTCGCACAGCAGCCTGGAGACGTCCCTCCTCGAGGAGCAACGCGTCATCTTGCCGCAGTTGCTCTTGCTCGAGCTCATCATAAGCGAGCACTCGAGGAGATCCGTATACGAGTTCCGTGGGGAGTACTGCCTCTGCTCCATAGACTAGAGCAAAGGGTGTCTGTCCGGTGGCTCGACTTGGTGTCGTTCTGATTGACCAAAGAGCCGCCGGTAGCTCCTCTATCCAATTTCTTCCGCACTTGCGCAGCCTGTCGAAGGTCCTTGTCTTGAGTCCGCGCAGCACTTCAGCGTTTGCCCTCTCCGCTTGACCGTTGCTCCTCGGGTGAGCAACAGAAGCGAAACAGACCTTGGCGCCAAGGTCTTGGACGTACTGCATGAAGGTGCGACTGGTGAATTGTGTACCGTTGTCGGTGATGATCCTGTTAGGGATCCCGAAACGGCAAACAATCGACCTGAAGAACCTGACTGCTGACTGTGCTGTCACCTTTCTCACTGGCTCCACTTCTGGCCACTTTGTGAACTTGTCGATTGCAACGTACAAGTACTCAAAGCCCCCGACAGCACGGGGGAAAAGGGCCGAGGATGTCGAGCCCCCAGACCGAGAAGGGCCAGGACAAAGGGATTGTTTGGAGAGCTTGAGCTGGCTGATGGATCTGCTTTGCATGGAACTGGCACGCTTCACACTTGGTTACTAGTGCAGTTGCATCCTGGAGGGCTTCTTGCCAAAAGAACCCTTGCCGGAAAGCTTTCCCGGCAAGCGCCCTTGCGCCAATGTGGTGGCCGCATATGCCTCCGTGTATTTCCGCCAACAGCTTCTGTCCATCTTCTCTGGAGATACACTTCAACCTGACACCATTGAGTCTTCTTCTGTACAACTCGTTATCTACGAACTGGTACATACTTGACTGCCTGGTTATCTTCTCTATCTCTTGAGGGTCGTCGGGAAGTTCTCCAGTTTGCAGAAAACGGACGATTTGCTGTGCCCATGCCGGAGCCCGGGGCTCGACGGCAAGGACTAAAGGCTCGAGGGCCGCTGCGGGAACCTCAGCTTCTACGGCGAGGACCTCTGGTCCCGCCGGAGCTGAAGGCCCCCCGGCAAGCTCGCCGGGGCGAGGCTTGTCGGGAACACTTGCTTCAACTGTACAGACCCGAGGATCTGTAGGAGCAAACTGTTCCTCAGCGTTGTTGTTGTTGATCTTGGAGACCTTGGCGGCGGTTTCTGGAAGATCCGCCGGCAAATAGTCGCCGGAGACCAACTTTCTCTTCTTGGGCTGCCCAATTTATGGTGTAACGGATGGTTGAGTCAGCTTGAGTAAGAAGGTCCCTGGTTCCACAGGTAACTTCATCGCAGCACACTTTGAAAGGCCGTCCGCTATTTCATTTTGAGCTCTTGGGACGTGCTCCATCTGCAGACCTTCAAAGTGCTCCTCAAGCTTCCTCACTTCATCGACATAAGCTTCCATCAAAGGGCTCTGATAGCTCTTGTTGACTTGCCGGACCACCAACTGAGAATCGCCCCGCACAATCAGCTTCCTGATCCCAAGTTCGGCCGCAATCCTGAGGCCGGCAAGCAAGCCTTCATATTCAGCAGTGTTGTTTGTCGCTTGCTCCCTGGGAAAGTGCATCTGGATAACATATTTGAGGTGCTCTCCGGTGGGCGCGATGAGAACCACGCCAGCACCGGCGCCTTGCAGCGAGAAGGCACCGTCAAAATACATTACCCATTCACTTGTAGCTTCTTGTACGGGTGTACTTGTTTCTTGAACTTCCTCGTCGGGCGTTGGGGTCCACTCAGCTATGAATTCTGCCAAAGCTCGGCTCTGTATAGTTGAAGTACTTTCAAACTTGAGTCCAAAGCTTGACAGCTCCAGTGCCCACTCAACGATCCTGCCTGTTGCTTCCGGATTGTGCAATATCCTCTTCAGCGGAAAGCGAGTGACCACTGTTATCTCATGGGCTTGGAAGTAATGGCGCAGCTTTCTCGAGGCCATGAGGAGGCCGAAAAGCAATTTTTGCACACCAGAGTATCTTGATCTAGCCCCCTGGAGAAGGGAACTTACAAAATACACTGGGCGCTGCACCATCTTCTTCCGCACCTCATCCTGTTCCTGCGCAGAGTCTTCCTTGTCGGGGCCAGAGCTTGCCGGAGCAGCCCCCTGCTTGCCGCTGGATTCGCTTGCCGGTGGTGCTGACTCCTCGCCGGACTCCCTCTCCGCTACTAACGCAGCACTAACCACCTGGTTGGTTGCCGCTAAGTATAGCAACAACTTTTCCTGTGGTCTAGGTGCGACAAGTATAGGAGTGGAGGACAGGTACCGTTTCAAATCCTGCAACGCCGCCTCCGCTTCCGGAGTCCACTTCATGGGACCTGCCTTCTTCAAGATTTTGAAGAAAGGTAGGGCGCGTTCTGCAGACTTTGAAATGAACCTACTGAGGGCAGCCACACAACCTGCAAGCCTCCTGACATCCTTGACGCGCTTTGGGGCCTCTATCTGCTCAATGGCTTTAATCTTGTCGGGGTTGGCTTCAATCCCCCTCTGCGATACAAAGAACCCGAGAAGCTTGCCGGAGGGGACTCCAAAGACGCACTTCTCGGGGTTCAACTTGAGCTGTATTCTGCGCAGGTTCTGAAACGTTTCTTCCAAATCTTGAATCAGGGTTTCCTTGCTCTTGCTCTTCACCACAATGTCATCCATGTAAGCTTCTACATTTCTGTGGATCTGTGGCTCAAAAGCAGTGTACACTACCCTTGCAAAGGTTGAGCCTGCATTCTTCAATCCAAATGGCATGCGAATAAAGCAATAAGTGCCACATGGAGTGATAAATGCAGTCTTCTCTTCATCCTCTTTGGCCATGAAAATCTGATGATAGCCTGAGTATGCATCAAGAAAACAGAGTAGCTCACATCCGGCAGTGGAGTCAACGATCTGGTCAATGCGCGGCAAAGGGAATGGATCCTTGGGACATGCTTTATTCACATCGGTGAAGTCTATACACAATCTCCACTTCCCATTGGCCTTGCGCACGACGACTGGATTTGCCAACCACGTCGGATGGATCACACCTCTAACTAGGCCTGCTGCCTCTAGCTTCTTGATTTCTTCGTTGATGAATTCTTGGCGCTCCACGGCTTGCTTCCTCACTTTCTGCTTGATGGGCCGCGCATGAGGACAGACAGCAAGCTTGTGCTCAATCACCTTCCTGGGAACACCGGGGATGTCAGATGGTTGCCAGGCAAACACATCGACATTCGCCCGCAGGAAGGCAACGAGCGCGCTTTCCTATTTGCTGTCAAGGGTGGCACTGATGGTGAAGGTACCACCAGTGCCGTCCTCCTTGGCGGACACTTTCTTGGTTGCCGGAGGAGCAGCCATTCCTTTCTTACTCTTGCCGGTGGAGCTCGATGGAACGTCCTCGACGGCAGCGCAGCACTCCGAAGAGGTGCGGTTGCCGGAGTGGGTCCCAGAGCACTTGCCGGACTTGGTCTTCGTCTTCTTCCCCCCGGGAGCTTCAGCGGCAAGAGTATCCTTCTCGGCCGCAGCTTCCGCATCCCGGTAGATCTTGTCGGCGCAGACAAGCGCATCCTTCTTGTCGCCGTGGACAGTGATGACGCTTATCGCCCCCGGCATCTTCAGTACGTTGTAGGCATAATGGGAAGCTGCCATGAACTTGGCGAGGGCAGGACGGCCAAGTATTCCATTGTAGGGCAATGGAATATCGGCGACGTCGAAAGTGATGCGCTTAGTTCTGAAATTGAGCTCCCCGCCGAAGGTCACCGGCAGAGTGATCTTTCCCTTGGGCTTGCTCCTCCCCGGGTTGATTCCTTGGAATGAACCGGTCTCTTCGAGCTCGCCATCTGGAATCTGGAGTTTCTTGATCACAGCAGAGGAGATCAAGTTCAGCCCGGCCCCGCCGTCAACCAACATTTTGGTGACCTTGAGGTTGCGGATGGTGGGAGAAACCAGCATCGGCAAGCACCCGACCGCAGTGGTGCGGTCAGGGTGATCCTCAAGATCAAAAATGATGGGCGTGCTGGACCATTTGAGGAGCCTGCGCGACTCCACGGGCGGCTCCGCTGCGTTCACCTCACGCACCCACTGCTTGAGTTGGCGGTGGGAGGTGTGCAGAGAGGCGCCACCGTCGACGCACAGGACCTCCGTGGCCTTCTGGAACTCCTGCTCGCTGTTCTCCTCGTCCTCCATGTCTTCGTCGTCGTCCTCTTCGTCCTTGTCGCGGCCCCGGGGAGGTCGATCTCCTTGCCGCTGCTTGGCCTTGCCGCGGCGTCCTCCCCGGCCGTTGAACGGCCGCTTCTTGCTGGGCTCTTCCCCGCCACCTTGGGCCTTCTCCTTGTCGCGCCTCTCGTACTCAGCTTTCTGCTGCTCGACGAGATATTCGACGCGCTTGCAGTTGGAGAGATCGTGACCCTTGGTGCGGTGGATCTTACAGTATTGCTTGTCGGAGCTGCCCGGCTTGTCGGCCGCCGCCGCAGGGGCAGGTTCCTTGCCGGAACCGCCAGCCTGCGCTTGCTTGGCGGGGGCCTCCTTGCCGGTCTTCTTGACGGCAAGCACCTCCTTCTTGCCCTTCCTTCTGTTATTCCGCCGCCGGCTCTTCTTTGCTGGGGCGGCGTCGTCGCTGTCGCTTCCCCCTGCGCCAGCATCCTCCCCGGGGAGTCTCCTCCCCTCTTCCGCGCGTGCGCACTTGTCAGCCAGAGCATAGAGCTCGCTGACATCCCGAATCTTCGTCATCGCCATCTCTTCACGCATGCGGCGGTTACGCACGTTCTGATGGAACGCGCTGATAACCGCGGCAGGGTGGACATCAGGGATGTTGTGCTGCACGCGGCTGAAGCGTTGGATGTACTTGCGCAGGGTCTCGCCTTCCTTCTGGGCCAAGATGTGGAGATCGCTCTCCTGGCCGTGGGGTTTGTGGCCGCCGGTGAAGGCGCCGACAAACTGGTGGCAAAGGTCGGCCCAAGAAGATATAGAACCTTCCGGCAAGTGCATAAGCCACGAACGGACGTTCGGCTTTAGCACGAGCGGGAAGTAATTCGCCAAGATCTTCTCGTCGCGCCCCCCGGCAGCTTGCACTGTGATGGTGTAGACGCTGAGGAATTCCGAGGGGTGCGTCTTGCCGTCGTACTTCTCAGGTACGTCGGGCTTAAAATTCTTCATGCTGGGCCACTGGACGCGCCGCAGCTCGCGGGTAAACGCAGGGCAGCCTGCCGCGTACGGCAAGTCGCCTGGCTCACCGGGCGCGTGCGCGTCGACTGTGTTCCCAGCTCTCTTGTCTGATTGTCGCCGAGCTTCTCGGCGGCGCTCGATTGTGGTCCGAGCGTCTTCTTCTCGCCGGTCGTCGAGGACCTGGCGCTGGTCCCGACGAGCCCGCGGGTCCGACGAGGCTGTGGAGCCGTCGTCGGCGTTGTTCCGGCGGGGCGGCGTCTTCTGCTTCTGCGGCGGGGAGTGCACGCTTGTCGCACCCCCGGCAGTCTTGTCGCCGTCAGCCTTCGTCTTCTCAGCTTGCCGCGGCCGTGAGGTCGACGGCTGCTGTGGAGAATCGTTGTTGGCGAAGTCTATCAGGCTCCGGATGGTGGCCCTCCATTCTTCGGCCTTGTCGGCCGCTGGAGGGAAGTCGAGGAGCAGTTGCGCCCTTGCGAGCGCTTCTGCTGGAGTGGAGGGGAACGCGGGCGAGCGGTGCGAGGAACGGGATACGCTCGGACTTCTAACAACGTTAGAAGGAGCGGGGTCCCGCGCTGGCGCCTTCGCTTTGCTTGTGCCCGGACGGGGGTCCGGGGCGTCCCGCGAGCCTCCGGTTTGGCCTTGTCCCAGCAAGCGGATGCCACCTCCCGTGACATGGCGCTGTTGGGTCGTCGTGTGCTGAGAGGGACGCGGCGCGTCCACGGAGACCGAGGTTCGGTCGTCCATCCTGTTCTTGGATCTGGTGGCGCCGTGAGTGTCCTCGCCGGCAACCACCCTTCCGACGGCGTCCCCCCCGCCCACCGTTGGCTCTGGTGGCGGCGGGTGAGACGCAGACGGGCCTCCGACCTCCGAAACCTTCTTCTTCGGGGCCATGGAGTTGTCGCTGATGAAGTTGATGAATTCGGAGAGGTTGATGAAGAATGCGCCCGCGCGAACGCCGGATCAGGTTCGCACAACCTCGACGCCCCCTACCTGGCGCGCCAAAGATGTCGGGGGAAACTGTCCGCCACGAACACCTATGGGACCGGAGCCCCTTGTCTGTGCGGTACGAGGGCGGAGGGAGCACAAAGAGCAGATCGTAGCGAGCACGCGGGCAGTTTTACCCAGGTTCGGGCCGCGGTAGACGCGTAAAACCCTACTCCTGCTTAGTTGTGTATTGAGTTGGAGTGCTCGGGAGCTTGAAGAAGCAGCTACACCGAGCGTGAGAGTGATCTAGGTTCCGAACCCCCTCCACGTTGTGCATGGGCCTCCTTTTATAGTGCAAGGGGTCACCGACAGGTGTCAACGTAGGAGAAAGGGGTAACAACGTAAGAAAGGTGGTAGTTGTAACAGTGCGGGAACAGTGGAGCTACAGTACAGAACAGTGGTCTATACCTACTTTAACAGTGGGGGACAAGGGCATTTAATGTCCGTCGCCGTCGACCCCAAAAGCTTCCGCTCTTGCGTCTCCGTCTGCCACGGCGATGGATCCACCGCCGTGGAGTGCCACCGTGTACCCCAGGCTGCACAGCCATCCGCCACGCGTCCCTGGATAGGCCCTAGGGCGACGCGTGGGCCGATGAGCTGGAGCGCGGGCACACAGCGCAGCCTTCCCGGCAAGCACCTTGCCGGGGCCTTGATCTTGCCGGGCCCGGGAGCTTGCCGCTCCCCGGGCCCTTGTCGGGTCTTCTATGATGGAATCTTCTAGTCTTCCTGGCAAGCTCCTCTTGCCAGGGCCTTGTGCTAGCGAGGTAGTCTTGAGCCTGGTACGGCCTTCCCGGCAAGCTCCTCTTGCCGGGGTCTCGATCTTCTTCCTTGTATACTTTGTTTTTGAATGGTTTGATAGGGAGCAGGAAGGTCTCCGGCGAGCACGCGGTAAACCTTGCCGCGGGAAGCTGCAACTGCCCGTGCACAAGTTGGGGTACTGAGGTACCCCTACCTTAGTACACCGACATCTTTCTTTGAAAAACTCCTTTCAAACATTCCTTTATGCTTTCCAGAAAATTCTACATCATTTCCGATCGACAATATGTCATTCACATATACTTATCAGAAAGGTTGTAGTGCTCCCACTCACTTCTTGTAAATACAGGCTTCTCCAAAAGTCTGTATAAAACCATATGCTTTGATCACCTCATCAAAGCGTATATTCCAACTCCGAGATGCTTGCACCAGTCCATAGATGGATCGCTGGAGCTTGCATAATTTGTTATCACCTTTTGGATCGACAAAACCTTCTGGTTGTATCATATACAACTCTTCTTTGAGATATCCATTCAGGAATGTAGTTTTGACATCCATTTGCCAGATTTCATAATCATAAAATGCGGCAATCGCTAACATGATTCGGACAGACTTAAGCATCGCTACAGGTGAGAAAGTCTCATCGTAGTCAACTCCTTGAACTTGTCGAAAACCTTTCGCAACAAGTCGAGCTTTGTAAACAGTAATATTACCGTCTGCGTCGGTCTTCCTCTTGAAGATCCATTTATTTTCGATGGCTTGCCGATCATCGGGCAAGTCAACCAAAGTCCACACTTTGTTCTCATACATGGATCCCATCTCAGATTTCATGGTTTCAAGCCATTTTGCGGAATCTGGGCTCATCATCCTCATAGTTCGTAGGTTCATCATGGTCTAGTAACATGATTTCCAGAACTGGGTTGCCGTACCACTCTGGTGCGGAACGTACTCTGGTTGATCTACGACGTTCAGCAGAAACTTGATCCGAAGTTTCATGATCATTATCATTAACTTCCTCACTAATTGGTGTAGGAATCACTGGAACAATTTCCTGTGATGTACAACTTTCCAATCCGGGAGAAGGTACAATTACCTCATCAAGTTCTACTTTCCTCCCACTCACTTCTTTCGAGAGAAACTCCTTCTCTAGAAAGGATCCATTTTTAGCAACGAATATCTTGCCTTCGGATCTGTGATAGAAGGTGTACCCAACAGTCTCTTTTGGGTATCCTATGAAGATTTACTTCTCCGGTTTGGGTTCGAGCTTATCATGTTGAAACTTTTTCACATAAGCATCGCAGTCCCAAACTTTAAGAAACAACAACTTTGGTTTCTTGCCAAACCACAGTTCTTAAGGCGTTGTCTCAACGGATTCAGATGAGGCCCTTATTTAACGTGAATGCAGCTGTCTCTAATGCATGACCCAAAACGATGGTGGTAAATCGGTAAGAGACATCATAGATCGCACCATATCCAATAAAGTACGGTTACGACATTCGGACACACCATTATGCTGTGGTGTTCCGGGTGGCGTGAGCTGTGAAACTATTCCACATTGTTTCAAATGAAGACCAAACTCGTAACTCAAATATTCTCCTCCACGATCAGATCGTTGAAACTTTATTTTCTTGTTACGATGATTCTCTACTTCACTCTGAAATTCTTTGAACTTTTCAAATGTTTCAGACTTGTGTTTCATTAAGTAGATATACCCATATCTGCTTAAATCATCAGTGAAGGTCAGAAAATAACGATACCCGACGCGTGCTTCAACACTCATTGGTCCGCATACATCAGTATGTATGATTTCCAACAAATATGTTGCTCGCTCCATAGTTCCGGAGAACGGAGTTTTAGTCATCTTGCCCATGAGGCATGGTTCGCAAGCACCAAGTGATTCATAATCAAGTGATTCCAAAAGTCCATCATTATGGAGTTTCTTCATGCGTTTTACACCAATATGACCTAAACGGCAGTGCCACAAATAAGTTGCACTATCATTATTAACCTTGCATCTTTTGGCTTCAATATTATGAATATGTGTATCACACGATCGAGATCCAACAAACCATTTTCATTGGGTGTATGACCATAGAAGGTTTTATTCATGTAAACAGAACAACAATTATTCTCTAACTTACATGAATAACCGTATTGCAATAAACATGATCAAATCATATTCATGCTCAACATAAACACCAAATAACACTTATTTAGGTTCAACACTAATCCCGAAAGTATAGGGAGTGTGCGATGATGATCATATCAATCTTGGAACTATTTCCAATACACATCGTCACTTCATCCTTTAACTAGTTTCTGTTCATTATGCAACTCCCATTTCGAGTTACTACTTTTTAGCAACTGAACCAATATCAAATACCGAGGGGTTGCTATGAACACTAGTAAAATACACATCAATAATCTGTATATCAAATATACCTTGGTTCACTTTGCCATCCTTCTTATCCGCCAAATATCTAGGGCAGTTCCACTTCTAGTGACCATTTCCTTTGCAGTAGAAGCACTTAGTTTCAGGCTTTGAGTTTAGCTTTGGGTTTCTTCATGGGAGTGACAACTTGCTTGTCATTCTTCTTGAAGTTCCCCTTCTATCCCTTTGCCCTTTACTTGAAACAAGTGGTCTAGTTAACCATCAACACTTGATGCTCTTTCTTGATTTCTACCTTCGCCGATTTCAGCATCGTGAAGAGCTCGGGAATTACTTTCGTCATCCCTTGCATATTATAGTTTATCACGAAGTTCTACTAACTTGGTGATAGTGTCTAGAGAACTTTGTCAATTACTATCTTATCTGGAAGATTAACTCCCACTTAATTCAAGCAATTGTAGTACCCAGACAATCTGAGCACATGCTCACTGGTTGAGCTATTCTCCTCCATCTTGTAGGCAAAGTACTGTCAGAGGTCTTATACCTCTCGACATGGGCATGAGTATGAAATACTAATTTCAACTCTTGGAACATCTTATATGCTCCATGGCGTTCAAAACGTTTTTGAAGTCCCGGTTCTAAGCCGTAAAGCATGGTGCACTTAAACTATCAAGTAGTCATCATATCGAGCTTTTGTCAAAACGTTCATAACGTCTACATCTGCTCCTGCAATAGGTCTGTCACCTAGCGGTGCATCAAGGACATAATTCTTCTATGCAGCAATGAGGATAATCCTCAGATCACGGAACAATTCCGCATCATTGCTACTAACATCTTTCAATCTTGGTTTTCTCTAGGAACATATGAAAAATAAACGGGGAGCAACAACGCGAGCTATTGATCTACAACATAGATATGCTAATACTACCAGGACTAACTTCATCATAAATTAAAGTTCAATTTAATCATATTACTTAAGAACTCCCACTTAGATAGACATCCCTCCGGTCATCTAAATGATCACGTGATCCAAATCAACTAAACCATGTCCGATCATCACGTGAGATGGAGTAGTTTCAATGGTGAACATCTTATGTTGATCATATCTACTATATGATTCACGCTCGACCTTTCGGTCTCCAGTGTTCCGAGGCCATATCTGTATATGCTAGGCTCGTCAAGTTTAACCCGAGTATTCTGCGTGTGCAAAACTGGCTTACACCCGTTGTATTTGAACGTAGAGCTTATCACACCCGATCATCACATGGTGTCTCGGCACGACGAACTTTCGCAACGGTGCATACTCAGGGAGAACACTTATACCTTGAAATTTAGTAAGGGATCATCTTATAATGCTACCGTCGTTCTAAGCAAAATAAGAAGCATAATAAGATAAACATCACATGCAATCAAAATATGTGACATGATATGGCCATCATCATCTTGTGCTTTTGATCTCCATCTTCAAAGCATCGTCATGATCACCTTCGTCACCGGCTTGACACCTTGATCTTCATCGTAGCATCGTTGTCGTCTCGCCAACTATTGCTTCCACGACTATCGCTACCGCTTAGTGATAAAGTAAAGCAATTACATGGCGATTGCATTTCATACAATAAAGCGACAACCATATGGCTCCTGCCAGTTGCTGATAACTTTACAAAACATGATCATCTCATACAAAACCGTATAACTCATCATGTCTTGACCATATCACATCACAACATGCCCTGCAAAAACAAGTTAGACGTCCTCTACTTTGTTTGTTGCAAGTTTTACGTGGCTGCTACGGGCTTAGCAAGAACCGTTCTTACCTACGCATATAAAACCACAACGATGTTTCGTCAAGTATGTGTTGTTTTAACCTTCACAAGGACCGGGCATAGCCATACTTGATTCAGCTAAAGTGAGAGAGACAGACACCCGCCAGTCACCTTTAAGCAACGAGTGCTCGTAACGGTGAAACCAGTCTCGCGTAAGCGTACGCGTAATGTCGGTCCGGGCCGCTTCATCTCACAATACCGCCGAAGCAAAGTATGACATGCTGGTAAGCAGTATGACTAGTATCGTCCACAATCTCATTGTGTTCTACTCGTGCATATCATCTACGCATAGACCTGGCTCTAATACCACTGTTGGGGAACGTAGTATTTTAAAATTTTCCTACGATCATGCAAGATCTATCTACCAGATGCATAGCAACGAGAGGGAAGAGTGTGTCTACGTACCCTCGTAGACCGGGAGCGGAAGCGTCAAGTGACGCGGTTGATGTTGTCGAACTTCTTCGCGATCCAACCGATCAAGCACCGAACGTACGGCACCTCCGCGTTCAGCACACGTTCAGCTTGATGACGTCCCACGAGCTCTTGATCCAGTTGAGCTTCACGGGAGAGTTTCGTCAGCACGATGGCGTGGTGACGGATATGATGTGTTCACCGGCGCAGGGCTTTGCCTAAGCTCCGCGACGGTATGACCGAGGTGTGATTCTGTGGAGGGGGGCACCGCACACGGCTAAAACAATTCAACTTGTGTGTCTTTGGGTGCCCCCCTGCCCCCGTATATAAAGGAGCAAGGGAGGGAGGCCGGCCAACTTCTCCTGGTGCGGCTAGGGAAGGAGTCCTACTAGGAATAGGATTGCAATCCTATTCCTAGTAGGATTCACCAAAAGAAAGAAGAGGGAAACGAATAGGAGAGGTGGCGCCCCCCCCCCCCCAATCCAAGTCCAACTAGGAACCCTAGGTGGGGGCGCCGGCCAGCCCTATGGGCTGCCTCTCTCTTTCCCTTTAGGCCCACTATGGACCATCCCCTCTCGTAGGGGGTTCCGGTAACCCCCTCCGGCAATCCCGATAAATCCGAAACTTTCCCGGAACACTTCCGGTGTCCGAATATAGTCGTCCAATATATCAATCTTTATGTCTCGGACATTCCGAGACTCCTCGTCATGTCCGTGATCTCATCCGGGACTCCGAACTACCTTCGGTACATCAATACTCATAAACTCATAATACCGATCGTCATCAAACGTTAAGCGTGCGGACCCTACGGGTTCGAGAACTATGTAGACATGACCGAGACTCATCTCCGGTCAATAACCAATAGCGGAACCTGGATGTTCATATTGGCTCCTACATATTCTACGAAGATCTTTTATCGGTCAGAACCGCATAACTACATACGTTGTTCCTTTTGTCAAACGGTATGTTACTTGCCCGAGATTCGATCGTCGGTATCTCAATACCTAGTTCAATCTCGTTACCAGCAAGTCTCTTTACTCGTTCCGTAACACATCATCTCGTGACTAACTCATTAGTCTTTTGCTTGCAAGGATTATTGTGATGTGTGTTACCGAGAGGGCCCAGAGATACCTCTCCGACACTCGGAGTGACAAATCCTAATCTTGATCTATGCCAACACCACGAATACTTTCGGAGACACCTGTAGAGCATCTTTATGATCACCCAGTTACGTTGTGACGTTTGATAGCACACAAGGTGTTCCTACGGTATTCGGGAGTTGCATAATCTCATAGTCATAGGAACATGTATAAGTCATGAAGAAAGCAATAGCAGTTAAACTAAACGATCATAGTGCTACGCTAACGGATGGGTCTTGTCCATCACATCATTATCCTAATGATGTGATCCCGTTGATCAAATGACAACTCATGTCTATGGCCAGGAAACATAACCATCTTTGATCAATGAGCTAGTCTAGTAGAGGCATACTAGGGACATACTGTTTTGTCTATGTATTCACACATGTACTAAGTTTCCGGTTCATACAATTCTAGCATGAATAAAAGACATTTATCATGATATAAGGAAATACAAATAACATCTTTATTATTGCCTCTAGGGCATATTTCCTTCAGGTTTGCTTGCCAGTCTCAGAATTGCGGCCGAACTTGGGATCAGGAAGTTGATTGTGCGGGGAGATTCTCAGTTGGTGGTCCGACAAGTCAACAAGAGTTACCAGAGCCCTTTGATGGAAGCCTATGTTGATGAAGTGAGGAAGCTTGAAGAACACTTTGAAGGTCTGCAAATGGAGCACGTTCCGAGAGCTCAGAATGATATTGCGGACGGCCTTTCAAAGTGTGCTGCAATGAAGTTACCTGTGGAACCAGGGACCTTCCTGCTCAAGCTAACTCAACCATCCGTTACACCATCGGTTGGGCAAAGTAAGAAGAGAAAGTTGGTCTCCGGCGACTACTTGCCGGTGGATCTTCCCGAAGCCGCCGCCAAGGTCTCCAAGGTCAACACCCAAGATGCTGAGGAACAGTTTGCTCCTGCAGATCCTAGGATCTATACAGTTGAAGCAAGCGTTCCCGACAAGCCCTGCCCCGGCAGGCTTGCCGGGGGACCATCAGCTCCGGCAGAACTGGAGGTTCTTGCCGTAGAAGCTGGGGTTCCCGCAGCGGCCCTCATGCCTTTAGTCCTTGCTGTTGAGCCTCGGGCTCCAGCATGGGCGCAGCAGATCGTCCGTTTTCTGCAAACTGGAGAACTTCCCGACGACCCAGAAGAAATAGAGAAAATAACCAGGCAGTCAAGTATGTACCAGTTCGTTGACAATGAGCTATACAGAAGAAGACTCAATGGTGTCAGGTTGAAGTGCATTTCCAGAGAAGACGGACAGAAAATGTTGGCAGAGATACATGGAGGCATATGTGGCCACCACATTGGCGCAAGGGCACTTGCCGGGAAGGCGTTCCGGCAAGGGTTCTTCTGGCCAGAAGCCCTCCAAGATGCAACTGCACAAGTAACCAAGTGTGAAGCGTGCCAGTTCCATGCCAAGCAAATTCACCAGCCAGCTCAAGCTCTCCAAACAATCCCTTTGTCCTGGCCCTTCTCGGTCTGGGGGCTCGATATCCTCGGCCCTTTCCCCCGTGCTGTCGGGGGCTTTGAGTACTTGTACGTTGCGATCGACAAGTTCACAAAGTGGCCAGAAGTGGAACCGGTGAGAAAGGTGACAGCACAGTCAGCGGTCAGGTTCTTCAGGTCGATTGTTTGCCGTTTCGGAATCCCTAACAGGATCATCACCGACAACGGTACACAATTTACTAGTCGCACCTTCATGCAGTACGTCCAAGACCTTGGCGCCAAGGTCTGTTTCGCTTCTGTTGCTCACCCAAGGAGCAATGGTCAAGCGGAGAGGGCCAATGCTGAAGTGCTGCGCGGACTCAAGACAAGAACCTTCGACAGGCTGCGCAAGTGCGGAAGAAACTAGATAGAGGAGCTACCGGCGGCTCTTTGGTCAATCAGGACGACACCAAGTCGAGCCACCGGACAGACACCCTTTGCTCTAGTCTATGGAGCAGAGGCAGTTCTCCCCACGGAACTCGTATACGGATCTCCTCGAGTGCTCGCTTATGATGAGCTCGAGCAAGAGCAACTGCGACAAGATGATGCATTGCTCCTTGAGGAGGAACGTCTCCAGGCTGCTGTACGAGCTGCTCGATACCAGCAAGCCTTGCGCCGGTATCATAGCCGCAAGGTCAAGGCCAGGAGTCTCGAGGAAGGCGACCTTGTTCTTCGGCGTGTTCAGTCCGCCAAGAATTCCAACAAGTTGACGCCGAAGTGGGAAGGCCCTTATCGGGTGAGACAAGTCACAAGGCCCGGCGCTGTCCGCCTTGAGACCGAAGAAGGCTTACCGGTGAGCAACTCCTGGAATATAGAGCATCTTCGCAAGTTTCACCCATAAGGCGCGGTTGCCGTGATCCGCTCCGGCAACCACCTTTTGTACGAGTCTTGCCGCTGTTGCATGTAAACCTTTGTACAAAGCCGGGCGCAGATCCCGTGCATCAGTAAAGTTTTTGTGTTTCGCACTATTGGCCATTTTCCGTGCTTTTCTTTGGTTATTAGCATGCATTATTTGGCATTTTGTGCAACGCACATCCCCGGTAAGCACTAGCAAGCCATAAGGCTATATACTTGTTTTTCCCCTCCTCTTTTTTCTTTCCCTCTTAAGCAGAAGGAGCATTCCTCGCGCACAAGTTTGCCGGGGGGGAGGAGATGGAGGATGAACCAAGTGCTCTTCAAGAAAGAGAAGCCTTATCGGGGAACAAGCAATACGTGAAAGCTAAGTTACCAGAATTTGAGCAGTTCAAATTTTCAAATTTTAGTTATCTTCCTTGAACGACCACACTTTGTATGGAAAACCTGTGCGCGGAGGAACCTACCCGTGGCTAGCCGCACCCTTACTTTGTTTTCGAGTACGCTCAACGACTTAAGTGAGCTGCGACAAGTGTCGCGCCCTTGCTTCGTTTTCGAGTTCGCTCAGCAAGCTAAGTGTGTTGCGACTAGCCGCGGCAAGGTTGCTTGCCGGTAAGTCCTTTGCCAGCAGGCTGCTAAGAGTCCAGCACTCAGCGCTCGCGGCAAGGGTCCCTTGCCGGCAAGTCCCCTAGAAGCGTAGGGTTGAAAGCATACAAAGTAAAGGACCAAAGCAAGGGAGGTAACATTGCATCGATTGCTCAGAAATAAGATAATATATTACAGAGATAACTTGTTGCAATGACTAATAGATTCATGTTCATGGCACACTTTGCAGCAGTAAAGGAGATAGAAAGAAAGAGGCCTAGTCTACGCGATCGCCTTCGCGCCTGGAGATCTTGTTCACCTTGGCGATGATGTGGGCGACCTGCGCCTTCAGCGCCTCCTGATCTGCGTCGGCCGGCAAGCTGCGGAGGACGTTGACAAGATTAATACCAGGGTTGCGGTAGACAATCTTCGTCAAGACACGCTCCAAGGTACCCGCGCAGAGCTGACGCGACTCCTCGGCCAGCTGCGCGGGGAGCTTCTCCTGCAGACGTGCGAGCGCCGGCGCGATCCCCCTGAAGAAAAGACTTAGCTTGGTGCTGTGGGGGAGATTCGGGTCCGGAGAGTACACGAGGTGCTCCACCCTCAGCGCCATCAGCTCCTTGTCGATGTTGGCGGCGGAAGTGACCAGGTCCTCCGTCCATTGCTCCACCGCCCGGCTGAAGATGTTTGCGGAGGTGGCAGCGCTCTCCACCAGCTCCCGCTCCTTGCGGAGCTCCTCCTTCAGCTTGGTCTCGCGGTCTCGGGCGGCGTCGAGTGAATCTTTCAAAGTGGAGACCTTCAACTCCAAGTCAGCGATCGAGTCCTTGGCGGCAGTAAGCTCGTCGCCCTTCTTGGAGAGGCGTACCTGAAGCTCGGAGTTGGTGTGGGCGTCCTTCTCGCGCTCTACGTTGAGCGCGGTGACCCTGTCCTCGCTGGCCTTCAGGTACCGCTCCAACTGTTCAACCTTGAGCTCCAGTTCCCTCTTGGCGGTTTCTGCGGCGACTGCGGCTTCCTTCGCCTCCTTCATGGCCTGCTCCCGAGCGGTGAGCTCGTCGTCATGGGCGTCGAGCTCAACCTTCCGCTGGTTGAGCGCTCCTTCTCGCCGGGACAGCTCTTCACCAACTAGTCGCTGCTGCTCCTCGGCCTCAGCTTTTTCCAGAAGAAACTCTTGGTGCTCTCCGGCAAGCCTTTCGCGCTCCTCCGCCAAGTCGCGGAGGGCCGCCTGGTTGGCGGCGCGGAGCTCCGCGGCGCGCTTCTCCAAGTCTGCTCCAGCCTTGGCAGCGAGGGCTTCTCGGGAGTCCAGCTTCGCCTGCCTGGCCCGGTAAAGGGCCAGGAGCCGGCGAAGCAGCTTCTCCTCCTCGGGCTCGTCGCTCCCGCCAGGCGCTTCAACGATCTTCAACCCCGCGGAGGCGAGGACCTCTCCATCAAAGGTCTCTCCCTCCACGGGGGCTCGCGACGAGGACCCCCACGGCACTTGTATGAAGACGCCATTGGGGGCCTCAAGATAGAAGCCTGGCTGCTCCTTAGCGGCGGAGGGGTCGGCGGCCGGTGCAGCGCTCGACGCTCCTGCTGCCTCCGGGCCGGCAGTGTGGTCGCCGTCCCCCTCCCCGGCCGCGGCGTCTGCGGTTGGAGCAGTCTCCTCAGCGGCAGGCTCGTCGGCTCCTGCCATGTCCTCAACGACAGTGTCGTTGCCGGCGTCGCCTTGCACGCCCTCCTCCTCGACGATGACCTCCGTCTCCATCCGCTCCGGGGGAGGAGGATCTAGCGGAAGAAGAAGAAAAGAAAAGATCAAGCAAATATCCAAAAAGACAAGTCCAAGAAGAAGAAGCTACAAGACTTACCTTCGCGGACTTCGTCGACGACAGGCTCCCTCGCCGGGGAGTCCTCCCTTGGCGGTGGAGCGGTGGCCCCTGCTGGCGGAGGGCCGCCCGTGCCCTCCCTTGGCGGGGTGGCCACCCTTGTCGGGCTACCCGCCCTTGGCGGGGAGCCCGTCCTTGGCGGAACGTCCTCCCTCGCCGGGGAGTTCGCCCTTGGCGGGGAGGGTGGAATCTGCAGCTCCTCGGGAGTGACCTCCGGTTGCTCCTGCAGCTGCGGCTCCACTTCTACGCAAGACAAACAAGACAAACAAGGCAACAAGGTATTAGTACAAGGCAAAAACCTCAAGCGCGCCCGACAAGCAAGTAGCTCAAGACCAGACTTACGCTGGGGGCTGCGCTGGGGGCTGCTCCTCGGAGCAGCAGTTGGATCCGGCAAATTCGTCGCCGGCACGTCTCCTGTCGCCGCGACGGGCGAGTCGTCCTCGACCTCAACCACGGGGATCATGGCCCGCTTCGCCGCCCGCTGGGCCAGGGACCTGAAAACAAAACAAGAAGCAAGATCAGAATCATCAAAGAAAGAATCAAGGCGGGATCGAAAAGTTACAAATTACAAACACTTACTCCTCTTCCTCGTCGTCGTCGCTGAGGGCGGAGAAGTCGAACTCCACCTGAGGTGCTCCCGCGCGAGGAGCAGGAGGAGAAGGCTCCCTCGGGCGCTTGGCGGTCTCCGGGGCTGGGGGCTGCGAAGACCCCGCCTCCGTTGACGCCGAGGCCCGAGGAGCAGGCGGAGCGGCCGTTTCGCTCCGGGAGGATCCCCCTCCGCTTGGCGCTGATGCGCGGGGCGCCTCCGCCGCGGCTGGTGCACGGGGCGCCTCCGTCGCGGCTTGGCTCGCCCTGGTGGCTCGCGCCGCCCGGCGAGCAGGTTGCTGTCGGGGCGCCTGCGTCCTCGTCGCCGTAGCCGCCTTGCGGAAGCGTTTCCCCGGCGCTTGCTTGGGACTTGCCGGAGGTGGGGAGTTCTCCGACGACGAGGAGGCGTCGTCGTCGAGTCCTAGGGATCCGCCGGTGTCTTCATCGGCCTCGACGTCTTCCTCCTCCTCCCCAGCGAGCCCGCTGGGTCCAGCATCCTGCCCTACGGCCCCGCTCCCTCCGGTGGCTCCGCTCCCTACGGCACCTCTGCTCCCTCCGACAACCTCGCCTCTTGCGGCGGCCTCGCTCACAACCCCGGGGATCCCGGCATGCCTCAGGGAGGGGACCCCGGCAAGCTCGTCGGGCGGAAGTTTGAGCAGTCTGCGGATCTCTGCCTCCTCCGCTTAGCACGCCTCGTCCGCGGCCTGCGCCTCGTCGATGGTGAATCCAAAGTCTCCCGCCGCTGCGGCTGCGGCGGCCTCTTCCATCCGGGAAGCGATATAGGCTATATCCCGCTCTGTGGTGGCCCGGGTGAGACCTTTGTTCTCCTCGGTGTTCTTCGGCACCTCGACCAAGTTGTCGAAGAAACTCAGAATCGCGTCCGGCGGAGGCTCTATCCAGGTGGGGTCGACGCCGTGGGAGTCGCACGCGGGCATCGCCGCGCGTAAAGAGTCCCGGGCAGTGCTGTTGCACAGCGGCACCACTCCCCGGGGAGATCTAAACCACTCCGGGTGGGCCGGGTCGTGCTTGAAAAGCTCCCGGACCATCCCCTTCAGCTCCAAAGCCGTGAAGTTGAAGTTCAATCCTGGGCGCAGCCTCATAATGTCCGCCGCATTGCCGAATTCCCATGCTGGCCTTTTCCTCTCCTGTAAAGGGGCAATGCGGCGGCGGAGGAAATCTGCCCCTACTTCTCCAATGGTCAAATTGGCTACCCGGAGACGAAGTATCCTGATAAGGGCGATGTTGAGCTTGCCGTCCTCCGGGGCCAACTCGCTCCAGTCTCTGCCGCGCACTATGGCTGTTGTGCGCGGCGCGGTAAAAGGCTCCGGCTGGTCCTCCACTACCCAACACCAATCTGCGCGCCATTCTTCCCACTTGCCGCGGAGTTCTCCTTTCAAATACGAGTCCTTCTTGTTCAAGCGGAAGATCCAGGAGATACCCCCGGAGAGGGGAGCGCCGGCCTCTACTCTAGGCATAAAGAAATGGCGAAAGAGCGCTACATTGGGATGGATCCCTACATAGTTTTCGCACAGATGTGCGAAAACCGCCATCGTAAGGATGGCGTTGGGGGTGAAGTCTAGGAGGTGGAGGCTGTATGTGTTCATAATGTCGCAGAAAAACTCCGAAAATGGAGGGCATAAGCCGCAGTGAAAGAAGACAGCAAAGAATAAGTACCCGCCGGGAAACAGATCTCTGGCGACGGCGGGGTAGACTCTGGTGCGGGGATGAGCCTTGGTCTCCTTGGCCCAGAAAAGGTAGTACTTGTTCCACAGTTCCCTCGCGCTGAGCCTCGGCGCGAACACCACGTTCCTCTTCCGCAGGCCGGCAAGCTTCGCCGCCTGCTCGGACTTCTCCCTCTTGGCCTTCTCCGCTTTCGCCTTCTCACTCTTCGGAGCCATGGCGGAGGCGGCGAGGGAAGGGGCGGGGAGCTCGACGGCGCCGCGGATGCGGAAGGCGGCGGAGGAGGTGTGGAGGCAAAGAGCAGCGGAAGTTTTTCTGGAGGTTGAAGACGCAATGAAGACGAAGGAGGGAAACTGCCCCTGCTCCCTCTTCTTTTTAAGGGGGGAGTGGGGGACGCTCCGCATTTCCCATTAAAGAACGAGGCCACGATCTCTCCCACGATGCCGTAATCAACGCGTGCCGTTAGGGAGGGACGCGGCAGATGCGGAAGGGAATCTACGGCTCGCCGTGGGCCGCGCGTGCCCGTGCACTGTTTTGGGCCTGGCCCAACAGCGCTCGGCACCGTGTGTGGCCCAGGCCCGGGGGCTCCTGTCGGTGTACTAAGATAGGGGTACCTTAGTACCCCAACTTGTGCACGGGCAGTAACAGCTCCCCGCGGCAGGGTCTACCACGTGCTTGCCGGAAACCTTTTCGGCCCTTATTAAGCCATTCAAGAACAAAGTATACAAGACAGAAGATCAAGACCCCGGCAAGTGGAGCTTGCCGGGAAGGCCGCCCCAGGCTCAAGACTATCACATTAACACAAGACCCTGGCAAGAGGAGCTTGCCAGGAAGACCAGAAGACTGCATCTCAGAAGACACGCCTCGGCGCAACATGCGCCCCGGCAGGGCCCGGGGAGCGGCAAGCTTCAGGGTCCGGCAAGGTCAAGGCCCCGGCAAGGTGCTTGCCGGGGGAGAGCTACGTTGTGTGCCCACGCTCTAGCTCATCCGCCCACGCGTCGCCCTGGGGCCCTTCCAGGGACGCGTGGCGGAAGGCTGTGCAGCCTGGGGTACACGATGGCGATCCACGGTGACGAGGCTACCGCCGTGTCGAATGGAGACGCATGGACGGGTGCTTTTGGGGTCGACGGTGACGGGCATTTAATGCCCTTGTCCCCCACTGTCAAAGTTAGGTGATGACCACTGTTCATCCACTGTTCATGCACTGTTCCAGCACTATTACAACTACCACCAAAGTTACATTTTTACCCTCCTCTACGTTGACACCTGTCGGTGACCCCTTGGGCTATAAAAGGAGGCCCATGCACAACGTAGAGGGGGTTCGGAACCTAGACAGCTCTCTCGCTCGGTGTAGCTAGTTCTTCGAGCTCCCGAGCCCAAAAGCTCAATATAATCCAAGCAGGAGTAGGGTTTTACGCATCCGCGCGGCCCGAACCTGGGTAAACTGCCCGCGTGCTCTCCTCGATCTGCTCTTCGTGCTCCCTCCGCTCCCTTACCGCAACGTAGAAAGGGGCTCCGGTCCCATAGGTGTTCGTGGTGGACAGTTTCCCCCGACAAAAATATTTTGGGAGGTATACTTTTCCCACCAATGAAAACGACTTGAGTTTCCCAACACTTTCCATGCTAGATATATCATAGGCGGTTCCCAAACATAAAATAAAGTTTTTTCCTTTTCCACCAAACTTTCACAGGCCATGGCTAGCCGAATCCACGGTTGCCTTCTATACCAACACTTTCCAAGGAATTTATTATTTGACAACATAAAGTAAATTTGTTTTTCATTTCGAGACTGGGCATCCCTAATACCTTTGCCTTACTCTCGTGCAATGACAAGTGAATAAACACTCGTCGTGAGAATAACACATCTAGCATGGAAAAAATTGGCCACCCCTCACCACCTCGCGAGCAGTACGGGCACACAAAAGGGTGTTTTATTTTGAAAATTAGAGATGGCACATACAAATTTGCTTAGAACGGCAAGGAAACACTGCATATAGGTAGGTATGGTGGACTCGTGTGGCAAAACCGGGTTAAAGGATTTTGGATGCACAAGTAGTGATCATACTTGGTGCAAAATGAAGGCTAGCAAAAGACTGGGAAGCGACCAACCATGAATTGAATAATCTCATAAGCAAACATTGAGCATAAATAACACTGAATAATGCACCACAAGTAGGATGTAATTTCATTGCATGATTATTGACTTTCGTGCTTGCATAGGGAGTCACAAACCTTAACACTAATATTCTTACTAAAGCATAATTACTCATTAACATGACTCACATATCACATCATCATGTCTCAAAACTATTACAAGGAATCAAGTTTATTTTGTCCAATGATCTTCATGAAAGTTTTTATTATATCTTTCTTGGATATCTATCACTTTGGAACTAATTTTCATGTGTTGCTTTTGATAAGCTCAAACAAGTATAAGTGAAGGTCATGAGCATAATTTTTTTCTTTCTCTCAAAATAATTTAAGTGAAGCAAGAGAGAATTTCTTAAAAATTTACTAACTCTCAAATAAATCTAAGTTAAGCAAGAGAGTATTTCTTCAAAAATACTAAAGCACACCGTGCTCAAAAAGATATAAGTGAAGCACTAGAGCAAATCGATAGCTCATAAAAATTTAAGTGAAGCATAGAGAGCTACTCTAACAAGTCATGGCATAATTTTGGCTCTCTCTAATAGG
Source organism: Secale cereale (assembly GCA_902687465.1). Lineage (NCBI taxonomy): Eukaryota > Viridiplantae > Streptophyta > Magnoliopsida > Poales > Poaceae > Secale > Secale cereale. Next base: position 73,985,484 of record LR738710.1, read on the forward strand.
TGTGTACAGCAAGGATTGATAACTTAAAAATCAAAACAAAACAAGAAAAGTCTCATATCATACAAGATGCTCCAAGCAAAACACATATCATGTGACGAATAAAAATATAGTTTCGAGTAAAATACAGATGGTCGTTAGAAGAAAGAGGGGATGCCACTTGGGGGCATCCCCAAGCTTATTTGCTTGCTTCTCTTTGGATAATAGCTTGGGATGTCGGGGCATCCCCAAGCCTAGGTTCTTCTTACTCCTTATTCCTTCATCCATCATAAGATAACCCAAAACTTGAAAACTTCAATCACATAAAACTCAACAAAACTTTCATGAGATCCGTTAGTATAAGAAAACAAATCACTACTATAAGTGTTGTATTAAACCCATTCATATTTTGTATTTGTATTATATCTACTGTATTCCAATTTTTCTATGGCAAAAACTCATCAAAGAAAATCATAGAATCATCAAAGTAAGCACATAACACAATAAAAACAGAATCTGTCAAAAATAGAACAGTCTGTAGTAATTTGGAAGTTTCAAATACTTCTGCAACTCTAAAAATTCTGGAAAAATAGGGCCACGTGGGAAATTTGTATATTAATCTTCTGCAAAAAGAATCAACCAAAAATCACTCTTCTGTTAAAAATGAGAATTTTTCTCGTGAGCGCAAGAGTTTCTATTTTTCACCAAGATCAAATCTACTAACACCCAACATGATTCTAAGGTTTTGCTTGGCACAAACCTTTATTCAAACCACAAAAACACATCTCAACAGAGGTATTATAGGCTATTTTATTGAAAATAGCAAGGAAATCAAAAGGCAAAAAGATACAAGTTGGGTTGCCTCCCAACAAACGCTATCGTTTTACGCCCTTAGCTAGGAATAATACCAAGATCTCAAGTGTTGTCATCCTTGTTGGATGTTCCTAAGTCGCCCTCATTATAAATTTATAAGGCAATTTGATCTTCGTTCTAGGGAAGTGTTCCATGCCTTTTCTCAAGGGAAATTGGAATTTAATATTCCCTTATTTCATGTCAATAACCGCGCCAATAGTGCGCAAAAACGGTCTACCAAGTATAATTGGACAAGACGGATTGCAATCGATGTCAAGAGCAATAAAGTCTATGGGTATATAGTTACTATTTGCAAGAATAAGAACATCATTGATCCTTCCCAAAGGCTTTGTAATAGTGTAATCCGCCAAATGCAAATTAAGAGAGCAATCTTCAATATTGGTAAGACCAAGAACATTGCAAAGAGATTTCGGAATCATGGAAACACTAGCACCCAAATCACACAAAGCAAAACACTCATAATTTTTAATTTTGATTTTGATAGTAGGTTCCAATTCATCGTGCAACTTTCTAAGAATTGACACTTCTAATTCTAACTTATCATCTAAAGCTTTCATCATAGCATCAACAATATGTTTAGTAAAAGCTTTATTTTGTTCATAGGCATGGGGTGAATTAATCATGGTTTGCAACAAGGAGATATAATCAATCAAAGAACAACTATCATAATTAAAGTATTTGTAATCCAAGATAGTGGGCACATCACTAGTTAAAGTCTTGACCTCTCCAAACCCACTTTTATCAATTTTATCAACAAGATTTTCAATCTCCGAAATATTGGGACGCCTTCTACCTAAAGTTGACTGTTCTCCAGTCCCTTTATCATCAAGTTGAACTTTACTAAACAAAGAATCAATAGAAGAAACGCCAATCATTTTAATTTCTTCATCATTTTTATGAAAGCAATCACTAGAAAACGCCTTTTCTAAAAATTATCGTTTAGATCTAAGCATGGCGGTTCTTTTCTTACTTTCATCCATAGAAAAATAAAGAACTTTAATTGATTCTTCAACTTTAGGCACAAAAATTTTCAACTTGAGATTTTCTACATCATGAGAAATTCTATCAGTACTCCAAGACATATCATCAATCTTATTCAATTTTTCTTCTATGGAAGCATTGAAAACTTGTTGAGTATTGATAAATTCTTTAATATTATTCTCTAGATCAGAGGTGTTCCTATTATTATTTTAAGATTTATTTCCATATGAATTACCATAATTATTAGAGGAATTACTAGGAAAAGGCCTAGGATTAAAATTACCTCTATAAGCATTGTTGTTAAAATTATTTCTAGAGATAAAGTTCACATCTATAGTATCACTAGTTTGCTCAATCAAAGTAGACAAAGGCATATCATTAAGATCAATAGGAGCACTTTTGCTACCGACCATTTTCATAAGAGCATCAACTTTTTCACTCAAAGAATCAATCTCACCCGAATTAACTTTTTTGCTACTCGGCGCCCTTTCGGTATGCCATTGCGAATAATTCGCCATAATATTATCAAGCAATTTGGTTGCTTCACCCAAAGTAATTTCCATAAAAGTACCACCCACGGCAGAATCCAAAAGATTTCAAGAAACAAAATTCAACCCCGCAAAAAAAGTATGATCATCCAAAGATTTAACCCATGAGTTGGGCAATTCCTTAGCATCATTTTCATCCTTTCCCAAGATTGTGCAACATGCTCATGTTCAAGTTGCTTGAAATTCATGATCTGGGTTCTAAGGGATATAATTTTTGCGGGCGGAAAATATTTAGTGATAAAAGCGTCGTTGCATTTGTTCCAAGAATCGATGCTATTGCGAGGCAAAGAAGAAAACCAAATTTCTGCATGATCTCGCAAAGAAAGCGGGAATAATTTCAATTTCACAATATCATTGTCCACATCTCTTTTATTTTGCACATCGCATAATTCCACGAAGGTATTAAGATGGGACGCGGCATTCTCATTAGGAGTGCCGGAAAATTGATCTTTCATGACAAGATTCAACATAGCAGTATTAATATCACAAGTCTCTGCACTAGTGGCAGGAGGAGCAATTGGAGTGCTAATAAAATCATTGTTGTTGGTATTGGAAAAATCACACAACTTAGTGTTCTCTTGCATCATTTTTGAGCAATTTTAAACAAGAACACAAGTGGGCGATAGATCCGACCGGAAAACAGCAAACGGAAAAGAGGGGGAATAAAAACGGCAAATGTTTGTGAAGTGGGGGGAGATGAAAACGAGAGGCAAATGGTAAATAATGTAAATTGCGAGGAGATGAGATTTGTGATTAGGAACCTGGTATATGTTGAAGGTGCTCCCCGGCAACGGCGCCAGAAATTCCTTTTGATGTCTGCTAGAACTATGTCGGTATTTCCCCAAAGAGGAAGGGATGATGCAGTATAGCAGCGGTAGGTATTTTCCTCAGTGATGAGACCAAGGTTATTGAACCAGTAGGAGAACCAAGCAATACAACGTAAACAGCACCTGCACACAAATAACAAATACTCGCAACCCGACGTGTAAAAGGGGTTGTCAATCCCTTTCGGGTAACGGACGTGATAGAGTTGTAAATATTGATAGATTGAATGATAAATAAGATAAATTGCGGCAAGGTATTTTTGGGTTTTTGGTTTAGTAGATCTTAAAATAAAAGCAAAGGAAAATAGATCGCAAAGGCAAATAATATGAGAAAGAGACCCGGGGGGCGTAGATTTCACTAGTGGTTTCTCTCGCAAAAATAGCAAATGGTGGGAAAACAATTACTGTTGGGCAATTGATGGAACTCCAAACAATCATGACGATATCCGGGCAATGATCATTATATAGGCATCACGTCCAAGATTAGTAGACCGACTCCTGCTTGCATCTACTACTATTACTCCACACATCGACAGCTATCCAGCATGCATCTAGTGTATTAAGTTCATGGAGAAATAGAGTAGTGCAATAAGAACGATGACCTGATGTAGACAAGATCTATTTATGTAGAAATAGACCCCATCGTCTTATCCTTAGTAACAACGATACATACGTGTCGATTCCCTTTCTGTCACTAGGATCAAGCACCCTAAGATCGAACCCACTACAAAGCACCTCTTCCCATTACAAGATAAATAGATCAAGTTGGTCAAACAAAACCCAAATATCGGAGAAGAAATACGAGGCTACAAGAAATCATGCATATAAGAGATCAAAGAAGACTCAAATAACTTTCATGGATATAAAAAGATAGATCTAATCATAAACTCAAAGTTCATCGGATCCCAACAAACACACCGCAAAAGAGTTACATCATATGTCTCCAAGAGACCATTATATTGATAATCAAAATAGAGAGAGAGGAAGCCATCTAGCTACTGACTACGGACCCGTAGGTCTACAAGGAACTACTCACACATCATCGGAGAGGCACCAATGGAGGTGGTGAACCCCTCCGTGATGGTGTCTAGATTGGACCTGGTGGTTTTGGACTTTGCGGCGGCTGGAATATAAGTTCGTCGACTCCTCTAGGGTTTCTGGAATATCTGAGTATTTATAGAGCGAAGCGGCGGTGCGGGAGGCCACCGAGGTGGGCACAACCCTCCTGGGTGCACCAGGGAGGCCTGGCGCGCCCTGGTGGGTTGTGCCCCCCCTCAGGGCACCCCCCCAGGTGCAGCTCTGGCACATTTGGGTGTCTTCTAACCCATAAAAATTCTCCAAAAAGTTTCGTGGTGTTTGGGCTCCGTTTGATATTTATTTCATGCGATGTAAAAAAACATGCAGAAAATAGCAACTGGCACTTGGCACTATGTCAATAGGTTAATACCAAAAAATGATTAAAAAATGACTATAATATGATTATAAAACGTCCAAGAATGATAATATAACAGCATGGAGCAATCAAAAATTATAGATATGTTGAAGATGTATCATTCTCCAGGCGGAATCGCTTCGCCGGAGGGCAAAAGTGCTCCTGCCCAAGTTCCGCCTCGAGACGGCACCGCTTCGTCCCGAAAGTCCCCTACTGGTTTTTTCTAGGTCAAAAATTCTTAAGTACCAGAAGATGGGAACCGAAGGTGGGCTAGCTGAGCACAACCCACCAGGGCACGCCTAGGGGGCCTAGCACACCCTGGTGTATTGTGCTCACTAGGTGGTCCCCCTCCGGTAGTTATTTGCTCCATATATTTTTTATGTATTCCAAAATAATTCTCCGTAAATTTTCAGCTCATTTGGAGGTGTGCAGAATAGGTGGCCTGGCGTAGCTTTTTCCAGGTCCAGAATTCCAGCTGCCGGTATTCTCCCTCTTTGTGTAAACCTTGCATATTATGAGAGAAAATGCATTAGAATTACTCCATAAAGCATTATTAAACATAAAAATATTGTAAATAACAGTAAGAAAACATGATGCAAAATGAACGTATCACGGTCCAACGCTAGCTAGCTGAGACCGCTACCACGCAGTCATGACAATTTCATCCACTTATCAACTTTCAAGTAGTGTGCTTCGAATCGGTGTTCACCCTTCGCTATTGTGTCATGGCTTATTCAAAATAACTATATCTAGCAAAGGGACATGCGATCCGAGTGAACGTGGTGTTCATGTACTACTACCGCAAACGGAAATTTATATGACCATGCTTTGGTGCATACTGCCCGGTCCAACCGTTCTCTGATCATACCTCGGCTCTAGGTGATCTCCTACATACATTATTTCTTGTAGGCACATTCTTCTAGAAAATATATGAAGTTTTGCATATTACTGTGTTGGCCTCACGTTACCTCCTTCCTTCTCACTTTCAACAAGAATTTCATTGAAATCACTTATAATCATCCAAGGTCATGTAGAATTATTATGAAGATTCCATAAGTAAGTCCAATACTGATGCTTAAGGTTCTAGTTTGGTTCTCCATAAAATCATGTCATCATCGATGCTACAATATTTCCATCCATCACAAACCCATCAATGAAGTTGGGGAAGAGTAGCCCAACACCACTTCATTAGACTGACTGTAAAAAAAAGACCACCAGAGCAGCCATCACTTTCAATAACATGAAGGGAATCGAACCCTAACTTAATCCTCAACTCAATTGCCTTAACTTTGTCCATATGAGATTCAGACAAAAGAAAATATGCTCCCACCCACTCTTGAAGATCCAACAGCTCATGTATTGCCCTTCTTGAGAGCATGCCGCGACAGTTCCAAGAAAGGACCTCCATTGTCGCCGATGGTCGGTGCAACGACGAACAGCGTAGGAAAAAACTCTCCGTGACAGGATCCGCTGGAGGACAGCAAACCCTAACTATTCTTGCTAGGGGGCAACACGTCTGAAGAGAAATCCAGCTCGTCAAAACATCAATGAGAAACTCGACCAGGCTTCACGAGCGCATCACCATAAATGCAAAACTAGCAAGCACACAAGCAGTTGGATTAATTGGTGTATGTTTTCATTATCATAACGGGAACGCAAGTGCACGGCTATTTAAGATATCTTCGTTCGTTCGACATAGTGGGGAGCCCGCGCGCGAAGAAGATCCAGCTAGAATGAACATTTGCGAAGTCTCCTGATCTTTTCTTGCCTACTTTTAGGGTAATCCTACGGAAGACGATCTGTGGCACGCAGGCGGGGCACCCATGCATGCAACGTATGGTTGCACCAAGATTTGTAAATTGGATTTGTGATTAGAACTTAATTACTGCATACATGTAGTTTTTAGTACAACTTTTGACACGGAGTGAATGGCCCACGATAGGCACCTTATTCTAGCAAGATATCTGATGCTTCAGCCCCTAGACGATCTCGGAATAGACCCCCTCGTATGTACAAACCCCAATTCTCATATGAAACTAGATCATCAAAAAGACAAGCATGAGGTAGGGTGTTGCCTCGATCCGAGGGCTTGGACCTGGGTAAACCTCTCCTCCTGTGCGCCATCCGGATCTCGAATACATTCGCTATCCTCATATGAGTATTGTCGGGAAATTACCAGGGCAAAGAACTCGTCGAGTTTCATGATGATGATGGAGGTGATCCAACGCGATGAAATGTGATACCATTTCGAGCGCAAGTGACTCAAAAGAGTTGATAAATTGACAGATGCAAATGTATACTTATTTTTATTTTATTTTTGTCGTAGTATCTATACTACTATATAGTGTATCAGTTTGAATTCAGGCATTGAAATGCATATCTGGCCGTTCATTGGCCTCGATCCAACGGCCTACAGTGCTTGGATTCGCAGCTACAGTAGCTCGAGTGCCATCTGGGTCGTTCCAAAGGCATCTGAATTAGCAAGGTCAAACCTATTTGGGCCGTTCTAGAACCATCCCACTACATGTTTGTTTCAGCAGGTTGGAGCTAACTGAGTTACCAGAGACTAGAGTACACAGTCCTCTGATCCCTCGGAGCAGTGCAAATCATTTCAACAAACAAAGTATACTCGGGCAGCGCCGCAGCGGTACGTGTGCTGATAGGGTGCTTCAGTACTACTAAGTCTGACCAGCCGTACAAAATAGAACGAAGAAATATATACAAGTAAACAAATTGAACCAGTGCATCGCCCACATATATGACGCCACTGACTTGATGTGCAGTTTTGGGTGGAAGGCTATAGTAAGAAAAACAGTGCATCCCACATATATGACGTCACTGACTTGGTGTGCATTTTTTGGGTCGAAAACTATAGTAAAGGTTAAATTAAAACATAGCAATATATACCCAAATTTTGTGTACATTACATTTCGTTTCTGCTTCCGTATATGCACAATTTTCATTTGTCTTGAATCATTTTTCTAAGATATCTTGAATCATTTCTCAAAGCACTCCATGAACTGTTTTTCTGGACCCAAATCACTCCACAATGTTAAGACACACACATACTAGTATGTATATACTTATATCTTTCAGTAATTTGACTACGCTTACTTCTTGTTCTCTGCAAGCCCAGATGCTTACATTACAAACAAACCCACCGAACACGGTCATTTGCATTGATTCCCAGGGGATCGGTGGATCACATGCTGCACATTCTGGATCTGAAAAGCGCTGGAGATCTCCTTCCTTTTGTCACGTACGTACGTGACATGCCTTCGAAGGCGGGAGACAAGTGTCTGCAACCAAACCCAACAACTTTGCTTACGTCTGAAACTAAATGCACCTTGAGACAAGTGTACACGAGGTACTACAAAGCCTGCAGCACCGCGTTCGATCCACCCTCCCTGGCTCCCTCTCTACCGACGACCGATCAAGCCCCAAGCCAGATGGCGGAGACCGCCGCCGCGACTCCGCCTCCTGCTCCACCCCCGGCGACTCGCCCGGTATGACCACGATCCATTGCCGGCCGCTTGAGCAACAGTAACCCGGCTTCCTTCCACGACGACTCTGACCTGTTCTGTTCTTGATCTGCAGAAGCTGTCGGGTGGACTGGAGCCGCTGGACGCGCGCATCAAGGTCAGGCCACTTCCATGGCGCATCATCTGCTTAGCTCCGCTTGCCTGCGCTTTAATGGCGATCGGCTGATTTTTGTGGTGGCTTGCAGGAGCTGACCTCGTCGCAGGGGGAGCTGCTGGCCAGGATCCAGAAGCTCAAACAGGTATCGTATGTGGGCCGTTGGATCGCCCTTGTAAACATGCATCCAAGGGCTCCTGTGAGCAGTTTGACTTTGACCTTGCACCCTGTTGTGTTCCAGGACGTGCAGAAATGGCGCTCCAACGTCGAGGCGCAGGTCAAGACCTGCCACAACGTGAGTACCACTCCTCCGCTACTTTTTAGTTCGCGTATTTTTTAAGTTCAACTTTTTAAATTCGGCTAAGTTTATAGAAAAACATATGTACATTTACAATACCGAATAAATATTATTAGATTCTTTGTAAAATGTTGTACTTAGTTGATACTGTGGATGTTCATACTTTTAAAAATATATATATTTGATCAAATCTTACAAAGTTTGACTTAAGATAAACCTAAATATGCGGAGTAAAAAGAAACGGAGGGAGTAATTCAGCTTCCACAGCTCTCTGTTTTCCCAGGCAGGGATGAATACATATGCTGACGGTTAAGTTACATGTAGGAGCTTGTGGAGGTGAAGGAGGGACTCGCTTCTGAAGTGCAGCACCTGAAATCCGTGTGTCCTCTTTCTGACGACCTTTTTACTGCCTTCTGGCTCTGTGTATCCTTGAAACATTTCAAGCTCACATTGTGTCATTTGTTGCTTCAAGGACATCAAGGAAATCAGGTCTGCTCTCCAGGAAGAGAATGCAAGCTCGAAAACGGAGCAAGCCCGGAAGACACAAGACCAGGTACCCAAGACTGGTGATGAAAAGACGGAGCGACAAACTGCGGTGCAAGCATGAAATTTGCGGTCCATGATTCAAACAGAACTTGTGCTGGTGGATGTTCAACTTACTCCTGTGGACCACCCAGTAAAAGTAGGTAAATATATAGTACTCCCTCCGATCCAAAATATAAGTCTTTTCAGAGATTTCAATACATACCCATTACATACGGAGCAAAATGACTGAATCTACACTCTAAAATGCGTCCATATACATCCGTATGTAGTCCATATTGAAATCTCTAAAAGGTCTTATATTTAAAAAACAGAGGGAGTACATTAGATCAGGAGGGGTAGATACGTATATGAACTCACTTGCACATCGCGCTTGCTTGCCACATGCCACTATACCAGCATCAGCAAACTGAAGTGCATAGGTTTCAAAACCCTGTAAGAGTGAAACGTTATAAAATGGACAAGAATTGCTTATTTTGTAACAGTTCTATATACCATATATTTTGAAAAGGTACTTGAATTAGAGAAATGGCTCCATAAATACTCTGAATCAAATCCTTCTGTAGCCGATTTTAGACACCATTTTCTTTCAGAGAAACTGAATGTATGGTATGACTAACATAAGAAGCTCACGGCGCAATCCACAGTGAGCACTAGGTAATACTGCAGTAGCATAATAAGTTAACCATGGAACTTCCAGAGAGCAGAACTTTTCAGATAGGTTAGTGTATAGTGTATAGACCAGATCTCCGCTCCTCGCCTCGTTTCCACCCTTTCTCTATGTAAAAGTCGCACAATCCAGAATGATGGTAGAACTTCAAATTGACTGCGATTCGAGACCTGCAAGCATGAAGCTGTAAAATTAGAATGACAGGGTTCAAACCAAGTTTATCATAGACGTGCCACTATAAACAAACAGAAATTATTCATCGATTGCATGATTTAAGCCAACTGATAGTTTACGCTTTGGCTAATACTAGTTCAATGTGCATGACCAATTTCATGATGGCAGCAGCCTATTGGTGGTTACAGCTTCCTATGCCAACCTAATTGCCACCACATGATGTGGTTAGAAGAAAGTGGTGGATCAAAAGTTCAAACAAAAAAAAATCCCCTGACATAAATTCATAGTTGGGTACATCTAGTTATCTACAATCAGGCCACTAAGCATATCAAGTTCACTACGGAAAGGAAACAGCTTTGCAAGACCAGCAGGCCACTAATCTTCGGCCAAAAATTCTGAAGATTCTACCAATTCATGATTACCAAATCAACTAGGATAGTTATTACAGTTTAAAGAGGTTCTAACTTCGAATGCCTGTCAAGAACTAACAGAAAGACCATGATAGTCATTACTGACATCCAAAGGCTCGGCTTGGCTAACCTCAAGTGAAAACATGAACTTCCGGAGCATATCAATATAACTATATTAAAGAATGTATGTATGCCAGAGGAAGAAAGCAAAGCCAACATGCCCTAAATTTGACAGTCAAAGTAAGTCAACACATTAGAAGACAAGCATAAGGATTAAGGATGACAATTATCAAGACTGCCAAACTGAAGAATGGGCGGGCATTTATACGGCGTTGTTAGTACTTGCTCACTTCAGCACATCATGTTTGGACCCTCAGTTTCAAGGTTTACCAACTAATTCAATTTCAAAAATGAACTTACTATAATTTTTAACCTATTCAGCAAATGATCTGATACAGGTGCCGAATATCCAAATTCAATGCACTCAGAAGTAAGACAAAAACAATTAACATCGACATGCTCCAAAATAGGCAAGCCCCTCAACTCATAACAGTTTATCATTCAGTACATCCAAAGGCCTGAAACCCTGAACAAAATAATACAACAGCAGGTTTCTATCCATTCAGATGTTCCAGTCAACATGGTAAAACCAAGCCTTGGCCCTCACCTTACATGATGTCCTCCTCCACGCTCCTCCATGTGGAGGTATTAGGCGGCATCGGACCGGTACAGCACCAAATCAGTGTTGTGCCAGCCTTTCTGCAGTCCTACCTCGAACTGGTAGTGACGCCGGATCCTCGTAGCACATCAACCCTGGACATGGCGACGGCGCTACCAGCCTTGGTGTTCATGGTGATTCATGTAAGAGAGGATTCGGTCAATTCCCTTACGGTATCATCTGTTAAGAACAATAAGCCTGACAACCTTACATTCTTCATGGGATTTCATGTTTACTTTTATCTGTATGGAGGCTCCCAACAAGCATAGAATATAGAGTATCATCTGGAGACAATCCAGCTGCCAACATATTGTCATACAACTGGAAGGCCTCCTCTGATCTCCCTTCCTTTGCTAGACCTGATATCAGAGCTGTGTATGCCACGACGTTAGGTTTGGCACCCCTCAGCTTCATCTCTTCAAACAACCGCAGTGCCACATCCACCTTCCCATTGACACAGTGCCCATGAACTATTGCTGCGTAAGTGTATACGTCTGGAACAAGCCCTTTCTTCTCCATCTCCTTTTTGAACCGCTCGGCTTCACGTATGCTCCCATTCTTGATGTACCCGTCTATCATGACATTGTAGGTTACCACACTTGGTCTTGACCCCTTACCTTCCATATATCGGAACAGCCTTCTTGCCTCTACCATGTCACCCTCCTTGGAATGGATGCTAATCAACGTGGTGTAGCTGACATAGTTTGACTCGACTCCATTCTCGTTCATGATATGCAGTAGCTTCTTGGCCTCTTCCATTCTATTCACCCTGCAGAGCCCACACGCAAGCGTGTTATATGTATAGACATCCAACTGGATGCCCATCCTCTCCATGACCGCCTTAATTTCCAGGGCCTTGTCCACCATGCCATGGCGACAATACCCGTCAATCATCGTATTGAAAACAATTTGGTTATGTCCTACTCCTCTCAACTGCATATCTGTCAGCAACATCTCAGCAGCCTCTATCTGCCCAATCTTACAGAACCCATTGATCAATGCTCCATAAGTACGCTCATTCGGCTCGATGCCGTTGCTAACGCATTCATCGAACACCTCAGACGCTCTCCGCACATTCCCAGCCCGACAATACGCATTGATGACCGCACTGTAGAAGTAGACATCGCCTGCGACATTCTTCCTCTTCATCTCATCAAACACGGACTCGACCTTGCTGATATCGCCAGCCATCGACAAACCATTGACAAGGATCGTATACGTCCCGACAGTCGGCTCCACGCCTCCACTCTCCATCTCCTTCAGCACCTCCGCGACCCGTCCATCATTCCTCTGGCGTGTGTAGGTGTCGAGCAGCGAGTTATAGCAGCAGGCGTTGAGCTTCACGCCGTGGCTTGGCATTTCGTCGAGCAGCTGGCAGGCGTCTTCCATGCGGCCGGCCTTGCAGAAGCCGTCGACGACGACCGACGCCGAGAGGGGCGTGATGGAGCCCGGGCAGGAAGCGAGCGCCTTCCTGAGGAGCTCGGCGGCGGGGAGCAGATGGCCGGTCCGGCGGAGCGAGAGCAGCGACGAGGTGAGCGAGCGCGGGTCGAGGCTGCCGAGGCGGGAGACGGTGAGGTCAAGCGCCTCGGCCGCGCGTTCGGGGGCGCCCGCGTCTGCGTACGCGCGGAAGAGCATGTCGTGGAAGGCCGCGACGGCGTGCCGCGGCGCGGCGCGCGGGAGGGAGCCGGCCGCGAGGTCGGCGAAGGGGACAGCGAGGAGGGTGGGCGTGAGGAGGGATGGGAGCATCGACTTCGCCGCGCCGAAGCGGCGCGCGGCGAGGAGCGACGCGAAGGCGGCGAGCGGCGCCGGCCGCGTCTCGGGGACGGATGCCATCGTCCGTCGGCGGCAGAGGACGGGGAGGTGGGGGAACTAGTCAGACTGGGCCGCGCTTTCTGTTTGAGCCTGGGCTTATCCGCCTCGTCTTAGTTAGTTTTGGTGGGCTGGATCATATACCAAAATCAAATGGCACTTCCACTTCCACCTTCTCTTCTTCTGTGTCTCAAAAAAAAAAAAACCTTCTCTTCTTCTCTAATGGTTGTCCTCAAAAAAAAAAATTCCTCTGACAGTGACAAGCTGTGGCAATTAGAAAGTTTTTGTTGATTTCTTCCCACGCGTGCGTGAAAGATGAATGTGTTTTTTAGTGTTTTTTTGTACAATAGTTGGATTTTGAAAATGATTTATCTCGAACCATGCGTTTAAATCACAAACTGTTTACACAATTGCATTTCCCACGTCAAGATTTTTTAAATTAGTTCACATGTTGATACATTTCGACGAACTTTTTTCAGCGAAATCTATGTTTCAAAACTATACTTCGCATGGTTCTTTGAAACTATACTAAATTGTGCTTCATTTCTTTAGAAGCATGATTATGTTTCACTTTCGGCGAAGCATAGAAGCATACTTGTGCTTCACTTTTTGGGGAAGCACAATTGTGCTTTCACGTGAGAAGCACAATTATGTTTAATGCGGAAAGAAAAATGTGCTTCACGCACTTGAGAAACAGAAACCGTTTTTTATGAAGAAATAGAAAAAAAAATCAAGTTCGTAAAAAAAATGTCTCAGTGTGGAAAGCGCTCAACGCGCGACGCGTGGTGACACTGAAGCACCCCAGATGGCGCGCTTCCATGCCTCGCTAGCTGGCAGCCTACCAAGTGGCAGCAACTCGTACGCACGTGGGTGCCCGTTGCGAGCACTAGTCACTTGTATTCTTTATAGAAGTTTGAAATCTCTAGTTAATATTCTTTGCAATGATCACTTACATTTTGCTAGCAATGCATGTTGAATGCATATACTCTGCTTATCGGAATTTGAGAGTTTCAATTCAATAGAATTTTTTTCTTATATGTGAAAGGATGGGCGGAGGGTTTGTTTGTGCTTTTATTAGATAGTTTTTTCTAAAACGAAATATCTCTTGAGCCAGGCTTCATAATTATGAACCATTCCCATTGTTGTGTTTCTCGTTTCGAGATTTTCAAAACTAGATCTCATACTGCTAGGTTTCGATAATCCATTTTTGTCTTGAAAATCCGCGATCCCAGCTAGTACTAACATATGCTTCTAATGTGAACTAACATATGCTCCCATCTAGAATTAACATGTTCTTTCGAAGGCGTGCTCCAAACTAACACTAGCATGCATACTTTTGACGTATGTTTTCAGCTAACACTAACTTGTGCTTCCTACGTGTACAAACTTGTGCCTCAAGTGAACTAATATGTGCTCCCACATAAGCATAAAATGCGCTTCCAAGTGAACATGCGTTTCATAAGAGAGCACACAATGCGCTCCTGCTTGAAGCACACATGTGCTCCAAGCAAGGACACACTTGTACTTTACACGGGGCTCTCCTGGAGAAAGAGGGGGAACAAAATACTCCCTTTGTCCCAAAATAAGCTTCTCGACCTTAGTACAACTTTGTACTAGAGTCGGTACTAAGTTGAGACATTTATTCTGAAACGGAGGGAGTAGGAAATAAAAAACATAGGAAAAACTAACAACAAAAGTGTGGGTGACCAATTGGAAAGTTGATCCGGGTGTTTATGAGCGAGGAAAAAGTGTGCATGAACTACTAGTGTTGGTTTATGGAGTCGAACTAGATGTCGCCATGCGTAACAGCCGAAAATCGGTAGTTGTGGTCTGGACGTAACAAGATAGACGTCGAAGATTATTTAAATTTGCGTAGAACATTTTGTGAACACATGTTGAACTTTTGCCAAATGCGTGTTAAACACTCTTTTAATGATCACTGAGCACATTTTAACACACGCGTTAATTGTTTTTCAAAAGTATCATTAACATGTACTTAAACATTCAAAAGAAGAATGCATGTAATGAACATTTTTAAAATGATACAATACACGTTTGAAAAATTACACTGGTATATTTTGATATTTCATGAACATTTTCTAAAAAAATAAGAACACAGTATAATTTAAACTCGTGAACATTTACTAAATGCCATAAACATTTTTTACAATGCTACGAGCATTTTTATAAAAAATTATGTGAAAAATATTATGTTTCAATGTTTTTCAAGTATTATGATCATATTTTTGAAATGGTAGAATACTTATTTCAGAAACATAAACAGACAAAAGAAACAGACGAACAGGGAGAGGAAGCAACCAAAAGAAGACCATACTGGCCGGCCCACGCACTAGAGCGTCGGCGCGGCGAGGTCGAGAGAAAAAGGCTGGAGACACGATTGGACCCCTGGCGTGGCCCATGCGCGTACACGTTTTTGCCAGATCAGGCTACGGGCCACACGCGTGTCCTCCTAGCCTATGGACGACTGACGTGACGTGATGCCGCTCGTGTTGGTGTACAGCCACGTTCGACCTCGCAGAGCCGACGCGACAAGTGAGCGACGCGCGAGCCAGCGATCTTGCCCGCCCAGCACATGGCCCGGGCGCACAGGGCGCGGGCGCGACGCGCGCCCGTTCCTGCTGTGCCACGGCGAGAGCGCGCGCGCTGCGCGTGTCAGCGCGGCACAGTGCACGCACTGCCCGCCTCCCGTTGTGGCATGCGCCGGCGGCAAACGCATGACATGCCTACTCGGGGACTCCGCCGTTGGCACGTCTCCCGCGCGCAGCGCAGCGCAGCGCTCGTTGTTTGTTTTCTCCGAAACTTTTGTTTCCGGAGAACCTGAGCCATTACGCAGATGCCAGGGAGATGGAGGCTGATTTGAGTGAAGCAAAGCAGGCCCTGCGTGCACAGCGCGGCCAGGCTTTGTCTGCGGGGGAATTTAATTCTCGACTGGCGGCCGGCCAGCGGCCCTGCTTTCGATGCCAAAAGCCCGGCACACTTACCGCGGCGTACGTACCAGTAGTAGTAGGAGTGTGCTCCTGCCACTACTATACGATGGCTAGGGCTAGCCCTAGCCGCGGAGGCCGATCAAAGCTTTTGTTGGAGCACACATTCAGAGGAGAGAAAGGGAGAAAAAGATGGGGAGTAGGAAATCCGATCACAGGACGGCGTTGGGGCGCTCCATGAACTTTTTTGCTTTGCCGTATATTCGTCCGTCCGTCGCGGATCAGATTTGATCCCGGTGTGCCCATTGTGTCGTGAGGAGAGCTACAGGGCACAGGTGCGCCAACCGATGAACGCATGGCCGTCTTCTCTTCTTCGGCATCTCACACGATCGAGTGAACAGTCGCCAAGCCCACACCGGAAAGGCTTGTGTTGTACCGGAACTTTTGCTTTGCCATGCACATATTCGTCCGTCCGTCCGTCGCAGATTTGACCCCATTGCGGGCTGGGCCAGGGACGGATGCGCCAATGGGCGAGTCGTCTTTTTGTGGGCAGAGGCAGCCTAGCTACACGAGCATGAGTGGTACTGAGCAAGTGAACAATCGACAAGTCACACCGGAAGGTGGCCATGCCATCTCGGCAGTGCCGGGTAGTTTTCGTCAAGATTAGAACGAGCAGCTGCTTCTACTACCCGCCTAGTCAGCGAGCACCACATGTAACTGACGATCATGAGCCGTGACGAGGCCGAGGATTTAGGTAGGAATTTAGTGAGGGATGGTGGGTCTTGTAGGTACGGAGTTTAAGATACGCCGCTCGTTTCTTGCCTTGCGTGGCGTGATGTATCAGTGCACCCAGTTCTTCTTGCGCCCAAACATTTCCGGTGAAAGCTACGGCCGTTAACCATCAGGGCAACGCAAGCGACAGAGACAGCTCGATACGAAGCCCTGGAGCGTGACCATGTGCTGGTGGTGTTCACGCCCAGCTCCGCCCGTACCTCGAGCCCCTAGAGCCGTCGGAGAGCTGCATGCCGGCCGTGCCGCTACTGCTACCAGCGGCGCGAGCACTGGCATCGGCATCGGCATGGGCGCCGCCACCAGCAGGTTATGGTTGGAGCTAGCGGTTGAAGGCGGCACAGGGGAGGGGTAGTACCGTGGAGCTCCAGGGGAAATAATAAAATCGGGGGCGGGAGGCAGCGGAGGGCAGCTTTTCCGCTTGGACAAGGAATAATTACGGCCTCTGACAGAGATGTTTAAGGGGCAGTAGACCGTAGACCGCTCGCTGTCTCACCACTCCTGTCATAAACATTGCCTCGTGGGGGCTGCCTGCCTGCCTGCGGGCGTCGTGGTGATGGAGATTGGGGAATTGTACCCTGCACCCTGCTGTTAGATTGACAGGCTTGGATCATTCATTCATTGCTAACCCCGGCGAGTGGGTGTACGTAGATGCGTCCGGATTTACTGCTAGATGCCCAAGCGTTGTCCATGCTGCGTTTGCACAGGAGGAAACAACTTTTTATAGCACGTAGGTCTGGGGCACGTCACGTGGATCCTGCGTCAAGATTCGTGAAATAGGTTATAGCATGATCACCTGGATCATGCTATTCTACACTCACGCTTAGTTTAGCGTTACTATATATAAAAGTGTTTAAATAAGCAACAATTGAAGAAAAGTTTGTTCAACATCGTCTGAGATGATTTGGACATATTCAGCGCAGGCCTCCAGCGCAATGCGGACGGCTAAAGCGTGCGGAGAATGTCAAGAGAGGTCGGCGTAAACCGAATTTGGTATGAGAGGAGTCCGTTAAGAGAGACCTGAAGGATTGGAGTATCACCAAAGAACTTGCTATGGACAGGTATGCGCGGAAGCTTGCTATCCATGTGCCAGAGCCATGAGTTGGTCGCGAGATCTTATGGGTTTCACCTCTAGTCTACCCTAACTTGTTTGAGACTTAAGGCTTTGTTGTTGTTGTTGCGTAAAACTTGATGTTACGAAGGTTTAAATGACAAATTACCTATAAGGAAACTTAATGTAGTACTTGTTTTTATTTATTTATTAGTTTAACTTCATAATTAATCATGTTGTAAACATTGTGATGCGCGAGTCTCTAGACTCGTTCGAATAATAAGTCTAATACCCTTGATTTTTATTGATCATGTTTTATGTTGGTAACTTTGTGTCTCTTGTTGTACTCATCTATTGTTGTGGGCACTAGTATTACTTGAATCTTGTTTTTGTGGCACTATTGGAGATATTGAGGTTGTGTATAATGAAGATTATGATCCAGACTATTACAGCGCGAACAAAAACAGGGAGAGTACGTGTATTTATGTACAAAGAGTTGATTTAAGTTACTCGGTCTCAGACTTAATGTTATAGAAGTCAAGATGCCGACCAAATGGTAATGAAGCTTAACGGTTTTGTTATTTTGGTTTCTTTGTAGTTTAAGCATCATAAGTAATAATGTTAAAACAAACCTGACGTGCAATTATACTGATTGAAACGCAAATTGATTATCGTAATTCCATTTTTGTAAAAACAAATGTGTTACATGATTGACAATGAAATTGACTTTGAAGGTGAAAAGTTTTGAACCACAATATTTGCACCGAAAGCACATTGTATATGGCCAGATGATTCATTTAAAAAAATATGAAAAATCCCGAAGTCGCTTCAAAGAATGTTGAGCAATGCTCACGTACAACAATTTTGCAGTGTATGTCGAATGGAAAATTGAGTGGTCAGGTAAGAGATGCTTATCTAGGAATGGTAAGTGTTTATTTTTATAGTTTAGACGTTCTAATTATCGTTTATTTATTTTATAGCATATACCGTGTTTCAAGGTAGTTTATTTATTTATTTTAGTTCTTCTTTTGGCATCTCGCCCGCGCCGCTCCCGCGAGCGGCCGGGCGAAAACCCCAGTCCGTCGCCGCCGCCTCCCACACCTCCGCCCCCCCTCCCTCGCCGCCGCCAGGGGACGGCGCCGGGCAAAGCCCGTGCGTGCGTCGGTGGCGGCGGGGTCCTTCCCTCCCCACGAGGCACGGGCGGCGCGGGACGTCCGGCTTCCGTGGTGGCGCGCGTGGCCAGGAACGGCGTGCAGTCGAGTGGATCTGGCGTGGGGGCGGCCAGGAGAGGGCGGATCTGGTGCCGGCGAGGGAGTGGCGCGGCCTGCCGCGGATGCGGCCAGACGAGCGGATCTGGCGCCGGCGAGGGCGCACGTCCAGGGGCGAGCAGGCGTGGTGCGCGGCCTGGCGCGGTGGCTGCCAGGCGAGGGCGCGCGCGGACGCGACCCGGGGTGGGCGCGGCCTGGCGCGGTGGCGGCCAAGCGAGGGCGCGTGGAGGTCCGCGGTCCAGGCGTGGGTCGTTCGTCGCGGGGGCTAGGGACCGCGTGCGGTCGCGGGGCCGGCGTGGCTTGCCCCTCTGGGTGAGTGGTGGCCGGGCCTGGCCAGATCCGAGGGTGGCGTGCCGGCGGTTGCCTCGGATTCGGCGCGGGCTGGCGGGGCGGCGCCCCACCGGCGTGTGGCGGCCGGATCTGGACGACCCTGGCCAGATTCGTGGTGTGTTGGACGCGTGCCGGCCCTGCGCGTTGGCCCTGTGATGCTGGAGCAGGCGGCTCCGGACGTGATAGATGCGGGATGCAGGGACTGATCTGGTCACTGTAGGCTCGTCGTGGGCGGGGTGGACCACGACTCCATGGCTTTCTGCGACTTGGTTCTGCGGCGGTGGCGGTGCGAGACTGCATGGACGAGCTTTCTGTGGGCACGAGCGAAGGTGTGCGGCGATACGGACAAAAGTCCTGCACGACCAGAGGCCGGTGGCGATGGCGCCTGTGGGTGTCATTTTCCTCCTTGGAGGCGTCACCTGAGGTGTGTCGGCATCTTCCTCGTGCTCGGATGGTGGTTTGTCTCCAGGCGAAATCCTAGGTCCGGTGTTGGATCGGCGTGATGGCGGCGTGTTTGACGTCGTTCCTCTGTTGGGAGCATCATGTTTGGAGACATTTCCTGGAAGCTCTTTGCGGCGCTCCTCCGGTGCTCGCCGCTGTTCAAGGTGAAGCTCCAGGCGCAATGTACGAAATCATCGATGAGTCCAAGACAAAGCTCTTCCTGGGATCGACCAAGTCCCGCCATCTACCCCCTGCTTCGAGGGTGGATGGTGCGTTGGCGAGGGAAGTTGTAGTGGGAGCTGCAGCTATCTTCGGAGGTGATCGGCGTTGTTCGAGACGCGGTGGTGATGCTCAGCTTAGGACAGGTGCTTCGGTTGTGTAGTCATGTTGTTTGTGGTGGGTGTACCTCTCTGCAGCTATTAGGGCCGCAGTTTTTCCTTTCTCTTTTGATCTTCGGATCTTCACCATGTTGTTCTTCCGCTGCTTTCTGCTAAATCTGAATCAAGCCAGCAATTTGCTGGATCTTTCAAAAAAAAGATATTGACTTTATAGATAAAGAGTTCTCACTATTAAACACATTTTTCATGTCTTGCACCGAAAGAAGTTTGTCTTAATGTTTGCATGCATTCAACATGCAAGTTTTTTTTATTTCAATAAGCCAACATGTATCATAGGGAAACGTGGTATTATTGTTTTCTATTTTAAATAATTGACATTATATAATATTTTAATAGCTCAGTTTATCAAGTTCCACATAGTATTTGTAAAGAAGTTTCTGGGGTGAGTAGTGTTGATGTAGTTTCAAAAGGTAATGTTTGTTGTATAAATTTTGTTGTTTTGTCTGTTACTCTAAATGTCTTTGAGATATCTTGGTATTGGAGACAACATGTAACAATACAAGTTCTAACAAGAGACAACGTTTTGAGATAGTCGAATCAAATGTTGAAAGTAGCATTGAATGAGAAATTACATTGACATACAGAAATGATAAATGGCTTACGTGTACTAATTACTTTGTGTTTGCGCAAGCAAGAGAGTGTGTTAATTAATAATTGCATGCAGGTTTAAAGACATATATGTCAATTATTAAACTTGAGCCAGGTTATAATGTAAGTATGAAAAGCGCAAACATGGATGATGGCAGATCTAATACATCAAGTATGTCGTTCGACAAAAGAATATTAAGAAATTTGATTTAGACTTGTTGAAAGTGCAATTAATTGGCCAAAAGAGGATGAATGGGACATTTTTAACAAGTTATTTGAATGAACATCTTTCTTTGAAGAAACAAACACTAAGCAGATAGAAGAAAGGCATGTGAGAAGTAAATCTACACTAACCATGCAACCGCTAGAACGACGAAGTCATTAGAACGGAAGTAAACATGCATACAAGGTAGAGGAACAAATAGACTAGACGCTCATACAGCCAGACTGAAGACCAACATAACATGTGACATACAGAAGAGAATGAAAGCCTACATGCAATGTCTTCAAGAGAGTAGGAGACAAAGTCTTTATCATGTAATTACATAATGTAAAAGGGTGTGGAAATGAAACTAGAGAGCTTGATGAAGATAATGGATTTGTTTGACCAGTTTAAGTTGTTGTGAAAACTCTACGTCTGGTTGAAGAGGTTGAGATTTAACTCATAAGACAAAGTTTTCAACTTATTCTCCTTGAGTTAAGATCACTTAGAGTTTGTCCAATCACTCATGGCAAGTCTTTAAGGTAGACCATCGAAACCTTCACATACCCATTCCCCCACATTTCACAATTGACTCTTGGATGCTGAAATGTGATGCCTAAACGTCTAGAAGATCACAATCTTCAAAGGTAATAAGTCTTCGGTTCACACGGACCAAATTGCCCGATGATGGTCAATCACTCTCGCTCTAGGTGATGGGGTCACCTACTAATGTTGGGGTCATGGACTTGACATCTAGGGCCCACATAGAGCCCCACACAATCACCAGGAGGTCTCCACATGCGCATTCGGATGCACACCCCTAGGTACCCACTCGGATACACCAACGACACTCAGACGTCTTCCTTCCAGTAGGCCTCACCAGCAGCAAGCAAATAGAGGAGGCATAGAGGCGGCGTGGGAACCGCAACGGTCAAAGGACTTTATGTTGGACATCAAGTGTACCTATGGTGACTTTTACCTGTAACTGCCGTTGTTATTCTCATTCATCTCCCTTGTAACGTGGCATTAATGGGCGGAGGCGCACTCTATATAAGCCTCTCCTCAACTCCATGGCAAGTGTTGGTGCAATATCTGCCTACCTGTGTTTTGGAAATTGTTAACAGAAATAGGCATGGACTGATTTGTTTGCTAGTGCACACGGAGAGAAATAGTCCATGTAGAACCGAAGAGAATGTTCTCCGGTGTCAAGTTCGAGGAACTTCACCAAAGAATATCTGCGTTGCAGACAAGAACGATCTATATTTGTTGGAGTCATGTCGGCGAGAAGATTGATGTGAAGGAATTAACCACTTGAAAATTTACAGCTGAAGCGAAGCATTCGATGCGGTACCATCGTCCGAAGAAATTGGTTGTAGCGAATGGAAGTCTAAGACAAATTTAAGAAGTAGTATTCTTTTCGTCTTTCTTCTTCTGTTCAATTGAGTCATAGGACCTCCGTACTATTAAGAGGGGTATAGGTTCTCAGAGCTTAGATCCGCTGTGATGCTTAGCCCAAAACCTATGAAAGATGCGAGAGAAATCTCTTTATGCTCTGAATGATTACCTGGCAGCAGTAGATGTTGTTCTTCATGCTGCAGGAGATATCTTTTGTATTGAGGAGTTAGCTTTACTTGCTCCACAAGTATTGTTACCGTTGTGCTCAAAATCCAACCGTTGGGCTCGCGTGGTTCGGCCATTGGCTGCTCAACATGCCCAATTTGGTCATTTCCCTTTAGGGAAGGTTGCGGCTATAAATAGCCACCCCGCTCCAACGTTATCCGTTGGTTGCTCCGCTTGAGATTTCTGAGAAGGAGTGGAGGAGCAATGATCAACAAGCTCACCCGCGTCCAATGGCCGGAGGGCACCTTCATCGACACTGTCAAAGTGTGGTAGAGGGAGTGGTTCTATGTAATAGAGCCACGGGAGGCAACCTGGACGGCCGCTCCCGCGTTCAGGTCCGGGCCCCCAATGAGGTTGACCTCGTGGACCAAGAAAGGTTTAGATTGGGGGTTCGCCGATGCAGTGAGGAAGCTGCAGACGCGCGTCTCCGATGTGATGGTGACCGGGGCCAAGCTGACCAACGTGGTTCAGATAATGCTCCGGCGGCGCCTCCTTCCTTGTCAACAGAGGGCGATCATGATGTGGACTTTCAAGCCTGAAGACCTGACAACTCTGCAGTTCCTCTTCGGCACCACCCACTACAAGGTGTGGGGCCAGCTGTTCAAGGCCCAGAAGGAGTGGCCGGTCGAGGAAGAAGTTATAGGTCTCGAGGCCGCCAACCCCCCGAAGAAGGTAGTTAATCCTTTTCCCGTCGTATGTTCGGGCACTCGTTTATCAGAGGTCGGGTCTAAGTCCCTTTTGGGTTGTTTTTACATGGCTAGCTTGAGAAGGCCAAGAAGATCAATAGTTCGGCTCCGCTGCCCGAAGAGACCCAGTCAGGCCAGCTAAAGGGATTGCTGATCGTGACGCCATACAAGGTGCCCAAGAAGAGAGAGAAAAAGAAGAAGAAGAAGAACCTTCCGGAGGCCAAAGGAGGCCTCCATCTGTGGGACCGTGCGGAGACGAGGGCCGGAGATGCTGCGGCCCTGTCTGTCCAAGACGGGGAGGAAGAAAAGTATGAGGAAGAGAGTGCCTCCTCCCGCTCCAATAAGAGGGCGGCGACCGAAGACGTCGAGGAGGAGCAACCTCCTCGGGCCCCGAAGAGGCAATGTAGGCCCAAGTTGGTCCTGCCCGATAGCTCGGACTCCGTAGCATCCGAAGAGGTCCCAGGGAAGGACCCTAGGGTCAAGCCCCCTGCTGCAAGGTCTGGACCTTAGCATGTATCATTCCCCTTTTTGCGTGTCCTTTACTGACAAAAGGTGGGTCGTATGATATTTCAGCCCACCGCACGACCACCCCGCCGAGCAAACCTCGGAAGGGACCTCTCTGCCCGTCGAGTTGGCGCACAACGGGTGAGCGTCGGTGTTGTCCCGAAGGACCCCTCCCGTCCGGATATGGGGGAGGGGGCAACACTGTCACGGTCGAGGCGCATGCCTTGGCCACCCAAGGCCAGGAGGACACGTCTCTCCTGGTGAACACCAGAGGGGATTCTAGACCCTTTTCGGCCACCGCACCCGAGCCCCCGAGGCCCTTTGAGGTGCCGGTCCCACCTTCCAACGAAGGTGGCGATGAGGTCCCGCCGCCCGCGCCGAATACCACCAACCAGGCGGTGATGTCTACACACGCTTCTACTCTTGTAGACTATGTTGGGCCTCGAAGCGCAGAGGTTTGTAGGACAGCAGCAATTTCCCTCAAGTGGATGGCATAAGGTTTATCGAACTCAGGGAAGTAGAGGTTGAAGATGGTCTCTCTCAAGCAACCCTGCAACTAAGATACAAGAAGTCTCTTGTGTCCCCAACACACCTAATACAACTAGGAGTTGTATAGGTGCACTAGTTCGGCGAAGAGATGGTAAAATATGGATGATAGGAGTGGCAAAGCAAAGTAATATAAATCTGTAATAAAAAGTGCAGCAAGCAAACAATTGATAAACGTGAGCACAAATGGTATTGCAATGGTGGAAACAAGGCCTAGGGATCATACTTTCACTAGTGGCAACTCCCAACAACATTAACATAATCGAATCACATGATATTTCCCATAAAACATGCAATGGAGACGCACCCGGAGGTCATTCCTTCGTGGTCAAGAGAGGACGAGAATTATGTAGGGCTACAAAAGCACACCTCAAAGTTCGTAGTTTTCAATCTAAGGATTTCCCAATGTCACCGCGGCCATCCAAAGAGAGTCCCACAATCACCACAACATATCTAAAGGATAGTCAAAGACAAGCACCAAGAGACTCTCAATCTTCAATCAACACACAAGAGAGGAAATCACTCATGAAAATATTTTTCTAACCCATGTTCAATAGACCGCTGTCACCTTCGTCTCGGGGATTATACTAGATAAAGACAAGTGAGTACATCAATCCAATACATAGAGGAAGGGGAAATATCATGGGATCACCCTAGATTAACATAGCCTATGATCACAACGAAGATCACATCATGG
The DNA here is from genome assembly GCA_902687465.1 of Secale cereale. Classification (NCBI taxonomy): domain Eukaryota; kingdom Viridiplantae; phylum Streptophyta; class Magnoliopsida; order Poales; family Poaceae; genus Secale; species Secale cereale. The sequence goes on from LR738710.1 coordinate 74,010,441, forward strand.
GAGAGAGAGATAACCACATAGCTACACGTACGAGCCCTCGGCCCCGGAGAAGACCACTCACACATGGACATGGTGAGGAGGAGGTTGATGATGGTGTTGATGGAGAGGTGCAGCCCCGCGAGGAGGAGACGGCCGGCGGCAGCCACGGAGGCGGCGGCGGCGGCCCTAGGGGGCGGCGGCGGCCCTAGGGGGCAGTGGCTCCTTGGCCCCCCTTCTTCCTTGTGGATGGTGCTGCAATGGTGCTGGTCCTCCCCTCCAAGACGGCGGCTCGGGAGGAGGAAAATTCGTGGCCCTCGGTGACCTAGGTTTCCTCTCTTTATATAGACTCTCCGATTCCCGTCATCAGATTTTGGGCCCTAGTAAAACGGGCTTTACTCGGCCGTCCTGACTCCAATTTGAACGAATTTTATATCCAGAAGCATCGCCTCGAAATTCCCCACAACTTTAGCAACTAGACTTTTTCCGTTTGACGTCGTCTTCGGGCCGGAACGTGACCATCTTTAAAAAACGTTCTCAGACAGATTTCAGGAAAGTCATAGTCCTACTCCAATACGACTCCTTTTGCGTTTTTGTCAATTTCCAAGTAATTCCTACACAATAAAGTGTAAAACAAGAACATTGTGCACTTCTGCAACCATTAGTAGGTTAGTCCAAATATGATCAAAAGTGTATGGAAGTGCATAAATATCATAACAATATCACACAAAAAGGGCATGGAGCAAGCAGAAATTATAGATACGTTTTGGACGTATCAACATCCCCAAGCTTAATTCCTGCTCGTCCTCGAGTAGGTAAATGATAACAAGCATAATTTCTGTGGTGACATGCTATTAACCATATAAGAACTTTTCACAGTCACATGACAAGTGCTTACTAAGACAATGAATCTGTAGTAATTAAGTTACCTAATGAGAAAATCACAAAGAACTGAAAGTTTTACAATATGATACTGAAACACTCAATAGATTTGTAGTGAGCATGGTGTGCAAATATGACAAAGTGATATCTCGCTTGCCCCCTTTAGTGAAGCAAAACATAAATGCAGGGGCACCTCCAATGTTTAAGTGACGACTAGATACAATGATTTCAGAATAAACGATATCATAATCATGCAAAAGACAATGGTACTTTGGGACAATGCACATTACACTCAGAATGACAATCATGCTCTAAATAGTTGGTGCTTTAAAGAAGGTGGAGACTCTCGAACCGTGGCTTTTGTTTGCAAGGTTGAAAACCCGTGGTCAGAAACAAAGACAAAACATGTACCAGAGCTCTTGGTTTTAAAAACAGAGGTAATAATTATTTTTTTAGATATGCATGTTTCGTCAACGAATGCTAGCAGATAACTCAATTACTTCTTGAGCTGGACAAGTTTCGAGGAACGGCTCCCGCATGAGGACGATCACATCCTCTTAATCTCCTTTATTTATCACTGCCAAAGTTTTCTGATTTCTCATGAACAAAGCGTGAAGGAGGGTTTGTTTGTTGTATAATTTTTAATGAGCCGGGCGCACTCTATGCCAGTTCCTTCTCGTATTATGGGTTTGCACATTAGACATGCAATCCCGGGGTGAAGCTTGTCCAACTTAAAAAGATCATGAATTAACTACTACTTCCTCATGAGCTAAAATAGAGGCACAAAATAGAAATGCTTTTTTTTGAATAATTTCGAGATGGTACATAAAAGTCTTTGTTAGGAATGGCAGGTAAATACCATGTATAGGAAGGTATGGTGGACTCATATGGCATAACTGGTTTAAAGGATTTTGGATGCACAAGCAGTCAGTCCGCTTAGTACAGGCGAAGGTTAGCAATAGACTGGGAGGGACCAACTAAAAGAGCAATGACGGTCATAATCATGCAGAGCGACAAAGCAACATTGAATCAGGCATGGAAGTTATATCGCTACTCAGAAATTAAAGATCATCAAGGCTTGATAGACTTTCTTTACAGTCTTAAATATGCGTGAGCATACGCCAAGTCAATCAAAATAAATTCTTGGGGAAAGATATCACTAGACCATACCACATCATAGGCAAACAAATCATGTTGGTACTTCCAATAACACATTAAGAATCCCCCAGCTATTTGAGACTAACCACAAGAAAACATGAACTACTAGGCACCATTATGCACATAGCGTTTTTATCACAGACATATCAACCAGTGCAACAGAAGCCAACTCTCTTAACAAGATAAGCATGATAACTAAAGAGAGTTCCAGCGACCAACTAAACAAAAGCTCTTTAAAAAGATAAAGCATGAAAACTAAGAGCTGACATGATAGTAGCTATTGAAAGACAAAGAACACACACAGCAAAGATAGACATGAAAATTCTATGTTATGTTCTAGGTTGAAGTGGAGCTTGTTTCTCTCCCACACAAAGAAAGCTGAGTTCTAACTCGTTATGAAAAGCAAGCAAAGCTAAAGAAAACTAAAAAGGAAACTAAAAGCAAGACGCTCCAAGCATAGCACATAACACATGAAGTGATAAAAATATAGTGGAACGAAAGACGAACTGATAATTGTTGATGGAGAAGGGGATGCACGGGGGCATCCCCAAGCTTAGATGCTTGAGTCTTCTTGAATATTTCTTGGGGGTGCATGGGGGCATCCCCAAGCTTGAGCGTTTGACACTCCTGAATCTTTTTATAATCTTCCCTCGCCCACTTGAAAACTCCCTTCATACATAACTCATCATAATCTGATTAGCGAGGTTAGTACCCATAATAAAATAATTTTTCCTTGCTGGAAATAAGGATATTCTTGAAGGTCTACTGTTTCTCAAGATTTCCAAAAGGTTTTTGCAAAGAAAAAGCAAGCTCAAGGCTTGCAAAATGAAGGAAAGGCAAAACAGGACAGAATCTGTGAAAAACAGACCAGCAGGTAGTAAATGATTTTTTCGGGGCACTTCTGCAACTCTAATCAAAAAACTCAAAACAGATGCCCGAAAGACAATTGTATAGAGCACGCTGTCGAAAAATTCAGACCAAAAAGATGATTTGGTGATTTTATACGAATTTTTCTGTCCAAGGACAGAATCTGTTTCCTGGACAGCACGTCACAACTTTTGAACTTTCTTGCAATCAAAGGCTACACTTGGCACAAAGCTGAAAAGTAAAGATACAATGATGATGCTACTGTAGTAACAACATCAAGACACAACAAAAGCAAAATAAAATTTTATTCATTGTGGGCTGCCTCCCAAAAGCGCTTTCTTTTATGCCTTTAAGCTAGGCATAAGACTTTAATGATGCTCTCGTAGGAATAAGAGTTGAAGAACAAAAGAGAGCATCAAGAAGCAAATACCAAACACATTTAAGCCTAACATGCTTCTTATGCATAGGAATATTGCAATAGAATAATTCATTGAAGCACAAAGCAATAAGCATAGGAAGGCAAAACAAGCATAACTTCAAAATATTCACCATAAAAAGAGGAAACTTCTTATTATTAAGATATTTAGAACCATGTCTCCCTCTCTCATTATAAATTTCAGTGGAATCATGGATGAACTCAACAATATAACTATCACATAAGGCATTATTTCCATGATCCAAAAGTATAAAAGTGTCATTACTCTTCATATAAGCAAAATCTTTCTTATTAGGAATAGTGAGAGTAAGACTATCATAACCATCATGGTAATCATCGTATTTAGGAGGCATATCATAATCATAAAAAAATTTATCCTCAATAGTAGGTGGACTGAAAATATCATATTCATCATTGTAATCATCATATATAGGAGGCATAGTATCATCAAAGTAAATTTTCTCCTCAAAAGTTGGGGGACTAAAAATATCATGTTCATCAAACGTGTCATCCCCAAGCTTAGAGCTTTCCATGTCATTAGCAATATTGATATTAAATAAAAACATACTAATAACATCACCACCATCATGATTGTTATGAAAATAATAAAGTTCCAAAGGTTTTTTAATTTTCTCTACGAACACATCATGTCCAAGTTCAAGGTAGAGCTTATAAAGCTCTCTCATATTTTTGTTGTTTTCCATTAAGCAAAACTAGTGAAAATAAAAACAAGAAACAAAAAGATTTAATTGCAAGATCTAAAGATATACCTTAAAGCACTCACCTCCCCGGCAATGGCGCCAGAAATAGCTTGATGTCTACACACGCTTCTACTCTTGTAGACTATGTTGTGCCTCCAAGCGCAGAGGTTTGTAGGACAGCAGCAATTTCCCTCAAGTGGATGACCTAAGGTTTATCGAACTCAGGGAAGTAGAGGTTGAAGATGGTCTCTCTCAAGCAACCCTGCAACTAAGATACAAGAAGTCTCTTGTGTCCCCAACACACCTAATACAACTAGGAGTTGTATAGGTGCACTAGTTCGGCGAAGAGATGATAAAATATGGATGATAGGAGTGGCAAAGCAAAGTAATATAAATCTGTAATAAAAAGTGCAGCAAGCAAACAATTGGTAAACGTGAGCACAAATGGTATTGCAATGGCGGAAACAAGGCCTAGGGATCATACTTTCACTAGTGGCAACTCCCAACAACATTAACATAATCGAATCACATGATATTTCCCATAAAACATGCAATGGAGACGCACCCGGAGGTCATTCCTTCGTGGTCAAGAGAGGACGAGAATTATGTAGGGCTACAAAAGCACACCTCAAAGTTCGTAGTTTTCAATCTAAGGATTTCCCAATGTCACCGCGGCCATCCAAAGAGAGTCCCACAATCACCACAACATATCTAAAGGATAGTCAAAGACAAGCACCAAGAGACTCTCAATCTTCAATCAACACACAAGAGAGGAAATCACTCATGAAAATATTTTTCTAATCCATGTCCAATAGACCGCTGTCACCTTGGTCTCAGGGATTATACTAGATAAAGACAAGTGAGTACATCAATCCAATACATAGAGGAAGGGGAAATATCATGGGATCACCCTAGATTAACATAGCCTATGATCACAACGAAGATCACATCATGGGAGAGAGAGATAACCACATAGCTACACGTACGAGCCCTCGGCCCCGGAGAAGACCACTCACACATGGACATGGTGAGGAGGAGGTTGATGATGGTGTTGATGGAGAGGTGCAGCCCCGCGAGGAGGAGACAGCCGGCAGCAGCCACGGAGGCGGCGGCGGCGGCCCTAGGGGGCGGCGGCGGCCCTAGGGGGCAGCGGCTCCTTGGCCCCCCTTCTTTCTTGTGGATGGTGCTGCAATGGTGCTGGTCCTCCCCTCCAAGACGGCGGCTCGGGAGGAGGAAAATTCGTGGCCCTTGGTGACCTAGGTTTCCTCTCTTTATATAGACTCTCGGATTCCCGTGATCAGATTTTGGGCCTCAGTAAAACGGGCTTTACTCGGCCGATCGTACTCCGATTTGGACGAATTTTATATCCAGAAGCATCGCCTCAAAATTCCCCACAACTTTCGAAACTAGACTTTTTCCGTTTGACGTCGTCTTCGGGCCGGAACGTGACCATCTTTAAAAAACGTTCTCAGACAGATTTCAGGAAAGTCAGAGTCCTACTCAAATACGACTCCTTTTGCGTTTTTGTCAATTTCCAAGTAATTCCTACACAATAAAGTGTAAAACAAGAACATTGTACACTTTTGCAACCATTAGTAGGTTAGTCCGAATATGATCAAAAGTGTATGGAAGTGCATAAATATCATAGCAATATCACACAAAAAGGGCATGGAGCAAGCAGAAATTATAGATACGTTTTGGACGTATCAGGCGGCGGCGGGCTGGCCGGACTCGATGGCATAGTTGGTGAACAACTCCGTAATCGTTGACGGGCACCGCACCCTTATGGGTGCAGTTCTACGGGGTGTTCGGTCCATCCATGCCGGATTGAACGATGTTGTTCAAGGCCTTTTGATAGGCTTCGAGGTGATTCATGTAATCCTTTTCCCCCATAGAGTTAGTTTTTTGTCTTAGAGTATGAGTAGGCCTTGTGCATAAAAGCCCCCAAGACTCTGTAGGGATTGAAAAAAAATCCCTACAGAGGGTCAAATGCCCGTAAGCCAGTTTTAAGGTTTGATAAGTGATCTAACATCGCAAGCGTCCTCCTTGGTTGCGGCTGCTAATGCCGCTGCCCTAGAGGAGATGGATTGGAAGCTTAAATGGTCCGACGGTGAGCTCAACCTTGTTAACAAGTGGCTCGATGAAGCACAATGTGAGCCCATGCATTAATGTATTCGCTGGACATGTGCGTTCCGGATTATGTGTCGAGCACGTATTATTTGATGACTGCAGCTGTCGCTGTTGAGGTCGAAGGCCTCAAGGCGGCGCTGAAGAAGGCCGAGGACGAGGCGACAGAAAAGAGAGCGACTGCCGAGAAGGCAGTAGCTGAACGTGAGTCGGCAAAGGCCACCGGTGAGAAGCACGAGGCTCGAGTGGCTGAGGTGCAGGTGGAGCTCAAGGACGCCATCACTAAATGTGAGGCCCTTTACCAAAAACAGATAGAGCATGCCGCCGAGCTGTCCAAGGCGGACAAAGGGCTCCAAGAGGCCAGGACTGAAGTGCGTGGTGTCCGGAAGGAGCTCCGCCAAGTGAGGCAAATCGCCGATGGTAAGAAATACTTACTGCATATTGTTTTGGCGGCAACAGGTTCGCCTCGCTGACGCGGGTCTGGTGCTGTGCACACGTTTTCGCCGAGCCTCCGAAGAGTGCGGCTGCTACGGCGGAGCACTATGCTACCTGGGAAGAGGACTCCGACGGGCGTCTCTTCTGGTCACAATTCTAGGCGTCCGAGCATCCTCCGCTCCTCAGCGATCAGATGAAGCAGCTGATGGAGCTACATCGGATGTCTAAGCCATCCCTAAAGGATCTTTGTGTCCGACTGTGGCCCAAAGATCCTCTGTCAGACAGTACTTTAGCCTGGTCCAGAAGTTGCACAATGCGCCTCCCGGTATTGACGCCATGAAGCGTTCGACGTGCCTTGAGGGGGTTAGGCTGGCCTTCACGAAGACCATGGTTAATTGGCCTAAGATCAAGTCAATGGACATGGCCACTGGTCCTCCGGCAGCTGGAAAAGAGCATCGCTGCCTCGAACAATATTTTGCCCAAGTTATGGCTGGTTGCACGGTGATAGAGGGCCAGTGCTCGAAAGATGTAATCCTTAATTGAGTGATTGTATTAAGTTATCAACTAAACCTTATGCTTTATAATGCGGCTCATTTGCGTGTTTTATAACGCAATGGTTTTATTTTGACTCTTGTGCGGCTGTATGTTTATTCATTATGTTACCAGTCGTCGACTTTAGCCCCCAAGTGAATATCACGAGGGTGTTTCATCTCCACGTTGTTACCCTTAGCCGACGTCTCGGTACCTGAAGGGGCGGTAGTGCGTGAGAGAGTCTAGGCAATCAGACTATGCGACTTTATTGCTTTCACTTAGCCATAGGAGCTTGAAGGCAGGGCTAATGACTAGCCCCCAATACTTTGTGATGTACTTGGGAGCCGAGGCGTACCTTCTTAATCACGTGGTTTTTGCTAAGACTAACTCTGCGTGTGACACGAAGAAATCGCCAATGATTTTTTAAGTTTGATACTTGTCGTCGGATCGCTCACCAGTTCACGCATACTATGAAAATCAGTTTTCGGCTTTCTCCGCCTGAGGTGCTTAACCGGACTAGCCAGAAGTACAATCACAGGGTTTCTCCCTTTACCTTCTTAGCCGAACGTGCGGAACGTAAGAAGGTAAGCACAGGAGCCGGCTACCCAACTATTGACCCAAGGCATAGTTCGAAAGTGGTGCATATAGTTGATACATCCATTTTGCATCATGCTTTTATATTGATATTTATTGCATTATGGCTGTTATTACACATTATGTCACAATACTTATGCTTTTTCTCTCTTATTTTACAAGGTTTACATGAAGAGGGAGAATGCCGACAGCTGGAATTCTGGGCTGGAAAAGGAGCAAATATTAGAGACCTATTCTGCACAACTCAAAAAGTCCTGAAACTCCACAAAAGTAAATATTGGAATATATTAAAAATATTGGGCGAAGAAAGCACCAGAGGGGGGCCACCCACCGTCCACGAGGGTGGGGGGCGCGCCCTACCCCCTGGGCGCGCCCCCTACCTTGTGGGCCACCTAGCAGCCCCCCGATGCCCATCTTATGGTATAAGGTGTCTTTTGCCCTGGAAAAAAGGAAGCTTTCGGGACAAAGCGCCGCCATCTTGAGGCGGAACCTTGGCGGAACTAATCTAGGGCTCCGGCGGAGCTGTTCTGTCAGGGAAACATCCCTCCCGGAGGGGGAAATCGTCACCGTTGTCATCACCATCGATCCTCTCATCGGGAGGGGGTCAATCTCCATCAAGATCTTCACCAGCACCATCTCCTCTCAAACCCTAGTTCATCTCTTGTATCCAATCTTTGTCCCAAAACCTCAGATTGGTACCTGTGGGTTGCTACTAATGTTAATTACTCCTTGTAGTTGATGCTAGTTGGTTTATTCGGTTGAAGATTATATGTTCAGATCCTTTATGCATAGTTGGTTTAGTGGTCAAGTAGAACTGAGTAATAGAGAACTAAAATTAATTTTGCAAAAGACTATTAATAGATCTAGAAAGAATTGGTCCAAGAAACTTGATGATGCATTATGGGCCTATAGAACTACATATAAAAATCCTATGGGTACGTCTCCGTATAAAATGGTTTATGGAAAAGCATGTCATTTACCTCTCAAACTAGAACATAAGGCATATTGGGCCATTAAAGAGCTCAATTATGATTTCAAACTTGTTGGTGAGAAGAGACTATTTGACATTGGCTCACTTGATGAGTGGAGAACCCAGGCCTATGAAAATGCCAAATTGTTTAAAGAAAAAGTTAAAAGATGGCATGACAAAAGGATACAAAAGCGTGAGTTTAATGTAGGTGATTATGTTTTGCTATACAACTCTCGTTTAAGATCTTTTGCAGGAAGACTCCTCTCTAAATGGGAAGGTTCTTACGTTATCGAGGAGGTCTATCGTTCCGGTGCCATAAAAATCAACAACTTCTAAGGAACAAATCCGAAAGTGGTGAACGGTCAAAGAATCAAACATCATATCTCAGGTAATCCCATAAATGTTGAAACTAATGTCATTAAAACCGTAACCCCGGAGGAATACATAAGGGACACTTTCAAGAACGTTTTAGACTCCGAAAAGGAGGCAGTATGTGGTACGGTAAGTAAACCGATTTAAAAACAGTTCTAATAGCAATTTTTCTCCGTTTTGGAATATTTAAGAAAATAGGAAAGTAAGAAGTAGTCCAAAAGGGACACGAGGCATCCACGAGGGTGGAGGGCATGCCCTACCCCCTGGGCGTGCCCCCTGCCTCGTGGGCACCTTGTGTGCCCTCCGGACTCCGTTTTCTTGCACGATACTTCTTTCGGTCGGTAAAAAATCATTATATAATCCCCCGGAGGTTTTAACCACCGCACCACGCGAATATCTCATGCTTTTGTTTCGAGCTATTTTCTGCCAGAGTTGTCAAGGCCAGGCATCATGTCGTCCCCCTCCTCCAACAACGCGGGCGACGATGCTTGGCTAATGAAGATAGAGCTGAAGAGAGAAGAACCCGTGGAGATCAACAAGGACGATAGGATCAAGAAGGCCACGGAAGATCAAGCGCCGGCAGCAGAAGAAGAAGACATCCTTCAACCTCATTACAATCTTCTTACCCCTACTGAAATTAAAGCTTTCAAGATGATTGAAATAGTTTGGGTGCAAAACAAGTATCTAACTCGTGAAAATACTCTGTTGCAAGAGCATATCACCGCACTCAAGGGCATTATTTGTAAGTTGGAGCATCTCCTACACTCGATGTTGGACGACAAGCCTACATCATCAACAACTCCATCATCACCACCTTCGAAGAAAGAGACATAATCACATGGGTATGGGCACTCCCCTTGGCAACTGCCAAGCTTGGGGGAGGTGCCCCGGTATCGTATCACCATCACACTTCTATCTTTACCATTTTTCTTAGTTCGATCCTTTTGGTTATATCTTGATCTAGTAGAATAAAGTTTAGTATGATTCTGCTTTGAGCTTTGCTTTATGATCCTTATCTATGTAATCGAGTCCATGAGCTATATATAATAAATATTAGTTTTGAGTCAAGGGCTTGATTATCTCAGCATGATCATGAGGGAATAAAAGAAAGTATAAAAATAAATAAAGATATCTTATTGATCTTATGGAAAGTAATGACTTCACATATAAAGAGTATGATGAATAAAAGTTGTTGAGAGTTGACAAACATAGTTTTAGTCATCGTTGCAATTAATAGGAAGTAATAGAGAAAGAGAGGTTTTCACATATATTATACTATCTTGGACATATTTTATGATTGTGAGCACTCATTAAAATATGACATGCTAAAAAGTTGATGTTGGACAAGGAAGACAATGTAATGGGTTATGTTTTCTTATATCCGAAATAAAGTATATTGTCATGGATCATCCAACATGTTGAGCTTGCCTATCCCCCTCATGCTAGCCAAACTCCTTGCACCAAGTGGAGATACAACTTGTGCTTCCAAATATCCTTAAACCCAATTTTGCCATGAGAGTCCACCATATCTACCTATGGATTGAGTAAGATCCTTCAAGTACGTTGTCATTGTTGCAAGCAATAAAAATTGCTCTCTAAATATGTATGATCTATTAGTGTGGAGAAAATAAGCTTTATACGATTTTGTGATATGGAAGTAATAAAAGCGACGGACTGCATAATAAAGGTCTCTATCACAAGTGGCAATATAAAGTGACGTTCTTTTGCATTAAGATTTTGTGCATCCAACCATAAAAGCACATGACAACCTCTGCTTCCCTCTGCGAAGGGCCTATCTTGTATTTTTGTCTTATACCTTATACAAGAGTCATGGTGATCTTCACCTTTCCTTTTTACATTTTATCCTTTGGCAAGCATATTATGTTGGAAAGATCCTGATATATATACCCAATTGGATGTAAGTTATCATAAACTATTATTGTTGACGTTACCCTTGAGGTAAAAGGTTGGGAGGCAACACTATAAGCCCCTATCTTTCTCTGTGTCCGATTAAAACTCCATACCCATAAGTATTGCGTGAGTGTTAGCAATTGTGAAGACTAAATGATAGTTGAGTATGTGGACTTGCTGAAAAGCTCTTATATTGACTCTTTCTGATGTTATGATAAATTGCAATTGCTTCAATGACCAAGATCATAGTTTGTCAGTTTTCAATGAGGTTTCTAATTCATACTTGACATTGTGAATGGATTGTTACTTTAGCATAAGAAATCATATGACAATATATATGTCGCTGTTATAAGAATGATCATGATTCCCACATGTCCGTATTTTGTTTTATCGACACCTCTATCTCTAAACATGTGGACATATTTTTCGATATCGTCTTCCGCTTGAGGACAAGCGAGGTCTAAGCTTGGGGGAGTTGATATGTCCATTTTGCATCATGCTTTTATATTGATATTTATTGCATTATGGCTGTTATTACACATTATGTCACAATACTTATGCCTTTTCTCTCTTATTTTACAAGGTTTACATGAACATGGAGAATGCCGGCAGCTGGAATTTTGGGCTGGAGAAGGACTGCACAACTCAAAAAGTCCTGAAACTCCACGAAAGTTAGTTTTGGAATATATTAAAAATATTGGGCGAAGAAAGCACCAGAGGGGGGTCACCCACCGTCCACGAGGGTGGGGGGCGCGCCCCCTGCCTCGTGGGCCACCTGGCAGCCCCCCGTTGCCCATCTTCTGGTATAAGGTGTCTTCTGCCCTGGAAAAAATAAGAAGGAAGCTTTCGGGACGAAGCGCCACCGTCTCGAGGCGGAACCAATCTAGGGCTCCGGCGGAGCTGTTCTGCCGGGGAAACATCCCTCCCGGAGGGGGAAATCGTCACCGTCGTCATCACCATCGATCCTCTTATCGGGAGGGGGTCAATCTCCATCAACATCTTCACCAGCACCATCTCCTCTCAAACCCTAGTTCATCTCTTGTATCCAATCTTTGTCCCAAAACCTCAGATTGGTACCTATGGGTTGCTAGTAGTGTTGATTACTCCTTGTAGTTGATGCTAGTTGGTTTATTCGGTGGAAGATTATATCTTCAGATCCTTTATGCATATTAATACCCCTCTAATTATGAACATGAATATGATTTGTGACTAGTTACGTTTGTTCCTGAGGACATGGGAGAAGTCTTGCTATAAGTAGTCATGTGAATTTGGTATTCGTTCGATATTTTGATGAGATGTATGTTGTCTTTCCTCTAGTGGTGTTATGTGAACGTCGACTACATGAAACTTCACCATTGTTTGGGCCTAAGGAAGGCATTGGTAAGTAATAAGTAGATGATGGGCTGCTAGAGTGACAGAATCTTAAACCCTAGTTTATGTGTTGCTTCATAAGGGGCTGATTTGGATCCATATGTTTCATGCTATGGTTAGGTTTACCTTAATACTTCTTTTGTAGTTGCGGATGCTTGCACTAGAGGTTAATCATAAGTGGGAGGCTTGTCCAAGGAAGGGTAGTACCCAAGCACCGGTCCACACACATACCAAATTATCAAAGTAACGAACGCGAATCATATGAGCGTGATGAAAACTAGCTTGCCGATAATTCCCATGTGTCCTCGGGAGCACTTTCCTTCAGATAAGAGTTTGTCCAGGCTTGTCCTTTGCTACAAAAAGGATTGGGCCATATTGCTGCACTTATTTACTTTTATTACTTGTTACTCGTTACAAATTACCTTATCACAAAACTATCTATTACCGATAACTTTAGTGCTGGTAGAGAATACCTTACTGAAAACTGTCTATCATTTCCTTCTGATCCTCGTTGGGTTTGACACTCTTACTTATCGAAAGGACTACGATAGATCCTCTATACTTGTGGGTCATCAAGACTCTTTTTTGGCGCCGTTGCTGGGGAGTGAAGCGCCTTTGGTATGGAAAAATTTATATAGTGTGCTGAAATTTACTGTCACTTGTTACTATGGAACATAATCCTTTGAGGGGCTTGTTCGGGGTATCTTCACCCAGACCAGTAGAGCAAAGAGTTGCTCCTCAACCTACTGAACCTACCGAAAATGTTTACTTTGAAATTCCTTCGGGTATGATAGAGAAACTGCTTGCTAATCCCTTTACAGGAGATGTAACATTGCATCCCGATTTGCACCTAATCTTTGTGGATGAAGTTTGTGGATTATTTAAGCTTGCAGGTATGCCCGAGGATGTTATCAAGAAGAAGGTCTTCCCTTTATCTTTGAAGGGAAAGACATTGACATGGTTTAGGCTATGCGATGATATTGGATCATGGAACTACAACCGATTGAAATTGGAATTTCATCAGAAGTTTTATCCTATGCATCAGGTTCATCGTGATCATATATATATATATATATATATATATATATATATATATATATATATATATATATATATATATATATATATATATATATATATATATATATATATATATATATATATATATATATATATATATATATATATATATATATATATATATATATTTTGGCCTTGTGAAGGATAAAATATCGCTCAAGCTTGGGGGAGGCTTAAGTCAATGTTATATTCATGCCCCAATCATGAGCTCTCAAGAGAAATTATTATTCAAAATTTTCGGCTTTCTCTCAATAATCGCTCAATGCTCGATACTTCTTGTACTGGTTCTTTTATGATGAAGACTATTGAATTCAAACGGGATTTATTGGAAAGAATTAAATGCAACTCTGAAGGTTGGGATCTCGACGAAGGTAATGAGTCAGGTAGGGCTGGAATTCAAGCCGAGTCGAGCCAGCTTGTCTCGACTCGCTAGAGCTCGTCTTGTTAACGAGTTAGCTCGACTCGACTCGTTACTATAACGAGCTCAAACCCAATATTGGATCGACTCGTATAACTCGCGAGCTGGCTCATTTAGCTTGTTAAGCTCATTAAAGATATGTAATAAAACCCTCAAACATGATAAAAATGATTATATATATTAAACATACACATGCTAAACTGTTGTAATTTCCTTGTAATGCATGAGTCTCGGCAGGTGCTGAGTGGCTGACTTTTTTTTTGATTGGGAGTGGCTGATCTTTTGTACCGAACCTTATGAGTTACATGAGTACTCATCAGATTGGCTCGTTTAACTTGGTCTATAAACGATCTTAAATTAAAGCTCGAGTTGACTCGTTATTCTTCGAGTTCGAGTCAATTCAAACCGAGTCACGAGCTACTTGTTTAGTTTGCGAGCTTCGATGTTTTTTTCCATCCCTAGAGTCAGGCATAACACCTAAGTTTGATTGTGTTAAATCTTTTATGGATACCGATGCTTTCCGTGAATTTAGCACTAAATATGGACTTGACTCTGAGATAGTAGCTTCTTTCTATGAATCATTTGCTACTCATGTTGATCTCCCTAAGGATAAGTGGTTTAAATATCATCCTCCCATTGAAGTAAAATTAGTTGAACATGTTAAAGTTGAAGAAAAGACTATCACTTATAATGTTGATCCTATTGTTCCTACCACTTATATTGAGAAACCACCCTTCCCCGCTAGAATAAAGGATCAACCTAAAGCTTCAACTGTGGTTCATAAGAGTAATGCTAGAACACCTACACCCTCTGAGCAAATTAAAGTTGAACCTAGTATTGCTATGGTTAAGGATCTCTTGGTCGATAATATTGATGGGCAGGTTATTTACCTCTGTGATGAACCTGCTAGAATTGCTAGACCCGATACTAAAAATAAACATAGACCTATTGTAGGCATGCCTGTTATTTCCATTAAAATGGCAGATCATTGCTATCATGGCTTATGTGATATGGGTGCTAGTGCGAGTGCAATACCTCGTTCCTTATACGAAAAAATTACGCACGATATTGCACCTACTGAGTTAGAAGGTATTGATGTTATGATTAAGCTTGCTAATAGAGATACTATTTCACCAATTGGGATTCTTAGAGATGCTGAAGTCTTGTGTGGGAAAGTTAAATACCCTACTAATTTTCTTGTTCTTGGTTCCCCACAAGATGACTTTTGCCCTATTATATTTGGTAGATCCTTCTTGAATAATGTTAATGCTAGGATAGATTGCAAAAAGGATGTTCTTACTGTTGGTTTAGGGGATATGTCTCATGATTTTAACTTTGCTAAATTTCATAGACAACCCCATGATAAATAATTGCCTAGTAAAGATGAAATTACCGGTCTTGCTTCTATTGCCGTGCCTCTTAACGATCCTTTAGAACAATATTTGCTAGACCATGAAAATGATATGTTTATGAACGAGAGAAGGTAAATAGATGAAGTATTCTTTAAATAGGGACCCTTATTGAAACACAACTTGCCTGTTGAAATCCTAGGAGATCCTCCTCCACCCAAGGGTGATCCCGTGTTTGAGCTCAAACCATTACCTGATACTCTTAAGTATGCTTATCTTGATGAAAAGAAGATATAACTGAAGGAAATATGCCCTAGAGGCAATAATAAAGTTGTTATTTATATTTCCTTATATCATGATAAATGTTTATTATTCATGCTAGAATTGTATTAACCGGAAACTTAGTACATGTGTGAATACATAGACAAAACAGAGTGTCCCTAGTATGCCTCTACTAGACTAGCTCATTGATCAAAGATGGTTATGTTTCCTAGCCATAGACATGAGTTGTCATTTGATCAACGGGATCACATCATTAGGATAATGATATGATGGACAAGACCCATCCGTTAGCATAGCACTATGATCGTTTAGTTTTACTGCTATTGCTTTCTTCATGACTTATACATGTTCCTATGACTATGAGATTATGCAACTCCCGAATACCGTAGGAACACCTTGTGTGCTATCAAACGTCACAACGTAACTGGGTGATCATAAAGATGCTCTACAGGTGTCTCCGAAAGTATTCGTGGTGTTGGCATAGATCAAGATTAGGATTTGTCACTCCGAGTGTCGGAGAGGTATCTTTGGGCCCTCTCGGTAACACACATCACAATAAGCCTTGCAAGCAAAAGACTAATGAGTTAGTCACGAGATGATGTGTTACGGTACGAGTAAAGAGACTTGCCGGTAACGAGATTGAACTAGGTATGGAGATACCGATGATCGAATCTCGGACAAGTAACATACCGATGACAAAAGGAACAACGCATGTTGTTATGCGGTTTTGACCGATAAAAGATCTTCGTAGAATATGTAGGAGCCAATATGAACATCCAGGTTCCGCTATTGGTTATTGACCGGAGATGAGTCTCAGTCATGTCTACATAGTTCTCGAACCCGTAGGGTCCGCACGCTTAACGTTTGATGACGATCGGTATTATGAGTTTATGAGTTTTGATGTACCGAAGGTAGTTCAGAGTCCCGGATGAGATCACGGACATGACGAGGAGTCTCGGAATGACCGAGACATAAAGATTGATATATTGGACGACTATATTCGGACACCGGAAGTGTTCCGGAAAAGTTTCGGATTTAACGGGATTGCCGGAGGGGGTTACCGGAACCCCCTACGAAGGGGGATGGTCCATAGTGGGCCTTAAGGGAAAGAGAGAGGCAGCCCATAGGTCTGGCCGGCGCCCCACCTAGGGTTCCTAGTTGGACTAGGATTGGGGGGCGCCACCTCTCCCTCTTTTCCTTTCCCTCTCTTCCTTCTTTGGTGATTCCTACTAGGAATAGGATTGCAATCCTATTCCTAGTAGGATTGCACCCCTAGCCGCACCAAACAAGGGCCGGCCGGCCTCCCCCTTGCTCCTTTATATACGGGGGCAGGGGGGCACCCAAAGACACACAAGTTGAATTGTTCCAGCCGTGTGCGGTGCCCCCCTCCACAGAAACACACCTCGGTCATACCGTCGCGGTGCTTAGGCGAAGCCCTGCGCCGGTGAATACATCATATCCGTCACCACGCCGTCGTGCTGACGAAACTCTCCCGTGAAGCTCAACTGGATCAAGAGCTCGTGGGACGTCATCAAGCTGAACGTGTGCTGAACGCGGAGGTGCCGTACGTTCGGTGCTTGATCGGTTGAATCGTGAAGAAGTTCGACTACATCAACCGCGTCACTTGACGCTTCCGCTTCCGGTCTACGAGGGTACGTAGACACACTCTTCCCTCTCGTTGCTATGCATCTGGTAGATAGATCTTGCGTGATCGTAGGAAAATTTTAAAATACTACGTTCCCCATCAGTGGCATCATGAGCCAGGTCTATGCGTAGATGATATGCACGAGTAGAACACAATGAGTTGTGGGCGATACTAGTCATACTGCTTACCAGCATGTCATACTTTGCTTCGGCGGTATTGTGAGATGAAGCGGCCCGGACCGACATTACGCGTACGCTTACGCGAGACTGGTTTCACCGTTACGAGCACTCGTTGCTTAAAGGTGACTGGCGGGTGTCTGTCTCTCTCACTTTAGCTGAATCAAGTGTGGCTACGCCCGATCCTTGTGAAGGTTAAAACAACACATACTTGACGAAACATCGTTGTGGTTTTGTATGCGTAGGTAAGAACGGTTCTTGCTAAGCCCGTAGCAGCCACGTAAAACATGCAACAACAAAGTAGAGGACGTCTAACTTGTTTTTGCAGGGCATGTTGTGATGTGATATGGTCAAGACATGATGAATTATACGGTTTTGTATGAGATGATCATGTTTTGTAATGTTATCGGCAACTAGCAGGAGCCATATGGTTGTCGCTTTATTGTATGAAATGCAATCGCCATGTAATTGCTTTACTTTATCACTAAGCGGTAGCGATAGTCGTAGAAGCAATAGTTGGCGAGACAACAACGATGCTACGATGGAGATCAAGGTGTCGCGCCGGTGACGAAGGTGATCATGAAGGTGCTTTGGAGATGGAGATCAAAAGCACAAGATGATGATGGCCATATCATGTCACATATTTTTGATTGCATGTGATGTTTATCTTATTATGCTTCTTATTTTGCTTAGAACGACGGTAGCATTATAAGATGATCCCTTACTAAATTTCAAGGTATAAGTTTTCTCCCTGAGTATGCACCATTGCGAAAGTTCGTCGTGCCGAGACACCACGTGATGATCGGGTGTGATAAGCTCTACGTTCAAATACAACGGGTGTAAGCCAGTTTTGCACACGCGGAATACTCAGGTTAAACTTGACGAGCCTAGCATATGCAGATATGGCCTCGGAGCACTGGAGACCGAAAGGTCGAGCGTGAATCATATAGTAGATATGATCAACATAAGATGTTCACCATTGAAACTACTCCATCTCACGTGATGATCGGACATGGTTTAGTTGATTTGGATCACATGATCATTTAGATGACCGAAGGGCTGTCTATCTAAGTGGGAGTTCTTAAGTAATATGATTAATTGAACTTTAATTTATCATGAACTTAGTCCTGGTAGTATTAGCATATCTATGTTGTAGATCAATAGCTCGCGATGTTGCTCCACGTTTATTTTTATATGTTCCTAGAGAAAACCAAGTTGAAAGATGTTAGTAGCAATGATGCGGAATTGTTCAGTGATCTGAGGATTATCCTCGTTGCTGCACAGAAGAATTATGTCCTTGATGCACCGCTAGGTGACAGACCTATTGCAGGAGCAGATGTAGACGTTATGAACGTTTTGACAAAAGCTCGATATGATGACTACTTGATAGTTTAGTGCACTATGCTTTACGGCTTATAACCGGGACTTCAAAAACGTTTTGAAACGCCACGGAGCATATGAGATGTTCCAAGAGTTGAAATTAGTATTTCATACTCATGCCCGTGTCGAGAGGTATAAGACCTCTGACAGTACTTTGCCTACAAGATGGAGGAGAATAGCTCAACCAGTGAGCATGTGCTCAGATTGTCTGGGTAGTACAATTGCTTGAATCAAGTGGGAGTTAATCTTCCAGATAAGATAGTAATTGACAAAGTTCTCTAGACACTATCACCAAGTTAGTAGAACTTCGTGATGAACTATAATATGCAAGGGATGACGAAAGTAATTCCCGAGCTCTTCACGATGCTGAAATCGGCGAAGGTAGCAATCAAGAAAGAGCATCAAGTGTTGATGGTTAACCAGACCACTTGTTTCAAGTAAAGGGCAAAGGGATAGAAGGGGAACTTCAAGAAGAATGACAAGCAAGTTGTCACTCCCGTGAAGAAACCCAAAGCTAAACTCAAGCCTGAAACAAGTGCTTCTACTGCAAAGGAAATGGTCACTGGAAGTGGAACTGCCCTAGATACTTGGCAGATAAGAAGGATGGCAAAGTGAACAAAGGTATATTTGATATACAGATTATTGATGTGTATTTTACTAGTGTTCATAGCAACCCTTCGGTATTTGATACTGGTTTAGTTGCTAAAGAGTAGTAACTCGAAATGGGAGTTGCATAATGAACAGAAACTAGTTAAAGGATGAAGTGACGATGTGTATTGGAAGTAGTTCCAAGATTGATATGATCATCATCGCACACTCCCTATACTTTCGGGATTAGTGTTAAACCTAAATAAGTGTTATTTGGTGTTTGTGTTGAACATGAATATGATTTGATCATGTTTATTGCAAAACGGTTATTCATGTAAGTTAGAGAATAATTGTTGTTCTGTTTACATGAATAAAACCTTCTATGGTCATACACCCGATGAAAATGGTTTGTTGGATCTCGATCGTGTGATACACATATTCATAATATTGAAGCCAAAAGATGCAAGGTTAATAATGATAGTGCAACTTATTTGTGGCACTGCCGTTTAGGTCATATTGGTGTAAAGCGCATGAAGAAACTCCATAGTGATGGACTTTTGGAATCACTTGATTATGAATCACTTGGTGCTTGCGAACCATGCCTCATGGGCAAGATGACTAAAACTCCGTTCTCCGGAACTGTGGAGCGAGCAACAGAGTTGTTGGAAATCATACATACTGATGTATGCGGACCAATGAGTGTTGAAGCTCGCGACGGGTATCGTTATTTTCTGACCTTCACTGATGATTTGAGCAGATATGGGTATATCTACTTAATGAAGCACAAGTCTGAAACATTTGAAAAGTTCAAAGAATTTCAGAGTGAAGTGGAGAATCATCGTAACAAGAAAATAAGAGTTTCTACGATATGATCGTAGAGGTAAAATATTTGAGTTAGCGAGTTTGGCCTTCAGTAAAAACAATGTGAAATAGTTTCACTACTCACGCCATCTGGAACACCATAGTGTAATGGTGTGTCCGAACATCATAACCGTACTTTATTAGATATGGTGCGATCGATGATGTCTCTTACCGATCTACTACTATCGCTTTTGGGGTTATGCATTAGAGACAGCTACATTCATGTTAAATAGGGCACCATCTAAATCCGTGGAGATGACACCGTATGAACTGTGGTTTGACGAGAAACCTAAGCTGTCATTTCTTTAAGTTTGGCACTGCGATGCTTATGTGAAAAAGTTTCAACATGATAAGCTCGAAACCAAATTGGAGAAGTAAATCTTCATAGGGTACCCAAAAAGAAACTGTTGGGTACACCTTCTATCACAGATCCTAAGGCAAGGTCTTTGTTGCTAAGAGTGGATCCTTTCTAGAGAAGGAGTTTCTCTCGAAAGAAGTGAGTGGGAGGAAAGTAGAACTTGATGAGGTAATTGTACCTTCTCCCAAATTGGAAAGTAGTACATCACAGAAAATTGTTCCAGTGATTCCTACACCAATCAGTGAGGAAGTTAATGATGATGATCATGAAACTTCAGATCAAGTTTCTGCTGAACGTCGTAGATCAACCAGAGTACGTTCCGCACCAGAGTGGTACGGCAACCCAGTTCTGGAAATCATGTTACTAGACCATGATGAACCTGCGAACTATGAGGAAGCGATGATGAGCCCAGATTCCGCAAAATGGCTTGAGGCCATGAAATCTGAGATGGGATCCATGTATGAGAACAAAGTGTGGACTTTGGTTGACTTGCCCGATGATCGGCAGGCCATTGAAAATAAATGGATCTTTAAGAGGAAGACTGACGCCGATGGTAATGTTACTGTCTACAAAGCTCGACTTGTTGCGAAAGGTTTTCGACAAGTTCAAGGTGTTGACTACGATGAGATTTTCTCACCCGTAGCGATGCTTAAGTCTGTCCGAATCATGTTAGCAATTGCCACATTTTATGAAATCTGGCAAATGGATAACGAAACTGCGTTCTTTAATGGATTTATTAAAGAAGAATTGTATATGATGCAACCAGAAGGTTTTGTCAATCCTAAAGGTGCTAACAAAATGTGCAAGCTCCAGCGATCCTTCTATGGACTGGTGCAAGCATCTCGGAGTTGGAATATACGCTTTGATAAGTTGATCAAAGCATATAGATTTATACAGACTTGCGATGAAGCCTGTATTTATAAGAAAGTGAGTGGGAGCACTACAACCTTTCTGATAAGTATATGTGAATGACATACTGTCGATCGGAAAAGATGTAGAATTTTCTGGAAAGCATAAAGGAGTGTTTGAAAGGAGTTTTTTCAAAGAAAGACCTTGGTGAAGCTGCTGACATATTGGGCATCAAGATCTATAGAGATAGATCAAGACGCTTGATAAAACTTTCGATGAGTACATACCTTGATAAGATTTTGAAGTAGTTCAAAATGGATCAGTCAAAGAAGGAGTTCTTGCCTGACTTGTCAGGTGTGAAGTTGAGTAAGACTCAAAGCCAGACCACGGCAGAAAAATATAGAGAGAATGAAAGTCATTCCCTATGCCTCAGCCATAGGTTCTATAAAGTATGCCATGCTGTGTACCAAACATGTTGTGTACCTTGCCATGAGTTTGACAAGGAGGTACAATAGTGATCTAGGAGTAGATCACTTTACAACGGTCAAAATTATCCTTAGTAACTGGATGACTAAGGAAATGTTTCTCGATTATGGAGGTGATAAAGAGTTCGTCGTAAAGGGTTACGCCGATGCAAGCTTTGATACTAAATCCAGATGACTCTAACTATCAATCTGGATGCGTATTGAAAGTGGGAGCAATTAGCTAGAGTAGCTCCATGCAGAGCATTGTAGACATAGAAATGTGCGAAATACATACGGATCTGAATGTCACAGACCCGTTGACTAACTTCTCTCACGAAGCAAAACATGATCACACCTTAGTACTCTTTGGGTGTTAATCACATAGCGATGTGAACTAGATTATTGAATCTAGTAAACCCATTGGGTGTTGGTCACATGGCGATGTGAACTATGGGTGTTAATCACATGATGATGTGAACTATCGGTATTAAATCACATGGCGATGTGAGCTAGATTATTGACTCTAGTGCAAGTGGGAGACTGAAGGAAATATGCCCTAGAGGCAATAATAAAGTTGTTATTTATATTTCCTTATATCATGATAAATGTTTATTATTCATGCTAGAATTGTATTAACCGGAAACTTAGTACATGTGTGAATACATAGACAAAACAGAGTGTCCCTAGTATGCCTCTACTAGACTAGCTCATTGATCAAAGATGGTTATGTTTCCTTGCCATAGACATGAGTTGTCATTTGATCAACGGGATCACATCATTAGGAGAATGATGTGATGGACAAGACCCATCCGTTAGCATAGCACTATGATCGTTTAGTTTTACTGCTATTGCTTTCTTCATGACTTATACATGTTCCTGTGACTATGAGATTATGCAACTCCCGAATACCGTAGGAACACCTTGTGTGCTATCAAACGTCACAACGTAACTGGGTGATCATAAAGATGCTCTACAGGTGTCTCCGAAAGTATTCGTGGTGTTGGCATAGATCAAGATTAGGATTTGTCACTCCGAGTGTCGGAGAGGTATCTTTGGGCCCTCTCGGTAACACACATCACAATAAGCCTTGCAAGCAAAAGACTAATGAGTTAGTCACGAGATGATGTGTTACGGTACGAGTAAAGAGACTTGCCGGTAACGAGATTGAACTAGGTATGGAGATACCGACGATCGAATCTCGGACAAGTAACATACCAATGACAAAAGGAACAACGTATGTTGTTATGCGGTTTTGACCGATAAAAGATCTTCGTAGAATATGTAGGAGCCAATATGAACATCCAGGTTCCGCTATTGGTTATTGACCGGAGATGAGTCTCGGTCATGTCTACATAGTTCTCGAACCCGTAGGGTCCGCACGCTTAACGTTTGATGACGATCGGTATTATGAGTTTATGAGTTTTGATGTACCGAAGGTAGTTCAGAGTCCCGGATGAGATCACGGACATGACGAGGAGTCTCGGAATGACCGAGACATAAAGATTGATATATTGGACGACTATATTCGGACACCGGAAGTGTTCCGGAAAAGTTTCGGATTTAACGGGATTGCCGGAGGGGGTTACCGGAACCCCCTACGAAGGGGGATGGTCCATAGTGGGCCTTAAGGGAAAGAGAGAGGCAGCCCATAGGTCTGGCCGGTGCCCCACCTAGGGTTCCTAGTTGGACTAGGATTGAGGGGCGCCACCTCTCCCTCTTTTCCTTTCCCTCTCTTCCTTCTTTGGTGATTCCTACTAGGAATAGGATTGCAATCCTATTCCTAGTAGGATTGCACCCCTAGCCGCACCAAACAAGGGCCGGCCGGCCTCCCCCCTTGCTCCTTTATATACGGGGGCAGGGGGGCACCCAAAGACACACAAGTTGAATTGTTCCAGTCGTGTGCGGTGCCCCCCTCAACAGAAACACACCTCGGTCATACCGTCGCGGTGCTTAGGCGAAGCCCTGCACTGGTGAATACATCATATCCGTCACCACGCCGTCGTGCTGACGAAACTCTCCCGTGAAGCTCAACTGGATCAAGAGCTCGTGGGACGTTATCAAGCTGAACGTGTGCTGAACGCGGAGGTGCCGTACGTTCGGTGTTTGATCGGTTGAATCGTGAAGAAGTTCGACTACATCAACCGCGTCACTTGACGCTTCCGCTTCCGGTCTACGAGGGTACGTAGACACACTCTTCCCTCTCGTTGCTATGCATCTGGTAGATAGATCTTGCGTGATCGTAGGAAAATTTTAAAATACTACGTTCCCCATCAATAACCTGTTATTATTAGTGCTAACCTTTCAGAGTAAGAAGAAGAGAATTTATTGAAAACTCTCAAGAAGCACCGTGCTGCCATTGGATATACTCTTGATGATCTTTGATACGTCTCCAACGTATCTATAATTTTTGATTGTTCCATGATATTATATATTCTTTTTTGGATGTTTAATGGAGTTTATTATACACTTTTATATTATTTTTGGGACTAACCTACTAACCCAAGACCCAGTGCAGATTGCTGTTTTTTTGCCTATTTCACGGTTTCGCAGAAAAGGAATATCAAACGGAATCCAAACGGAATGAAACCTTCGGGAGAGTGATTTTTGGAACCGTATCTACCCAGAAGACTTGGAGTACAAGCGAGGGAACGAAGGAGGTGGCCACGAGGGTCCAGGGCGCGCCCCCTCCCCCTAGGCGCGCCCCCACCCGCGTGGGCCCCCTCTGGCTCCCCCGATGCCCTCCTTCCTCCTATATATATCCATATACCCTGAAAACATTGAGGCAACAGAGAAAACCCTAATTCCACCATCACAACCTTCTGTTCCCGTGAGATCCCATCTTGGGGCCTATTCCGGAGCTCCGCTGGAGGGGGGATCCATCACAGAGTGCTTCTACATCAACACCATAGCCTCACCAATGAGTTGTGAGTAGTTTACCACAAACCTTCGGGTCCATAGTTATTAGCTAGATGGCTTCTTCTCTCTTTTTGGATCTCAATACCAAGTTCTCCTCGATCTTCGAGGAGATCTATTAGATGTAATCTTTTTGTGGTGTGTTTGTCGAGATCCGATGAATTGTGGGTTTATGATCAAGATTATCTATGAACAATATTTGATTCTTTTCTGAAATCTTTTATGTATGATTATAATATCCTTGCAAGTCTCTTCTAATTATTGGTTTGTTTTGGCCTACTAGATCTATAGTTCTTGCAATGGGAGAAGTGCTTGGCTTTGGGTTCAATCTTGCGGTGTCCTTTCCCAGTGACAGCAGGGGCAGGAAGGCACGTATTGTATTGTTTCCATTGAGGATAAAAATATGGGGTTTATATCATATTGCTTTAGTTTATCCCTCTACATCATGTCATCTTGCTTAAAGCATTACTTTGTTCTTATGAACTTAATACTCTAGATGCATGCTGGATAGCGGTCGACGTGTGGAGTAATAGTAGTAGATGCAGAGTCGTTTCAGTCTACTTGTCACGGACGTGATGCCTATATATAATGATCATGCCTAGATATTCTCATAACTATTCACTTTTGTATCAATTGCTCGACAGTAATTTGTTCACCCACCGTAGAATTCTGCTATCATGAGAGAAGCCACTAGTGAAACCTATGGCCCCCGGGTCTATTCTCAACATATTAATCTCCCATCTACTTTACTTTTCTTCATTTTTTTTGTTCTTATATAAAAAATACCAAAAATATTATACTATCCTATCTATCAGATCTCACTTTCGTAAATGACCGTAAAGGGATTGACAACCCCTTATCGCGTTGGTTGCAAAGTTCTTATTTGTTTGTGCAGGTGCGAGGGACTCACACGTGGTCTCTTACTGGATTGATACCTTGGTTCTCAAAAACTGAGGGAAATACTTACGCTACTGTGCTGCATCACCCTTTCCTCTTCGAGGGAGTACAACGCAAGCTCAAGAAGTAGCAAGAAGAATTTCTGGCGCCGTTGCCGGGGAGGCTTACGCAAAAGTCATATACCAAGTACCTATCACAAACCCTTATCCTTCGCACTACATTATTTGCATCTCGTTTTCCCCTCCCCCACTTCACCCTTGCCGTTTTATTTGCCCTTCTTTTTCCGTGTGTTTACCGTTCGCTCGCCTCTTGTTTGCTTGTGTTGCTATGTGCCCTCTATTAGCTTGCATCTTCTCTTGCTAAATTATGGATCCTCATCCACTTGCCAATATTTTTAAGAGATCCAATTATGTTGAACCAATTGCTAGTGATCTGCGTGCGGTAGATTATCTTTATGAGGTTTTGCTTGAAATTTGTGAGTCCAAAAATTGTGATGAAGTGTTGAAAGAAGAAGATTATAAAGTGATTCACGATAACTCCTTGAATGAAAAGCATTATTGCAATGATACTATTATAAATTCTATTAATGTCAATTGTGTTGATGATATGCAAAACCCTAAGCTTGGGGATGCTAGTATTGTTATGTCAACCACTTGTTGCTATGGTCATGATTGGGGTGATTCTTCTTATGATCTTGAAAATTTATTTAAGCCCCATGATGAATATGAGATTGATAATAATGTTTGCAATAATATTGAAAGTGGGTTTGGAAGAGTGTCAACTTTAGATCCCACATATTTGGAGAATGTTCAATCTCATGAAATTTTTGATAAAAGTGGGTTTGGAGAGGTCATGGCTTTAGTTAATGTTAATCCCACTATTTTGGAAGAGTGTCAACTTCATATGCATGTGGATCGTATTGAGAATATGTTTTGTGATAGCTATATTGTTGAATTTTCTTATGATCCTACATGCAATTTTTATGAGAGGGGAAAATATGGTTGTAGAAATATTCACGTTACTAAATTACCTCTCTTCATGTTGAGATTGATCTTGTTTGTTTCTTCTTCCTTGCATATGTTAGATCTTGCTTGTCTTGCTAATTTGTTTTCCTATAAAATGCCTATGCATAGGAAGTATGTTAGACTTAGATGTGATTGTCACATGTTTTATGATACTCTCCTTGTGCTTCAATTCTTGTCTTTCATCTGAGCATCATTGAAATATCAATGACTAGCTAGGGGCGTTAAACGATAGCGCTTGTTGGGAGGCAACCCAATTTATTTTCTTTGTTTTTGCTTCTGTTTAGGAATAAATATTGCATCTAGCTTCTGTTTAGATGTGGTTTTGTGTTTTAATTAGTGTTTGTGCCAAGTAGAACCTTTGGGAAGACTTGTGTGAAGTTTATATGATCTTGCTGTAAAAAACAGAAACTTTAGCGCTCACGAGATTAGCTACCATATTTTACTGGAGAATGCTATTTAGTTGATTATTTTTGCAGATGATTTATAGACAAATTCCTCACGTTTACCAATTTATTTCAATTTTTTTGGAGTTACATAAGTATTCGAAAGTTATAGATTACTACAGACTATTTTGTTTTTGACAGATTCTGTTTTTCGTGTGTTGTTTGCTTATTTTGATGCATCTATGAGTAGTACTGGGGAATATGAATCATAGAGAAGTTGGAATACAGTAGGTTTAACACCAATATAAACAAAGAATGAGTTCATTTCAGTACCTTTGAGTGGTGGTTTGTTTTCTTATACTAACGTAGCTCACGAGATTTTTGGCTAAGTTTTGTGTTGTGAAGTTTTCAAGTTTTGAGTATGGCTTTGATGGACTATGGAACAAAGAGTGGAAAGAGCCTAAGCTTGGGGATGCCCAAGGCACCCCAAGTTAAAATTCAAGGACAACCAAAAGCCTAAGCTTGGGGATGCCCCGGGAAGGCATCCCCTCTTTCGTCTTCATCTATCGGTAACTATACTTGAGACTATATTTTTATTCACCACATGATACGTGTTTTGCTTAGAGCGTCATGTATGATTAGAGTATTTGCTTTTTAGTTTGCCACAATCATACTTGCTGGACACACCTTTTGAGAGAGACAAATATGGTTTAGAATTTATTAGAATACTCTATGTGCTTCACTTATATCTTTTGAGCTAGCTAGTTTTGCTCTAGTGCTTCACTTATATCTTTTAGATCACAGTGGTGGTTTTATTTTGTTGAAATTGTTGATCTCTCATGCTTCACTTATATCCTTTTGAGAGTCTCTTAGAACAGCATGGTAATGTGCTTTGGTTATAAAACTAGTCCTAATATGTTGGGCATCCAAGTGGGTATAGTAAAAACTTTCATATAAAGTGCATTGATTACTAAGAGAAGTTTGATACTTGATGATTGTTTTGAGATATGAGGATGGTGATATTAGAGTCATGTTAGTAGAGTAGTTGTGAATTTGACAAATACTTGTGTTAAGGTTTGCAAGTCCCGTAGCATGCACGTATAGTAACTGTTGTGTGACAAATTTGAAGCATGAGGTATTTCATTGAGTGTCATCCTTTGTGTGGAGGTCGGGGGCTGATACGTCCATTTTGCATCATGCTTATATGTTGATATTTATTGCATTATGGGCTGTTATTACATGTTTTGTCACAATACTTATGCCTTTTCTCTCTTATTTTACAAGGTTTACAAGAAGAGGGAGAATGCCAGCAGCTGGAATTCTGGGCTGGAAAAGGAGCAAACTCTGGAAACCTACTCTGCACAACTCCAAAAGTCCCGAAACTCAACAGAACTCTGTTTCAGAAAATATAAAAAATATCTGGCGAAAGAAGTCCACGAGGGGGGCCACCGGCTAACCACGAGGGTGGGGGGCGCGCCCCCTGCCTCGTGGGCCAGCCGGAAGGTCCCCGATGCCCATCTTCTCCTATATGAGGTGTTTTGACCTGGAAAAAATAATAAGGAGGCTTTCGGGACCAGACGCCGCCGTCTCAAGGCGGAACCAAGGCAGAAACCAATCTAGGGCTCCGGCAGAGCTGTTCTGTCGGGGATACTTCCCTCCAGGAGGGGGAAATCATCACCGCCGTCATCACCAACAACTCTCCCATCTTGGGGAGAGCTATCTTCATCAACATCTTCACCAGCACCATCTCCTCTCAAACCCTAGTTCATCTCTTGTATCCAATCTTTGTACCCAAACCTCGGATTGGTACCTGTGGGTTGCTAGTAGTGTTGATTACTCCTTGTAGTTGATGCTAGTTGGTTTATTTGGTGGAAGATCATATGTTCAGATCCATTATGAATATTAATACCCCTTTGATCATGAACAATATTATGTCTTGTGAGTAGTTACTTATGTTCCTGTGGACATGGGAGAAGTCTTGCTATTAGTAGTCATGTGAATTTGGTCTTCGTTTGATATTTTGGTGAGATGTATGTTGTCGCTCCTCTAGTGGTGTCATGTGAACGTCGACTACATGACACTTCACCATTATTTGGGCCTAGAGGAAGGCATTGGGAAGTAATAAGTAGATTATGGGTTGCTAGAGTGACAGAAGCTTAAACCCTAGTTTACGCGTTCCTTCGTAAGGGGCTGATTTGGATCCATATGTTTCAGGCTATGGTTAGGTTTACCTTAATACTTCTTTTGTAGTTGCGGATGCTTGCATAGGAGGTTAATCATAAGTGGGAGGCTTGTCCAAGTAAGGACAACACCCAAGCACCGGTCCACCCACATACCAAATTATCAAAGTACCGAACGCGAATCAGACGATCGTGATGAAAACTAGCTTGACGATAATTCCCATGTGTCCTCGGGAGAGCTTTCGTTTATATAAGAGTTTGTCCAGGCTTGTCCTTTGCTACAAAAAGTATTGGGCCACCTTGCTGCACCTTACTTACTTTTACCTTTTGTCTCTTGCTACCAATTACCTTATCACAAAACTATCTATTACCTATAATTTCAGTGCTTGCAGAAAATACCTTACTGAAAACTGCCTATCATTTCCTTCTGCTCCTCGTTGGGTTCAACACTCTTACTTATCAAAAGGACTATGATATATCCCCTACACTTGTGGGTCATCAAGACTCTTTTCTGGCGCCGTTGCCGGGGAGTGAAGCGCCTTTGGTAAGTGGAATTTGGTACGGAAAAATTTATATAGTGTGCTGAAATTTATTATCACTTGTTACTATGGCTCAAAATCCTTTGAGGGGATTGTTCGAGGTATCTTCACCCCGAACAGAAGAGCAAAGAGTTGCTCCTCAACCTACTGCATCTACTGAAAATGTTTGCTTTGAGATTCCTTCGGGTATGATTGAGAAACTGCTTGAAAATCCTTTTACAGTAGACGGAACACTGCATCCTGATTTACATCTAATCTATGTGGATGAAGTTTGTGGATTATTTAAGCTTGCAGGTATGTTCGAGGATGTTATCAAGAAGAAGGTCTTCCCTTTATCTTTGAAGGGAGATGCATTGACATGGTTTAGGCTATGTGATGATATGGGATCATGGAACTATAATCGTGTGAAGTTGGAATTTCATCAGAAGTTCTACCCTATGCACCAGGTTCATCGTGATCGCAATTATATTTATAATTTCTGGCCTCGCGAAGGTGAAAGCATCGCTCAAGCTTGGGGGAGGCTTAAGTCAATGTTATATTCATGCCCCAATCATGAGCTCTCAAGAGAAACGATCATTAAAAAAATTTATGCTCGGCTTTCTCTTAATAATCGCTCCATGCTTGATACTTCTTGTTCTGGCTCTTTTATGATGAAGACTATTGAATTCAAATGGGATTTATTGGAAAGAATTATACGTAACTCTGAAGATTGGGATGTTGACGAAGGTAAGGAGTCAGGTATGACCCTTAAGTTTGATTGTGTTAGAGCTTTCATGGATACCGATGTTTTCCGTGAGTTTAGCACTAAATATGGACTTGACTCTGAGATAGTAGCATCTTTCTGTGAATCATTTGCTACTCATGTTGATCTCCCCAAGGAGAAGTGGTTTAAATATCATTCCCCTATTGAAGTAAAAGTAGTTGAACCTATTAAAGTTGAAGAAAAGACTATCACTTATAATGTTGATCCTGTTATTCCTACTGCTTATATTGAGAAACCACCTTTCCCTGTTAGGATAAAGGATCATGCTCAAGCTTCAACTGTAGTTCGTAAAAGTAATACTAGAACACCTACACCCTCTAAGCAAATTAAAGTTGAACCTAGTGTTGCTATGGTTAAAGATCTCTTGGTAGAAGATTTAGATGGACATGTTATTTACCTCCAAGAAGAGTCTGCTAGAATAGCCAAACCCAATGCTAGGAATAGACATAGACCAGTTGTAGGCTTGCCTGTTATATCTGTTAAGATAGGAGATCATTGCTATCATGGTTTATGTGACGTAGGTGCTAGTGCGAGTATCATCCCTCTTGATTTGTATAACGAAATTATGCTTGATATTGCACCTGTTGAGTTAGAAGGGATTGATGTTACCATTAAGCTTGCTAATAGAGACACTATTTCACCAGTCGGGATTGTTAGATATGTTGAAGTCTTGTGTGGGAAGGTTAAATACCCTGCTGATTTTCTTATTCTTAGTTCCCCACAAGATGAATTTTGTCCCATTATATTTGGTAGACCCTTCTTGAATACTGTTAATGCCAAGATAGACTGTGTGAAAGATATCGTTACTGTGGGGTTAGGGGATATGTCTCATGATTTTAACTTTGCTAAATTCCGTAGACAACCCCTTGAAAAGGAACCACCTAGTAAGGATGAAATTATCGGTCTTGCTTCTATTGCCGTGCCACCTAATGACCCTTTAGAACAATACTTGCTAGACCATGAAAATGATATGCATATGAATGAGAGAAGGGAAATAGATGAAATATTCTTTAAACAGAGACCCGTATTGAAAATAACTTGTGTGTTGAAATCCTGGGGGATCCTCCTCCACCCAAGGGTGATCCCGTGTTTGAACTTTAACCTTTGCCTGATAATCTTAAGTATGTTTATCTTGATGAAAAGAAAATATATCCTGTTATTATTAGTGCTAACCTTTTAGAGCAGGAAGAAGAAAAACTATTGAAAACTCTGAAGAAGCACCGTGCTGCTATTGGACATACTCTGGATGATCTCAAGGGCATTAGTCCCACTATATGCCAACACAAGATAAATTTGGAAGAAAATGCTAAACCGGTTATTGATCATCAACGACGGTTAAATCCTAAGATGAAAGAAGTGGTAAGGAAGGAAATACTAAAGCTTCTAGAGGCAGATATTATCTATCCAGTTGCTGATAGCCAGTGGGTAAGTCCTATCCATTGTGTCCCTAAGAAATGAGGCATGACTGTCGTCCCTAATGATAAAGATGAATTGATCCCGCGAAGAATGGTTACATGATATAGTATGGTAATTGATTTCCGTAAGTTAAATAAAGCTACTAAGAAAGATCATTACCCCTTGCCATTTATTGATCGAATGCTAGAAAGGTTATCCAAACATACTCATTTCTGCTTTCTAGATGGTTGTTCTGGTTTCTCTCAAATACTTGTGTCAAAAGGGGATCAAGAAAAGACCACTTTTACTTGTCCTTTTGGTACCTTTACTTATAGACGTATGCCTTTTGGTTTATGTAATGCACCTGCCACCTTTTAAAGATGCATGATGGCTATATTCTCTGACTTTCGTGAAAAGATTGTTGAGGTTTTTATGGATGATTTCTCCGTTTACAAAACATCTTTTGATGATTGCATAAGCAACCTTAATCGAGTTTTGCAGATATGTGAAGACACTAATCTTGTCTTGAATTGGGAGAAGTGCCACTTTATGGTTAATGAAGGCATTGTCTTGGGACATAAAATTTATGAAAGAGGTATTGAAGTTAACAAAGCCAAAGTTGATGCTATTGAAAAGATGCCATGCCCCAAGTACATCAAAGGTATACGAAGTTTCCTTGGTCATGCCGGGTTTATAGGAGGTTCATAAAGGACTTCTCCAAAATCTCCAGGCCTCTGAATAATCTCTTACAGAAAGATAATCCTTTTGTCTTTAATGATGATTGTCTAGAAGCATTTGAAATACTTAAGAAAGCATTGATCCCTGCACCAATTGTCCAGCCTCCTGAGTGGAATTTACCTTTTGAGATTATGTGCGATGCTAGTGATTATGTTATAGGTGTTGTTCTAGGGCAAAGAGTTGATAAGAAATTGAATGTTATCCAGTATGCTAGTAAAACTCTAGATAGTGCCCAAAGAAATTATGCTACTACTGAGAAATAATTTTTAGCAGTTGTATTTGCTTGTGATAAGTTTAGACCCTACATCGTTGCTTCTAAAGTAACTATTCGCACTGATCATGCTGCTATCAAATTGTCGGTGTACTAAGATAGGGGTACCTTAGTACCCCAACTTGTGCACGGGCAGTAGCAGCTTCCCGTGGCAGGGTTTACCACGTGCTTGCCGGAAACCTTTCCGGTCCATATAAAGCCATTCAAAAACAAAGTATACAAGACAGAAGATCAAGGCCCCGGCAAGTGGAGCTCGCCGGGAAGGCCGTCCCAGGCTCAAGACTATGACATTAACATAAGACCCTGGCAAGAGGAGCTTGCCAGGAAGACCAGAAGACTGCACCTTAGAAGATACACCTCGGCGCATCATGCGCCCCGGCAGGGCCCGAGGAGCGACAAGCTTCAGGGCCTGGCAAGGTCAAGGCCCCGGCAAGGTGCTTGCCGGGGGGAACTCACGCTGTGTGCCCACGCTCCAGCTCATCTGCCCACGCGTTGCCCTGGGGCCCTTCCAGGGACGCGTGGCGGATGGCTGTGCAGCCTGGGGGACGCGGTGGCGAGCCACGGTGACGAGGCTACCGCCGTGGCGAACGGAGACGCACGGGTGGGCGCTTTTGGGGTCGACGGCGACGGGCATTTAATGCTCTTGTCCCCCACTGTCAAGTTAGGTGATGACCACTGTTCATCTACTGTTCCCGCACTATTACAACTACCACCAAAGTTACATTTTTACCCTCCTCTGCGTTGACACCTGTCGGTGACCCCTTGAGCTATAAAAGGAGGCCCATGCACAACGTAGAGGGGGTTCGGAACCTAGACAGCTCTCTTGCTCGGTGTAGCTAGTTCTTCAAGCTCCCGAGCCCAAAAACTCAATACAATCTAAGCAGGAGTAGGGTTTTACGCGTCCGCGCGGCCCGAACCTGGGTAAACTGCCCGCGTGCTCTCCTCAATCTGCTCTTCGTGCTCCCTCCGCTCCCTTACCGCAACGTACAAGGGGCTCCGGTCCCATAGGTGTTCGTGGCGGACAGCTTCCCCCAACATCTTTGGTGCGCCAGGTAGGGGGCGTCGAGGTTGTGCGAACCTGATCCGGCGTTCACGCGGACGCATTCTTCATCAACCTCTCCAGCTTCATCAACTCCCTTAGCAGCAACATGGCCCCGAAGAAGAAAGCTTCGGAGGTCGGAGGCCCGTCTGCGTCTGTTCCACCGCCACCAGAACCAACGGTGGGTGGAGGAGACGCCGGCGGCGCCACCAAATCCAAGGACAAGACGGACGATCGAGCCTCGGTGTCCGTAGATGCACCACGTCCATCTCAGCAGACGACAACCCAGCAGCGCCGTGGTACAGGAGGTACCATCCGCTTGCTGGGGCAAGGACAAACCGAAGGTTCGCGGGATGCTCCAGGCCACCGTCCTGGCACGAGCAAGGTGCGGTCGCCGGGGCGGGAAGCTGCTCCTTCTAACCCTGTTAGGAGTCCGAGCATATCCCGCTCCTCGCACCGCTCGCCCCCGCTCCCCTCCTCTCCGGCAGAAGCACTCGCAAGAGCGCAACTGCTCCTCGATTTCCCTCCAGCGGCAGACAAGGCCGAAGACTGGAGGGCGACGATCCAAAGCCTCATCGCCTTCGCCAACAACGACACGCCGCAACAGCCGGCGACATCGCGGCCGCGGCAAGTCGAGAAGACGAAGGCCGATGGCGACAAGACCGCCGGGGGTGCAACCACCGTGCACTCCCCGCCGCGGAAGCAGAAGACGCCTCCCCGCCGGATCAACGTCGACGACGACTCCACGGCGTCGTCGGATCCGCGGGCTCGTCGGGACCAGCGCCAAGTCCTTGACGATCGGCGACA
This sequence comes from Secale cereale, assembly GCA_902687465.1. NCBI lineage: Eukaryota > Viridiplantae > Streptophyta > Magnoliopsida > Poales > Poaceae > Secale > Secale cereale. The sequence continues at coordinate 74,045,172 of LR738710.1, forward strand.
AGAAGACGCTCGGACGACAATCGAGCGCCGCCGAGAAGCCCGGCGACAATCGGATCAGCGTGCTGGGACCGCTGTCGACACGCACGCGCCCGGTGAACCAGGCGACTTGCCGTACGCGGCAGGTTGCCCTGCGTATACCCGTGAGCTGCGGCGCGTCCAGTGGCCCAGCATGAAAAATTTCAAGCCCGACGTACCGGAGAAGTACGACGGCAAGACGCACCCCTCGGAGTTCCTCAGCATCTACACCATCACGGTGCAGGCTGCCGAGGGACGCGACGAGAAGATACTGGCGAACTACTTCCCGCTGGTGCTTAAGCCAAACGTTCGTTCTTGGCTTATGCACTTGCCGGAAGGCTCCATTTCTTCGTGGGCAGATTTGTGCCACCAATTTGTTGGCGCCTTCACGGGCGGCCACAAACCCCACGGCCAGGAGAGTGATCTCCACATCTTGGCCCAGAAGGAAGGAGAACCCCTGCGCAAGTACATTCAACGGTTCAGCCGCGTGCAGCACAATATTCCCGACGTTCACCCTGCTGCGGTTATCAGCGCGTTCCACCAGAACGTGCGTAACCGCCGCATGCGAGAAGAGATGGCCATGACCAAGATTCGGGATGTCAGCGAGCTCTACGTTCTGGCCGACAAGTGCGCGCGCGCCGAAGAGGGGAGGAGACTCCCCGGAGAGGATGCTGGCGCGGGGGGAAGCGACAGCGACGACGCCGCCCCGGCAAAGAAGAGCCGGCGGCGGAATAACAGAAGAAAGAAGAGCAAGGAAGTGCTGGTCGTCGAGTAGTCCGACAAGGAGGCTCCCGCCAAGAAGGCACAGGCTGGGGGCTCCGGCAAGGAGCCTGCCCCTGTAGCGGCAGCCGACAAGCAGGGCGGCTCCGACAAGCAATATTGCAAGATCCACCGCACCAAGGGTCATGACCTTTCGAACTGCAAGCGCGTCGAGTACCTCGTAGAACAGCAGAAGGCTGAATACGAGCGGCGCGACAAGGAGAAGGCCCAAGGTGGCGGAGGAGAGCCAAGCAAGAAGCGGCCATTCAATGGCCGGGGAGGGCGCCGCGGCAAGGCCAAGCAGTGGCAAGGTGATCGACCTCCCCGGGGCCGCGACAAGGATGAGGAAGAAGACGACGACGATGACATGGAGGAAGGTGATAACAGCGAGCAAGAGTTCCAGAAGGCCACAGAGGTCCTGTGTGTCGACGGTGGCGCCTCTCTGCACACTTCCCACCGCCAACTCAAGCAGTGGGTGCAGGAAGTAAACGCAGCTGAGCCGCCCGTTGAGTCACGCAGGCTCCTGAAGTGGTCCAGCACGCCCATCATTTTTGATCTTGAGGATCACCCTGACCGCACCACTGCGGTCGGGTGCCTGCCGATGTTGGTCTCACCAACCATCCGCAACCTCAAGGTCACCAAAATGTTGGTTGACGGCGGGGCCGGCCTAAACTTGATCTCCTCTGCTGTGATCAAGAAACTCCAGATCCCAGACGGCGAGCTCTAAGAAACCGGTTCGTTCCAAGGAATAAACCCGGGGAGGAGCAAGCCCAAGGGGAAGATCACTCTGCCAGTGACCTTTGTCGGGGAGCTCAACTTCAGGACAGAGAGGATAACCTTTGATGTTGCCGATATCCCATTACCATACAATGGGATACTTGGACGTCCTGCCCTCGCAAAGTTCATGGCAGCTTCCCACTATGCCTACAACATTCTCAAGATGCCGGGGCCGATAAGCGTCATCTCTGTCCCTGGCGACAAGAAGGATGCGCTTATCTGTGCCGACAAGATATACCGGGACGCAGCAGCCGCAGCGGAGAGCAACGCACTTGCCGCTGAAGCTCCCGGGGGGAAGAAGACCAAGACCAAGTCCGGCAAGTGCTCTGGAGCCCACTCCGGCAAACGCACCTCTTCGGAGTGCTGCACTGCCGTCGAGGACGTTCCATCGAGCTCCACCGGCAAGTGCAAGAAGGGGATGGCCGCTCCACCGGCAACCAAGAAGGTGTCCGCCAAGGAGGACGGCACTGGTGGTACCTTCACCATCAGTGCTACACTTGACAACAAATAGGAAAGCGCGCTCGTTGCCTTCCTGCGGGCGAATGTCGATGTGTTTGCATGGCAACCATCTGACATCCCCGGCGTTCCCAGGAAGGTAATTGAGCACAAGCTTGCTGTTTGTCCTCATGCGCGGCCCGTCAAGCAGAAGGTCAGGAAGCAAGCCGTGGAGCGCCAAGAATTCATCGCCGAAGAGATCAAGAAGCTAGAAGCAGCAGGCCTGGTTAGAGGCGTGATCCATCCCACGTGGTTGGCAAATCCAGTTGTCGTGCGTAAGGCCAACGGGAAGTGGAGACTATGTATAGACTTCACCGATGTGAATAAAGCATGTCCCAAGGATCCATTTCCCTTGCCGCGCATTGACCAGATTGTTGACTCCACAGCCGGATGTGAGCTGCTTTCCTTCCTTGACGCATACTCAGGTTACCACCAGATTTTCATGGCCAAGGAAGACGAAGAGAAGACTGCATTTATCACTCCATGCGGCACATATTGCTTCATACGCATGCCCTTTGGATTGAAGAATGCAGGCTCGATATTTGCAAGGGTGGTGCACACTGCTTTTGAGCCACAGATCCACAGAAATGTAGAAGCCTACATGGATGACATAGTGGTGAAGAGCAAGAGCAAAGATACCCTGATCCAAGATTTGGAAGAAACATTTGCAAATCTACGCAAGATCCAGCTTAAGTTGAACCCCGAGAAGTGCGTCTTCGGAGTCCCCTCCGGCAAGCTTCTCGGGTTCTTTGTGTCCCAGAGGGGGATTGAAGCCAATCCCGACAAGATAAAAGCCATCGAGCAGATCGAAGCCCCGAAGCGCGTCAAGGACGTAAGGAGACTTGCAGGTTGTGTAGCTGCCCTCAGTAGGTTCATTTCAAAGTCTGCAGAACGCGCCCTACCTTTCTTCAAAATCTTGAAGAAGGCAGGCCCTATGGAATGGACTCCGGAAGCGGAGGTAGCGCTGCAAGATTTGAAAGGATACCTATCCTCCACTCCAATACTTGTCGCACCTAGGCCACAAGAGAAGTTGCTGATGTACCTAGCAGCAACCAATCAAGTGGTTAGTGCTGCGTTAGTAGCGGAGAGGGAGGCCGAGGAGGAGTCTACACCGCCGGCAAGTGAATCCAACGACAAGCAGGGGGCTTCCCCGACGAGCTCTGGCCCCGATAAGGACAACTCTGCGCAGGAACAAGGAGAAGTGCGAAGGAAGATGGTACAGCGCCCAGTGTATTTTGTAAGTTCCCTCTTGCAGGGGGCTAGATCGAGATACTCTGGGGTGCAGAAGTTGCTTTTCGGCCTCCTCATGGCCTCGAGAAAGCTGCGCCATTACTTCCAAGCACACGAGATAACAGTAGTCACTCGCTTTCCGTTGAAGAGGATATTGCAAAATCCAGAGGCAACAGGCAGGATCGTCGAGTGGGCACTGGAGCTGTCAAGCTTTGGTCTCAAGTTTGAAAGTACTTCAACTATCCAGAGCCGAGCTTTGGCAGAATTCATAGCTGAATGGACCCCAACGCCCGATGAAGAAGTTCCAGAGACAAGTGTTCCCGTACAAGAAGCGACAAGTGAATGGGTAATGTACTTCGATGGTGCCTTCTCGCTGCAAGGCGTCGGTGCCGGCGTGGTACTCATAGCGCCCACCGGAGAACACCTCAAGTATGTTATCCAGATGCACTTTCCCAGGGAGCAAGCGACAAACAATACTGCTGAGTATGAAGGCTTGCTTGCCGGCCTCAGGATTGCGGCCGAACTTGGGATCAAGAAGCTGATTGTGTGGGGAGACTCTCAGTTGGTGGTCCGACAAGTTAACAAGAGTTACCAGAGCCCTTTGATGGAAGCTTATGTAGATGAAGTGAGGAAGCTTGAAGAGCACTTTGAAGGTCTGCAAATGGAGCATGTCCCGAGGGCTCAGAATGATATTGCAGATGGCCTTTCAAAGTGTGCTGCGATGAAGTTACCTGTGGAACCAGGGACCTTCTTGCTCAAGCTAACTCAACCGTCCGTTACACCATCAGTTGGGCAAAGCAAGAAAAGAAAGTTGGTCTCCGGCGACTACTTGCCGGCGGATCTTCCCGAAACCGCCGCCAAGGTCCCCAAGATCAACAACCAAAACGCTGAAGAACAGTTTGCTCCTGCGGATCCTAGGGTCTGTACAGTTGAAGCAAGCGTTCCCGACAAGCCTCGCCCCGGCGAGCTTGCCGGGGAACCATCAGCTCCGGCGGAGACGCAAGTTCTTGCCGTAGAAGCTGAGGTTCCCGCAGCAGCCCTCGAGCCTTTAGCCCTTGCCGTCAAGCCTCGGGCTCCGGCATGGGCGCAACAGATCGTCCGTTTTCTGCAAACTGGAGAACTTCCCGACGACCCAGAAGAGATAGAGAAGATAACCAGGCAGTCAAGTATGTACCAGTTCGTTGACAATGAACTGTACAGAAGAAGACTCAATGGTGTCAGGTTGAAGTGCATTTCCAGAGAAGATGGACAGAAGCTGTTGGCAGAGATACATGGAGGCATATGTGGCCACCACATTGGCGCAAGGGCACTTGCCGGAAAAGCTTTCCGGCAAGGGTTCTTTTGGCAAGAAGCCCTCCAAGATGCAACTGCACAAGTAACCAAGTGTGAAGCGTGCCAGTTCCATGCCAAGCAAATTCATCAGCCAGCTCAAGCTCTCCAGACGATCCCTTTGTCCTGGCCCTTCTCGGTCTGGGGGCTCGATATCCTCGGCCCCTTCCCCCGTGCTGTCGGGGGCTTTGAGTACTTGTACGTTGCAATTGACAAGTTCACAAAGTGGCCAGAAGTGGAACCGGTGAGAAAGGTGACAACACAGTCCGCGGTCAGGTTCTTCAGGTCGATTGTTTGCCGTTTCGGAATCCCTAACAGGATCATCACCGACAACGGTACACAATTTACTAGTCGCACCTTCATGCAGTACGTCCAAGACCTTGGCGCCAAGGTCTGCTTTGCTTCTGTTGCTCACCCTAGGAGCAATGGTCAAGCGGAGAGGGCCAATGCTGAAGTGCTGCGCGGACTCAAGACAAGAACCTTCGACAGGCTGCGCAAGTGCGGAAGAAACTGGATAGAGGAGCTACCGGCGGCTCTTTGGTCAATCAGGACGACAACGAGTCGAGCCACCGGACAGACACCCTTTGCTCTAGTCTATGGAGCAGAGGCAGTTCTCCCCACGGAACTCGTATACGGATCTCCTCGAGTGCTCGCTTATGATGAGCTCGAGCAAGAGCAACTGCGACAAGATGATGCATTGCTCCTCGAGGAGGAACGTCTCCAGGCTGCTGTACGAGCTGCTCGATACCAGCAGGCCTTGCGCCGCTATCATAGCCGCAAGGTTAAGGCCAGGAGTCTCGAGGAAGGCGACCTTGTTCTTCGGCGCGTTGAGTCCGCCAAGAATTCCAACAAGTTGACGCCAAAGTGGGAAGGCCCTTATCGGGTGAGACAAGTCACAAGGCCCGGCGCTGTCCGCCTTGAGACCGAAGAAGGCTTACCGGTGAGCAACTCCTGGAACATAGAGCATCTTCGCAAGTTTCACCCATAAGGCGCGTTTGCCGTGATCCGCTCCGGCAACCACCTTTTGTACGAGTCTTGCCGCTGTTGCATGTAATCCTTTGTACAAAGCCGGGCGCAGATCCCGTGCATCAGTAAAGCTTTTGTGTTTTGCACTATTTGCCTTTTCCATGCTTTTCTTCGTTATTTGCATGCATTGTTTGGCATCTTATGCAACACACATACCCGGTAAGCATTAGCACGCCGAAAGGCACTATACTTGTTTTCCCTTTTCTTTTTCTTTCCCTCTTAAGCAGAAGGAATGTTCCTCGCGCACAAGTTTGCCGGGGGGGGAAGGAGATGGAGGATGAACCAAGTGTTGTTCAAGAAAGAGAAGCCTTGTCGGGGAAACAAGCAATATATGAAAGCTAAGTTACCAGAATTTGAGAAGTTCAAAATTTTAAATTTTAGTTATCTTCCTTGAACAACCACACTTTGTATGGTAAACCTGTGCGCGGAGGAACCTACCCGTGGCTAGCCGCACCCTTACTTTGTTTTCGAGTACGCTCAACGACCTAAGTGAGCTGCGACAAGCGTCGCGCCCTTGCTTCGTTTTCGAGTTCGCTCAGCAAGCTAAGTGTGTTGCGACTAGCCGTGGCAAGGCTGCTTGCCGGTGAGTCCTTTGCCAGCAAGCTGCTAAGAGTCCAGCACTCGGCGCTCGCGGCAAGGGTCCCTTGCCGGCAAGTCCCCTAGAAGCGTAGGGTTAAAAGCATACAAAGTAAAGGACCAAAGCAAGGGAGATAACATTGCATCGATTGCTCAGAAATAAAATAATATATTACAGAGATAACTTGTTGCAATGACTAATAGATCCATGTTCATGACACGCTTTGCGGCGGCAAAGGAAATAAAAAGAAGGAGGTCTAATCTACGCGATCGCCTTCACGCCTGGAGATCTTGTTCACCTTGGCGATGATGTGGGCGATCTGCGCCTTCAGTGCCTCCTGATCTGCGTCGGCCGGCAAGCTGCGGAGGACGTTGACAAGGTTAATACCAGGGTTGCGGTAGACAATCTTCGTCAAGACGCGCTCCAAGGTTCCCGCGCAGAGCTGGCGCGACTCCTCGGCCAGCTGCGCGGGGAGCTTCTCCTGTAGCCGTGCAAGCGCTGGCGCGACTCCCCTGAAGAAAAGACTTAGCCTGGCGCTGTGGGGGAGGTTCTCGTCCGGAGAATACACAAGGTGTTCCACCTTCAGCGCCATCAGCTCCTTGTCGATCTTGGCAGCAGAATCGACCAGCTCCTCCGTCCATTGCTCCACCGCCTGGTTGAAGCGGTTTGCGGAGGTGGCGGTGCTCTCCACCAGCTCCCGCTCCTTGCGAACCTCCTCCTTCAGCTTGGTCTCGCGGTCCCGGGCAGCGTCGAGTGAATCTTTCAACGTGGAGACCTTCAACTCCAAGTCAGCGATCGAATCCTTGGCGGCAGTAAGCTCGTCGCCCTTCTTGGAGAGGTGTACCTGAAGTTCTGAGTTGGTATGGGCGTCTTTCTCGCGCTCTATGTTGAGCGCGGTGACCCTGTCCTCGCTCGCCTTCAGGTACTGCTCCAGTTGCTGCACCTTGAGCTCCAGTTCCCTCTTGGCGGTTTCCGCGGCGATTGCGGCTTCCTTCGCCTCCTTCATAGCTTGCTCCCGGGCGGTGAGCTCGTCGTCATGGGCGTCGAGCTCAACCTTCCGCTGGTTAAGCGCTCCTTCTCGCCGGGACAGCTCTTCACCAGCCAAGCGCTGCTGCTCCTCGGCCTCGGCCTTCTCCAGAAGAAACTCTTGCTGCTCTCCGGCAAGCCTCTCGCGCTCCTCCGCCAAGTCGCGGAGGGCCGCCTGGTTTGCGGCGCGGAGCTCCGCGGCGCGCTTCTCCAAGTCTGCTGCAGCCTTGGCGGTGAGGGCTTCTCGGGAATCCAGCTTCGCCTGCCTGGCCCGGTAAAGGGCCAGGAGCCGGCGAAGCAGCTTCTCCTCCTCGGGCTCGTCGCTCCCGCCAGGCGCTTCGACGATCTTCAACCCCGCGGAGGCGAGGACCTCTCCATCAAAGGTCTCTCCCTCCACGGGGGCTCGCGACGAAGACCCCCACGGCACTTGTATGAAGACGCCATTGGGGGCCTCAAGATAGAAGCCTGGCTGCTCCTTAGCGGCGGAGGGGTCGGCGGCCGGTGTAGCGCTCGACGCTCCTGCTGCCTCCGGGCCGGCAGTGTGGTCGCCGTCCCCCTCCCCGGCCGCGGCGTCTGCGGTTGGAGCAGTCTCCTCAGCGGCGGGCTCGTCGGCCCCTGCCACGTCCTCAACGACTGTGTCATTGCCGGCGTCGCCTTGCGCGCCCTCCTCCTCGACGATCACCTCCGTCTCCATCTGCTCCGGGGGAGGAGGATCTAACAAAAGAAGAAGTAAAGAAACGATCAAGCAAATATCCAAAAAGACAAGTCCAAGGAGAAGAAGTTGCAAGACTTACCTTCGCGGGCTTCGTCGACGACAGGCTCCCTCGCCGGGGAGTCCTCCCTTGGCGGCGGAGCGGTGGCCCCTGCTGGCGGAGGGCCGCCCGTGCCCTCCCTTGGCGGGGTGGCCACCCTTGTCGGGCTACCCGCCCTTGGCGGGGAGCCCATCTTTGGCGGAACGTCCTCCCTCGCCGGGGAGTTCGCCCTTGGCGGGGAGGGTGGAATCTGCAGCTCGTCGGGAGTAGTCTCCGGGCGCTCCTGCGGCTGCGGCTCAACTTCTGCACAAGACAACAAGATATTAGTACAAGCAAAAACCTCAAGCGCGCCCGACAAGTAGGAAGCTCAAGACCAGACTTACGCTGGGGGCTGCGCTGGGGGCTGCTCCTCGGAGCAGCGCTTGGATCCGGCAAGTTCGTCGCCGGCAAGTCCCCTGTCGCCGCGACGGGCGAGTCGTCGTCGACCTCGACCACGGGGATCTTGGCCCGCTTCGCCATCCGCTGGACCAGGGGCCTGAAATCAAAGCTAGAACAAAATCAGAATCATCAAGAAAGACCAAGTCAGAATTGAAGAAGTTACAAATTATAAACACTTACTCCTCTTCCTCGTCGTCGTCGCTGAGGGCGGAGAAATCGAATTCCACCTGAGGCGCTCCTGCGCGAGGGGCAGGAGGAGAAGGCTCCCTCGGGCGCTTGGCGGTCTCCGGGGCTGGGGGCTGCGAAGATCCAGCCTCCGTTGGCGCCGAGGCCCGGGGAGCAGGCGGAGCAGCCGCTCCGCTCTGAGAGGATCCCCCTCCGCTTGGCACTGGTGCGCGGGGCGCCTCCGTCGCGGCTGGCACGCGGGGCGCCTCCGCCGCGGCTGGTGCGTTGGGCGCCTCCGTCGCGCCTTGGCTCGCTCTGGTGGCTCGCGCCGCCCGGCGAGCAGGTTGCTGTCGGGGCGCCTGCGTCCTCGTCGCTGTAGGCGCCTTGCAGAGGCGTTTCCCCGGCGCTTGCTTGGGACTTGCCGGAGGTGGGGAGTTCTCCGACGACGAGGAGGCGTCGTCGTCGAGTCCTAGAGATCCGCCGGTGTCTTCATCGGCCTCGACGTCTTCCTCCTCCTCCCCAGCAGGCCCGCTGGGTCCAGCATCCTGCCCTGCGGCCCCGCTCCCTCCGGTGGCTCCGCTCCCTCCGGCACCTCTGCTCCCTCCGGCAACCTCGCCTCTTGCGGCGGCTTCGCTCACGATCCCGGGAATCCCGGCATACCTCAGAGAAGGAACCCCGGCGAGCTCGTCGGGCGGAAGCTTGAGTAGTCTGCGGATCTCTGCCTCCTCGGCTTGGCACGACGCGTCCTCAGCATCTGCCTCGTCGACAGTGAATCCGAAGTCTCCTGCCGCTACAGCTGCGGCGGCCTCTTCCATCCGGGAAGCAATATAAGCTAAATCCCGCTCCGTGGTGGCCCGAGTGAGACCCTTGTTCTCCTCGGTGTTCTTGGGCACCTCGACCAGATTATCAAAGAAACTCATAATTGCATCCGGCGTGGGCACTATCCAGGTGGGGTCGACGCCGTGAGAGTCACACGCGGGTAGGGGCGGGCATTCGGTTTATATGGTTAATTCGGTTCGGTTTATTCGGGTTTCTAGAATTTCGGTTTCTGAAAAATGACAACCGAAATAATCATGATCAAAATTGCCACCGAACCTTATTAACCAAAATATATCGGTTCGGTTTGTTCGGTTAGCCGAAAAACCAAAATACATGTGCACCACCATCAGTCGAAGTAGCGTATCATGTAACTATTCGTTATACTTTGTACAGACATAGCCGTCAATCATCTTAAAAAATAGCTACCAATTAGTATTTGCATGCATGAGATCCTATAATCTATGCACTAGACCTAGGCTCTTGTGATTGCATGAATCTATGTATAATTTTCAAAGCGATACACAACTAGCTAGCGACTTAGGCTAATTGGCTATCTTATTGTGCTTGCGCGGAGAGAAACAAGGGTAGTGGACTCATAATTTGGTTAGTTCGGTGTATACGGTTTTTCTCAATCAAAAACCGATTTAAAATTAAACACCAAATAATTTATATTTTTCAAACCAAACCGAATAACCAAAAACCGATTTAGCCTATATTTCGATTAAAATGGTTCGGTTCGGTTTCCAATTTCGGTTTTCGGTTTGAAAGTGCCCACCCCTACACGCGGGCATCATTGCGCGCAAGGCGTCCCGGGCAGTGCTGTTACACAGCGGCACCACTCCCCGGGGAGATCTAAACCACTCCGGATGGGCCGGGTCGTGCTTGAAAAGCTCCCGGACCATCCCCTTCAGCTCCAACGCCGTGAAGTTGGAGTTCAACCCCGGGCGCAGCCTTATAATATCCGCCGCGTTGCCGAACTCCCATGCTGGCCTTTTCCTTTCCTGTAAAGGGGCAATGCGGCGGCGGAGGAAATCTGCCCCTACCTCTCCGATGGTCAGTTTAGCTACCCGGAGACGAAGTATCCTGACGAGGGCGACGTTGAGCTTGACGTCATCCGGGGCCAACTCGCTCCAGTCCCTCCCGCGCACTATGGCTGTGGTGCGCGGCGCAGTGAAAGGCTCCGGCTGGTCCTCCACTATCCAACACCAATCTGCGCGCCACTCTTCCCACTTGCCGCGGAGTTCTCCTTTCAGATATGAGTCCTTCTTGTTCAAGCGGAAGATCTAGGAGATACCCCTGGAGAGGGGAGCGCCGGCCTCTACTCTAGGCATGAAGAAATGGCGAAAGAGTGCTACGTTTGGATAGATCCCTATGTAGTTTTCGCACAGATGTGCGAAAACCGCCATCGTAAGGATGGCGTTGGGGGTGAATTCTAAGAAGTGGAGGTTGTACGTGTTCATGATGTCACAGAAAAACTCCGAGAATGGAGGGCACAAGCCGCAGTGGAAGAAGACAGCGAAGAAGAAATACCCGCCGGGAAGCAGATCTTTGGCGCCGGCGGGGTAGACTCTGGTCCGGGGATGAGCCTTGGTCTCCTTGGCCCAGAAGAGATAGTACTTGTTCCAGAGCTCCCTCGCGCCGAGCCTCGGCGCGAAAACCACGTTCCTCTTCCGCAGGAGGGCGAGCTTCGCCGCCTGCTCGGATTTCTCCCTCTTGGCCTTCTCCGCCTTCGCCTTCTCGGTCTTCGGAGCCATGGCGGAGGCGGCGAGGGAAGAGGGGAGGGACTCGACGGCGCCGCGGATGCGAAGGACGGCGGAGGAGGATTGGAGGCGAGGAGCAGCGGGGGATTTCTGGAGGTTGAAGACGCAATGAAAGCGAAGGAGGGAAACTGCCCCTGCTTCCTCCGCTTTTAAGGGGGGAGTGGGGGACGCTCCGCATTTCCCATTAAAGAACGTGGCCACGATCTCTCCCACGACGCCGCAATCGACGCGTGCCGTTAGGGAGGGGCGCGGCGGATGCGGAAGGGAATCTACGGCTCGCTGTGGGCCGCGCGTGCCCGTGCACTGTTTTGGGCCTGGCCCAACAGCGCTCGGCACCGTGTGTGGCCCAGGCCCGGGGGCTCCTGTCGGTGTACTAAGATAGGGGTACCTTAGTACCCCAACTTGTGCATGGGCAGTAGCAGCTTCCCGTGGCAGGGTTTACCACGTGCTTGCCGGAAACCTTTCCGGTCCATATAAAGCCATTCAAAAACAAAGTATACAAGACAGAAGATCAAGGCCCCGGCAAGTGGAGCTCGCCGGGAAGGCCGTCCCAGGCTCAAGACTATGACATTAACATAAGACCCTGGCAAGAGGAGCTTGCCAGGAAGACCAGAAGACTGCACCTTAGAAGATACACCTCGGCGCATCATGCGCCCCGGCAGGGCCCGAGGAGCGACAAGCTTCAGGGCCCGGCAAGGTGCTTGCCGGGGGGAACTCATGCTGTGTGCCCACGCTCCAGCTCATCTGCTCACGCGTCGCCCTGGGGCCCTTCCAGGGACGCGTGGCGGATGGCTGTGCAGCCTGGGGGACGCGGTGGCAAGCCACGGTGACGAGGCTACCGCCGTGGCGAACGGAGACGCACGGGCGGGCGCTTTTGGGGTCGACGGCGACGGGCATTTAATGCTCTTGTCCCCCACTGTCAAGTTAGGTGATGACCACTGTTCATCTACTGTTCCCGCACTATTACAACTACCACCAAAGTTACATTTTTACCCTCCTCTGCGTTGACACCTGTCGGTGACCCCTTGAGCTATAAAAGGAGGCCCATGCACAACGTACAGGGGGTTCGGAACCTAGACAGCTCTCTTGCTCGGTGTAGCTAGTTCTTCAAGCTCCCGAGCCCAAAAACTCAATACAATCTAAGCAGGAGTAGGGTTTTACGCGTCCGCGCGGCCCGAACCTGGGTAAACTGCCCGCGTGCTCTCCTCGATCTGCTCTTCGTGCTCCCTCCGCTCCCTTACCGCAACGTACAAGGGGCTCCGGTCCCATTGGTGTTCGTGGCGGACAGCTTCCCCCGACACAAATACCTTATGGAAAAGAAAGATGCTAAACCTAGACTTATTAGATGGGTTCTCTTGCTGCAAGAATTTAACTTGCATATTATTGATAGAAAGGGAGCTGAGAACCCCATTGCAGATAACTTGTCTAGGTTAGAGAATGTACTTGATGACCCACAACCTATTGATGATAGCTAACCTGATGAACAACCAGCTGTCATAAATACTTCTCATACTGCTCCATGGTATGCTGATTATGCTAATTATATTGTTGCTAAGTTTATACCTCCTAGCTTCACATACCAGCAAAAGAAAAAGTTCTTATATGATTTAAGACATTACTTCTGGGATGACCCACATCTTTATAAAGAAGGAGTAGATGGTATTATTAGATGTTGTGTACCTGAGCATGAACAGGAACAGATCCTACGCAAGTGCCACTCCGAAGCTTATGGAGGACACCATGCGGGAGATAGAACTGCACACAAGGTATTGCAATCCGGTTTTTATTGGCCTACTCTCTTCAAAGATGCCCGTAAGTTTGTCTTATCTTGTGATGAATGCCAAAGAATTGGTAATATCAGTAGACGTCAAGAAATGCCTATGAATTATTCACCTGTTATTGAACCATTTGATGTTTGGGGCTTTGATTATATGGGACCGTTTCCTGCCTCTAATGGGTACACACATATTTTAGTTGCCGTTGATTACGTTACTAAGTGGGTAGAAGCTATTCCAACTAGTAGTGCTGATCACAACACCTCTATTAAGATGCTTAAAGAAGTTATTTTTCCAAGGTTTGGAGTCCCTAGATATCTAATGACGGATGGTGGTTCACACTTTATTCATGGTGCTTTCCGTAAGATGCTTGCTAAATATGATGTCAACCATAGAATTGCATCCCCTATCATCCACAGACTAGTGGTCAAGTAGAATTAAGTAATAGGGAGTTGAAATTAATGTTGCAAAAGACAGTTAATAGGTCTAGGAAGAATTGGTCCAAGAAACTAGATGATGCACTATGGGCCTATAGAACTGCATACAAAAATCCTATGGGTATGTCTCCATATAAGATGGTATATGGAAAAGATTGTCACTTACCTCTTGAGCTAGAACATAAGGCATATTGGGCTATTAAAGAGCTCAATTATGATTTCAAACTTGCCGGTGAGAAGAGGCTATTTGACATTAGCCGTCTCGATGAATGGAGAACCCAGGCCTATGAGAATGCCAAGCTGTTTAAAGAAAAAGTTAAAAGATGGCATGACAAAAGGATACAAAAGCGTGAGTTTAATGTAGGTGATTATGTATTGCTATACAACTCTCATTTAAGATTTTTTGCAGGAAAACTTCTCTCCAAAAGGAAGGACCTTATGTTGTCGAGGAGGTCTATCGTTTCGGTGCCATAAAAATCAACAACTTCGAAGGCACAAATCCAAAGGTGGTGAATGGTCAAAGAATTAAACATTATATCTCAGGTAATCCTATAAATGTTGAAACTAATGTTATTGAAACCGTAACCCCGGAGGAATACATAAGGGACACTTTCCAGAATGATTCAGCCTCCGAAAAGGAAGAGGTATGTGATACGGTAAGTAAACCGACTCCAAAATAGTTCTAAAGGCAAATTTTCTCCGTCTTGGAATATTTAGAAAAATAGAAAAATAAACCGCAATCCGAAAGAGACACAAGCTGTCCACGAGGGTGGAGGGCGCGCCCCCTGCCTCGTGGGCAGCTCGTGTGCCTCCCGGACTCTGTTTTCTTGTGGGTTACTCCTTTTAGTCGGTAAAAATTGATTATATATACTCCCGAAGGTTTTGACCTCTGTATCACGCAAACATTCTCTGTTCTTGTTTCGAGATGTTTCTGTCACAGATAAAGCAGCATGTCCTCCTAGGATTCAGAGGGAGAAGGCTATGTGGTTGATTCCCTTGCTGACCGTAAGGCCTATGGGGATTGGGAGCATTATGGTTGGACCACGGAAGAAGAAGACCATGATTCAAAGAGGAAGGATTGGACTAGATCAGATGAAGACGAAGTCCCATTACCTCAACCTGGAGACATGAAAACAAGTGAACCCTATGCCAGAAGATATTAAATCTAGAGCAAGAGATCAATGACCTAAGGGAGCAAAATTCTGCCCTTAAGCGCAAATTAAGGAAGAAGCCATCGTCACCACCCCCGAAGAAGGAGACATAATCATATGGGTATGGGCACCCCCTTGGCAACTGCCAAGCTTGGGGGAGTGACCCCGGTATCGTATCACCATCACTCCTATCTTTACCTTTTATCTTAGTTCGATCCTTTTGGTAGTATCTTGATCTAGTAGAATAAAGTTAGCATGATCTAGTTGTGAGCTTTTGCTTTATGATCTTTACCCTTTGTAATCGAGTCCATGAGCTATATAATAAAGATTAGTGTTGAGTCAAGGGCTTGATTTCCTCACTTGGGTCATGGTAAAAAGAAAGAAAATATGAATAGTACCAAAGAGATCATATTGATCTTGTGGGAAGTAATGACTTCACATATAAGAGTATGATAAATAAAAGTTGTTGGGAGGTGACAAACATAGTTTTGGTCATCATTGCAATTAATAGGAAGTAATAAAAGAAGAGAGGCTTCACATACAAATACACTATCTTGGACATCTTTTATGATTGTGAGCACTCATTAAAGTATGACATGCTAAAGAGTTGATGTTGGACAAGGAAGACAACATAATGGGTTATGTCTTCTTATATCCGAAATAAAGTATATTGTCACAGATCATCCAACATGATGAGCTTGCCTTTACCCCTCATGCTAGCCAAGACTCCTCGCACCAAGTAGAGACACTACTTGTGCTTCCATATATCCTTAAACCCAGATTTGCCATGAGAGTCCACCATACCTACCTATGGATTGAGAAAGATCCTTCCAAGTAAGTTGTCATGTTGCAAACTCGCTAAAATATGTATGATTTATTAGTGTGGGAGAAATTAGCTTTATACGATCTTGTGATATGGAAGTAATAAAAGCAATAGACTGCATAATAAAGGTCCTTATCACAAGTGGCAATATAAATTGAAGTTCTTCTATGCTAAGACTTTGTGCATCCAACCATAAAAACACATGACGACCTCTGCTTCCCTCTGCGAAGGGCCTATCTATTATTCTTCTATATGAGTCAAGGTGAAATCCACCTTTCCTTTTTACCTTTTATCCTTTGGCAAGCACACTATGTTGGAAAGATCCTGACATATATACCCACTTGGACGTAAGTTTTCATGATCTATTACTGTTGACATTACCCTTGAGGTAAAAGATTGGGAGGCAACACCATAAGCCCCTATCTTTCTCTATGTCCGATTAAAACTCCATAAACATAAGTATTGCGTGAGTGTGAGCAATTATGAAAGACTATATGATAGTTGAGTATGTAGGCTTGCTGAAAAGCTCTTATATTGAATCTTTCCGATGTTACGATAAATTGCAATTGCTTCAATGACCGAGATCAAAGTTTGTTAGTTTTCAATGAAGTTTATGATTCATACTTGATATTGTGGATGAATTGTTACTTTAGCATAAGAATCATATGACAATATTAATATAAGTTGCTGTTATGAGAGTGATCATGATGCCCCCATGTCCGTACTCTGCTTTTATCGACATCTCTATCTCTAAACACGTGGACATATTTTTCGATATCGGCTTTCGCTTGAGGACAAGCGAGGTCTAAGCTTGGGGGAGTTGATACGTCCATTTTGCATCATGCTTATATGTTGATATTTATTGCATTATGGGCTGTTATTACATGTTTTGTCACAATACTTATGCCTTTTCTCTCTTATTTTACAAGGTTTACAAGAAGAGGGAGAATGCCGGCAGCTGGAATTCTAGGCTAGAAAAGGAGCAAACTCTGGAAACCTATTCTGCACAACTCCAAAAGCCCCGAAACTCAACAGAACTCCGTTTCAGAAAATATAAAAAATATCTGGCGAAAGAAGTCCACGAGGGGGGCCACCGGCTGTCCACGAGGGTGGGGGGCACGCCCCCCTTCCCAGGCCGTGCCCCCTGCCTCGTGGACTAGCCAGAAGGCCCCTGATGCCCATCTTCTCCTATATGAGGTGTTTTGACTTGGAAAAAATAATAAGGAGGCTTTCGGGACCAGACGCCGCCGTCACGAGGCGGAACCGAGGCGGAAACCAATCTAGGGCTCCGGCAGAGCTGTTCTACCGGGGATACTTCCCTCCAGGAGGGGGAAATCGTCACCGCCGTCATCACCAACAACTCTCCCATCTTGGGGAGGGCTATCTTCATCAACATCTTCACCAGCACCATCTCCTCTGAAACCCTAGTTCATCTCTTGTATCCAATATGTGTACCCAAACCTCGGATTGGTACCCGTGGGTTGCTAGTAGTGTTGATTACTCCTTGTAGTTGATCCTAGTTGGTTTATTTGGTGTAAGATCATATGTTCAGATCCATTATGCATATTAATACCCCTTTGATCATGAACAATATTATGTCTTGTGATTAGTTTCTTTCGTTCCTGAGGACATGGGAGAAGTCTTGCTATTAGTAGTCATGTGAATTTGGTCTTCGTTTGATATTTTGATGAGATGTATGTTGTCGCTCCTCTAGTGGTGTCATGTGAACGTCGACTACATGACACTTCACCATTATTTGGGCCTAGAGGAAGGCATTGGGAAGTAATAAGTAGATGATGGGTTGCTAGAGTAACAAAAGCTTAAACCCTAGTTTATGCGTTGCTTCGTAAGGGGCTGATTTGGATCCATATGTTTCAGGCTATGGTTAGGTTTACCTTAATACTTCTTTTGTACTTGCGGATGCTTGCATAGGAGGGTAATCATAAGTGGGAGTCTTGTCCAAGTAAGGACAGCACCCAAGCACCGGTCCACCCACATACCAAATTATCAATGTACCGAAGGCGAATCAGACGATCGTGATGAAAACTAGCTTGACGATAATTCCCATGTGTCCTCGGGAGCGCTTTCCTTTATATAAGAGTTTGTCCAGGCTTGTCCTTTGCTACAAAAAGGATTGGTCCACCTTGATGCACCTTATTTCTTTTACCATTTGTCTCTTGCTACCAATTACCTTATCACAAAACTATCTGTTACCTATAATTTCAGTTCTTGCAGAAAATACCTTACTGAAAACTGCCTATCATTTCCTTCTGCTCCTCGCTGGGTTTGACACTCTTACTTATCGAAAGGACTACGATAGATCCCCTACACTTGTGGGTCATCAGGGGCGCACGATGGTTAACTCCTACCAACCTCCCCCCTAGGAGCATGCGTGTAGTACTTTGTTTTGATGACTTGTACATTTTTGCAATAAGTATGTGAGTTCTTTATGACTAATGTTGAGTCCATGGATTGTACGCACTATCACCCTTCCACCATTGCTAGCCTCTCTCGTACCGCGCAACTTTCACTGGTACCACACACCCACCATATACCTTCCTCAAAATAGCCACCATACCTACCTATCATGGCATTTCCATAGCCATTCCGAGATATATTGCCATATAACTTTCCACCGTTCCGTTTGTTATGACACACTTCATCATTGTCATATTGCCATGCATGATCAAGTAGTTGACATCGTATTTGTGTCTAGGCCACCATGCATAATTTTTCATACATGTCACTCTTGATTCATTGCATATCCCGGTACACCGCCGGAGGCATTCATATAGAGTCATACTCTGTTCTAGTATCGAGTTGTAATATCGAGTTGTAAATCAATATAAGTGTGATGATCATCATTATTAGAGCATTATCCCAAAAGAAAAAAAAAGAAAAAAAGAAAAAAAGGAGGAAAGGCCAAAGAAAAAAAGAAAGGCCCAAAAAAAAGAAAAAAATAAAAAAAAGAAAAGAAAAGGGACAATGCTACTATCTTTTTCCACACTTGTGCTTCAAAGTAGCACCATGTTCTTCATGATAGAGAGTCTCTTGTTTAGTCACTTTCATATACTAGTGGGAATTTTCATTATAGAACTTGTCTTGTATATTCCAACGATGGGCTTCCTCAAATGTCCTAGGTCTTCGTGAGCAAGCAAGTTGGATGCACACCCACTTAGTTTCTTTTGTTGAGCTTTCATACATTTGTAGCTCTAGTGCATCCGTTGCATGGCAATCCCTACTCACTCACATTGATATCTATTGATGGGCATCTCCATAGCCCGTTGATACGGCTAGTTGATGTGAGACCATCTTCCTCCTTTTTGTCTTCTCCACAACCACCACACTATTCCACCTATAGTGCTATGTCCATGGCTCACGCTCATGTATTGCGTGAAAGTTGAAAGAGTTTGAAAAAAAATTAAAGTATGAAACAAATGCTTGGCTGAAATCGGGGTTGTGCATGATTGGAATATTTTGTGTGATGAAGATGGAGCATAGCCTAACTATATGATTTTGTAGGGATGAACTTTCTTTGGCCATGTTATTTTGAGAAGACATGATTGCTTTGTTAGTATGCTTGAAGTATTGTTATTCTTATGTCAATATGAACTTTTATCTTGAATCTTTCGGATCTGAACATTCGTGCCACAACAAAGAGAATTACATTGAGAATTATGTTAGTTAGCATTCCACATCAAAAATTCTGTTTTTATCATTTACCTACTCGAGGACGAGCAGGAATTAAGCTTGGGGATGCTTGATACGTCTCCAACGTATCTATAATTTTGATTGTTCCATGCTATTATATATTATGTTCTGGATGTTTAATGGGATTTATTATACACTTTTGTATTATTTTTGGGACTAACCTACTAACCCAAGGCCTAGTGCAGATTGCTGTTCTTTTGCCTATTTCAGGGTTTCGTAGAAAAGGAATATCGAACGGAATCCAAGCGGAATGAAACCTTCGGGAGAGTGATTTTTGGAACTGTATCTACCCAGAAGACTTGGAGTACATGCGAGGGAACGAAGGAGGTGACCACGAGGGTCCAGGGCGCACCCCAACCCTCGTGGGCCCCCTCTGGCTCCCCCTATGCCCTCCTTCCTCCTATATATATATCCATATACCCTGAAAACATTGAGGCAACTGAGAAAACCCTAATTCCACCGCCGCTACCTTCTGTTCCCGTGAGATCCCATCTTGGGGCATGTTCCGGAGCCACGTCGGAGGGGGGATCCATCACGGAGTGCTTCTACATCAACACCATAGCCTAACAAATGAGTTGTGATTAGTTTACCATAGACCTTCGGGTCCATAGTTATTAGCTAGATGGCTTCTTCTCTCTTTTTGGATCTCAATACCAAGTTCTCCTCGATCTTCGAGGAGATCTATTCGATGTAATCTTTTTGCGGTGTGTTTGTCGAGATCCGATGAATTGTGGGTTTATGATCAAGATTATCTATGAATAATATTTGATTCTTTTCTGAAATCTTTTATGTATGATTATAATATCCTTGCAAGTCTCTTAGAATTATTGGTTTGGTTTGGCCTACTAGATCTATAGTTCTTGCAATGGGAGAAGTGCTTGGCTTTGGGTTCAATCTTGTGGTGTCCTTTCCCAGTGAAAGCAAGGCACGTATTGTATTGTTGCCATCGAGGATAAAAATATGGGGTATATATCATATTGCTTGAGTTTATCCCTCTACATCATGTCATCTTGCTTACAACATTACTCTGTTCTTATGAACTTAATACTCTAGATGCATGCTAGATAGTGGTCGATGTGTGGAGTAATAGTAGTGGATGCAGAATTGTTTCGGTCTACTTGTCATGGACATGATGCCTATATATAATGATCATGCCTAGATATTCTCATAACTATTCGCTTTTCTATCAGTTGCTCGACAGTAGTTTGTTCACCCACCGTAGAATTCTGCTATCATGAGAGAAGCCACTAGTGAAACCTATGGCCCCCGAGTCTATTCTCAACATATTAATCTCCCATTTACTTTACTTTTCTTTATTTACTTTCTATTCTTATATCCAAAATACCAAAAATATTATACTATCCTATCTATCAGATCTCACTTTCGTAAGTGACCGTAAAGGGATTGACAACCCCTTATCGCGTTGGCTGCTAAGTTCTTATCTGTTTGTGCAGGTGTGAGGGACTCACGCGTCGTATCCTACTGGATTGATACCTTGGTTCTCAAAAACTTAGGGAAATACTTATGCTACAGTGCTGCATCACCATTTCCTCTTTGTGGGATTACAACGAAAGCTCTAGAAGTAGCAATATTAAGGGCATCAGTCCCACACTGTGCCAGCACAAATAAAATTGGAGAAAGACGCTAAACCGGTTGTTGATTACCAACGACGGTTAAATCCTAGGATGAAAGAAGTGGTAAGGAAAGAAATACTAAAGCTTCTAGAGGCAGGTATAATTTATCCAGTTGCTGATAGTCAGTGGGTAAGTCCTGTCCATTGTGTCCCTAAGAAGAGAGGTATTACTGTTTTTTCTAATGATAAAGACAAATTGATCCCACAAAGAATTGTTACAGGTTATAGAATGGTAATTGATTTCCGTAAATAAAATAAAGCTACTAAAAAGGATCACTAACCATTACCTTTTATTGATCAAATGCTAGAAAGATTATCCGAACATACACATTTTTGCTTTCTAGATGGCTATTCTGGTTTCTCTCAAATACCCGTGTCAAAAGAGGATCAAGAAAAGACCACTTTTACTTGCCCCTTCAGTACCTTTGCTTATAGCCGTATGCATTTTGGCTTAAGTAATGCACCTGCTGCCTTTCAAAGATGCATGATGGCTATATTCTCTGATTTTTGTGAAAAGATTGTTGAGGTTTTCATGGATGATTTTTCCGTTTATGGGACTTCTTTTGATGACTGCTTCAGCAACCTTGATCGAGTTTTGCTGAGATGTGAAGAAACTAATCTTGTCTTGAATTGGGAGAAGTGCCACTTTATGGTTAATGCACTACTGGAATCTGGCACTTTGCCATCTGCCATGGCAGATGGCAAAGGCATGGTCGGCGGATGGCAAAGGCTTTGCCATCAGCCAGTAGATGGCAAACAGTTTATCTGAAATCCAGTGGGCAAAGGCTTCTTTGCCATCTGCTGGCTGATGGCAAAGAGCCTATGCCTTTGCCATCAGCTGACAGATGGCAAAGCCTATTAACGGGGTTAGCCCCGTTAGAAGGATAACGGCATACTTTGCCATCTGCCAGCAGATGGCAAAGGCTGTAGGCTCTTTGCCGTCTGCCACCAGATGGCAAAGGCTGTAGGCAATTTGCCGTCTACCAGCAGATGGCAAAGGCTGCATGCTTTTCCGTCTGCCAGCTGATGGCAAAGAACCCAAATAGGACAGCCCAAAATTTACCTCTGGATGACACGTGGCCTCTTTGCCATCTGCCAGCTGATGGCAAAGCTCTTTGCCATCTGCCAGCAGATGGCAAAGTGTCTATATTGCCTCATTTAATTTTGTTTTTCTTATATCAATTCATTTTCACAGAAAATCAAACACAAATATATTTATATGACCAATATAGCATATTCAACACATATTACCAATAGTCATGAACACATATATATATCCAACTCATGTTACCAATAGTAGCAAGTTTCATCCGTACATATACATAGTTTCATCAATATTACACAGTTTCATCCATAGGTAGCAAGTTTCACAAGGTCAAAACAAAAACTAAATACAAGCACTCCATCAACCCAAGCTTCCGTGATCTTAAGCAAATCTGTAAAATGGGAAAGAAGAAAGTTAGAAGAAGAAGACTAGAAGAAGAAGATTATTATGATGCAACTAAAATGTGAAGATTATTATGATGCAACTTATATCTGTAAAATAGGTCATTTTGGAGCTAAGTAAAGTCATTATGTCATTTTGGAGCTAGCTATGCATATGAAGTCATTTAGGAGCTAAAATATGTCATTTCTTAAGCACATTATATCATTTTAGAGCCAGTTAAGCATATTAAGTCATTTTGGAGGAAACGATGCTAAGTATAGGTCATTTTAGAGCTATCCTAGGTTAAATAGGTCATTTTTAAGCTAGCTAAGCATATTAAGTCATTTTGGAGGAAAAAATGCTAAGTATAGGTCATTTTAGAGCTATCCTAGGTTAAATATGTCATTTTGGAGCTAATCAAGCTTATTATGTCATTTTTGAGCTAGCTAAGCATATTGAGTCATTTAGGAGGAAATAATGCTAAGTATAGGTCATTTTAGAGCTAGCCTAGGTTAAATAGGTCATTTTGGAGCTAAGTAAGGTTATTATGTCATTTTCAAGCTAGCTAAGCATATGAAGTCATTTAGGACCTAAAATATGTCATTTCTTAAGCATATTATGTCATTTTAGAGTTAGCTAAGCATATTAAGTCATTTTGGAGGAAAATATGCTAAGTATAGGTCATTTTAGAGCTATCCTAGGTTAAATAGGCCATTTTAAAGCTAGCTAAGCATATTAAGTCATTTTGGAGGAAAAATGCTAAGTATAGGTCATTTTAGAGCTATCCTAAGTTAAATAGGTCATTTTGGAGCTAATTAAGCTTATTATGTAATTTTTGAGCTAGCTAAGCATATTGAGTCATTTAGGAGGAAAAAATGCTAAGTATAGGTCATTTTAGAGCTAGCCTAGGTTAAATAGGTCATTTAAGAGCTAAGTAAGGTTATTATGCCATTTTAGAGCTAGCTAAGCATGTGAAGTCATTTAGGAGCTAAACTATGTCATTTCTTAAGCATATTAAGTCATTTTGGAGGAAAGATCCTAAGTATAGGTCATTTTAGAGCAATCCTAGGTTAAATAGGTCATTTTTAAGCTAGCTAAGTATATTAAGTCATTTTGGAGGAAAAAAAATGCTAAGTATAGGTCATTTTAGAGCTATCCTAGGTTAAATAGGTCATTTTGGAGCTAATTAAGCTTATTATTTAATTTTTAAGCTAGCTAAGCATATTAAGTCATTTTGGAGGAAAAATGCTAAGTGTAGGTCATTTTAGAGCTATCCTAGGTTAAATATGTCATTTTGGAGCTAATTAAGCTTATTATGTCATTTTTGAGCTAGCTAAGCATATTGAGTCATTTTGGAGGAAAAAATGCTAAGTATATGATTATGTCGCTAGTATCCATATTGCAGAGAACCCGAGCCGACATGACTAGTCATAGAACCAAGGTGGCACAAACGTACAGGGACAAGCATACATGACCCAGCAATGCACGTGTCGGTCATCAGCGAGTGCAACCAAGTCGTAGCAAGCTACAAGGACTTCAGTGATACACCGCGTGACATTTCCCCGTAGGGACAGACACAGGAGCAAAGAAGGACACATGCCGGTCAATCCATGTGTTCCGGAGCAGTAGCGAACTACCAAGGCTCAGTGGAAGCACTAGGAGGCATTTCCCTGTATGGAAGGCTACCAAAGGCACACGACTAGATGTCGAATCCCACACATACAGTGCATTTCAAACATACACACATTATGCACGATATGTGTAGATACAACATGCATCACAACAAAACTCTATTAAGCAAAACACTTGGGAAACTTACCGTCATCACGGAGGTGTAGGTGTAGGTGTAGGTGTAGGACCGGTCGCGCTAGTGGCAGACGGAGAAGGATCGGTCGATGCTTGTCGGGAGTTACGTTGCACCAAAGATTATTTCCAATGTATCGTTATCATGATGCAACTCAAATGTGAAGACTAGTAACTAATGACCGTTCAAATGAAACTCACCGTGCCCGCCGGAGCAATGACTGGCATCGACGGAGGGGTCTGGCCGTTCTTCTCGCACATGGACTGCACATTTGGTTTTGACGAGTCAGTCATATTAGTTACTAATGAAAGGAACATTGCGTGCATGATTTAGCTAATATGCAGAAGAAACTTACCACGAAGAGATCGTACATGGCCCGGTTAGCCGAGTCGTTCCGGTTCCTCTCCTCCTCCAACAGCCTAGCCGTCCTCTCCTCATTCTCCCTCTCCCTCTCCGCCGCCTGCCGGTCCCTCTCCTCAAAATCAGCCTGGGTCTTCGCTCTCTCTGCCTCAATAGCAGCCTGCAACACCACTCGTTAGCATTGTAATCATCGACGGCCGCAAACACAATGTAATGGAGGAAAGGCTACTGAGTCCATATAACAAACCTGGAATTCGATTTCCACTGGTTGTAAACGAGACGGTTTCTCAGGATCAGAGCTGGTCTGGCGCTTCTTGATCTGCGGGAGAGTGCTACTACAACGTATCAGTCCATTACCCATGGCTAACGAGCCATGGGACCTCCCGCCACCAGATATCATCACCAGCTCTGGATCAAGAGGCCGGCTCGGGTTAAAGTCCGGCCCTTTCCTTGCCTTCCCCTGCTTAACGTACTGCACCATCTTTTCGAGGTCGATAACCCGAGCCGCGACCTCCTCATGTGCCTGAGCACACCTGTAGAAGGTCTGCAATCAAACAAGAAAACACGGATTAGAAGGTCTGCAATCAAACAAGAAAACATAGTTTAGAGCATGCAACCGAATGAGTTGTCATGCTGATTCTGCCAAAATCGGAAGTTCGGAACATAGCATTGTGATTCAGTAGTAGAAAACTGGACAACACGTGGATCATCTCAAGATTGCAATAGATGCGAAATTCTTGTAAGCGCGGCAGGCGGGCGAAACATGCCAGCGATGCTGCACAAGAGGTGATCAGAAACAAGATAAATACGACGTAGCGTTGGAGCCTGGAGAGGTGAAGTCAACTGTGCTTCGACTACCAAAGACACAGCTCACCAATTTGGACCAGCACACCTGTGCATATGAGGTTGCCCCCAATAATCAAGAAGCTTGGTTGGGAGACATAGGAAAAGCAGCATCCTGTATTGGAGATGGGTGGTTTTTGTCACGACAGCACAACACATCGTTATCATTGAGATTCTTGCTGTCTAGAGGGTCATACCATGGCTTCTGCTTCTTTCTGTACATATATAGGGACAAGCCCATAGGCAGAACTCAACACCATCGCAGAGCGGCTTCTCTTATCTTCTATCTCCAGAGAACAAACAAAAAAACTTCAGCTTCCAACACAATCATGGCACCCCACCTCAGGTCCACGAGTGTGCCTTCCAGCCCTCGCTCCGGCGAAGCCGATGTCGACCAACAGCTGCATAGCCTAAACACAGCCACCGTCTCTCCCTTATCAACAATTGGGGCGGTGTGTGTTGGGCTAAGGAGGCTTGGAGACATCTATGACTGCATCAATGAGCACACATGCTTCCCTAGCAGCCAAATTCTCCTCTGCAAAACGCAGCAAAGGGTTGCTGTGGAGCAAGAGCTTGAGCGCTCCCTTGTCTCGCTTGACCTCTGCAATGTCGTGCAAGTCAGCTTTTCTGAGTTCAAGGCAAACGTCAAAGACATGCAGTTGGTTATCAAGAGAGCAGATGATGCAGCTCTTCACGTCAAGATCCAGTCTTGGTTTCACCAGATCAAGAAAGCGCGAAAAACGCTCAAGAAGAACAACAAGAAGTCTTCTTCGACTGATCTGGAGAGCTACAGAGTGGTCAAGTTGTTGGCTGAAGCTAGAGAAGCCGCTGTCACAATGATTGGATCCTCAATGGAACTCCTGTCGAAGCAAATTGCAACACCAAATTCTAACAAGTGGGCTCTTGTATCAAAGGCATTCGAGAAGAAAAGAGTTACATGCGAGGAGGAGCAGCTGCAGGTGATGGAGTTGGACACCGTTGATCTTGAGAGTGGAGTTGAGACTTTGTTCAGAAGATTGATTCAGAGCAGAGTTTCTCTTCTAAATACTCTCTGTTTGTAGACTAGATGTACCAACTCCGATCCCTTGTGATTGGCATCCGCCTTTTAGAGGATTTGTTGATCACTAGAACAATTTTGCAACATGTGTACAGGAAAGGCACTGTACATAAATATACTCAGCTGAGGAACACGATTATTTATCAAATTCATATTTTATATTACAATTGCTTAAGTTTTGGATGGTTCACTCAAAAGATTCTATGGAAAAAAAGACCAAGTTACTTAAAGATGCTTGTCATTATTGACTATTATAGTCTATAGAAGTGCTTTTTCAGAATACAGTTTTTTATGGTGGTTTTTCAGAATACAGTTCAAGCGCAACTAGGTTGTTTGTTTCAAATAGTCATGTTGCATATTTAAGAATCTTGTTAATACACTAACACACTCCTTGTGCGGTGGTTCTAAACCTATATAGAAATATGCCAACTCTAGGACACAAAGTATAAACTTGTAATTAGCACACAACTGGTTCTAACAGAAACATTATCTGTGTCAATTACCAGGCTACACCACATGTATGACAAAGGAAAATGTCCAGTTTAAAACCCCAGAGCCAATAGGTTACATTTTCAACTGGAGTCTCGCTGCAATAATCGGAATATAACAAGTGAGGTATTCGATTCTCACTGCAACAACTAGAACATGAATAAGTGAGGAACACAGTTGAGGCTCCTAAATGGAGGGGAACAAATGGTGTCTGCCTCTGATACCTTCTTTAAATATATTTCTGGGTCTGTTGTGACGCATATCTGGGACATGGACTTGACACAAGCTCTGCGAGATCAAACATCAATATTGGTGTTTACCATTCGAAACTTGCTTCCCGTTCATAGACATGCCTTCTCCAAAGGGCCAACATGATCAAACATGTTTCTTTCATTCTCATGTAGTTGTTTCTGGTTATTTGTCACCAAACAGATTACAAACATATTTACATTTCAGCATATTCTGAACTATAATGCACATAGTATGCATATGTGACTAAATTAACATGTTTACCTGTTATAATGTGATATATCAATATTTATCATACTTTGGTTATCTAAGCCCCGACGTGCAATGCACGTGTACCTTACTACTCCCTCCGATCCAAATTAATTGACGCTGACTTGGTACAACTTTGGATTAATTTGGATCTAAAATAAAGTTGTACTAATTCAGCGTCAATTAATTTGGATCGGAGGGAGTGGTATATTACTGTTACGGAATTACATGTGCAGCCCGGCCTAGACTAACCTCTGAAAATGCCAGCCTATCAGCCACATCGTTTGTCCACTGGAAGAACCGTGTTAATTGACGAGTAAATCTCAAGACTGCAACAGGAACAGTAGTTACATTGGCATCTTGCCCAGCCAGTCTCTCACATAATGTAATAACCTGGAGAAGGCAAAATAAATAGAATTAAAATAATAATGTACAACTCCCATAAACCATCATTTGGTACATTCTCAAAAGCAAAAGAAAATGCATGAATGACTAGATTGGTACATTCCCTGTGTAGGATACTATACTAGTAACTACTTATTAATGACAAGTCATTAGTAAATTTGGTTGGGAAGACCCTACTGAACACTATATACACTTCATTAACTAAAAAAAGAAATAGAGTTAATTACCTCCTGAGTTGTCCAAGCACGTGGTCCAGCAAATGTTAGGAGTTTTTTGCTGGCCTTCTCATTGCGCAAAGCAACAAATGTCAGGCGAGTGACGTCCTATAGTTGCACAGAGAATGCGCGTCAACAGAAAGCTACTTTGGAGAGCGACTGGTACATAGATATACACAGTTCAATTTTCCAATGGAAAGGGAGAAAAGATAACCTGGGTATCCATGTATGCAATCCGAGTCGGAGCATCAGTTCCCCAAACTGACTTCTCTTCTAGTATGTAAACTAAATTGTAAATAGTATGCACTGGAGATATCCTAAAAAAATGTAAACTTAAGTATAGCATTTAGAATCCCTAAAAAATGTATAGTATTTAGAAAAATATCCTAGTCCTGAAGCTAAAGGCATCACAGACATAGAGCCAGCTCTATCTCTCGGAGAATACATGATGAGATGGCATTATCACTTTCAAGGTGAAATATATTTGTTCTTAACAGTTAACCCCATCTAGTGGTTGTCTGAATATTTCTCTCAAAGAACAACAATAATGCTATGTGTACACTTTTTTTCAGAGGGTACTAATTCTTTTGAGAGAAAAAATGCTTCCGTGCATGAATTCAACAGTATTTATGTGAGGAGTAAATTGCTACTGCAGTTATATAGGCTGCTAGCCTCAACAGTATTTATGTGAGGAGTAAATTGCTTCCGTGTCTACGTGGGAACCCAAAAATTTTTATCAACAAACACATCATCACCCATCGCAATCTGGATCGGCCTCGCCCGGGGAACGAAGGAAGGGGAGAGAATCGCAGATCAAACGAGTGGTTGACGAGTAATCCTGGGGAGCGGAGCTACGCTAGAACGAACGAATCCAGCCATGGAATCAACGAAAATCGACGCCCGCGTCGATCCATCCCCCTGCGACACCACCCGACAGCAGAAACCGCGGCAGGAAACATGCCTCACTATGTATTGTAGATCATGAAGCAAGCAAGGCGGAGAGGCGAGGGGTGGGGTGGGGTGGAGGAGGTTACTGGAGAGGGGGATCCGCGTGCCGAGGAGGCTTCTTTCCCCGGCTGGAGAGGAGGGGCGGATGGGAGCGGCGGCGGGGTGATTGGGCGGCGGCGACTCAGATGCGTGCGAGAGAGGGAGACGAGGGGAGAGAGGGAGGGGATAGAGAGAACTTTTTTTTACCCGGAAAAAATTAACCCATTTCTTTGCCATCTGCCAGCAGATGGCAAAGAATCTTTGCCGTCTGCTGGCAGATGGCAAAGAGGTGGGGCTGGTACGCCGTTACACCCCTGACGGCCACAAGATTTGCCAACCTCTTTGCCATCTGCTGGCATATGGCAAAGATTATTTGCCATCCACTGGCAGATGGCAAAGAATTAGCTGATGGCAACCATGTTCTTTGCCGTCTGTCAGTTCTTTACCATCTGTTTTTTATAAGCAGATGGCAAAGACGTTCTTTGCCATCAGCTGGCAGATGGCAAACAGCTGGCTGATGGCAAATTCCCAGATTCCAGTAGTGATGAAGGTATTGTCTTGAGGCATAAAATTTTTGAAAGAGGTATTGAAGTTGATAAAGCTAAAGTTGATGCTATTGAAAAGCTGTTGTGTCCTAAGGACGTTAAAGGTATAAGAAGTTGTTGGCGATCGTTGCAGAAATTCGAAAATATTCTACGCATCACCAAGATCAATCTATAGAGTGACTAGGAACGAGAGAGGGGAGTGCATCTTCATTCCTTTGAAGATCGCGATGCGTAAGTGTTGCAAGAACGCGGTTGGTGGAGTCGTACACGAAGCGATTCAGTTCGCGTCGGAATCCGATCTAAGCGCCGAACAACGGCGCCTCCGCGTTCAACACACGTACAGCCCGGTGAGGTCTCCCACGCCTTGATTCAGCAAGGAGAGAGGGAGAGGATGGGGAAGACTCTGTCCAGCAGCATCACAACGGCGTGGTGGTGGTGGAGGAGCGTGGTACTCCAGCAGGGCTTCGCCAAGTACTGCAGAAAGAGAGGAGGAGTTGGGAGGGGGAGGGCTGCGCCCGGCAATGGGTGCGCCTGCCCTCCCACCTCCCCACTATATATAAGGGCAAGGGAGAGGGGGGCCGACCACCTTAGGTCCAATCTAGGGGGGGGGGGCAAGGGGAGGGTGCTTGCCCCCCAAGCCAAGGGGGGACGCCCCCCCTTAGGGTTTCCCCCAACCCTAGGCGCATGGTCCCTAGGGGGGATGGCGCCCAACCCACTTAGGGCCTGATCCCTCTCCATATAGAGCCCATAGGGCCCTCTGGGGTAGGTGGACCCTCTCGGTGGACCCCTGGAATACCTTCGATGGTCCCGTTACAATACCAGCACCCCCCGAACCTTTCTGGTGATCGTATAATGACTTCCCATATATAAATCTTCACCTCCGGACCATTCCGGAACTCCTCGTGACGTCCGAAATCTCATCCGGGACTCCGAAAAACATTCGGTAACCACGTAGATGCATTCCCTATAACCCTAGCGTCATCGAACCTTAAGTGTGTAGACCCTACTGGTTCGGGAACCATGCAGACATGACCGAGACATCTCTCCGGCAATAACCAACAGCGGGATCTGGATACCCATGTTGGCTCCCACATGTTCAACGATGATCTTATCGGATGAACCACGATGTCAAGGATTCAATCAATCCCATATACAATTCCCTTTGTCTACCGGTATGATACTTGCCCGAGATTCGATTGTTGGTATCCCGATACCTTGTTCAATCTCATTACCGGCAAGTCTCTTTACTCGTTCCGTAACACATCATCTCGTGACCAACTTCTTAGTCACATTGAGCTCATTACAATGATGTCTTACGAGTGGGCCCAGAGATACCTCTCTGTCATACGGAGTGAGAAATCCCAGTGTCGATTCGTACCAACCCAACAAATACTTTCGGTGATACCCGTAGTGCACCTTTATAGCCACCCAGTTACGTTGTGACGTTTGGCACACCCAAAGCATTCTTACGGTATCCGAGAGTTGCACAATCTCATGGTCTAAGGAAAAGATACTTGACATTGGAAAAGCTTTAGTAGACGAACTACACGATCTTGCGCTATGCTTAGGATTGGGTCTTGTCCATCACATCATTCTCCTAATGATGTGATTCCGTTATCAATAACATCCAATGTCCATGGTCAGGAAACCGTAACCATCTATTAATCAACGAGCTAGTGAACTAGAGGCTCACTTGGGACATGTTATGGTCTATGTATTCACACATGTATTACGATTTCCGGATAATACAATTATAGCATGAACAATAGACAATTATCATGAACAAGGAAATATAATAATAACCATTTTATTATTGCCTCTAGGGCATATTTCCAACAGTCTCCCACTTGCACTAGAGTCAATAATCTAGTTACATTGTGATGAATCGAACACCCATAGAGTTCTGGTGTTGATCATGTTTTGCTCATGGAAGAGGTTTAGTCAACGGATCTGCGACATTCAGATCCGTATGCACTTTACAAATATCTATGTCTCCGTCTTGAATATGACCACGAATGGAGTTGAAACGGCGCTTGATGTGCTTGGTCTTCTTGTGAAACCTGGGCTCATTGGCAATGGCAATAGCTCCAGTGTTGTCGCAAAAGAGAGTCATCGGGCCCGACGCGCTTGGAATAACTCCTAGGTCGGCGATGAACTCCTTCATCCAGACTCCTTCCTGTGCTGCTTCGGAAGCAGCTATGTACTCCGCTTCACATGTAGATGCCGCCACGACGCTTTGCTTGCAACTGCACTAGCTAACTGCCCCACCATTCAAAATATATACGTATCCGGTTTGTGATTTGGAGTCATCCGGATCTATGTCGAAGCTATCATCGACGTAACCGTTTACGAAGAGCTCTTCGTCACCTCCATAAACGAGAAACATATCCTTAGTCCTTTTCAGGTACTTCAGGATGTTCTTGACCGCTGTCTAGTGTTCCATTCCGGGATCACTTTGGTACCTCCTCACCAAACTTATGTCAAGGTTCACATCAGGTCTGGTACACAGCATGGCATACATAATAGAACCTATGGCTGAGGCATATGGGATGACACTCATCTTTTCTCTATCTTCTGCCGACGTCGGGCATTGAGCTGTGCTCAATCTCACACCTTGCAATACAGGCAAGAACCCTTTCTTGGACTGATCCATATTGAACTTCTTGAATATCTTGTCAAGGTATGTGCTTTGTGAAAGACCAATGAGGCGTCTCGATCTATCTCTATAGATCTTGATGCCTAATATGTAAGCAGCTTCTCCAAGGTCCTTCATTGAAAAACACTTATTCAAGTAGGACTTTATGCTTTCCAAAAGTTATATATCATTTCCCATCAATAATATGTCATCCACATATAATATGAGAAATGCTACAGAGCTCCCACTCACTTGCTTGTAAATATAGGCGTCTCCATAAGTCAGTATGAACCCAAACGCTTTGATCACTTCATCAAAGCGAATGTTCCAACTCGGAGATGCTTGCACCAGCCTATAGATGGAGCGCTGGAGCTTTCATACCTTGTTAGCATTCTTAGGATCAACAAAACTTCCGGCTGCATCATATACAATTCTTCCTTAAGGAAACCGTTAAGGAATGCCGTTTTGATGTCCATTTGCCATATCTCATAATCATAGAATGCGGCAATTGCTAACATGATTTGGACGGACTTCAGCATCGATACGAGAGAGAAAGTCTCATCGTAGTCAATTCCTTGAACTTGTCGATAACCCTTAGCAACAAGCCGAGCCTTATAGATGATCACATTTCCATCCGCGTCAGTCTTCTTCTTAAAGATCTATTTATTTTCTATGGCTTGCCGATCATCGGGCAAGTCAACCAAAGTCCATACTTTGTTATCATACATGGATCCTATCTCGGATTTCATGGCTTCAAGCCATTTGTTGGAATCCGGACTCGCCATCGCTTCTTCATAGTTTGAAGGTTCACCGTTGTCTAACAACATGATTTCCATGACAGGGTTGCCGTACCACTTTGGTGCGGAACGTGTCCTCGTGGACCTACAATGTTCAGTAGTAACTTGATCTGAAGTTTCATGATCATTATCATTAACTTCCTCTCTAGTCGGTGCAGGCACTACAGAAACATCTACTTGTGCTGCGCTACTTTCCGGTTCAAGAGGGGCTACAACCACCTCATCAAGTTCTACTTTCCTCCCACTTACTTCTTTCGAGAGAAACCTTTTCTCCAAAAAGGATCCATTCTTGGAAACGAAGACCTTGCCTTCGGATCTGAGGTAGAAGGTATACCCAATAGTTTCCTTAGGGTATCCTATGAAGACGCATTTTTCCGATTTGGGTTCGAGCTTTTCAGGTTGAAGTTTCTTGACATAAGCATCACATCCCGAAACTTTTACAAATGACAATTGACAACTTAGGTTTCCTCCCAAACCATAATTCATACGGTGTCGTCTCAACTGATTTAGATGATGCCCTATTTAAAGTGAATGCGACAGTCTCTAAAGCATAACCCCAAAATGATAGCGGTAAATTGGTAAGGGACATCATAGATCACACCATGTCCAACATAGTACGATTAGGACGTTTGGACACACCGTTACGTTGAGGTGTTCCAGGCGGCATCAGTTGTGAAACAATTCCACATTTCCTTAGGTGTGTGCCAAATTCGTGACTTAAATATTCTCCTCCACGATCTGATTGTAAGAACTTTATTTTTCTGTCACGTTGATTCTCAACCTCATTATGAAATTCCTTGAACTTTTCAAAGGTCTCAGACTTGTGTTTCATCAAGTAGACATACCCATATCTACTTAAGTCGTCAGTGAGGGTGAGAACATAACGATAACCACCGCGAGCCTCAATGCTCATCGGACCGCATACATCAGTATGTATGATTTCCAACAAGTTGGTTGCTCGCTCCATTGTTCCGGAGAACAGAGTCTTGGTCATCTTGCCCAAGAGGCATTGTTCGCACGTGTCAAATGATTCATAATCAAGAGACTCCAAAAGTCCATCTGCATGGAGTTACTTCATGCGTTTGACACCAATATGACCAAGGCGGCAGTGCCACAAGTATGTGGGACTATCATTATCAACCTTACATCTTTTGGCATTCACACTATGAATATGTGTAACATCACGTTCGAGATTTAATAAAAATAAACCATTGACTAGCGGGGCATGATCATAAAACATTTCTCTCATTTAAATAGAACAACCATTATTCTCTGATTTAAATGAGTAGCCATCTTGCATTAAACGAGATCCAGATACAATGTTCATGCTCAAAGCTAATAATAAATAACAATTATTGAGGTTTAAAACTAATCCCGAAGGTAGATGTAGAGGCAGCGTGCCGACGGCGATCACATCGACCTTGGAACCATTCCTGACGCGCATCATCACCTCGTCCTTCACGAGTCTTCGCTTATTCTGCAACTCCTGCTTTGAGTTACAAATGTGAGCAACTGCACCGGTATCAAATACCCAGGAGCTACTACGAGCATTGGTAAGGTACACATCAATAACATGTATATCACATATACCTTTGACGTTGCCGGCCTTCTGCTAAGTATTTGGGGCAATTCCGCTTCTAGTGACCCGTTCCCTTGAAATAAAAGCACTCAGTCTCAAGCTTGGGTCCGTTCTTTGGCTTCTTCTCGGCAACTGGCTTACCGGGCGCGGCAACTCCCTTGCCGTCCTTCTTGAAGTTCTTCTTACCCTTGCCTTTCTTGAACTTAGTGGTTTTATTCACCATCAACACTTAATGTTCCTTTTTGATCTCCACCTTCGCTGATTTCAGCATTGAATATAACTCGGAAATGGACTTCTCCATCCCTTGCATATTGTAGTTCAGCACAAAGCTCTTGTAGCTAGGTGGGAGCGACTGGTGGATTCTATCAATGACCGCGTCATCTAGAAGATTAACTCCTAGCCGAGACAAGCGGTTGTGCAACCCAGACATTTTGAGTATATGCTCGCTAACATAACTGTTTTCCTCCATCTTACAACTGTAGAACTTGTCGGAGACTTCATATCTGTCGACCCGGGCATGAGCTTGGAAAACCATTTTCAGCTCTTGGAACATCTCATATGCTCCGTGTTGCTCAAAATGCTTTTGGAGCCCCGATTCTAAGCTGTAAAGCCTGCC
Organism: Secale cereale; assembly: GCA_902687465.1. Lineage (NCBI taxonomy): Eukaryota > Viridiplantae > Streptophyta > Magnoliopsida > Poales > Poaceae > Secale > Secale cereale. The sequence goes on from LR738710.1 coordinate 74,080,126, forward strand.
ACACTGAACCAGGGAGTAATCATCACTACGCGACTGCCAGGCGTTCATAACGTCTTGAGTTGATGGGAAAATGGGTGCGCCACCTTGCGGTGCTTCAAGGACATATGCTTTCTTGGCAGCTATGAGGATGATCCTCAAGTTATGGACCCAGTCCGTATAGTTGCTACCATCGTCTTTCAGCTTGGTTTTCTCTAGGAACGCGTTGAAGTTGAGGGCAACATTAGCGTGCGCCATTTGATATACAAGACATATTGTAAAGATTTTAGACTATGTTCATGATAATTAAGTTCATTTAATCAAATTTAATGAACTCCCACTCAGATAGACATCTCTTTAGTCATCTAAGTGATACATGATCCGAATCGACTAGGCCGTGTCCGATCATCACGTGAGGCGGACTAGTCATCAATGGTGAACATCTCCATGTTGATCATATCTTCTATACGGGTCATCTTTGACCTTTCGGCCTTCCGTGTTCCGAGGCCATGTCTGTACATGCTAGGCTCGTCAAGTCTACCTAAGTGTATTGCGTGTGTAAATCTGGCTTACACCCGTTGTATGCGAACGTTAGAGCCTATCACACCCGATCATCACGTGGTGCTTTAGAACAACGAACCTTAGCAACGGTGCACAATTAGGGGGAACACAATTCTTGAAATTTTAGTGAGAGATCTTTTTATTTAAGCTACCATCGTTCTAAGCAAATAAGATGTAAAACATGATAAACATCACATGCAATCAAATAGTGACATGATATGGCCAATATCATTTTGCTCCTTTTGATCTCCATCTTCGGGGCTCCATTATAATTATCGTCACCGGCATGACACCATGATCTCCATCATCATGATCTCCATCACCGTGTCTTCATGAAGTTGTCTCGCCAACTGTTACTTCTACTACTATGGCTAACGTTAGCAATAAAGTAAAGTAATTACATGGCATTTTCATTGACACGTAGGTCATACAATAAAATAAGACAACTCCTATGGCTCCTCCTGGTTTTCATACTCATTGATGTGAAGGTCGTGATTCCTATTACAAGAACATGATCAATCTCATACATCACATATATCATTCATCACATCCTTTTGGCCATATCACAGCACACGACATATGCTACAAGAACATGTTAGACGTCCTCTAATTGTTGTTGCAAGTTTTTTACGTGGCTGCCATAGGTTTCTAGCAAGAACGTTTCTTACCTATGCCAAAACCACAACGTGATATGCCAATTACTATTTACCCTTCATAAGGACCCTTTTCATCGAATCCGATCTGACTAAAGTGGGAGAGACAGACACCTGCTAGCCACCTTATGCAACTAGTGCATGCCAGTCGGTGGAACCTATCTCACGCAAGCATACGTGTAAGGTCGGTCCGGGCCACTTCATCCCATGATGCCGCCGAATCAAGATAAGACTAGTAACGGCAAGTAAATTGACAAAATCGACACCCACAATAACTTGTGTTCTACTCGTGCATAGAAACTACGCATAGACCTAACTCTGATGACACTGTTGGGGATCGTTGCAGAAATTCAAAAAACTTCTATGCATCACCAAGATCAATCAATGGAGTGACTAGCAACAAGAGAGGGGAGTGCATCTTCATACCTTTGAAGATCGCGATGCGGAAGCGTTGCAAGAACGCGGTTGGTGGAGTCGTACACAAAGCGATTCAGATCGCCACCAAATCCGATCTAACCGCCGAACAACGGCGCCTCCGCGTTCGACACACGTACAGCCCGGTGACGTTTCCCACGCCTTGATCCAGCAAGGAGAGAGGGAGAGGTTGGGGAAGACTCCGTTCAGCAGCAGCATAATGGCGTGGTGGTGGTGGAGGAGCGTTGTACTCCGGCAGGGCTTTGCCAAGCACTGCAGAAAGAGAGGAGAAGTTGGGAGGGGGAGGGCTGCGCCAGACAATGGGTGCGACTGCACTCCCACCTCCCCACTATATATAGGGGCAAGGGAGAGGGGGGGCGGCCCCCTTAGATCCAATCTAAGGGGGGAGGGGGCGGCCAAGGGGAGGGGGCTTGCCCCCCAAGCCAAGGGGGCGCCCCCCTTAGGGTTTCCCCCAACCCTAGGTGCATGGGCCCTAGGGGGAAGGCGCCTAGCCAACTTAGGGACCGATCCCTCTCCATATACAGCCCATAGGGCCCTCTGGGGCAGGTGGACCCTCCCGATGGACTCCCGGAACACCTTTGGTGGTCCCGGTACAATACCGGCACCCCCCCGAACCTTTCCGGTGACCGTATATTGACTTCCCATGTATAAATTTTCACCTCCGGAACTCCTTGTGACGTACGGAATCTCATCCGGGACTCTGAACAACATTCGGTAATACATTCCCTATAACCCTAGCATCATCAAACCTTAAGTGTGTAGACCTTACGGGTTCGGGAACCATGCAGACATGACCGAGACATATCTCTGGCCAATAACCAATAGCGGGATCTGGATACCCATTTTGGCTCCCACATGTTCCACGATGATCTTATCGGATGAACCACGATGTCAAGGATTCGATCAATCCCGTATACAATTCCATTTGTCTACCGGTATGATACTTGCCCAAGATTCAATCGTCGGTATGCCGATACCTTGTTCAATTTCGTTACCGGCAAGTCTCTTTACTCGCTCCGTAACACATCATCCTGTGACCAACTCCTTAGTCACGTTGAGCTCATTACGATGATGTCTTACCGAGTGGGCCCAGAGATACCTCTCCGTCATAGAGAGTGATAAATCCCAGTCTCGATTCGTACCAACCCAACAGATACTTTAGGTGATACCCGTAGTGCACCTTTATAGCCACCCAGTTAAGTTGTGGCATTTGGCACACCCAAAGCATTCTTATGGTATCCGAGAGTTGCACAATCTCATGGTCTAAGGAAAAGTTACTTGACATTGGAAAAGCTTTAGCAGACGAGCTACACGATCTTGTGCTATGCATAGGATTGTGTCTTGTCCATCACACATTCTCCTAATGATGTGATCCCGTCATCAATGACATCCAATGTCCATGGTCAGCAAACCGTAACCATCTATTGATCAACGAGCTAGTCAACTAGAGGCTCACTAGGGACATGTTGTGGTCTATGTATTCACACATGTATTATGATTTCCGGATAATACAATTATAGCATGAACAATAGACAATTATCATGAACAAGGAAATATAATAATAACCATTTTATTATTGCCTCTAGGGCATATTTCCGACAAAAGTTTCCTTAGTCATGCTGGTTTTTATAGGAGGTTCATTAAAGACTTCTAAAAATTTCTAGGCCTGTGACTAATCTCTTACAAAAAGATGTTCGTTTTGTCTCTGATGATGATTGTGTAGAAGCATTTGAAATACTTAAGAAAGCCTTGATTTCTGCACCTATTGTCCAGCCACCTGATTGGAATTTACCCTTTGAAATTATGTGTGATGCTAGTGATTATGCTGTAGGTGCTGTTCTAGGACAAAGAGTTGATAAGAAATTAAATGTTATCCAATATGCTAGTAGAACTCTAGACAGTGCTGATGGGCCTCGAACCCCTCGTTGGTTACCCCAAGTGGAAGGTGTAAGATGCAGTATTGTAGAAGTGTTTTCCCTTAGCAAAGATGCCAAGGATCGAATCCCCAGAGACTCCTAGGTTCAACAAGTAGGTGTCAACTGCTACGGCGCCAGATAGTAGCAATCAACGTGGACCTGCACACAGATACAAATAACTTTGCTCCCAACGAGTACAGAGAGGTTGTCAATCCCTTCGGCCTTGTAGTTCACAAAGGATTAAAAGCAATGATAGTAGTGATAGATAGTGTTTTGCAATAGTAAATAATAGCAAAAAGTAAAATAGTGGATGTGATCAATGATGGTAATATGAACCGGAGTCTCATGAAGTTCACTAGTGATGTCTCTCTCCCAAAAGACGATAAAACAACTATGTGAGGTAAACAAATTACAGCTGGGCAATTGACAGGACCACGAACGCAAACCAATGCTGACTACATTGCTAGAAAGGTTGAGGTTCAAAGCATGGGCGGTACGCCAAAGTAAGTAGACCGAAATCCATCAATATCTACTACTAATCATCCACCTTGAGATATCTATCCAGAACATCTCGCTGGTATTAAGTTGCGAGTCCCACCCATAGTGTAAACTCAATGCAACAGACAACTGCATTAAAAGAACTTTGCGTAAAGTAAACAATCCTTGCACCCGCGGGCACAAGCACCGTTGTTTTCCCCCTTGTGGAAACATCACATCCCCTAGACTCATGTTTCTGTCACTCAAGCTAGTCATCGAGGGGCATGAACCCACAATCGAGCATAACGTTCCCTCTTGGAGTCACTACGTATTACTTGGCCAAAGCAATAAATAACAACGGAGAACATGCAAGAATTACTTATGAACAAAAATATAAAAGAGGTGAATCAAATATATTACTCAAGATCAATCTGAACATAATCTCATAATCCATCGGATCCCAGCAAACTCAACATAGCAACAGGATAAGGATTACATAGGTGCCTCGATCATGTAGGGCAGCTCACGAGGACTAATTAGTGAAGCACAAGAATGGGAGGAGAACATCACATAGCTACTGGTCATGGACTCATGGTCCAAGGGAGATTACTCACGAGTCATGCGGGAGGCGTCCATGGTGGTGGAGAAGCTCCCGGTGGTGATCCTCCCCTCCGGCAGGGTGCCGGGAAGAGTTCTCCTGGTGCTCCCGATATTGGAAGCGGCGGCGGCGGCGGAACAGAGATGGGATCGCGAAAAGAGTTCCTGTTCTAAGGGTTTCGGAGGGCGCTTTAAATATATGCCAAAGGGGGGCATCGGGGAAGCTTTGGGGGGCCCAGGCGCCCCCCCCGGCGCGGCCCAGGGGGGGGGGGAGGGGGCGCCGCCAGGGAGCCTGGAGCCCTGGTGGCCCCCCTGGCTGTCCTTCGGACGCAAGGTTGTTTCCGAAACGTTGATTTTTTATATAATTTTTCTGGATTTTTCTGGGCAGTTCTCGTAACGTGAAAACCTGAAATACAAAAACAGCCGAAAACAGAAACTGGCACTGGGGTGCACTAGATTAGTAAGTTAGTCCAAATATGATCAAAAGTGTATGGAAGTGCATGAATATCATAGCAATATCACCCAAAAGTGGCATGGAGCAAGCAGAAATTATAGATACATTTTGGACGTATCAACATCCCCAAGCTTAATTCCTGCTCGTCCTCGAGTAGGTAAATGATAACAAGAATAATTTCTGTGGTGACATGCTATTAACCATATAGGACTTTTTCGTAGTCATATGACAAAAGCTTACCGAGACAATGATTCTATAGTAATTAAGTTGCCTCACGAGAAAATCACAAATGACTGAAAGTTTTACAATATGAAACTGAAACATCAAAAAGATTTGCAATGAACATGATGTGCAAATATGATAAAGTGATATCTAGCTTGCCCCCTTTAGTGATGCAAAACATAAATGCAGGGGCACCTTCAAGGTTTAAGTGATGACTAGATACAATCATTTCAGAATAAACGATATCACAATCATGCAAAAGACAATGCTACTTTGGGACAATGCACCTTACACTCAGAATGACAATCATGCTCTCAGTAGTTGGTGCCTCAACATAAAAGCAAAAGAAAGGTTATGTGCTAGAGCTTTTTATTTTGAAAACATGGAAGCAATTGTGTCAACGGTAGTAGTACTTCATATGTGCCATGCATAAGACATCCTATAAGTTGCAAGCCTCATGCATCGTATACCAATAGTGCTCGCACCTTGTCCTAATTAGCTCGGATCTCCATGGGTTATCATTGCATTACATATGTTTCAACCAAGTATCACAAAGGGGTACCTCTATGCCACCTGTACAAAGGTCCAAGGAGATAAATCGCATTTGATTTCTCATTTTTGATAGATCTCAACTTGAGGACATCCATACCGGGACAACATAGAAAATAGATGATGGACTCCTCTTCAATGCATAAGCATATTGTCATAAGAGATTGAGGATTAATGTCCAAGCTAAAACTTCCACCATGATACATGGCTTTGGTTGGCGGCCCAATGTTCTTCTCTAACAATATGCATATTCATTCAACCCACGGTAAATGACCCTTACTTCAGACAAGACGAACATGCATAGCAACTCACATGATATTCAACAAAAGTGTGACAGTTGATGGCGTCCCCAGAAACATGGTTACCGCTCAGCAAGCAACTTATAAGAAATAAGATACATATGCAACATATTCTTTACCACAATAGTGTTTAAGCTACTTTCCCATGAGCTATATATTGCAAAGTTAGTTCGCTTAGTACAGGTGGAGGTTAGCAAAAAGACTGGGAGCGACCAACTAAGAGAGTAATGACGGTCATAATCATGCAGAGCGACAAAGCAATATTGAATCAGGCATGGTAGTTATATCGCTACTCAGAAATAAAAGATCATCAAGGCTTGACAGACTTTCTTTATAGTCTTAAATATGCGTGAGCATACGCCAAGTCAATCAAAATAAATTCTCGAAGGAAGATATTACTAAACCATACCACATCATAGGCAAACAAACCATGTTGGTACTCCAATAACACATTGGGAACCCCCCAGCTATTTGAGATTAACCATAAGAAAACTTGAACTACTAAGCACCATTATGCACGTAGCATCTTTATCATAGACACATTAACCAATGCAACGGAAGCAAACTCTCTTAATAAGGTGAGCATGATAATTAAAGAGAGTTCAAGCAACCAACTAGACAAAAGCTCTTTGAAAAGATAAGCATGAATACTAAGAGCAGAGCATGATAGTAGCTATTAAAAGACAAAGAACACACACAGTATAGATAGACATGAAAATTCTATGTTATGTTCTAGGTGGAGGTGGAGCGTGTTTCTCTCCCACATAAAGGAATGCTGAGTTCCGACTCGTTAAACTAAAAAGAAAACTATAAGCGAGACGCTCCAAGCATAGCACATAACACATGAAGTGATAAAAATATAGCGGAACGAAAGACGAACTGATAATGTTGATGGAGAAGGGGATGCACGGGGGCATCCCCAAGCTTATACGCTTGAGTCTCCTTGAATATTTCTTGGGGGTGCACGGGGGCATCCCCAGCTTGAGCGCTTGACACTCCTGAATCTTTTTATCATCTTCCCTCGCACACTTGAAAACTCCCTTCATACATAACTCATCATAATCTGATTAGCGAGGTTAGTACCCTTAATAAATAATTATACCTTGCTGGAAATAAGGATATTCTTTAAGTTCTACTGTTTCTCAAGATTGCCAAAAGGTTTTTGCAAAGAAAAAGCAAGTTCTTGATTTGCAAAGTGAAGGAAAGGCAAAACAGGACAGAATCTGTGAAAAACAGAATAGCAGTTAGTAATTGATCTGTTCGGGATACTTCTGCAACTCAAATCAAAAAACTCAGAACAGTCGCACGAAAGACAATTATATAGAGAACGCTGTCGAAAAAATTCAGACCAAAAAGATGATCTGGTGATTTTATACGATTTTTTCTATCCAAGGACAGAATCTGTTTCCTGGACAGCACCTCACAACTTTTGAACTTTCTAGCAATCAGAGGCTATACTTGGCACAAATATGAAAAGCAAAGATACAATGATGATGCTACAGCAGTAAACAACATCAAGACACAACAAAAGCAAAAAATTTTATTCATTGGGCTGCCTCCCAAAAGCGCTTTATTTTATGCCTTTAAGCTAGGCATAATGCATAGATCAAGTTTTATCAAGAGTAAAAGAATAGCTAGCCCGTACAACGGACTCAAAAGGTAACTTGACCTTCTTACGAGGGAAGTGTTCCATCCCTTTCTTGAGAGGAAACTGAAATTTTATATTACCCTCTTTCATGTCAATGATAGCACCAACGGTGCGCAAAAAGGGACGTCCCAAAATAATTGGACATGAAGGATCACATTCAATATCCATAATAGTGAAATCGACGGGCACATAATTATCATTAACAACAATAAGAACATCGTCGATCCTCCCCAAAGGTTTCTTTATGGAAGAATCAACGAGACGAACACCAAAAGAACAAGAATCATAAGGTTTCAATTTAAGCATATCATATATTCTTTTGGGCATAACAGAGGTACTAGCACCAACATAACATAATGCATAACAAGAGAAGTCATTCAAATTAATTTTTATCATAGGATCCCAACCATCTTCTAGCTTTCTAAGTATGGAGGCTTCTACTCTAAGTTTCTCCTCCCTAGCTTTGATGAGAGCATTAGGGATATGCTCCGTGAAGGCAAGGTTAAGCGTGCGAGTGCGGGGATCTCTAGACATCTTGTGAAGGAAATCAATAACTTCGGTAAGAGTGCAATTATCAAAATCAAGGTCACGAGCATCAAGTAAATTGGTAGTGGTGTCCTTAAGGTTCACTTGTTTGGTAGCTTCTATAGTCATAGCATCACCATTAATAGGTCCATTGGGACCAGGAGTACATTGGGTGCTAAGAGTTTGAACATCCTCAACAACTTGGATAGTAGCAACAGTGTGGTGGGTAGGAAGGCTCTTAATTTTATCCTCTTCCTCCCTTTCTCTAGCCCATCTTTCTTTAAGTTTAGCCATCATCCTAATATTTTCATTAATTTGCACTTGAATAGCATTTATAGGAGTGACTTCCCTCTCCTCAAGAGGAGAAGTTTTAATTTTTAGCAATTTTACCTCATTGGCTAAGTGGTCTACCTTAAAAGAAAGATCATCTAGTTTATGTAGTTTTTCTTCTACACTCTTATTAAAGGCTTTTTGGGTAGTGATGAAATCTCTAAGCATAGTCTCTAGTTCAGTAGTGGAGTTTTTGGTACTAGGATAAGCATTGTTGTTCCCATAAGAATTAGAGGGGAACGGTCTAGGATTGTTACCAAAATTATGCCTATAAGCATTGTTGTTAAAATTGTTTCTAGAGGTAAAGTTCACATCTACTTGTTCTTGAGCAATCAAAGAATTTAAAGGAACATCACGAGGATCAACAATAGATTGCTTCGAAAGTAGAGACATGATCAAGTCAACTTTTTCGTTAAGGGAGGAAATCTCGTCGACAGAGTTTACCTTCCTACCTGTTGGAGCGCGTTCGGTGTACCATTGGGAATAGTTGGTCATCATCTCATTGAGAAGCTTTGTGGCAGCACCAAGTGTAGTTGACATAAAAGTTCCTCCCGCGGCCGAATCTAACAAGTTCCGCGAGGTGAAGTTCAAGCCTGCATAAAAAGTTTGGATAACCATCCAAGTAGTCAAACCGTGAGTAGGGCAGTTCTTGATAAGAGATTTCATACGTTCCCAAGCTTGGGCAACGTGTTCATTATCCAATTGTTTAAAATTCATTATGTTACTTCTAAGTTGGATAATTTTAGCAGGTGGATAGTATTTTCCGATAAAAGCATCTTTGCACTTGTCCCATGAATCTATGCTATTTCTAGGCAAAGGCTGAAACCAAATTTTATCTCCTCTTCTCAAGGAGAAAGGAAAAAGCTTAAGCTTAACAATATTACCATCTATTTCTTGGTACTTTTGCATATCACAAAGTTCAACAAAGTTGTTCAAGTGTAAAGCAGCATCATCTCCAGCACCGGAGAATTGTTCTCTCATAACTAAGTTCAGTAAAGCAGGTTTAATTTCATATGAAGGTGCTGAAGTGGCAGGTGTAGTGATAGGTGTGCTGATAAAGTCATCGTTGTTGTGACTAGTGAAGTCACACAACTTGGTGTTCTCGGTGGAACCCATAGTAGCAAGCAAGCAAGATAACTATTTTTGTGATTTTCGATAAAAAGGTACTAAAGCAAAAATGAAAGGTAAACTAACAAGACTAAAAAGCAAAGGTAAAAGATAGAATGCAACTCCCCTATCCTGAAGAGTGGAGTCCCCGGCAACGGCGCCAGAAAATACTCCTTGATGGGCCTCGAACCCCTCGTTGGTTACCCCAAGTGGAAGGTGTAAGATGCAGTATTGTAGAAGTGTTTTCCCTTAGCAAAGATGCCAAGGATCGAATCCCCAGAGACTCCTAGGTTCAACAAGTAGGTGTCAACTGCTACGGCGCTAGATAGTAGCAATCAACGTGGACCTGCACACAGATACAAATAACTTTGCTCCCAACGAGTACAGAGAGGTTGTCAATCCCTCCGGCCTTGTAGTTCACAAAGGATTAAAAGCAATGATAGTAGTGATAGATAGTGTTTTGCAATAGTAAATAATAGCAAAAAGTAAAATAATGGATGTGATCAATGATGGTAATATGGACCGGAGTCTCATGATGTTCACTAGTGATGTCTCTCTCCCAAAAGACGATAAAACAGCTATGTGAGGTAAACAAATTACAGCTGGGCAATTGACAGGACCACGAACGCAAACCAATGCTGACTACATTGCTAGAAAGGTTGAGGTTCAAAGCATGGGCGGTACGCCAAAGTAAGTAGACCGAAATCCATCAATATCTACTACTAATCATCCACCTTGAGATATCTATCCAGAACATCTCGCTGGTATTAAGTTGCGAGTCCCACCCATAGTGAAAACTCAATGCAACAGACAACTGCATTAAAAGAACTTTGCGTAAAGTAAACAATCCTTGCACCCGCGGGCACAAGCACCGTTGTTTTCCCCTTGTGGCAACAACACATCCCCTAGACTCATGTTTGTGTCACTCAAGCTAGTCATCGAGGGGCATGAACCCACAATCGAGCATAATGTTCTCTCTTGGAGTCACTACGTATTACTTGGCCAAAGCAATAAATAACAACGGAGAACATGCAAGAATTACTTATGAACAAAAATATAAAAGAGGTGAATCAAATATATTACTCAAGATCAATCTGAACATAATCTCATAATCCATCGGATCCCAGCAAACTCAACATAGCAACAGCATAAGGATTACATAGGTGCCTCGATCATGTAGGGCAGCTCACGAGGACTAATTAGTGAAGCACAAGAACGGGAGGAGAACATCACATAGCTACTGGTCATGGACTCATGGTCCAAGGGAGATTACTCACGAGTCATCCGGGAGGCGTCCATGGTGGTGGAGAAGCTCCCGGTGGTGATCCTCCCCTCCGGCAGGGTGCCGGGAAGAGTTCTCCTGGTGCTCCCGATTTTGGAAGCGGCGGCGGCGGCGGAACAGAGATGGGATCGCGAAAAGAGTTCCTGTTCTGAGGGTTTCGGAGGACGCTTTAAATATATGCCAAAGGGGGGCATCGGGGAAGCTTCGCGGGGCCTAGGCGCCCCACCGGCGCGGCCCAGGGGGGGGGGCGCCGCCAGGGCGCCTGGAGCCCTGGTGGCCCCCCCGGCTGTCCTTCGGACGCAATGTTGTTTCCAAAACGCTGATTTTTTATATATTTTTTCTGGATTTTTCTGGGCAGTTCTCGTAACGTGAAAACCTGAAATACAAAAACAGCCGAAAACAGAAACTGGCACTGGGGTGCACTGGATTAGTAAGTTAGTCCAAATATGATCAAAAGTGTATGGAAGTGCATGAATATCATAGCAATATCACCCAAAAGTGGCATGGAGCAAGCAGAAATTATAGATACGTTTTGGACGTATCAAGTGCCCAGAGAAATTATGCTACCACTGAAAAAGAATTTTTAGCAGTTGTATTTGCTTGTGATAAGTTCAGGCCATATATTGTTGATTCTAAAGTAACTGTTCACACTGATCATGATGCTATTAAATATCTTATGGAAAAGAAAGATGCATCACACACGGTGCGTAGAAGAAATTGTGTGGCAAAGGCTGTCCATAACACACAATTTTTGTGTGGTAAACATTTGGACAGGGTGGCCTAACACAAACAGTTTTCAAGAAAAGGTCGTGTGTGATTGTTCATTGCTCCAACACGGTTTATTCCTAGAAACTGTGTGCACTCCATGAGCTCATCGCCCACGGTATTTTCTCAATAATCGTGTAAGGGCATGTCCCTTACTATGTGATTTTGGTGATTGATGACAACGCGTTTGCGGGCTAATCGTGTGTGCTAAGTATTTCAGAGATTAGTCTGTTGGCACGAGACGATTGTTTCCCCTCGAAGCTTTAAGCAGAAGACTTGTCGTCTCCCTCAGTTTTTTTGTTTGGTGGACTTGAGTCGTAGGAGACACCATACTATCAAGAGGGGGTTGTCGTGGTACTAGGTCTGACAGTGAGAGTAGGGGGTACGTAGGAGGAGGCAAGGTCCTAGCTACGGCAAGGTTGTCCACACGAGTTTTACGAGTTCAGGCCCCTCTCGGAGGAGGTAAAAGCCCTACGTCTCAGTGCCCGGAGGCTGTCGACTGGAATATGTAAGTGTGTGCTACAGGGGGTACGAACGCTTGTACCAGAGGAGGGGGTGGATTATATAGAGTGCGCCAGGACCCCAACCGCCCCACGTTATAGAGAGTTCAATGTACATAAAGACATGGCGTTACTGATAACGCGTGTAATAAAGAGCAGTAAAGGCCATTAAGACTACGGAGTGAATGTCTTAGACCTTCTATGCGTCGAGTGGTTTCTTGCACGGCCGCGTGACTTCATTCTGTCGAATGGAATTGAGATATCCGAGTGAGGTATGTGGTCGAGTGAATTGCTCTATTTGGCCATTTCAGTCGGTTTCTTCTATCATCCTTAGAACGTCTTTGATATCAGGGCAGTGACCTTGGGTAGGGTACTTAGGTCAGGCCTGTGACCCTACCCTAGGTCCATGGTATCATCAGTAGCCTCCGAATGGATTGAGGTCCGAGTGAAAATGAGGGTTGAAGTTGATTCTGACCCGATTCTGGTGCCTCGGAGGCGTCCTCTTTGAACCAGGGAATCAAGCTGACCCTTCAACCTCACTTCAGTCACCTTGATCAATTCAGGAACCATCGAGAGAACTTTTGCGAGTAACTCTCGAGTGCTGACGAGGCGCGAGGTTTTTGGTGTGGTTAGCTGTTTTGTGGTTCTCGGATTTCGCGGGATTCGAATTTCGGGGAAGCGCGCGGGACGGAACGAGCCGCGGTAATCGGACCGGATATACACGGATGCCTCGATCCCCGCTCCGCCTTTTTCACCATGCATCGGGCGTGCGACTGTTGCGGGATTTGACAGGATTGCATGGGCCCACAAGTCAGTCACTCGACCGCTGGTCTATACACTACAAAAAAGACACATCCGTGAGATTTTGGGCCGAACGATTTTTTTTCCTGTCATACTTATGACATTTCTATGACGATAATTGTGACAAAACCCGATATCATCATAGATGTGGTGGGGTCCTACTTCTATGACAAAAAATCATGACAGAAAATGGGCTTTTCATCTTGGGCGGTCCTGAGACGTAGCTGCATGACATTCTTTGTGCCGTCCATGACGTTGGTAGAAGCGAGGGCGAGGAAAATATCGGGGTGTTCCCTGTTACGGTGGGTGGTCGGGGCCGAGTGATACACGTTTCTATCTTACACGCACGTGCGTGGGTGCGAGGCGTTGGGCTCTAACTGAACCCGAGGAATTGCACTGCAGGCTACGCGTTACTGAACCCGAGTGATCGATCGATGGCTGTTAACTGAACCCGATCGAGCGATTCCTTCACTATTGCTGCTAACTGAAGCCGATCGATGCTGCCTCTGGAT
>LR738710.1:74093832-74122866 GCA_902687465.1 Secale cereale
GGTGGGGGTGGATGAACAGGACCCCGTGGTGTTGCCTATGGATGAACAGGACCCTGATCGATCGAGCCGGTTGGGGCTGGATGAACAGGAGCCCGTGGAGGGTTGGATGAACAGGACCACCTCGTGGAGGGCAGGATGAACAGTAGACGGTGGATGGATGGATGAACAGTAGCCCATGGAGGGGTGGTTGAACAGGAGCACATGGAGAGGGCTGGTTGAATAGTAGTCGGTGGAGTAGCGCACGGTAGAGGCTGGATGAACAGGAACCCGTGGATGAACAGTCGTAGGTGGAGGCTGGAGGAGGTCGACGGTGGATGAACAGTAGCCCGTGGAGGCTGGAGGGGGTCGATGGTGGAGATGAACTGTATCCTGTGGAGTCCCGCCTTGCGGTACGCCACACCCCTCCCGATGAATAGGACCCCCGTTTCGACCGTAGCGCTCCAACACAAGTCCGCTTCCTCCGTTTTGCGGTACGCCACACCCCTCCCGATCAACAAGACCCCAGTTTCGACCGTAGGAGGTCCGTTTCCTCCGTTTTGTGGTACGCCAGACCCCTCCCGATGAACAGGATCCCGTTTTGAACGTGGCCGGTCGAACACAAGGCCGTTTCCTCCATTCTGCGGTACGCCAGGCCTCGTTTCCATCGGCTATTCCGTCCAAGCTTTCCCGATGAACACGACGACGCATTCCATTCTGACCCAGCCGGTTGGCTGCCCATGAACACGACGACGACACTGTTTCTCCGTTCCTACCTAGCAATGTACACGAGCCCTGGCCGTACGTATGCGCGAGTAGGCGTTCGAGACCCTGCCTGTATGTACGTACGTGGCCGTATTTTCTTTCTTGCACACTGGCCGCTATACATACGTGTACATGGTACGTGCGCGCCTCTACTACGACACGTGCGTGCCTCTTCATCAACCAGTATGTACGTACACGTTCTCGACCAGAATGACAATGCTACTACGCTTCGACCAGGTGGGTCCCGACTGTCAGTCACTTCCTTGCGTGCGAAGATGTAGCTGGTGGGTCCCAACTGTCAGGGGGCGAATCCCTTTTTTTTTTGCCCGGACGCACTTCCTTGCGTGCAAAGATGTAGCTGGTGGGTCCTAGTAGTCACGGGGAAACGTTTTTTTCGCGAAATACGGTGGCCCGTCCGGTGGGTCCCCGCTGTCAGGTGGAGGAATAATTAATTTGCACGTAATAAGGAGGCACTTCCTTGCTGCGACCGTGGACCCAGCTGTCAGCCTCTCCACGTACAGACCACGTCCGATGGAAGCCGTTTCTTGACCACATTGACCACGCCGCGCCAAGAGCACTGCTACTTCTCGAGCTTGCGTTGTATTCCCTCGAAGAGGAAAGGGTGATGCAGCACAGTAGCGTAAGTATTTCTTTCAGTTTTTGAGAACCAAGGTATCAATCCAGTAGGAGACCACGCGCGAGTCCCTCGCACCTGCACAAACAAATAAGAACTTCGCAGCCAACGCGATAAGGGATTTTCAATCCCTTTACGATCACTTACGAAAGTGAGATCTGATAGAAATGATAGTTTGATATTTTTGGTATTTTTGGATATAAGAACAGAAAGTAAAAGCGGAAAAATAAAATAGATTGTAGATTGATATGTCGAGAATAGACCCGGGGGCCATAGTTTTCTCTAGTGGCTTCTCTCATGATAGCTATATTCTACGGCGGGTAAACAAATTACTATCGAGCAATTGATAGAAAAGCGAATAATTATGAGACTATCTAGGCATGATCATTATGTATAGGGATCACGTCCGAGACAAGTATACCAAAACGATTCTGCATCTACTACTATTACTCCACACATCGACCGCTATCCAGCATGCATCTAGAGTATTAAGTTCATAAGAACGAAGTAACGCCTTAAGCAAGATGACATGATGTAGAGGGATGAACTCAAACTTAGTGATATAAACCCCATCTTTTTATCCTCGATGGCGACAATACAATACGTGCCTTGCTGCCCCTACTATCACTGGGAAAGGACACCGCAAGATTGAACCCAAAGCCAAGCATTTCTCCCATTGCAAGAACTATAGATCTAGTAGGCCAAACCAAACCAATAATTCTAAGAGACTTGCAAGGATATTATAATGATACATAAAGAGTTTAGAAAAGAACCAAATATTTCTCATAGATAATCTTGATCATAAACCCACAATTCATCGGATCTCAACAAACACACCACAAAAAGAGATTACATCGAATAGATCTCCTCGAAGACCGAGGAGAACCTGGTATTGAGATCCAAAGAGAGAGAAGAAGCCATCTAGATACTAGCTATGGACCCGAAGGTCTGTGGCAAACTACTGACAACTCATGGTGAGGCGATGATGATGATGTAGAAGCACTCTGTGGTAGATCCCTCCTCCGACGGAGCTTAGGAACAGGCCCCAAGATGGGATCTCACGGGAACAGAAGGTTGCGGCAGTGGAACTAGGGTTTTCTCTGTTGTTCTGATGGTTTCGGGGTACGTAGGTATATATAGGAGGAAGGAGGGCACAGGGGGCCAGACGGGGTGCCCACGAGGCAGGGGGCGTGACCTATAGGGGGGGGGGGGGCGCACCCCCACCCTCGTGGATGCCACGTCAGCCCTACTCCGTGGTTCTCAAGTCTCCCGTGCGTATTTTGCTCCAAAAATATCTCTCCAGAAGTTTCATTCTGTTTGGACTCCGTTTGATATTCCTTTTCTGTAAAACCCTGAAATAGGCAAAAAACAGCAATCTCAACTGGGCCTTTGGGTTAGTAGGTTAGTCCCAAAAATAATATAAAAGTGTATAACAAAGCCCATTAAACATCCAAAACATCATAAATAATAGCATGGAACAATAAAAAATTATTGATACGTTGGAGACGTATCAAGCATCCCCTAGCTTAATTCCTGCTCGTCCTCGAGTAGGTAAATGATAAAAACAGAATTTTTGATGTGGAATACTAACCAACATAGTTTTTCAATGTAGTTCTCTTAATAGTAGCATGAATGTTCAGATCTGAAAGATTCAAGACAAAATTCTATATTGACATAAGAAATAATAATACTTCAAGCATACTAACAAAGCAATCATGTCTTCTCAAAATACTATGGCTAAAGAAAGCGATCCCTACAAAATTATATTGTCTGGCTATGCTCCCTCTTCATCACACAAAATATTCATATCCCGCACAACCCCGGTTTGAGCCAAGCACTTGTTTTCATACACTGTTCTTTCAAACCTTTCAACTTTCATGCAATACATGAGCGTGAGCCATGGATATAGCACTATGTGGAATAGAGAGGTGGTTGTGGAGAAGACAAAAAGGAGGGAGATAGTCTCAAATCGACTAGACGTATCAATGGGCTATGGAGATGCCCAGCAATAGATATCAATATGAGTGAGTAGGGATTGCCATGCAACGGATGCACTAGAGATAAATATGTATGAAAGCTCAACAAAAGAAAGTAGTGGGTGTGCATCCAACTTGCTTGCTCACGAAGACCTAGGGCATTTGAGGAAGCCCATCGTTGGAATATACAAGCCAAGTTCTATAATGAAAATTCCCACTAGTAAATGAAAGAGACTAAACATGAGACTCTTTATCATGAAGAACATGGTGCTACTTTGAAGCACAAGTGTGGAAAAGGATAGTTGCAATTGTCCCTTCTCTCTTTTCTCTCATTTTTTTGGAGGGGCTTTCTCTTTTTTTAGCCCCTCTCTATATATTTTTGGGCCATCTCTTTTTTGATTGGCCTTTCCTCACATGGGACAATGCTCTAATAATGATGATCATCACACTTTTATTGATTTACTACTCGATATTACAACTCGATACTAGAACAACTATGACTCTATACGAATGCCTCCGGCGGTGTACCGGGATATGCAATGAATCAAAAGTGACATGTATGAAAAATTATGCATGGTGGCTTTGCCAAAAATACGATGTCAACTACTTGATCATGCATGGCAATATGACAATATGAAGCGTGTCATATGAACAAGATGGTGGAAAGTTGCATGGTAATATATCTCGAAATGGCTATGGAAATGCCATGATAGGTAGGTATGGTGGCTGTTTTGAGGAAGGATATATGGTGGCTGTTTTGAGGAAGGATATCTAGTGGGTGTATGGTACCGGCGAAAGTTGCGCGGTACAAGAGAGGCTAGCAATGGTGGAAGGGTGAGAGTGCGTAATATCCATGGACTCAACATTAGCCATAACAACTCATATACTTATTGCAAAAATTTACGAGTGATCAAAACAAAGAAATCAATGCATGCTCCTAGGGGGGAGGTTGGTAGGAGTTAACCATCGCGTGCCCCCGACCTCCACACAAAGGATGACACTCTACAAATACCTCATGCTCTAACTTCGTCACATAGCGGTTCACCATACGTGCATGCTACGGGAATCACTAACTTTAACACAAGTATTTCTCAATTTCATAATAACTCCACTAGCATGACTCTAATATCACTATCCTCATATCTCAAAACAATTATCAAGCATCCAACTTCTCATCATATTCAATGCACTTTAATGTGAAAGTTTTTACTACATTGATCTTGGATGCCTATCATGCGAAGGCTAGTTTCATAGCCAAAGCACATTACCATGCTGTTTTAATAGACTCTCAAAAGGATATAAGTGAACCAAAAGAGATCAACAATTTCTAGAAAATATAATCACCACTGTGCTCTAAAAGATATAAGTGAAGCACTAGAGCAAAAACTATTCCACTAAAAGATATAAGTGAAGCACATAGAGTGTTCTGTCAATTCCTAGGCCATATTTAACTATCTAAAAATGTGTGTCCAGCAAGGATAATTGTGGCAAACTAACAAGCAAAGACTCAAATTATACATGATGCTCCAATTAGAACACATATTATGTGGTGAATAAAAATATAGCTCCGAGTATAGTTACCGATAGATGAAGATGAAAGAGGGGATGCCTTCCCGGGGCATCCCCAAGCTTAGGCTTTTGGTTGTCCTTGAATTTTACCTTGGGGTGCCTTGGGCATCCCCAAGCTTTGGCTCTTGCCACTCTTTGTTCCATAGTCCATCAAAGCAATACTCAAAACTTGAAAACTTCACAACACAAAACTTAGACAAAAATCTCGTGAGCTCCGTTAGTATAAGAAAACAAACCACTATTCAAAGTTACTGCAATGAATTCATTTTTTTGTTTATATTGGTGTTAACCTACTGTATTCCAACTTTTCTATGATTCATAGATTCATCAAAATAAGCAAACAACACACGAAAAACAGAATATGTCAAAAACAGAACAGTCTGTAGTAATCTATAGTTTTCGCATACTTCTGTAACTCCAAAAAAATTGAAATAAATTGGTAACCATGAGAAGTTTTTCTACTAACCATCTGCAAAAATAATCAACTAAATAGCACACTCCAGTAAAATCCGGTGACCATTCTAGCGAGCGCTAACGATTCTGTTTTTCACAGCAAGATCATATAAACTTCACACAAGTCTTCCCAAAGGTTCTACTTGGCATAAACAGTAATTAAAACACAAAACCACATCTAAACAGAAGCTAGATGCAATATTTATTCCTAAACAGAAGCAAAAACAAAAAAATTTAAAATTGGGTTGCCTCCCAACAAGCGCTATAGTTTCACGCCCCTAGCTAGGCACGATACAAAATTAGTATCTTTGGTTTTTACCCTTTTGGCGGTATCAAGTTCGAATCTGGGAGGTTCTTTATGTTTCCCTTCATATTCAGAAATCTTAAGGTCTAACAAATCCAACCGCTTATTGCAAAGGGTAATCAACATATTCATGCGGTGGAGATTTCCACTAACATTCTTAAGAGGTTCAAGATATTTTTGTAATATTTTTTTTACTTCGCAAATTTTCTCAAAAACTTGAGTCTCTTCTAGGGCAGAAGGTTGCTCGAATAAATCTATCAAGGCATTGTAAGAATTAAGGGTATGACTCCCCAAGAAATTTCCTCCGGTAACGGTATAAAGAACAAGCCTATTCCAAGGGGTAATGCCAATATAAAAATTGTGAAGAAGCACAGAAGTGGAAAGCTTCCTATTAGATCTATTGTGAGCATTGCAAATTCTATACGAGGCATCTTTTAAATTTTCTTCCTCCCTTTGTTTAAAATTGAGAACCTCACTCTCGGGAGTATTGATTATGATAGGTGTGCTAGACATGATGACAAACAAGCAAGCAACACACACGCAAACAAGAAGCAAGCGGACGATAAACACACGGCAGAAGAAGGGCGCATAAAACGGCAAGGGTGAAGTGGGGGAGAGGAAAACGAGAGGCAAATAAATGTAATGCGAAGGATAAGGGTTTGTGATACATACTTGGTATATGACTTTTGCGTAAGCCTCCCCGGCAACGGCGCCCGAAATTCTTGTTGCTACTTCTCGAGCTTGCGTTGTATTCCCTTGAAGAGGAAAGGGTGATGCTGAAGGAAATATGCCCTAGAGGCAATAATAAAGTTGTTATTTATATTTCCTTATATCATGATAAATGTTTATTATTCATGCTAGAATTTTATTAACCGGAAACTTAGTACATGTGTGAATACATAGACAAAACAGAGTGTCCCTAGTATACCTCTACTAGACAAGCTCATTGATCAAAGATGGTTATGTTTCCTAACCATAGACATGAGTTGTCATTTGACCAACGGGATCACATCATTAGGAGAATGATGTGATGGACTAGACCCATCCATTAGCTTAGCACTATGATCGTTTAGTTTTATTGCTATTGCTTTCTTCATGACTTATACATGTTCCTATGACTATGAGATTATGCAACTCCCGAATACCGTAGGAACACCTTGTGTGCTATCAAACGTCACAACGTAACTGGGTGATCATAAAGATGCTCTACAGGTGTCTCCGAAAGTTTTCGTGGTGTTGGCATAGATCAAGACTAGGATTTGTCACTCTGAGTGTCGGAGAGGTATCTCTAGGCCCTCTCGATAATGCACATCATAATAAGCCTTGCAAGCAAAAGACTAATGAGTTAGTCACGAGATGATGTATTACGGAACGAGTAAAGAGACTTGCCGATAACGAGATTGAACTAGGTATAGAGATACCGACGATTGAATCTCGGGCAAGTATCATACCGATGATAAAAGGAACAACGTATGTTGTTATGCGGTTTGACCGATAAAGATCTTCGTAGAATATGTAGGAGCCAATATGAGCATCCAGGTTCCGCTATTGGTTATTGACCGGAGATGAGTCTCGGTCATGTCTACATAGTTCTCGAACCCGTAGGGTCCGCACGCTTAACGTTTGATGACGATCGGTATTATGAGTTTATGAGTTGTGATGTACCGAAGGTAGTTCGGAGTCCCGGATGAGATCACGGACATGACGAGGAGTCTCGGAATGTTCGAGACATAAAGATTGATATATTGGACGACTATATTCGGACACCGGAAGTGTTCCGGAAAAGTTTTGGATTTAACCGGATTGCCTGAGGGGGTTACCGGAACCCCCCACGAGGGGGTATGGTCCATAGTGGGCCTTGAGGAAAGAAGAGATACAGCCCATAGAGGCTGGCCGGCGCCCCACCAGGGAATCCTTGTTGGACTGGGATTGGGGGGGCGCCACCTCTCCCTCTCCTTCCTTTCCCCCCTTTTCCTTCTTAGTGGACTCCTACTAGGAATAGGATTGCAATCCTATTCCTAGTAGGATTGCCTCCCTGGCGCGCCATAGAAGGGCTGGCCGGCCCCTCCCCTTGCTCCTTTATATACGGGAGCAGAGGGGCACCCTAGAACACACAAGTTGATCAGTTGACCTCTCCCAACTGTGTGCGGTGCCCCCCTCCACAGAAACACACCTCGATTATACCGTTGCAGTGCTTAGGCGAAGCCCTGCGCCGGTAACTTCATCATATCCGTCACCACGCCGTCGTGCTAACGGAACTCTCCCGTGAAACTCAACTGGATCAAGAGCTCGTGGGACGTCATCAAGCTGAACGTGTGCTGAACGCGGAGGTGCCGTACGTTAGGTACTTGATCGGTTGGATCGCCGAGAAGTTCGACTACATCAACCGCGTCACTAGACGCTTCTGCTCCCGGTCTACTAGGGTACGTAGACACACTCTCCCCCTCGTTGCTATGCATCTAGTAGATAGATCTTGCGTAATCGTAGGAAAATTTTGAAAATACTACGTTCCCCAACAGTGGCATCAAGAGCCAGGTCTATGCGTAGATGATATGCACGAGTAGAACACAATGAGTTGTGGGCGATACTAGTCATACTGCTTACCAGCATGTCATATTTTGCTTCGGCGGTATTGTGAGATGAAGCGGCCCGGACCGACATCACGCGTACGCTTACACGAGACTGGTTTCACCATTATGAGCACTTGTTGCTTAAAGGTGACTGGCGGGTTTCTGTCTCTCTCACTTTAGCTGAATCGAGTGTGGCTACGCCCGGTCCTTGTGAAGGTTAAAACAACACATACTTGACGAAACATCGTTGTGGTTTTGTATGCGTAGGTTAGAACGGTTCTTGCTAAGCCCGTAGCAGCCACATAAAACTTGCAACAACAAAGTAGAGGACGTCTAACTTGTTTTTGCAGGGCATGTTGTGATGTGATATGGTCAAGACATGATGAGTTATACAATTTTGTATGAGATGATCATGTTTTGTAAAGTTATCGGCAACTGGCAGGAGCCATATGGTTGTCGCTTTATTGTATGAAATGCAATCGCCATGTAATTGCTTTACTTTATCACTAAGCGATAGCGATAGTCGTAGATGTTGGGGAACGTAGTATTTTAAAATTTTCCTACGATCACGCAAGATCTATCTACCAGATGCATAGCAACGAGAGGGGAGAGTGAGTCTACGTACCCTCGTAGACCGAAAGCGGAAGCGTTAGAACAACGCGGGTGATGTAGTCGTACGTCTTCACGGCCCGACCGATCAAGCACCGAAACGACGGCACCTCCGAGTTCTAGCACACGTTCAGCTCGATGACGTCCCTCGAACTCCGATGCAGCCGAGTGTCGAGGGAGAGTTCCGTCAGCACGACGGCGTGGTGACGATCTTGATGTTCTACCGTCGCAGGGCTTCGCCTAAGCACCGCTACAATATTTATCGAGGAGAACTATGGTGGAGGGGGGCACCGCACACGGCTAAGAGATCAAGAGATCAATTGTTGTGTCTAGAGGTGCCCCCCTGCCCCCGTATATAAAGAAGGGAGGGAGAGGCCGGCCCTAGAGGGGGCGCACCAAGTGTGGGGAGTCCTACTAGGACTCCCAAGTCCTAGTAGGATTCCCCTTTCCTTTCCGGAGTAGGAGAGAAGGAAAGAGGGGGAGAGGGAAAAGGAAAAGGGGGCTGCAGCCCTTGTCCAATTCGGACCAGAAGGGGGGGGGGGTGCACGCCTCCTTCCTTTTGGCCTCTCTCCTCTATTCCCGTAACTCCCCGGTACTCCGAAAATACCCGAATCACTCGGAACCTTTCCGATGTCCGAATATAGTCGTCCAATATATCAATTTTTACGTCTCGACCATTTTGAGACTCCTCGTCATGTCCCCGATCTCATCCGGGACTCCGAACTCCTTTGGTACATCAAAACTCATAATAAAACTATCATCGAAACCTTAAGCGTGCGGACCCTACGGGTTCGAGAACTATGTAGACATGATCGAGACACGTCTCCGGTCAATAACCAATAGCGGAACCTGGATGCTCATATTGGCTCCCACATATTCTACGAAGATCTTTATCGGTCAAACCGCATAACAACATACATTGTTCCCTTTGTCATCGGTATGTTACATGCCCGAGATTCGATCGTCGGTATCTCAATACCTAGTTCAATCTCGTTAACAACAAGTCGCTTTACTCGTTCCGTAATACATCATCCCACAACTAACTCATTAGTATGCAATGCTTGCAAGGCTTATAGTGATGTGCATTACCGAGTGGGCCCAGAGATACCTCTCTGACAATCGGAGTGACAAATCCTAATCTCGAAATACGCCAACCCAACAAGTACCTTCGGAGACACCTGTAGATTACCTTTATAATCACCCAGTTACGTTGTGACATTTGGTAGCACACAAAGTGTTCCTCCGGTATTCGGGAGTTGCATAACCTCATAGTCATAGGAACATGTATAAGTCATGAAGAAAGCAATAGCAGTAAAACTTAAACGATCATAGTGCTAAGCTAACGAATGGGTCTTGTCCATCAGATCATTCTCCTAATGATGTGATCCCGTTGATTAAATGACAACTCATGTCTATGGCTAGGAAACATAACCATCTTTGATCAATGAGCTAGTCTAGTAGAGGCATACTAGGGACACTCTGTTTTGTCTATGTATTCACACATGTATTAAGTTTCCAGTTAATACAATTCTAGCATGAATAATAAACATTTATCATGATATAAGGAAATAAATAATAACTTTATTATTGCCTCTAGGGCATATTTCCTTCAGTCTCCCACTTGCACTAGAGTCAATAATCTAGTTCACATCGCCATGTGATTTAACACCGATAGTTCACATCGTCATGTGATTAACACCCAAAGGGTTTACTAGAGTCAATAATCTAGTTCACATCGCTATGTGATTAACACCCAAAGAGTACTAAGGTGTGATCATGTTTTTCTTCGTGAGAGAAGTTTAGTCAACGGGTCTGTCACATTCAGATCCGTATGTATTTCGCAAATGTCTATGTGTCTACAATGTTCTGCATGTAGCTACTCTAGCTAATTGCTCCCACTTTCAATACGCATCCAAATTGATACTTAGAGTCAGCTGGATTTAGTGTCAAAGCTTGCATCAGCGTAACCCTTTACGACGAACTCTTTATCACCTCCATAATCGAGAAACATTTCCTTAGTCATCCAGTTACTAAGGATAATTTTGACCGTTGTACAGTGATCTACTCCTGGATCACTATTGTACCCTCTTGACAAACTCATGGCAAGGTACACAACATGTTTGGTACACAGCATGGCATACTTTATAGAACCTATGGCTGAGGCATAGGGAATGACTTTCATTCTCTCTATATTTTTCTGCCGTGGTCTGGCTTTGAGTCTTACTCAACTTCACACCTTACAAGTCAGGAAAGAACTCCTTCTTTGACTGATCCATTTTGAACTACTTCAAAATCATATCAAGGTATGTACTCATCAAAAGTCTTATCAAGCGTCTTGATCTATCTCTATAGATCTTGATGCCCAATATGTAAGCAGCTTCACCAAGGTCTTTCTTTGAAAAACTCCTTTCAAACACTCCTTTATGCTTTCCAGAAAATTCTACATCATTTCCGATCGACAATATGTCATTCACATATACTTATCAGAAAGGTTGTAGTGCTCCCACTCACTTCTTGTAAATACAGGCTTCACCGCAAGTCTGTATAAATCTATATGCTTTGATCAACTTATCAAAGCGTATATTCCAACTCCGAGATGCTTGCACCAGTCCATAGATGGATCGCTGGAGCTTGCACATTTTGTTAGCACCTTTAGGATTGACAAAACCTTCTGGTTGCATCATATACAAGTCTTCTTTAATAAATCCATTAAAGAATGCAATTTTGTTATCCATTTGCCAGATTTCATAAAATGCGGCAATTGCTAACATGATTCGGACAGACTTAAGCATCGCTACGGGTGAGAAAGTCTCATCATAGTGAACTCCTTGAACTTGTTGAAAAACTTTTGCAACAAGTCGAGCTTTGTAAACAGTAACATTACTGTCAGCGTCAGTCTTCCTCTAGCAGATCCATTTATTTTCGATGGCTTGCCGACCATCGGGCAAGTCAACCAAAGTCCACACTTTCTTCTCATACATGGATCCCATCTCAGATTTCATGGTCTCAAGCCATTTTGCGGAATCTGGTCTCATCATCGCTTCCTCATAGTTCGTAGGTTCATCATGGTCCAGTAACATGACTTCCAGAACCGGGTTGCCGTACCACTCTGGTGCGGAACGTACTCTGGTTGATCTACGAAGTTCAGCAGTAACTTGATCTGAAGTTTCATGATCATCATCATTAGCATCCTCACTAATTGGTGTAGGAATCACTGGAACCAGTTTCTGTGATGTTCTACTATCCAATTCGGGAGAAGGTACAATTACCTCATCAAGTTCCACTTTCCTCCCACTCACTTCTTTCGAGAGAAACTCCTTCTCTAGAAAGGATCCACTCTTAGCAAAAAAGACCTTTCCTTCGGATCTGTGATAGAAGGTGTACCCAACAATTTCTTTTGGGTATCCTATGAAGATTTACTTCTCCGATTTGGGTTCGAGCTTATCATGTTGAAACTTTTTCACATAAGCATCGCAGTCCCAAACTTAAAGAAATGACAGCTTAGGTTTCTCGTCAAACCACAGTTCATACGGTGTCATCTCCACGGATTTAGATGGTTCCCTATTTAACGTGAATGTATTTGTCTCTAATGCATAACCACGAAAGTGATAATGGTAGATCGGTAAGAGATATCATCGATCGCACCATATCTAATAAAGTACTATTACAATGTTCGGACACACCATTACGCTGTGGTGTTCCGGGTGGCGTGCGTTGGAAGTGGTTCCAAGATTGATGTTATCATCATCGCACACTCCCTATACTTTCGGGATTAGTGTAAAACCTAAATAAATGTTATTTGGCATTTGCGTTGAGCATCAATATGATTTGATCATATTTGTTGCAATACGGTTATTCATTTAAAGTCATAGAATAATTGTTATTCTGTTTACATGAATAAAACCTTCGATGGTCATACACCCAATGAAAATAGTTTGTTGGATCTCGATCGTAGTGATACACATATTCATAATATTGAAGCCAAAAGATGCGAGGTTAATAATGATAGTGCAACTTATTTGTGGCACTGCCGTTTAGGTCATAATGGTGTAAAGCGCATGAAGAAACTCCATAGTGATGGACTTTTGGAATCGCTTGATTATGAATCACTTTGTGCTTGCGAACCACGCCTCATGGGCAAGATGACTAAAACTCCGTTCTCCGGAACAATGGAGCGAGCAATCGACTTGTTGGAAATCATAAATACTGATGTATGCAGACCAATGAGTGTTGAGGCTCGCGGCGGGTATTATTATTTTCCGACCTTCACAGATGATTTGAGCAGATATGGATATATCTACTTGATGAAACACAAATCTGAAACATTTGAAAAGTTCAAAGAAATTTCAGAGTGAAGTAGAGAATCATCGTAACAAGAAAATAAAAGTTTCCATGATCTGATCACGGAGGCGAATATTTGAAGTTACGAGTTTGGCCTTCATTTAAAACAATGTGGAATAGTTTCACAACGCACGCCACCCGGAACACCACAGCGTAATGGTGTGTCCGAACATTGTAATAGTACTTT
Source organism: Secale cereale (assembly GCA_902687465.1). NCBI lineage: Eukaryota > Viridiplantae > Streptophyta > Magnoliopsida > Poales > Poaceae > Secale > Secale cereale. The sequence continues at coordinate 74,107,217 of LR738710.1, forward strand.
ATTAGATATGGCGCGGTCTATGATGTCTCTTACCGATTTACAAATATCGTTTTGGGTTATGCATCAGAGACAACTGCATTCACGCTAAATAGGGCAACATCTAAATCCGTTGAGACGACGCCTTATGAACTGTGGTTTGGCAAGAAACCAAAGTTGTCGTTTCTTAAAGTTTGGGGCTGCGATGCTTATGTGAAAAAGCTTCAACCTGATAAGCTCGAACCCAAGTCGGAGAAATGTGTCTTCATAGGATACCCAAAAGAGACTGTTGGGTACACCTTCTATCACAGACCGAAGGCAAGACATTCGTTGCTAAGAATGGATCCTTTCTAGAGAAGGAGTTTCTCTCGAAAGAAGTGAGTGGGAGGAAAGTAGAACTTGATGAGGTAATTGTACCTTCTCATGAATTGGAAAGTAGTACATCACAGAAAATTGTTCCAATGATTCCTACACCAATTAGTGAGGAAGCTAATGATGAAGATCATGAAACTTCAGATCAAGTTTCTGCTGAACGTCGTAGATCAACCAGAGTACGTTCCGCACCAGAGTGGTATGGCAACCCAGTTCTGGAGGTCATGTTACTAGACCATGATGAACCTACGAACTATGAGGAAGCGATGATGAGCCCAGATTCCGCAAAATGGCTTGAGGCCATGAAATCTGAGATGGGATCCATGTATGAGAACTAAGTGTGGACTTTGGTTGACTTGCCCGATGATCGGCAAGCCATCGAAAATAAATGGATCTTCAAGAGGAAGACCGACGCAGACGGTAATGTTACTGTTTACAAAGCCCGACTTGTTGCGAAAGGGTTTCGACAAGTTCAAGGAGTTGACTACAATGAGACTTTCTCAACCGTAGCAATGCTTAAGTCTGTCCGAATCATGTTAGCAATTGCCGCATTTTATGAAATCTGGCAAATGGATAACAAAACTGCATTCTTTAATGGATTTATAAAAGAAGAATTGTATATGATGCAACGAGAAGGTTTTGTCAATCCTAAAGGTGCTAACAAAATGTGCAAGCTCCAGCGATCCATCTATGGACTGGTGCAAGCATCTCGGAGTTGGAATATACGCTTTGATAAGTTGATCAAAGCATATAGATTTATACATACTTGCGGTGAAGCCTGTATTTACAAGAAAGTGAGTGGGAGCACTACAACCTTTCTGATAAGTATATGTGAATGACATATTGTCGATCGGAAATGATGTAGAATTTTCTGGAAAGCATAAAGGAGTGTTTGAAAGGAGTTTTTCAAAGAAAGACCTTGGTGAAGCTGCTTACATATTGGGCATCAAGATCTATAGAGATAGATCAAGACGCTTGATAAGACTTTCGATGAGTACATACCTTGATAAGTTTTGAAGTAGTTCAAAATGGATCAGTCAAAGAAAGAGTTCTTGCCTGACTTGTAAGGTGTGAAGTTGAGTAAGACTCAAAGCCATACCACGGCAGAAAAATATAGAGAGAATGAAAGTCATTCCCTATGCCTCAACCATAGGTTCTATAAAGTATGCCATGCTGTGTACCAAACATGTCGTGTACCTTGCCATGAGTTTGATAGGGAGGTACAATAGTGATCCAGGAGTAGATCACTGTACAGCGGTCAAAATTATCCTTAGTAACTGGATGACTAAGCAAATGTTTCTCGATTATGGAGGTGATAAAGAGTTCGTCGTAAAAGGTTTCGCCGATGCAAGCTTTGACACTAAATCCAGATGACTCTAAGTATCAATCTGGATGCGTATTGAAAGTGGGAGCAATTATCTAGAGTAGATCCATGCAGAGCATTGTAGACATAGAAATTTGCGAAATACATACGGATCTGAATGTGACAGACCCGTTGACTAAACTTCTCTCACAAGCAAAACATGATCACACCTTATTACTCTTGGGTATTAATCACATAGCGATGTGAACTAGATTATTGACTCTAGTAAACCCTTTGGGTGTTGGTCACACGGCGATGTGAACTATGGGTGTTATTCACATAATGATGTGAACTATCGGTATTAAATCACATGGCGATGTGAGCTAGATTATTGACTCTAGTGCAAGTGGGAGACTGAAGGAAATATGCCCTAGAGGTAATAATAAAGTTGTTATTGATATTTCCTTATATCATGATAAATGTTTATTATTCATGCTAGAATTGTATTAACCAGAAACTTAGTACATGTGTGAATACATAGACATAACAGAGTGTCCCTAGTATGCCTCTACTAGACAAGCTCATTGATCAAAGATGGTTATGTTTCCTAACCATAGACATGAGTTGTCATTTGATCAACGGGATCACATTATTAGGAGAATGATGTGATGGACTAGACCCATCCGTTAGCTTAGCACTATGATCGTTTAGTTTTATTGCTATTGCTTTCTTCATGAGTTATACATGTTCCTATGACTATGAGATTATGCAACTCCCGAATACCGTAGGAACACCTTGTGTGCTATCAAACGTCATAACATAACTGGGTGATCATAAAGATGCTCTACAGGTGTCTCCGAAAGTGTTCGTGGTGTTGGCATAGATCAAGACTAGGATTTGTCACTCTGAGTGTCAGAGAGGTATCTCTGGGCCCTCTCGGTAATGCACATCATAATAAGCCTTGCAAGCAAAAGACTAATGAGTTAGTCACGAGATGATGTATTACGGAACGAGTAAAGAGACTTGCCGGTAACGAGATTGAACTAGGTATAGAGATACCGACGATCAAATCTCGGGCAAGTAACATACCGATGACAAAAGGAACAACGTATGTTGTTATGCGGTTTGACCGATAAAGATCTTCGTAGAATATGTAGGAGCCAATATGAGCTTCCAGGTTCCGCTATTGGTTATTGACCGGAGATGAGTCTTGGTCATGTCTACATAGTTCTCGAACCCGTAGGGTCCGCACGCTTAACGTTTGATGACGATCGGTATTATGAGTTTATGAGTTGTGATGTACCGATGGTAATTCGGAGTCCCGGATGAGATCACGGACATGACGAGGAGTCTCGGAATGTCCGAGACATAAGGATTGATATATTGGACGACTATATTCGGACACCGGAAGTGTTCCGGAAAAGTTTCGGATTTAACCGGATTGCCGGAGGGGGTTACCGGAACCCCCCATGAGGGGGTATGGTCCATAGTGGGCCTTGAGGAAAGAAGAGAGACAACCCATAGAGGCTGGCCGTCGCCCCACCAGGGAATCCTAGTTGGACTAGGATTGGGGGTGCGCCACCTCTCACTCTCCTTCCTTTCCCCCTTTTCCTTCTTGGTGGACTCCTACTAGGAATAGGATTGCAATCCTATTCCTAGTAGGATTGCCTCCCTGGCGCGCCATAGAAGGGCCGACCGGCCCCTACCCTTGATACTTTATATACGGGGGCAGGGGGGCACCCTAGAACACACAAGTTGATCAGTTGATCTCTCCCAACCATGTGCGGTCCACAGAAACACACCTCGATTATACCGTTGCAGTGCTTAGGCGAAGCCCTGCGCCGGTAACTTCATCATATCCGTCACCACGCCGTCGTGCTGACGAAACTCTCCCGTGAAGCTCAACTGGATCAACAGCTTGTGGGACGTCATCAAGCTGAACGTGTGCTGAACGCGGAGGTGCCGTACGTTCGGTACTTGATCAGTTGGATCGCGAAGAAGTTCGACTACATCAACCGCGTCACTAGACGCTTCTGCTCCCGGTCTACGAGGGTAGGTAGACACAATCTCTCCCTCGTTGCTATGCATCTAGTAGATAGATCTTGCGTGATCGTAGGAAAATTTTGAAAATACTACGTTCCCCAACAGATGCAGCACAGTAGCATTAGTATTTCCCTCAGTTTTTGAGAACCAAGGTATTAGTCCAGTAGGAGACCATGCGAGAGTCCCTCGCACCTGCACAAACAAATAAGAACTTCGCAGCCAACGCGATAAGGGGTTGTCAATCCCTTTACGGTCACTTACAAAAGTGAGATCTGTTAGAGATGATAGTTTGATATTTTTGGTATTTTTGGATATAAGAACAGAAAGTAAAAGCGGAAAAGTAAAATAGATTGTAGATTGACATGTTGAGAATAGGCCCGGGGGCCATAGTTTTCTCTAGTGGCTTCTCTCATGATAGCGATATTCTACGGCGGGTAAACAAATAACTGTCGAGCAATTGATATAAAAGTGAATAATTATGAGACTATTTAGGCATGATCATTATATATAGGCATCACGTCCGAGACAAGTAGACCGAAATGATTCTGCATCTACTACTATTACTCCACACATCGACCGCTATCCAGCATGCATCTAGAGTATTAAGTTCATAAGAACGGAGTAACGCCTTAAGCAAGATGACATGATGTAGAGGGATGAACTCAAACTTAGTGATATAAACCCCATCTTTTTATCCTCGATGGCAACAATACAATACGTGCCTTGCTGCCCCTACTGGCACTGGGAAAGGACAACGCAAGCTTGAACCCAAAGCCAAGCACTTCTCCCATTGCAAGAACTATAGATCTAGTAGGCCAAACCAAACCAATAATTCGAAGAGACTTGCAAGGATATTATAATCATACATAAAGAGTTCAGAAGAGAACCAAATATTTCTCATAGATAATCTTGATCATAAACTCACAATTCATCGGATCTCGACAAACACACCGCAAAAAGAGATTACATCGAATACATCTCATCGAAGACTGAGGAGAACTTGGTATTGAGATCCAAATAGAGAGAAGAAGCCATCTAGATACTAGCTATGGACCCGAAGGTCTGTGGTAAACTACTCACAACTCATGGTGAGGCGATGATGATGATGATGTAGAAGCACTCCGTGGTAGATCCCTCCTCCGGCGGAGCTCCGGAACATGCCCTAAGATGGGATCTCACGGGAACAGAAGGTTGCAGCGGTGGAACTAGGGTTTTCTCTGTTGTTCTGATGGTTTCGGGGTACGTAGGTATATATAGGAGGAAGGAGGGCACAGGGGGCCAGGTGGGGTGCCCACGAGGCAGGGGGGCGTGCCCTATAGGAGGGAGGGGCGCCCCCACGCTTGTGGATGCCACGTCAGCCTTACTCCGTGGTTCTCAAGTCTCCCGTGCATATTTTGCTCCAAAAATATGTCTTCAGAAGTTTCATTCCGTTTGGACTCCATTTGAGATTCCTTTTCTGTAAAACCCTGAAATAGGCAAAAATAGCAATCTGGACTGGGCCTTTGGGTTAGTAGGTTAGTCCCAAAAATAATATAAAAGTGTATAACAAAGCCCATTAAACATCCAAAACATCATAAATAATAGCATGGAACAATAAGAAATTATAGATACGTTGGAGACGTATCAAGCACCAAGGCGGTGGACGACGACGAGGCCTAGGAAGGGGACGACGCGGAGCCGGGGAAGACGTGGCAGTGGATGCCCACGCGTAGAGAAGTACGAGGGTTTACTGGTTCACTGTGGTGTGAGGCTGCCATCGCCGCAGAATAACAGGGGGTGTGGGTGAGTAGAGGGATGGCCTGGCCAGCGGTGGGAATAGTAGGGGGCGGTGAGGCCTCCTCAGCAGCACAGCCGGCCATGGGAGGCAGGAGCATGCGGCACGACCGGCGCTGCTTTGGGCGGCTGGAGCAACAAGACCAGAGGTTGAAGAAGCATTACGGCCGTTGGATGGACATCGTACGGTCACAGGAGCTAGAATCGTTCATATTGACTAAGTTGACAAAGCACTCCATCCCCGTCAACTTAGTAGGCCCACAAGTCAGCCTCCCACCCGTCTGGTGGGTTCCAACAGTCAGGGGGGAAACAATTTTTTGCAAAATACGGTGGCCCGTCTGGTGGGTCTCTGCTGTCAGGTGGAGGAATCATTATTTTCCGTGTAATAAGGAGGCACTTCCTTGCTGCCGTCGTGGACCCAGCTGTCAGCCTCTCCACATACAGTCCACGTCTGATTGAAGCCGTTGCTTGACCACGTTGACCACGCCACACCGGGAGCACCAGGGCGTTGGACGACCACGAGGCCTAGGAAGGGGATGACACGGAGCCGGGGAAGACAGAACAGTGGAAGCCCGTGCGGAGAGGAGTAAGAGGGTTCACTGATTCGGCTGTGGTGTGAGGCTGCTGTCGCCGCGGAATAACAGGGGGTGTGGGTGAGTAGAGGGATGGCCTGGCCAGAGGTGGGAGTAGTAGGGGGTGGTGAGGCCTGCGCGACAGCACAGCCGGCCACGAGAGGTAGGAGCAGGCGGCATGACCGGTGCTGCTTTGGGTGGCTGGTGCAAGAAGACCAGAGGTTGAAGAAGCACGACGACCGTTGGAGGGACATCGTACGGTCACTGCAGCTAGAATCGTTTATATTGACTAAATTGACAAAGCCCTTGGTACGCGTCAACTTAGTAGGCCCACAGGTCAGCTTCCGAAATGGTGCGCCCCAGATGTCAGGGGGGGGGGGAATCATTTTTTGGGCGGGTGAAGCTAGAATATCCGAGATTGAAGAAGAAGCACGGCATCCGTTGGATGGACATCCAGTGTCTACTGCTGCTAGAACAATGTGTTGACTATAAGTTGACAAAGCCTTGCATACGCGTCAACTCTTTTTTTCAGGGGACGCGTCAACTTAGTAAGCCACAAGTGTGTGGCAGAGAACTTATAGCCCATTTGAGATTTGTAAGAATGTGCAGCCAATTTTTGAATTCTAATGGAATTTACTATAGCCCATTTATAGTTTGTTAAAAGTACAACCCATTCCAACCAACCATTCAAAACAGAATTCAATAAAATTTCCCACATTTTGATGGGATCTGAAATATTTTTATCCCGAAATTTCTAGTCAGATTAAATACAATTTCAATATAAATTTATGTTACGTAAAAATCCAATGAAACATTACGCTCGCAACAATTAATGAATTTAAAATTTTCAATATCCAAAAATAATATTTTATAAAGTAATTACGTGTTTGGTGCATTTTTTATGGTTACTGTCCATTTTTATATATACATCCCATTTATTATTTCTTAAAGCCCATTTTATTGTTAAGCCTAATGCATCCCTACTAGGAAAGATTTGCAGCCCAACAGGGCGGAGAATAACAACTTGACCTTGCCTGGGTGTTCCTAAAAAAAGTATAGGTGGGCTAGCCATTTTCAGCTTGAAAAAAAATCAATATCTAGGCTGGATATCTGGCCTGGGCTAGACGGGCCACAGCCCGCCCAGTTAATAGCTGCAGCGATGTTTTCGTTGTTGTTTAGAGGAGAACAATTAATATCTGGGCTAAACATCGCTCAAGAAAAACTCTGCAGTGCTCACACCTCAAAAACACAAATACGGCTCGAGCTGCTTGCTCCCAGCTGTCGGCCGCTTCTTGTGCAATTCTCTCATTTATTGACTATATAGGTTGACAATGGTGTGGGACCGTGATGTCAGGAAACCAGGAGGAAGCAATTTTTTTTTATAGTTTTATACACTAATAAGGAGGCACTTGCGTACGTGTGGCTATGGCCCTGGTGGGTCCCCACTGTCATCCTCTCCAAGTAAAGTCATCTCCTCATCCTGATGTCCGTTGAACATGTTGACAATGCGAGACAGCGGCGCCACGGCGAGCGCAACAACTCGAAGGACGATGGAGAGGGCCTCGCAGGCCCTACGGATGGTCTGATACAGCGCCCGCTGCTCATTTGGGAAACCAGGATCATAGGGCCACATGTCCGTGACGGCACTGTCTTTCGCTTGTTCATCGGTGCTCGTTGAGGAGACGGAGGTTGCAGCACAGGTCCTCCTGCGCGGGTAGCTCTTTCGCCATTAGGGCGTCGAAGTGCGGCCGCACCTGCTCTATGGTGAACACGGCATGAACCGGCTTGCACAGTGGTGCCGGCTCCTGGTCGGAAGCTACGTCCATCGTCTGATTGTCGTCGCTCAGCTCGGCGAGGTAGCTGGCGAGCTAGCATGTCCGGCTGCTGGACCGACCCGCTGCCAAGCACGAGTCTGACTGCCCTGGCCCACCCAGACCGCCTCCCTCGCCCGCGCGCGCTTTCCGCCCGAAACAGTCAGCGCCGCTCGCCCCGCTTCCCGGTGCATGCGATTGCTCCGCCTTCAAATGACACAAGTGCCATCCGTCCGTCCTTCTGCCGCCCACATTAATGATATGCGGTTGCCGAGGCAGCTACTCCGGTCCCACACGTCCGTCCCTCTGCCACCCACCATTGCTATATAAACTGCTGCGCCGGCCATAGCCGCAGTCATCCGCATCCGTTCCTATTCTCCTGTCCACACCACTACTGCCCACCATGGCTTCCTCGCACTCCAGCGCTCTTCGGGATGGGCGGACGAAGGACCACAAGGAGATGGCAGCCATTGCTGCCGACTGGCTGGCCGGCAGGCAGCCGGAGGACGACGACGTCCCAATGGAGAACATGGTAGTCGACGATCCGGTGCTTAACCCCTCCTCCGCGCCATCCTCGCCGGTGCATTGCACCATGACCAATGACGAGGCCCGTGCCCAATATATGGACATGGTGAGGCAGAAGCGTGAGGAGCAGTTCCGCGAGGCGCATGCCGACGCCGCCTACAACCACCATCTCCTCCAGGAGCACGTGCAGGCGGAGGAGCAGATCGCCGCGGAACGGGCGGAGCAGGAGGCACTGATCGACTCGTACCGCTTCACCCGCGAGGGCCGCCTCGAGCGCTGACGGTACCGCATGTGGGTGGCGGAGGCTATGTCCGCCTACAAAGAGGGTGATGAAGCGGGCTAGGCGCTGTTTGGCGAGACCAAGGATGAGGCAGAGGACAATGCCGGCTCTGACGAGTCCCCGCTCCGCTGGCCTCGTCGAGGCCCTGCTCCGCCGAGGCCTCGCGGCGCCAACAACGAGGCAGAGGACACCGCTGGCTCCGCCGAGGCCCTACCCTGCCGGCAACGAGGGGGAGGATTTCCCCCGCTCCGCCGAGGTGCCGCCCGCCAGCAACGAGACAGAGGACATCGCCGGCTCCTCCAAGGCCCCACCTGTGTCCGGAGCTACCCACCTATGTCCGGCTGAGCCGAACAGAAGCTTCAGTGACTTAACTGTTGGTGCAGTTGGCTGACTGACACATGGGCCCAACAGGCATCTAGGCCACATGTTAGTTACACAACTGCACCTGAAATGAAGTCACTGAAGCTTCCGTTCGGCTCAGCCGGACACAGGTGGGTAGCTTTGGTTAATTAATTATACCTCCAGTGCACCCCTTTTTAGTTGAAGAATGTATGAAATGTAATGAAATCCGACATGTTTATATGAAATCCGACCGTGTATGAATGAATTTATTTCGATTAGTTTGAATTCTTGTATCACTGGCATTGGATGAACATGCAAAACAATACGTACTAGCATTATTCCGAGGGTGATCACCTTGTTTGCATCAGTTTCACATGTACTCCCTCCAGTCCTTTCTTGTCTGCATACAAGTTTTGTCTACAGTCAAAGTATCTCTACTTTGACCAATCTTATAGAAAAAAGTATGGACTTTTACAATGTGAGAACTAAAAAGGAACAGAAGGAGTACAAAGAGTTTGAGCAGCTTTTTAGCGTTCCTGTACATTGCAATCAAACACACAGGCCTGACAATTCATAGAGAAAATTCAAAACAATCGATGATTATGCATCTCAGCGATTCACATGTCAGAGCCAATATTTACTTCACTACTAAAGAATAAAGAAAAAATGGATCGACACTGCTGACAGCAAAGGGCGTCCCATTTGAAAATATCAAAAGCATGTCTTCTTGCTAAAATCAGTGAGCAAAATTTGACAAGGTTTTCCCATTCCAAAATATCAAATGCCTACGATTGTGGAATGGGCAGGGTTTGCCATCAGTTCGGACATTGACATGGCACCTCGTGCAGAATAAACCAGCCGTTCTTTTTGTGCAATTCCACCAAAATCAACCAAATTCACGCGTAGCTTGTATGATTTCGCCCTTATATGTTGCAACGCCTTGAACTTATCGACACCTCCTTTCTTGTGGTGGAAATGAATGATTCGATGTATTCATGAACATTTTGTGCAGTTCCCATTGAAATCAAGCTGAGCACCCCTATTTGCAGAAATACAAAAAAAGTGATTAGTATAAAGAAAACTGTACTATGAATTGACAGTTTAAACATGCACCTACATGGTCCATGTAGAGCACACTTTTAGAAAAATGGAACTCACCAGAAAGAATCCTAGAACAACACTGTACTCGTGCATCACATCAAGAAAATGGAGATTTGTCAGTCCTTCTGAGCTGAAGTTAGTTTGGTCTTGTGGGGGGTAATGTAACCATCCTTCAACTGCTCCTTCTGATGAGAAGATAGACAGGGCTTCTTCATCCTGGCATAATCAGAACTAGTCACTTCACGTACTTTATATTCTTCTTCAGGCCTTGTTCGTTTATTCTTCCTCCCAAGGGAATTGGAGTGGATTGGAGAGGATTTTGGCTTGTAGGGGGTCTAATCCCCCTCAAACCCTGCCATTCCCCTTCAAAAACCACCTCAACCGAACAAGGCCTCAGAGGAGGATGATCCTGTTGTGCAAAGACAAGAGGATAATTAAATGCTAGCATCCCTGCTTGCTCGAAAAAAAGGAAAGGAAATATTTAAAACAACACAGATGAAGCACTTCTCAAGGACAGTACCACTTTTTGATGACAGTATCTAAATAGTAGCACAACGCCAATAGAGATAACAAAGCTCAATCATATGGATGAAATTAGTGGACGAGTACCAACCTTTGTCAGGAGGCTTATTGTGTAGAGCATACAGATGAAGCACTTCTCCGAAACCATCTGTTGCTATCTACTGTGGTGGCCATGCTTACTATATACTCCTCGATTAGATTAATGTTTCCAACATCTTCTTGTGCAGTTCCACTAAAATATATGGTATCTTGAAAGCAATCAAGCAACGTTGTCGGTGTGACATTTTGGTTGAACTGCACAAAACACTCTTAAAACAAAAGTGTTTTGTGCAGTGCAACAAAAGGTCACAACGGCAACGAGGTGAAGTAGATAACTCTGTTTACACAGAGGTGCAAAGGAAACAACTAGTGGTCAATAACGGTGGATGACACAGAAGCCAACAAAAAGAAGCATCTACCTTATCTAAATGGGAAAGAAAGCAAGACAGTAGCATTTCTCAAACGGTGGCATTGATTAATATTAAAAGAGAGATTATATTAACAATAAAATTCGTTAAACATGTAATTTGCTTTTAACTGTGGCATTGCATCAATTTTCCAGCAGCATTATGAGAGGGTGCTTGTTTACAGGGACATTTTGGTGGAGGGACTAAAAAACTCCATGGGCATTTGGGACTAAATAAAGAAGACCCCAAGGGAGAGTCTTTTTGGGACTTTTTCCAACAGTTGCCCCTGCCACACATCGCACCTTGTCTCTATTAGTTCATTACTAGGGGTAACATGGTATTTTAGCATGTCATTTAATAACCTCTAGTCCATGTTTAGTCCCTGGAACCAAGCAGGTAGGGACTAGGGAGTTTTTAACCAAACAGGGCCTTAGATTAACAACAACTAAAGAGTTGCACGGGGCAGTGGACGCACCAGCACCATATGCATCTACCGATGAACTGGGGCGATGCACAGTCTGTTGCAACAAAGAACAAACAACCAAGGAGCATATTTGTGTTGGTCCCAGTTTTGTTATCTTAGACACCTTTCCCTATGTGAGCGCATCAAATCTAGTCCTGCTCAAACTCTACAGCCTTGTCCCCAAAAGAAAAGATCGGTTCGTTACAGATGTGCATACTGCGTTTGTCATTGTTTTGCCTTTTCGACCAACGTAGGTGCTGGATAGCCAGTCTGTACTAGTACTTTCCCCACTTCCTTTCCTCTATGAACCACATCCTAGATTTATGCTATACAACTTTCCCCACTACTTTCCCCCATTCCTGTCCTCTTTGAACCACGTCTTAGATTCATGCGATACAACTTTCCCCACAACTTTCCCCTTCCTTTCCTTTTTGAACCACATCCTAGATTCATGCTATACAACTTTTCCTACTACTTTACCCCATTCCTTTCCTCTCTGAACCATGTCCTAGATTCAAGGTATACAACTTTCCCCACAACTTTCCTGTTTGATCCAACACCTAGATTCGAGTGCAGAAGCGGAAAAAGCCCACATGTAGCTAGAGCAATGCATGTGGAATAAGTAAATTATACCTTAAGGTTCTTGGGGTGTGGTTCGGTGGGCGACTGGAGAACGTTCAACCCACACTATGTACGGCGGCGAAGAAGAAGGGGTCGGAGGCCCTCCCGCGCCGCCGCTGGGTGAAAGTGAACATCTGCACCAGTAGTAGATTCCCTCCCTCGCCAACGGCGACAGCGTTAAGCCTCCTTCCCTTCCGGCAAACGGATCCTGCCGGCTCTTTGACCAGCAGTGAGGGGAGAGAGAGAGGCCAACAAAGTCTTGTTTAGATCTGGAGAGGGTGAGAGAGTGTGAAGAGAGCAACTACAAGCAGACCAACAGTGAGGGAAGAGAGAGAGAGGCCAACGAAGTCTTGTTTAGATCTAGAGAGGGTGAGAGAGTGTGAAGAGAGCAACTAGAAGCGCTGAGGCTCCAGCGTGTATATATATAATGGAGAGAGTTTGAAGAGTGCAAACCCTAGAAAACAAGCACCGAGGCTTCAACTTATACATCATGAGGTGATTATACGGTCACTACGAGATTGTACAGCTCCGTATCCATCCATTTTGACATGTCAAAGAATCCTCTTGGCACGAATTATGCTCAAGTGTAGTTATCAAACTCGAGACCTCAAGTGTGATGAGCGAACAGGCTAACCAGCTACACAACCCTCCCGTTATGTTCAACGAGAGGAAAATAACCCTTTATACATTCCTGCATTCGTGTGGCAGGCATGTCATATTTTTTGTGTGTGTGTGGGAGTCATTGGGATTTAAATCATAATCGTGTCATGTGGCTTTGGTGGTAAGACTATCCACAGTGGTGCAGAAATAATGCAGCCTTAGTCACCTTACCTCTCTCCACATAGTACGTTGGCTCCCACCAGTCAGAGGTTGAAACAAACATATTGATAAGAAAATTTAAAAGAGCTAGCGGTGTATCTTACCTCACACATCTCGCTACTGCTCGGGAACACTGTCCAATTGATCCCTGTGTTCGCTCACGTGCTATTTTAAGTGAATCCTTATCATAACATGCACACAATTTTGGGCACTTGTATTCGACCTAAGTCAGTGTGCCACCATATCTCATACGACTCCCTCCGTCTAGGTGTAATAAGTCACGTTAGAAGGTGCAGCGGGACCAAGGTGCAAGCAGATTGGAGTAGAAGGAGAAACTTGACCGGTCATTCCTCCAATCAAAGCCCTGATTTCTGTCTCTAAACGCAATAATTAATCCAAACAACTAAGAGATGCCGTTTTAGCAACCATGCAGGGCCACGTATTAACTCGCATGCAAGCCGGCTTTGATTTCTTGACTGATCAACGCATAGTTGCGCACCATGCATTGGGTTTCCAGGGGAGATAACAAGGCAGAGTAAGGAGCGTTTGGTTACATTGCTTAGGCTGGTCATAATTTGTACGTACTCCATTTGTATCTCACTTCCTGTGGCTTCGCACTCGCACGATTTTCCTATTCTATGAACCTGTGTGTGCGTGTGTGTGTTTAACAGCATGTGTTTGTTAGAGAGAGCGACAGATCGACCTACTCCTACAGAGAGATGGTGTGTAGTGTACGATTTTAGCCGCAAGAGTCGGTGCATCCTCTCGTTTCTGGGCGTCCGGTAGGGACATGCGGACAGCTGCCACGCCCGCACCTGACTAGCCTGGCCCACCCAAAGCCCCTCCATCGCCCGCGCGCGCTTCCCGCCCGAAACGGTCAGCGCCGCTCCAAAGAATCGGTGCTGCATTCATGCTCGAGCAGAGCGGACGCGACCTCTCACTGGTGCATGCGTTGAAGGGAGAAGCGGATTCAAGAGTGATGGTTGCTTCGTCCGTCCAACTTACTGCCTGGTCTATGTGATTTGACGGCTCATTGGTCATTATTACTGAGGTGGTAGGACTGCTGGATGTTCCACGCTTTCGGCGAAAGGAGGTACTACTAGAATAAAAGTTTCTCCATTCTTACGACGGAGGAGTGCAAGAGCAGTGAAAACACGCAGGGTCGGTGATTACATGGCCCACCTCACACTATCACCATATTTTCTTAACACCGTGCGACACCTAACTCTTTACTTAGTACTCCCTCCATTCCTAACTATAAGTCTTTGTAGAGATTCCACTAGGTGGACTACATACGGAATAAAATGAATGAATCTACACTTAAAATGCATCTATATACATCCGTATGTGGTTCATGGTGAAATCTCTACAAAGACTTATATTTAGGAATGGAGGAAGTACTTGTATAGTACGTACTGTAATTTACCAGCGAGATAGTACAATGCTATGAAGCTTCCAGCTTCTGTTACATGTATCTTACGTCCAAGGTTGCCCGTTGCAACATTTCATCAAATACAAAGGAGACTATATGCATGCAATTGCATCTCAATGATTTACAGATCATAGCAAATATGTACTCCCTCCGTTCCAAAATAAGTGTCTCAACTTTATGCTACATACATAGCAAAATGAGTGAATCTACACTCTAAAATATGTCTATATACATCAGTGTTTGGAGTATGTACTAGTAGTTCATATTGAAATCTACTAAAGGACATATATATATTCCAGACAATATGATAATCTCTCTAACCAAGGTAGTAGGGACGAGGAGTAAACGGAGGGAGTAGTAAAATTTTCTCCTCGTCCTGCGAGCCACCGCGCGCGTGGGCGAGGGAGCGGGCGTAAGGCACAGTAAGCAAGCTTCACCTCATCCTGCGAGCCACCGCGCCCGTGGGCGGGGGATACGGCATACTAAGCAAGCTTCCCCTCGTTCTGCGAGTTGACGGGACACATCAAAAGTACTCCAGTGTATAGAGCCTTGCCTCTAAGGTAGGCCCCACATGGTTTGCCTCTTTTTTAACATAACGCGTCAAGTCGCAGTTTTTTTATTCACCCGTGGTAGTCAATCCTCCCTCCATCTAGGGGACAACCAGTACACGTGTCAAGTTACCACGTGGGCTGCCTTTTCGTACAGAAATGAGCTCCACCGTGTACCCGCGCGGGTGTGGTTGGGAAAGAGATGTGAGTATGTGCACCGTGCGTGCACCTCTTCTCTTCATGCACGTCCCTCACCTATGTGGGTGTGTGTGAGAGATACAAACCTAGACAAATGGCTTGTGCGTTTGTGAGTGTTTTTTGTTTTGGGGGGGGGGAGGTTGATTTCGTGAATGTATTTGTGGGAATATGTGGCGATGACATCTCAAACAAAATTTTGCATGCAATGTGTGTGAAATGGAGGCCTATCCATATCATATATAGAGGGTCGGGCGATCCACGAGAAGAGAGGGAGGGGTCATAGATATCGATAGAGTCGAATAGAAGATCAAGTGGGTGGGTGTGAGATCGATGAAGAGAGCCATCGAAATTGTGTGTGTGTGCAATTCAAAGATATAGGGCGACTGACCTAGCTACCGGAACGTCATAGGGCACAGGTCAAGTTTGTGTGTGGCAGGGAGACATGACTAGAGTGCTCGATGTATGGTGTGTGTGTGTGGGAGGGGGTGGGGGGAGGGGTAGGC